>OY728131.1:579586158-580815875 GCA_963277665.1 Viscum album | reverse complement strand
ACTGGCCAACATTTCAGCTATTTGTTTCTCGGTTTCCTCTTTCAAGTTGTGAGCTATCTTATACGACTTGTATCTCGGCTTGGGAGCAGCCCTCTTGGTTCCTCAAAGAGGGTACAAAATTCCAACAAAATTTCTTCAATTTGGTGCTGCCTATCTTCCCCTGACAGATTTGTTTCGGTAACCAAACATTTTAAATGAATTCGCCAAAACCATTCCTCCTACAAAAGAGCTCTCGAGTTGTACGAGTGTTTCAGTTCCAGAGGTAGCTTTAATTACTCGACACACCCCTGCAACCTCACTTCTAAGCCGTCCCACATAAACTCCATGGTTTTATATTTCCAATTAGTTAAAACAGAACCTAAACTTTTTAACCACGTCATTCAGAGGACCAAATTCGGACCCCCGGTGTCAAAAACATAAGCCCTCTATTATGAAAACAAAATTCTCTAGGGTCACCACAACCTCCCCACGAACTTCTTGAAAAATCACTCTATGCTCGTCTTCTAGCCTGATACCGAATGACTTGGTTGCCCTAACGACCACATTAGCGACATTGGCAAGAGTTTTAGAAATGAAGTTGTGACTTGCTCCACTATCTACTAACACAACCACTAGAATATCCGACACAAACCCTGAAAATGTTATAGAATCGACTCCAGTGTCCCCTATGCTCCTGAATTCCAAAACCTTTGGTCTGCTTCAGGATTTTCTACTTCTTGGTGTCCCTGTGTTTCCTCTCCAAAAACACAATTGCCATAGCTCCGCGTAATGTGCTCGTCCACCTCTACTTCAGACATTGGTTCCTCTACTTTCCAAACCAACAAATACAGATGTTTGTCTGGGTATCGATGCATAGGAGTGTAAGGCTGGCCACACCGGAGACACAACCCCATTTAGTTTTGTTTCTCCTGTTCCTGGCAGCTGATTGGTTTATATCCGTTCCAACGTTAATTCCCTAGAAACCGCTGGTACCCAGGTCGTTCGCTCACTGTTCTACCGAAGGAATTACGAGGCACCACAATTCTAGCACCATGTGAAACCGCCGGTACCAAAGGCCGCCAATGAGTACCTCTCAAAAACCCTTATCCAATAAGTTATGTCTTGACTTTTCTGGAAAGAGTAATCTTCCGAAACTTGTTAGCCGACTCATGAGTGGAAAGTCGATTCGCAACTTCAGGACGCAATCTACCCATAAATAAGCTCACGTACGTTGCTCAGGGAACTCTGGAATTCTCAACGCAGTCTTCTCAAACTCCTCGATATAATTATCCATGTTCCCGGTCTGTTGTAACGACTTCAAATACCACATTGGAACCCCTTCGGTAGTCTTCCCATACCCGTTCAATAGCGCATGCTTAAACTGCTCCCAGGTCGAACTAGGAAAAGTGCCTTGCCAGGACAAAAACCAGTACAATGTTTGCTCCATACATAGCTGTGACAAGTGTAGTTTCATTTCTCTAGAAGTTCGATTAAATAGAAAACATGTTTCAGCCTTAGTTATCCAACCAAAAGGATCTTCACTGGTAAATAGCGGCAGCTCCACCCTACGCGAAACACTCCGCATTCCTTCTATGAATGGTGCTTAATCTGAATTACCACTACTTCATGATCTCTGGCCTTCTTCGTTGACGACGAGTTTTTTAGTCACCGGTACGATCGAATCTCTTTTCCGTGGTTTACCAGTTTTAGAGCCAGGTTCTGAATGTACTTCTACCTCCTTAATTCTCTCCACCATCTGTTCCTCCATGTCGCGCATCCTTTGACATATGCGCTCCTTCATATCACGTGCATTACATTGATTCTTGGATTGTCCACGAGTGAGTCTTTCCAAACTCTCTTGTGTTGAAGAAAATGTACGCTGAAAATTTTCTGGAGTTGTTTCAAAGTTAGCAACTCTGTTTTCCATCCCCGTTTGCATTCAGTGAAAAATCCTTAGCAACTAGTTATTCTCTCTCGACATCACAACTAGTTCTTGTAACTGTCGCAGATCTCGTCAGAGGTGATTAAGAAGAAAATCTTCGTCGAAGATAACGAACTCCTCCAACATTCTTACGCATGGAATCCTGTATCAACTTCACAGAAAATGGCCAGCACACGCGTCTCTTTTGCTGGAACGTGTCTCCCTAGTGGAGTTGCAAAATTGTTAGGGTTCAAACAAATCTAAAGGAAAAAGTACCGATTCAATTCATAGTAGCCAATTCGTGTTACAATAATAAGCAACTTGAAACGAATAGGAAAGAGGAAAACAAGGAGATAACAAGGAAGATTCCACCTCCCTTCGCTACGTCCTAACCGTCTTGAGCAACCAGAAGAGAGTCCACTCTTTTTGCAGCGTCCGCTGTTGCGGAATCGCCGGGAGACACAACGACAAAAACGAGAAAAAACGAAAAGAAAGAAAACAAGGGACACAACGATTTACGTGGTTCGGGAAAAATCCCTACGTCCACGGGAGAGGTAGACTTTCACTATGATTCGGGAGCACGAAATTACAGAGGATTTCAGTAGTAACCCTAGCCTGAAAATGAGTTATAAAACAATGGAGAAGACGATCATTGTTCGAAAAAGTGGTCCGCGTCGCTACAGTGAACGACGGCTGACCTTGTCAAAAGCGCTACAGTAAAGTTGACCCCGAAGTCCGCACCGCTGCAGTGCCTGTCGGTGTCGGTCGGTCAGCTCCGCTACAGTGGTCACCATCTTCTTGTGATCATCCCAAAACCGGTAACCAAACTCATCAGCACCATAGCCAATAAAGAAACATGGCTTGGACTTAGCATCAAGCTTGTCCCTTGAGTTAGCATCAATGTGTACATAAGCTAAACTGCCAAAGACTCTTAAATGTGAGAGTTTTACCTCCTTACCAGACCAGAGCTCCTTGGGTAGGCGTTCTCCCATTGGCACAGATGGACTCCTATTGATCAGATACGCTGCCATTTTTACTGCATCAGCTCAGAAGGTTTTGGGCAAACCTGAGTGCAGCCTCATGCTCCTGGCACGTTCATTCAGTGTCCTATTCATCCTCTCTGCCACACCATTCTGTTGTGGTGTTCCTGGGATTGTCTTCTCCCACCGAATTCCATTATCAGAACAAAATTCCCTGAACTCCTGACTGCCATACTCTCCACCGTTGTCAGACCTCAAACATTTCAGCTTTGCTCCTGACTCGTTCTCCACCATGACTTTCCACTTCTGAAACATCTTGAACACATCAGATTTATTCTTCAAAAAGTAAACCCATACCTTCCTTGTTGAGTCATCGATGAATGTCACATAATATTGTGACCCTCCGAGGGATGGTACTGGTGCAGGCCCCCAAACATCTGTATGCACCAGGTCCAGCTTTCCAGCCTTCGGTGTTCTGCCTCCTTTTGCAAAGGACACCTTCCTCTGCTTTCCAAGACGCAATCTTCACATAAGCCTACTTCCACTGACTTCAGCTCTGGTAGCAACCCTTTTGTTGCCAACACCTTCATCCCCTTTTCACTCATGTGGCCGAGTCTGTAGTGCCACAATTGAGAACCTCCGACAGCTTCCAGTGATGCAGCCATGTCCATGCAAGTCTCTGTCAGGTTGTACAGGGTGCCATTCTTTGCTCCCCGAGCTATAACCATAGCTCCTCGGGTGATCTTCCATGCACCACCAGTGAATGTCGTACTCAACCCTGCATCATCAAGTTGTCCAACAGAAATAAGGTTTCTTCTCAAGCCAGGGATATACCTCACGTTCTCCAGAACCAACAAACTCCCACTGTTGGTCTTGATCCGTGCATCTCCTTTACCCACAATCTGTAAGGGCTCATCATCAGCAAGATGCACCTTGCCAACATTTCCAGAAACAAAATTGTTCAGGAAACCCTTCTCCGATGTAGAGTGGAAAGACGCCCCAGAGTCTAAAATCCAAGACTCCATCGGGCTGTCCACGCTCAACAGCAACTCGTCATCAGTTCCTTCAGCTGCAGTGTTTGCTCCACTGGTTTCAGGTCTGTTCCGGTTATCTCTGCACTCCTTGACATGTCCTTTCTTCCCGCATGTCCAGCAGGTAGGACCAGGCCCCTTTGCCTTGTCTCTGCTCTTTCCTCTTGACTTCGATCGTCCTCTGCGATTGTCCCGCTGTGGGTATCTTTCTCTTCCTTCAACGTTTAAAGCAGAACCAGAGAATCTGCCTGATTCTCTTCTTCGAACATCCTCACTAAGGATTAGGTCCCTTATATCTTTCAGAGCCATTTTCGTATTCCCCGAAGTGCTGCTCACAACTGTTACAGTTGCTTCCCAACTTTTAGATAACGAAGATAATAAAACCAGAGCACATACCTCATCACCAAGATCAATGTCCACCGACGACAACTGACTTATGATGGTATTGAACTCGTTGATATGATCTGCAACAAGTCTCCCTTCAACCATTTTCAAGTTGAACAATCGTCGTATCAAATGCACCTTGTTTGCCGCAGAAGGCTTCTCGTACATATTTGTGAGGGCTTTCATCAGGTCCACCGTTGTCTTCTCCTCTCTGATGTTGAACGCCACGTTTTTGGCCAACGTCAGGAGCACAACACCCAGAACATGTCGATCCAGTAGCTCCCACTCCGACTTCTCCATGTCCGCTGGCTTCACACCCAGAAGCGGCAAGTGCATCTTTTTCTGATAAAGATAATCATCGATCTGCATCCTCCAGAAATTGAAATCAGTTCCATCGAAGCGATCGATCTTAACTTTGCCTTCATCCAGAGCCATTGTTGGAGAATTCCGAACTCACCCTTTGATACCAGTTGTTGCAGAATCGCCGGGAGACACAACGACAGAAATGAGAAAAAATGAAAAGAAAGAAAACAAGGGACACAACGATTTACGTGGTTCGGGAAAAATCCCTACGTCCACGGGAGAGGCAGAATTTCACTATGATTCGGGAGCACGAAATTACAGAGGATTTTAGTAGTAACCCTAGCCCGAAAATGGGCTATAAAACAATGAAGAAGACGATCAATGTTCGAAAAAGTGGTCTGCGTCGCTACAGTGAACGACGACTGGCTTTGTCAAAAGCGCTACAGTAAAGTTGACCCCAAAGTCCGCACCGCTACAGTGTCTGTCGGTGTCGGTCGGTCAGCTCCGCTACAGTGGTCGGCATTGCTACAATGCCAAAAAAATTGGGCCGGGGGCCTTCGGGCCCCGGACCCCCGGAGCAAGGGCGCGTTGCGCCCTCCATCCCCCAACGAGCTCATCGCGGAGCTCAACCCACGACAATTGCAGGCCACAAGCATTCAGCCCAACCAGATCGAGCAACACCAATCCAACATCCGCTCCTCTCAACTATATTTCCAGACCCGAGGTGTCCCACCCACAAAAACCCCACAATTATTTAAAGGACTAGAGACCCGGCCGACCAACTAACAGTTTCAAAATTTCCCTTTTTACCCTTTCTCCTTGGTAAGTAAACAATAACGGGATTTTTGAACCAACAGGGTGAGGAAAAGAGTCACAAGTGCTAACAAATACCTTCTGATGTAGAAGTATGTGGTGACAGTGTCATTGTTTCTTCAGCTCTTTGTTCCTCCATTGTTATTTCTTCAACATTTTCTTCTTCTAAAGTGAGTTGCACCTCTCTTGAATCTTCGTTTTGATTCCATTTTCAAGACTTATTTTCTTTGAAGATAACATCTGTGTTGAATATAATCTTCTTGGTGATGAGATTATACACGGGATATCCCATTGCGCGATCACCGTATTCCATAAGGACACATTTCTCTCCTTTGTCATCGAGTTTTGTTCGTTTTGCCTCCAAGATCCTGACATAGGCAATAGAACCAAAAACTTTAACATTCTTACCCTTGGCTTGTGACCACTTCATGCTTCATGCGGCGTCTTTGCTTCAAGATTTTTTGTTGGGCACCTATTGCGTAGATACGCCACACACAAAGCCGCTTTAGTCCAAAATGTTTTGGGCATTCTTTCTTTCAAGATGCTACTTGCCATGTTGAGAATGATTTTTCTTTCAGCTACTCCATTGAGTTGAGGTGTACACGACGACATCTATTGGTGTTGAATTCCATGTTGCTTGAGTTACTCTTGAAAAACATCAGAGAGGTACTCCCCACCTAGATCAAATGACAAAGTTTGCATGTGATGACTGCTTTGATTTTCCACCCGTGCCTTGAATTCTTTGAAAACATCAAAGATTTCCGACTTCATCTTGAGGAAGTATATCCATGTTTTCATGCTATAATTATCAATAAATATTAGAAAGTACCTTCTTTATCCATTTGATTTTGGATTTAATGGACCACACACATTAGTATGGACCAACTCAAGTGGCTCAACAACTTTCCAATTAGGCTTCTTTGCAAAGCTGTTTCTATGTTTGCTTAGAACACATTTTTTACATATTTGATTCAGCTGTTTCTATATTTTCTTGCTTCTTAATAATCTTAATCTTTCAAAGTTTAAATGTTCGAACTTGAGATGCCATATCCAGTCTTTATCGTTAGGTACCGCCGTCAAATATCATGGTACGTCAGGATAGATCGTAAGCGGAAACATGCAGTTCTTCATTATGAGCACTTATGTGACCATCCTTCACAATCAACCATCATCATTTGTTTATTTTGTAGGCTTATGTGAAAGCTTTTATCCACCAATTGCTCGAGACTTGAGATGTTGATTTTCATATCGGGTACATAGTAGACATCTGAGATGAATGCATGATTTCCATCCCTTCACTTGATTAAAATTTATTCCCTTGGACAAATATTATTGAGAGGTCGCTAAATGAAATTTCTCGAATCCTCTCATCTAGGTTCGTAAACAAGTGTTTGTGGCTTGTCATGTGGTTGCTAGCTCCAGAGTTAAAATACCACATACCTTGATTTTGTGGACATAATTGACACAATTTTTTTGTGGGCATAATTGATGCCAAATTTTTATGTATTATTAACAAGATTGCCTCTTAAACAATAGAGATATCATTTAAAATATTTCATCGCACATTCTCTCCTTTTTCATAAAAAATGCCCCTCTCGTAACATAGCTTAAGATGTGACATATATCCTTTGTGTTGTGGTGTCTGCTGTGGTATTTATATGGCAACTGTTAGTGATGATCAGAGCAAAGGCAAAGCTTGTTTATGCTTGTGAGTGGAATCCACATGCCATGGAGGCACTGAAATATAACGTGGAAGCCAATCATGTAGCAGATCGTTGTGTGTTGCTGGAAGGAGATAATCAGCTGACAGCTCCTAAAGTACATTCCCATCTTGCTTATTGAATTTTGTTCTGCACTCCTTTTTTGTAGTTTGTAGTCTACTCAATCCCTTTGATGTTTTTATCTGGCAGGGAGTTGCGGATCGGGTCTGCCTCGGTTTCCTCCCAACAAGTGAAGGCAGCTGGCCTACTGCCATCCGAGCGTTGAGGTATCACGTATGAAATAAGATGATTTTGTTTTATTTTGATAGGAATTTTCCCAAACACACTGTTAGGGAACAAATAGAATTATCACAGCATAATCTCTCCATCTTTTGGTTATGAACTATGCTTCAAGTTGCATTTTGGGTTCCGCATCTGGGATTGCTGCTGCTGCTATTGCTGCTTTTGTTTAGAGAATTAGAGTTATCGGTATTCTTACCCATTAATTGTTTCTTAATGGAAAGGTCACCTTTAAAGCAGCTGCGATACTGATGATGCAGGGCTGAGGGTGGTGTTTTACACGTGCATGGAACTGTGAAAGATTTAGAGGAGGCATCATGGGCGCAGCATGTTTCAAAAGCGATGGCTGAGATTGCTAAATCCGAAGGTATCATTCTTCTTCTTAAAAATCAAAATCAATGCTTGAGATTACTAAATCTGAAGGTGTCATTCTTCTGAAAAATCCATGGATTTTTTTTTTGCTGATCGGCTGGGCAGGTCGGTGCTGGGATGTTTGGGTGGAGCAGGTGGAGAGGGTGAAGTGGTACGCTCCCCACATCCGTCACCTTGTTGTGGACGTCGCATGCCGACCCATCCAACATCCAAGTTAGTGGCTGCCCAATCCATGCCGGTGAGATATTTTTCCACAAAAATAATAAAATTTACTGATAATTCCAAATCCTCCATCTTTTTTACTTTTTGCCGATTAATCCAAATATTAGTGACAATTCACTGTATTGGTGATTGTTTTAGATTTATTTGGTCAAATCACCATTTAGCACGTGGAACGAATGTTTGGATAAATATTCCTTCATCACTGGTTACTATTGCTTCCGGTGGCAATGACTTGTCAATATTTTGTGGAAACCAGAACTCTATCACACAACTTCATCACCTATAGATCGAATCTTCCTCCATTGCCCCACAACTTCATCACCCTCTCCACCTGCTCCATCTCATCGATCTGTAAGTTCCATCGAGGCACAACACCGCTCTAGACTTTCTTGAACTTTGACTTTTGTCAACATTTTTGCTGGATTTTCACTTCCACCAACCTTCTGCAGTTCCAACACCTCATCTTGTAGAAGGCTCCGAAGTGATACTTAGCTGAATGTGCTCCATTCGCAAATGAAATACTAGTTTTTTAGTAGGATGGATTGAACTCTGATTGTTACAAAATAACATTCTTTTTCTCTAATTTCTTCCATGTTCCTTCAACAAACCCTTTAGTTAGATCATCTCATTCCCAACCTTCGTTGCTGCCACAGACCCCACTTGCGTGGTTGAGAGTGCTACTACCTATTGTAGTTCAGATGACTAGCTGACTGTTGTTCCTTCGTAAGTGAACACATAGCTTGTGGTACCCATCTTGCCATCTACACCCCCTCCAAAATATGCATCCACATATCCATACAACCGTTCATTTGTTTCATAACACAAAGATAGTCTCATGCCCCCCCTGCATGACCAATGTATGACCATATACAAGCCATGACATACCCCAAGCTTCCTATATAAAAGCATTGTCATGTACTTAGCCCCATTATTCCAAAGGAGTCAACTAAGACAACAACAATGTTCTCATCTTTTAGTCTCTACAGATCCTCATTCCTAATATATTCTTTGTTGCTCCAAGCTCTTTCACCCTGAACATTCTAACCAACTCTTGCTTTGACTCTTCTATGCAATTCATTTTCAGACCTTCCAAGAGCATATCATCCATATATAAGGGAAGTATGATGAAATCTCTCTCATCAAACACTGTAAACAACAATGATCAACATTGCATCAGATGTAAGCTTTCAGTTTCATGAAAACATCAAACGTCTTGTTCCATTATTTGAGTGCTTGTTTTAGCCCATATAAATTCCGTTTTAGCATGTACATCAAATCTCCCTTTTCGATTTCTTGGAAACCTTTTAGTTACTACATGTTAATTTCCTCATTCAAATCTTTATGAAGGAATGCCGTTTTCACATCTAATTGCTTAGATGTAGACTTGCAACCATTCCTAGTATTGGCCAGATAATTGTATACTTCATCACCATAGATAATTTTATTGAAATCAATCACTTTCTTTTGATGAAAACCAACCTTTCTTTGTGCCGTTTCCTACCATCAGGGTTTTCCTTTATTCGACAGACCACCTATTCTGTAGTGCTCGTTTCCTATTCTATTTTGTGCCCTTTTCACATCTAATTGTTTCCCATTATATAGTAGAAGCAAATAGCGCAAGTTTAATTTAAGCCTATGCATTGACCATTCGATCTTTAAAAAACTCATCTAACCATGAGAATCAATTGCTCCTTTCAGAAATTTCAATTGTGCTTGAGCAATCATTTAACATTCTAGGTATATATGGTATTCCTCACACTTGAATTTTGACTACCTACTAGTCTATCCAGACTTTCAGTACTTAGAATTAACTGGTATTTGCAGTCTCCCATTTGATTCGTTTATTTGAACTTCATCTTTCACCAAATGTTGATCCTTGGACATGATCCCTTCATTAAAGGTGGCATTCCGATGCTTAATGACCTTTCATTCACTACCACAAAAACAGTTTTTCGCAGCGCCCCCTCTTTATCAGCGCTTTTGTTAGCGCTGATAAAGGGTCGACATCAATTTTTTTTAAATATATTAATATATTAATATATAAATATAGTTATATTGATATATAAATATAATATATAATTTTTAAATATATTTTAGATAACTATAAATGTACATTTACACTTATTATACATAATATATAAGATATTTAGTGAAAATGACTTCTTAAAAAATTAAAAAAATATTTTTAATTAATAATTTGCTAATCATTACGGAGTAATAGTCATTTAATAACAATTTGAAGACTAAAAAAATTTAAAAAAATTAAAAAAAGATCCAAAATATGTTGAAAACGCAACTCAAACTTCAAACGACCATAACTTTTGATCCGGGTGTCCGTTTGAGCTCTACCACATATCAAATCAAAGCCTGCGACGAGCTCTACGTCGCTGTGACCAGGGGGACCCCGATCAAGTGATTTTCGAGGCCAAAAGAGGTCCAGAAGGCCTCCAAAATTGAGTTTTTAGTCGGGGTATTCTGATTTTTTAACATTTTGTGGATTTTCACCCTCGTTTAAGGGGGTATTATTGGATTTTTTTGGTGGGGTATGAATTTATTCCAAAATATTACATTCATATTGATATTATGTCTTTGAAATTTCATCATTTTTTATAATGCACTGCTATTTACAATCAAATATATAACAATATATTCATATTTTTTAAATATTCACACCTAAAAATTTAATTATGAATATAAACAATAAAATATATTTACATATAAAATATATTAGTTTTATCTAAATAATAACTAACATCCATTTTATTTAAAATACAATGAATATTTATATACCTATATATAAATCTAACTATATATATATATTAATCTAACTATATATATATATTAATCTAACTATATATATATTAATCTAATAACTATATATATATTAATATAACTACATATATATATATTAGTATTACTATCAATATATATATTAATATCACCATAAATATATATATTAATATCACTATATATATATTCATATAACTATATAAATATATATTCATATAACTATATATATGTTAATATAACTATATATATGTTAATATAACTATATAACTATATATTAATATAAATATATATTACTATACGAATAAATATAACTAAATATATATATATATATATATATATATGGATATAGATATATATTAATACCACTATATATATATATATTAATATTACTATATATATTATAATATAACTATATAACTATATATATATATATTATAATATAACTATATATATATATTAATATAAATATATATTACTATACGAATAAATATAACTAAATATATAAATATATATATATATAGATATCATGAATTGGAAAACAAATCAAAATAGAGTAGTGGTAAGGGCTTAGGCGCGCAGGGGGGAGGTCTCGAGTTCAAATCCTGGTGGAGGCAGGAGTGCGCGCGCATGGGGAATATTGGAGCAAGCGCTGTTAAAGGGTGGAGGGGGGTGCGTGGGGTGCTGTATAGGGGCAAAAAGCTGTAAAGGGGGGGGGGGGTTCAAGCGCTATAAAAGCCCCCCCCCGATTGGCAGTATTTTTTAATTTTTTTTTAATTTTTTTGAATTTTTTTTAATTTTTTTAACTTTTATCAGTGCTTTTTTAAAAGCGCCGATAAAAGGGTCCTTTATCAGCGCTAAAACGAAAGCGCTGATAAAGGAAGCGCTGATATAGGGGACCCCCCTTTATCTACGCTGGCTTTATCAGCGCTTTTCTAGCGCTGATAAAGGCAATTTTTAGTGCTGATAAAGGCCGTGTTTGTAGTAGTGATTGATTATCACCACAAAATTGAAATTCAAAGTCTTCATCGTCATACCCCACTACCACTATGAAGCATGTTTTTGACTTTGCTTTTAGCTTTTCTCTTTCACTGGCATCACCATGGACATATGCGATGGTTCTTCAAACTTTTAGGTGCGAGTCGGTCCAAAGTTCCTCAATAAACTCTCCCCCATTGGTATGGATGGACTTTCATTAATAAGATAAGCCACACCATTCCTTATTTATGCCCAAAAATCCTTTAAAAGACCCAAGTGCAGTCGCATGATCCAAGCTCTTTAATTCAGCGTCCTGCCCATTTGCTCCATCGCACCATTTTGACGCGGTGTCCTGAGTACTGTCTTTTAAAATCATATCCCATTCTTACAACAAAAGTGCGTGAACTCTTTAATGTTGTACTTGTCACCATTGTCAGACCTCAAATATTTTAGTTTTAAACCAGTCTTTCACCATGGCCCTCCATTTGATGAATGCTCTAAATACTTTTGACTTGTGCCTCAGAAAATATACTCACGCCTTTTGCGTAACATCATTGATGAAGGTAACATAGTACAATGATCCATTGGGTGAACATTTCCAAATTGGCCCTCATGCATTAGTATGTACAATCTCCAATTTTTGAGACTTGTGTAAAACCCATCTCCTTTATGAGTTATGATTTCAACGAGATTTTTTTTTAGAAAATTGGAGTAGGGGTTGTTTTTAGAATGGAGTTTCAGATTTGAATTCCTTGAGTTGGAGCGTCCCGAGTTGATGTTTTTGGATATGGTTTGTGTAACAAATCGACCCGAGATACCTTCAAAAATTGGTACCTGACCCGATTCGCCACATACTTGAAGAACGTTCCCGATCCCCACAGGTTGATGACTAGCACTTGGGTATCGAACAACTAAGAAGCGAACAATTTCATCCAACCTGAAATAAAATACATGTCATATACATACAATGGAAGAAATAACGGAAGAAAAACATATGCCATAATAAAAAAGAAACAGTGATAACGATACAACTCGAATCAACAAAACAAGTCTTCAAGATCTAGATCCAACAGTTAACAGGCCAACTCAAAGTAAGAGACAACTACTTCATGTGATAGGAGTTGTCAAAAGTCTTCTTTTGACTTCTATATTCCTTTTGTTTTGGAAATCATACTCTTTCTTAAATATCTAATTACCAACTCCTTTATATTCAAAGTAGTTTAAGAATGAAATCATATATCGTTTTACCATACTTTCATTAAGACTTTTTGATTCATATTTTATCAATACAATTTTTATGGTTACTATAATAATCATACTCATGAGTTTTGCAGAAATGTTTCTTTCCATGATTATCATAACGAGCATGGATACGATTTTTATCGTACACATCGAATACGATTTTTATCGTACACACTGTCCAGTCTTCGTACTGACAATATTTTGCAACGATATAAATCGTACTGACTCGTAACGAAAATCATCGGACCCTTTTTCATTTAGTTTTTTGTATCAAGAAAACTATATCGTAATGAAAGGAAAACCTTTAAATCAAAACAGTGTCGTGTATTCTGTTTCAATATGCATTTAAACTGATGTTCTTTCAATTATAAGATGACCGTTGGAGTGCTAGGTGTCCAAGTCCCTCTGAGATTTTAGGAGAAAATCCAACTGTTGGAGGCCAAGAAGACTGAAGATCGTTGGGACAAATGCCTATAAATACCAGATCATTTGTACGAGCTCGAGTTGGTGTTGTTGCTGAATTTTGACACACTGCGAGTGCTCTGCCAAATTGCTGCTACATGTGAAAACCTTGAAGTTTACAAGTTGTGAATTGCTAGTTCCATTTAGTTGTGACTCAAGAGTTTTCATTTTGCTTCATGTGATGCCGATCATTGTGATTACGGTTGAGGGCTTTTGTGGATAGGAAGACAGCTGTGCCGATCTTTTGCAGATCGAGGGCTTTTGAGGCTAGAAGGACAGAGGTGCCGATCAACTTCTTGATTGAGGGTTTGTGGGGATAGCGAGACAGAGATCGATCATCGTATTGAAGGCTTATCCTGGTGTGGGTAAGACAGACTTGCTTGAAAGTATAAATCAAGTGACTTCTATCCAAGGTTATTGGATACCCTTCTCTTAGGGTTAAAAGAATTGTATTCATTTACTTGTTTTACATTTCTGATGTTTTGTATTAGAAAGTGAATCGTTTTATATATTCATTTTTATATTCTCTATTATTTGATTATGATCTTTGTAATTACAATCTCTCTTATTACGATACTTTGTCCATCGGATCTAAGGCCCTGTCTGATTAATTGTTTTACTTTGGTTTTGTGAATTGAATTAGTTTAAACCCTTTTAAACTAAATTCATTTAAGTATAAAAATGAAAGTTTTTAAACTTACGATTCACCCCGTCTTGTATTTAGCCATCTGTATATACATTTTGATCTGACAATTGGTATCAGAGCCACACTTCTATATTACTGATACTCACATTTGGTATCAGAGGAGGATTCCACTATTTTTATTTGCTTTACTTTGCAAGTTAGCTTTATTTCTTGTTATAATTTTTTTTATAAATACTTTTTATACTAACCCGTGTTGTGGAAAACGAATTTTTGTATTGTTTTAAAGATGGTGAGACTAAATGTCGATTCAATAGACAATCTAAATCCCACAAGACCACTAATTTTTGATGACAATGATTATGAATATTGGAGAGACAAAATGAAGACTTTTGTGATCAACATAGGAGTTGATAACTTTGTGATGCTGACTGATAACTAAAATTCCCAACAAAGAAGTTAGAACCTTTACCAATAAGTTGGAATATCAATTGAATTATAAAGTACGAAATACTTTACTTTGTTCTATGACTAGAAATATATATAATCAGATTTCATCTTGTGAAACAACCAACAATATTTAGAAGTTAGAAATCATTCATTTTGGAACTTTCAAAGTTGTTGAGACTAGAAGAGCCATGCTAAGAGCAGATTACCAAGATTTTGAATTTCCTTACGGAGAACCTGTTGTTAAGGTACTACAAAGGTTCATGACAATTGTGAATAGTTTACAAGTTTGGGTGAAAAAAGGATTAGATGGTGAGATTCTTATGGAAAAGATTATGTACATCATGCCAAATGAATGTGAATAAAAAAGAACAGCAGTTGATGAATCCAGAAAGATTACAAATCTTACACTTGATGATTTATTTGGAACTCTCTTACAGTACGAAGGCAGACTGAAAAGAGATGCTGAGAAAGTTAAAAAGAAGAATGGAGGAGTTGCATTTACTTCTAATTCAAATCAGATGAAAGCTCAAACTCCTGAAAAGATAGTTAAGTCGTCAAAGAAAAAGAAAGTGATTGTTCAATCAGACTCAAGTGATTCAGAACATTCTGAGAATGAATTAACCAATCTTGCTCGAAGGATGAACAAGATTGTTGGTAAAAAGGATTTTCAGTATCGGTATAAGAAAAGTAACATGGAAAGGAATGATAAGAAAGATTCTGAAGTTACCTGTTACAAATGTAAAAGAGATGGACACATAAGACCCGATTGTCCAAAACTCAAAAGAAAAGACAGAAAGGAAAAATATCCTGATAGAAATCAGAAAAAGTATTACAAGCCAAAAGGAAAGAAAGTCTTGAAAACTAATGATTCATGGAGTGCTAGTGGAGGAGATTTTTTTTGATGATTCTTCAGACAATGAAAATTTTGGACAGAAGAATATTGGTCTCTATGCCAGAATACCTTATGAAAATCAATGTATTATGGCTAAGGTACACACTTCTGACTCTTTAACAAATATGTATTTTCCTCTTCAGCCAGTGATAATAATACTTTACCATCATATGATGAAGTTTCTAGATTTTCAAAATTACTTGAGAATGAAAACTGTAAAGTCAGTAAGAAACTTGAAAAAGAAAATTCTTGAATAAATGTTTTGATAAAAGAAGTATAAGATCTTTCAAAAAATCTTGATAAGAAAACTTTTGAAATTGTTTCAATTTCTAAAAATCTTGAGAAAGTTAATTCTGAGAAGGACAAGCTTTTAAGGATTTTGAAAAAGTCATTTCTGAGAAAAATGTTTTAGAAACAAAACTCACTTATGAAACTAATACTAATGTGGATAAGAATTTAGTTATAAAACTAAAGTTTGAAATTTTTTCTTTAAAGAAATTCTTATCAAATTTCACTTCTCGAAAAGAAGGTTTTGATAAGATGTATAAATAAATTCTTCCTCTTAGGAATAGTTCTGGAATTGGTTATTCTTATTCAAAACCTGTTTTTAGTAACAATTATTTTGTTCATGAAAATGCCCTCTTTTGCACAAAATGTCAAAGTGGAGGACATTGGAATAAAAATCGTTCTTTAAATAAAATTCAATCTTTGGGGTTCCACAAAGCCCATTTTTTCAAAACAAATATGGATTCCTAAAATTTTGATTTCTAACATTTTCGAATCCAAGAAAGTTTGGATTCCAAAAGTCTAATTGTTTTTTTTCCAGAAAAATAAAAGAAGTACCAACAACAAGAATATATGGTACATGGATAGTGAGTGTTTTTGGTATATGACTGGTAACAAAGACTTCTTTGAAAAGATTATTGAAATGAAAGGTGAAGAGTTACCTTCAGAGACAATACTCAAGGAAAGATTATTGATATATGTAATATTGTTCTTCTCAGAAAAGCTTTGATTTCAAATGTTTTATTTGTAAAAGGTCTTAAGCACAACCTTATAAGAATTAGTCAATTATGTGATAAATGTTACCTTGTGAATTTTAGGAATGATAAATGTATAATGCACAATTCTAAGGATGAATTCATTCTTTCTGTCCATCGACATGAGGATGTTTGTACACTAAACTTAGAAGACATTTGGAGCCAAGATTTACCTTGCCTTACTACATTGGAAGATCAATCTTGGTTATGACATAGAAGGTTAGGACATTGTAACCTTATAAACTTATGCAAATTGTCTAAGAAAAGATTTGTTAAGGATCTACCAGAATATAGATTTGATTCTTCAAAAGTCTGTGACCCTTGTCAATATGGAAAGCAACATAAGTCAAGCTTTAAATCAATTAATGAAGTCTCAACAAATGATGATTTACAGTTAGTGCACATGGACTTATTTGGTCATACACAAACTGAAAGTATTGGAGACAAATACTATGTATTTGTTTTAGTTGATGATTACACAAGATATACATGAGTCTATTTTCTAGTAAAGAAATCTGAAGCCTATTGTTATTTTAAAACTTTTGTAGTTAAAGACAAAAATGAGAAAAACATTTCATTGATAACTATTTGTAGTGATCATGGTGGAGAATTTGTAAATTCTGATTTTGAAACTTTTTGTAGTAAAAAAATCATTACTCATAACTTTTTAGCTCCTAGAACTTCTCAACAAAATGACGTTGTTGAAAGAAGAAATCGTATTCTTTAAGAGATAATAAGAACCATGTTGAGCGAATATTTTATTGTAAAACATTTTTGGGTTGAAGTTGTGAGTACTGATTGCTATACTATAAATCGAGTTTTAATTAAACAATTTCTTAATAAAACACCTTATGAGTTATGGACATACCGAAAACCAAAAGTTTCATACTTCAAAGTATTTGGATGCAAAGTATTCATTTTGAATACAAAAGATAATTTACACAAATTCGCACCCAAATCCGATGAAAATATTTTCTTAGGCTATTCCACTACCTCTAAGGTATATAGAGTTTTCAGTAAAAACTCTCGTACTGTTGAGGAAATAGTGATGTTAAATTTGATGAAACCTATCCTTTTGTTTTTAAACAATCCCAACCTATATCTTCTGATGTGTTATCCAAAACTGATCTTCAACTTTTGATAGATGATTCTTCTAATAAGGAGAATACTTAAGAAATTGTTTTTGAAGTATTCACTCCAGAAGGCTTTATACGTTATGTTGATGAAAATGTTTTACAAAACCCAAATCAGTTGTTTCTTAAGAATCATCCTAGTGATATTATCATTGGTGATGTAAATCAACCTGTAAGGATTAAAAGTTCTTTGAGAAATGAAGTAGAACATCTAGTATTTCTTTCTCAATTCGAACCTAAAGGTCCTGATAAGGTTTTAAGTGCTGAAGATTGGATAAAAGCAATGCAAGATGAATTAAATGAATTCGAAAGCAATAAAGTTTTGGACCTTAGTTGAAAGAGCTAAAGAAACCTCTGTAATTAGAGTAAAATGGGTTTTCAGAAACAAATGTGATGAAAATGGAGTTATTGTTAGAAATAAAGTAAGACTAGTTGCTAAAGCCTATAATCAAAAAGGAATAAACTATGAAGAAATCTATGCTCTAGTAGCTAGACTTGAATCTATTCGAATTCTATTAGACTTTGCAACATTTTTTAATTTCAAACTTTTTCAAATGGATGTGAAGTATGATTTCCTTAACAAATATGTTCAAGAGGAAGTTTTTGTTGAACAACCTTCTGGTTTTGAAGATACAAAACATCCTGAATACGTTTTTAAACTTACCAAAACTTTATATGGATTTAAACAAGCCCCTAGATCCTGATATGATAGACTTACATGATTTTTATTACAAAATGATTTTGTTAAGGGAACTGCTGATCCAACTCTTTTCATAAAGAAAGAAAACAAAAATGTTTTGATTGTTCAAATTTATGTTGATGACATTATATTCGGATCAACTCAGCAAACTTTAACAGATCCTTTTGCCAATCTTATGAAATTTGAGTTTGAAATGAGTATGATGGGTGAGTTGACATTTTTTCTTGGTTTTCAAATCTCTCAAAAATCAGAAGGGACTTATATATCCCAACAAAAGTATATTAAAGATCTTAAAAAGTATGGATATGACAATACTAAAAGTATTAGTACTCCAATCGGTACCTCAAATACTCTTGAACTTGATGAAGCTGGACTAGTGAATCCAACTACTTTTAGAGGTATGATATGAAGTTTACTATACTTAACAGCTAGTCGTCTAGACTTAATGTTTTTTGTATGCTTCTGTGCAGGATATCAAGAAAATCCAAAGGAATCCCATTTAAAAGCTATAAAAAGATTTTTTCACTATTTAAAGGGAATTATGGATTTAAGACTATTCTATTCTTCTGGAAATGATTTTGAATTAAATTTTTTTCGGATGCTGACTTTGGTGGTTATAGAATGGATAAAAAAAGTACATCCATAACTTGTCATTTCTTAAGAGATTCATTAGTTTCTTGCTCTTGTAAGAAACAACACTCGGTAGCACTTTCTACTATTGAAGCTGAATATGTGGTAGCTGAAAGTTGTTGTCCTCAAATATTGTGGATGCAACACACTCACTGATTATGACATAAGTTTTACTAAAAATCAAATACTACGTGATAACATTAGTGCCATAACTTCAAGTAAAAAACATACACATCACTCACGTGCAAAACACATAGATATTAGATATCACTTTCTTAGGGATCACACTTAAAAGAGATATCATTTTACAATTTATCGGAACACAAGAACAACTTGCTAATATTTTTACAAAACCATTACCTTTCGATAGATTTGAATACATTAAATAGAAGTTAGGAATGATCACTGTAAAGTAATAATTCATATATGCTTCTTGTTTAAATTATCTCCTTACATTAAGTTACTCATTTTTAAAGGGGGAGTATATATGATTGATTTTTTTTTCTTTTCTAAAAAATTTTCGTACTCATAATTTTTTCGTACTCAGAAATTTTTGTATTAAATTTTTTTCGTACTCATAAATTTTCGTACTCAGAAAATTTCGTACTAAAACTTTTCGTACTCATAACTCTTCGTACTCATAAATCTTCGTACTCAAATTTTTTTCAAAGAAAAAAATATCAAAACCAATAGATCTATTTTGAGACTCTGAAAGGTATGATTTATTACCTTATATTTTTTAAATTCAATTTTATTTGTTGGTATTTCAATTTTTTTACTTTGTTTTAAAATTTTACCGGATTCATGATGAATATGATAAATATGTTTGATTTTTCTAATAAAAACCTCAAGAGTTCAAAATTTTTCAACCATTGGATATTTTTTTATTTAATTTGAGCAGTAGAATCTCAACGGTCATAATTTCTTCGCCTATATAAAGGGACCCCTACCCTATCCCACACCAGTTATCTCTACTTTGCATCGAACTTCTTCCGCCCTTCAAGTAGTCGGGTCCGAAGTTTTTCATGCCCAAGGTTTTTCATCGCACTTATGTCAGAAACAACTGAAGCCTCTCGCACCATGCCTCAGAAAGTAAAGACTCCGGTTGCTCCAAAAGATTTCTCAGCAGTTTTTCAGAGAAAGGTTAGTCAGTAGAGAGTTTTATGATAAGGACGACTCTTCGTTGAAAAGAATTATTCAATTCCAAGGATGAGAATCTGTTTGTGTAGAGAAACCAAAAACTTATCAAGATCCTATTATATTTGATGAAGTCAGACAATTTTACACTTCTGTGAAAGTTGATAACGATTTAAAAGTAACCTTTTCAATGTACGATAGAGAGATTAGTATTTCATCAAATCAAGATGCACATTTTCTTGGTGTGCCATCAGAAGGCGATGTCTTTTGTCAATCTCACAAGCTGCCAAAAGTAAAAGGAACCTTCAATAAGGAAAGATCCGAACAATCTCTTTTTGTGATTCATGATGACAAAATGAAAACTACCCATCTTTCAGTAGACAATCGTCTTACAACACTCTGGATGTAAGGATTTCTAATTCATAGAAAAGGTGATAGAGAAAAATTGAAGGTTTTAGATGTCTTCATCCTTGATTATTTGGTTAATATGAGGAAACTGGATTTGATGTGTTACATTTTCCTAACCATCAATATTCTTAAGTTAGGAGCAATTAAGTCTCAACTGATTATGTTTCCAGCGATTTTGAGTAAGTTGATTTTTGAAAGTTTGGAATCCTGTAATCTCCCACTCAAGTCAGTGCTGAGAAATTTGAAAGTTCCTCATCAGGGTATTCAAAAACAATTAGTGCCGATTGTTTCTGAGAATGAAAAGAAAGCTAAGGTCGATTCTGCAGTTAAACCAAAGAAGCAAAAGAAAGTAACTGATGAAATAACTGCCAAATGGAGAGAGGATCATGCCGAAAGAAAAGAAGAAGACCTGCAGTTTGGTCCTAATCTAGCAAAATCCCTAGCTAAAAAAAATTGGGACTCAAGATGTTCTTAAAGAAAAAGAGAAGAAAAAGAAGTTGAAAAGGGAAAGGCTGATATTTTGGATATTGATAAGTTGTTGAAAAGCGTTGAGAAGTCGAGTTGGAATTTCTATCAGGGAAGCAATTCAAAAAGAAACAATCACTCCCTCTGTCCAAGACAAAGGAAAGAAAAAGCAAAAAGTTGGTGAAGAATCATCTCCACCAAAGGATACTAAAAAAGAATTCACTGAAGAACAAGGGGACTTTGAAATGAGAGAGATAGACGAGTATCTTGGTGAAGAGGAATAAAGAAATGAAGAGGAGGAAAAAGAAAAAGAAGAAGAAGAAGAAAAGCAAGAAGATGAGATTGATAAGGATGCTGGTTAGGAAGAAAAATCCCATTTCGATAGAATACCAGTAAGATATTCGGAAGCTACTTCTTACAAATTACCATCCCCAGGAGTAGAATCGTCAAAGCAAGCTACTCAGGGAATCCAAACAGAGAAAGTCGTTCATATTTTAGATAAAGATGAAGAGACTAGGACCGATGAAGTCCGTAATCAAGAATTGGAAGAAGATGATGTAAAAACTCATTTCAGAGAGCTTCTTAATTATGAGGAAGATACTGATTCAGAAAACACAATCTCATTTAAAAGAGATTAGTACGTTGTTTAAGCCCTAAAAAGAATTGAAAAGGCAATTCCATATCTTCCAAGGATTGAAGAGAAAATTGATTTGGTTACGGATAACCAAAATAAAAGATCGGACTCAATCAAACTTTTAAAACAAAGACTGATCAAGATTGAGGCTGACTTCAAAGTGTTTGAAGAAAGTTCAAAGGAACACAAAAATGCTTGCAATAAAGTGGTGAAGTGGTCACATAAATCCAATTCAAGTATCAAACTTCATGAAGATTCAATTGAAGACATTAGATGGCTTGTAAATGAAGTTATAGTTGCATTCAACAAATTGTCTAATGATACAACTCGAAAAATGAAAAACTTCAGAAGGTCAGATGATTCTCAATTCAAAAAATTCAAAGAGATTGAAAATAAGATGATGGTTATTCAATCAGAAGTCTCAAGGTTGATGTTTTACAAAGATGAGATAATCAATTTAAAAAATCAGCATGTCTTTCTGGCCGATAGAATTGAAGTTCAGGAAAAAAAACCAATCTGAGGAAGTCAAGATTCATACTCTAGAAGAAAAATTGCAATCACAGGAAGAAAAGTTTCGTACCCAGGACCAGTAGTTTGAAGAACATGAAGTATTTTTTTGGTCTCAGAAGGAATCTCTTGACAAGATGATGGATGATAGGAAGGAATTAAAAAAAATAAAGACAGTTATCGTAGATCTCTTGAAGGACAAGGAAAAGGAGAAGAAATAAATTTTTTTCGAACTCTTGTTGTATTCTTTTTTTTGCAAGGCATTGTTGTATTCTTTTTTGAAACATCAATGAAATACTTTGACATCTACAAATATTTTGATTGAATGTTTTTCATTTTTTTGGATGAATGTTCTTTCACTTATTCTAGATGATCAAATTCCTTATTACTTCGTGTATTTTTGTCTATCTAACCCTTTTATAGGTATTAAAGGACCTTCCCAATTCCTTTTTGTAAACCACTAAGGGGGAGAATGATTTATAAAGCGGTAGATTGTATTTGATAGGGGAGAATGAGAGAATGATAAATAACAAAAGGAGAATGCCTTTAGTAAGGGGGAGTAATTTCTAAAGAAATAGAATATAATCCTTATGGATTTTGTTATCCTAAGGGGAATTTAGTCGTATTCAACATCTTATTTAGAAGAGTTTTAAAACTCAAAGGGAGATAAGTATAAGTGTTTACTTCTGAATATGATAGTTCTTTAAATCTCTTTTGGATTCAAGTTTTTCATAGTAATTTTCCATTTTTAGACTCGTAGTTTGTGCTTTCCAAAAAGGGAGAGATTGTTGAGTCAAAAGTCTTCTTTTGACTTCTCTATTCCTTTTGTTTTGGAAATCACAAACTCTTTCTTAAATACCTAATTACTAACTCCTTTATATTCAAAGTAGTTTAAGAATAGAATCATATATCGTTTTACCATACTTTCATTAAGACATTTTGATTCATATTTTATTAATACAATTTTTTCTTATGGATACTATAATAATCGTACTCATGAGTTTTGCAGAAATGTTTCATTCTATGATTATCGTAACGAGCCTGAATACGATTTTTATCGTACACATCAAATACGATTTTTATCATACACATTGTCCAGTCTTCGTACTAACAATATTTTGTAACGATATAAATCGTACTGACTCTCATAACGAAAATCATCAGACCATTTTTCATTTAGTTTTCCGTATTAATAAAACTGTATCGCAATGAAAGGAAAACCTTTAAATCAAAACAATGTCGTGTATTCGGTTTCAGTATGCATTTAAAACGATATTGTTGTTTCAGTTATAGGATGATTGTTGAAGTGCCACGTGTTTAAGTCCATCTGAGATTTTAGGAGAAAATTCGACTGTTAGAGGCTAAGAAGTCCGTTGGGACAAACACTTATAAATATCAGATCATTTGTACGATCTCAAGTTGGTGTTGTTGTTGTTGAATTTTGACACCATGCGAAAGCTCTGTCAAATTGCTGCTACATGTGAAAAACTCAAAGTTTACAAGTTGTGAATTGTTTGTTCCATTTACTTGTGACTCTCAAGAGTTTTCATTTTGCTTCGTGTGATGCCGATCATTATGATTACAATTGAGGGCTTCTGTGGATTGGAAGATAGCTGTGTCAATCTTTTACGGATCGAGGGCTTCCAAGGCTAGAAAGACAGAGATGTCGATCACCTTCTTAATCGAGGGCTTGCAGGAATAGCAAGGCAGAGGCCGATCATCGTATCGAGGGCTTACTTTGATGTGAGTAAGACCGATTTGATTGAAAGTATAAATCAAGTGACCTCTATCCAAGGTTATTGGACACCCTTCTCTCGAGGTTAAAAGAATTGTATTCATTTACTTGTTTTACATTTCCGCTGTATTGTAATAGAAAGTGAATCGTTATATATATATATATATATATATATATATATATATATATATATATATATATATATATATATATATATTCTATTCTCTATTATGTGATTATGATCTTTGTAATTATGATCTCTCTGATTACGATGCTTTGTCCATTGGACCCAGGGCCCTGTTTGATTAATTGTTTTACTTCATAAGAGGTTTTGTGAATTATATTAGTTTAAACCCTTTTAAACTAAATTCCAAGTATAAAAATGAAAGTTTTTAAACTTACAATTCAGCCCCCTTTTATATTTATCCATTTGCATATACATTTCAATCCAATAATAGACAGACAACACCCCACCATCTCACCACCAGCTACCCATACCTAGGTGACAAAAGGCTCACTGCCTCACTACAATGCGTTGTTTTTTCTTATATAAAAAGACATAATAAGCCCTACACACAGCTGAAGGGGTGTACAGGGTGTGAGCTAACTGGCTCAACATGATTCCATTCAGGTGTTCCATATCAAGTCTCTGTACAACAATTCCAATAGGGTCAATTTACAAAAATATGGCATGATAAATAGTAAACTATTTTATATCAAAAACATGATAAAACATTTTTCCATTTTCCATAGTTCTAAAACAATTTAGGTAAAATAGTTTCAAAGCACACTATATTTATCAAAGCAGGCGATCAAAGTTCAAACAGTACCAAACCAAAGCACAGGTAAAACATGCCAAAGATCACTACAAGTCAAGTTAACTAGAACACTTGTACCCAAAATAAAAATAGACAAGTGTGCGTATCAAACTCTTAGACATATGCATCGAATCTAGGGAGCAGAGGAACACCTCATAAAGAGAATCCCTAACAGTTTCTAACAAGTCCCTATGACACTTGACCCAGGGAGCAGAGGAACACCTCATGAGTGAACTCTCTGATATTATCAACAAACGAGGCCTATTGCTATACCTTCCACCCAAGTTCCAAAATCTTCCCATGTGCTACATTTCCCAAACCATTTCATCAAAATCATGCTTTGAAAACCTTTTCATAAATCGATTTCGCAATACTTTAGAAAATACATTTTCTTTTACCAAAATAAGGGGAAAACCATCTTTTCTCAAATGTTTACACCCACAAATCCACCAACACCAGATCATACCAATTTATTTATAAAACAGTCTTTAAAACCAAGAGCAATTACGGTTCATCCAACACATGCTAGATATGTTGCGGAATCGTCGGGAGACACAATGACAAAATTGAGAAAACGAAAGAAAGAAAGCAAAATAAAGACACAACGATTTACGTGGTTCGGGAAAAATCCCTATGTCCACGGGAGGGGAAGAATTCACTATGTCGGGAGCACAAAATTACAAAGGATTTCGGTAGAAAACCCTAGCCTGAAATGGGCTACATATGAAGAAGATGGTCCACTGTTCCGAATAGTAAGTTCGCGTTGCTATAGTGATCGACGACCAACTTTGTCAAAAGTGCTACAGTGACTGCCGGCTGGAAGTCAAAAGTGCTACAGTGTAGTTGACTCCGAAGTCCACCCCGGAGCAGGGGCGCGTTGCCCCCTGCAACCCCCAACGAGCTCACAGCGGAGCTTGACCCGCGACAGTTGTGGGCCACAAACATTCGGCCCAACCAGATCGGGCAACACCAATCCACCAAGATATGGAACCATCCACATTAAACTCGGGTCGCAAACCACCCACATTAGATCCACAAACATAATAAGGAACACATAACAATGAACAAAGGACCTAACAACGATTCCAACATCTTAGAATCAAATTTCATAAACAACGGTTGGTAGAAGGGTTAAGTCACACATACCTCGAGAACCATGCATGCCGCACCACAACCAACGCAAGAGTCTGCCTCTGGAAGACGATGACACAAAAGATCTAGAAGGAATCAAGCAAGAATCAACACGTGATCAATAGATCCTATAAATACAAAAATGCCGCTGTTGCAACCAATGGAAACAACGAAGCAAAAAGGATGCTTACTCAAAAAGATGCAGCATAACCACCACATAGATCAAGTGCCGAACAAAGCATCTGGAAGGGGCAGAAACACCCAGACGCACCTGAAACAACCTAGGGTTTGAGAGAAGAAAGAACGACTGCACGATGAAAGATGAAAAGAGTTACTTAAAAGATAGATAATACCTACTGGGCATGAGAGATATATGTCATAAACCCTAGTTTCACAACGCAAATCCCCCATAGTGCATATCTGTTAAAAAACATGTCGCATGCGATTAATTTATCCTAAGTGACTGTTTGTCGTAAGCATGGATTTTATGAGGTAAGAATATTTTACGATCTGAACCATTTACACGGCTTGTGCCCTACAACACATTTACGTCGCAAGCCAGACATTTACGACATAAATTCCTCCTACAAGAAGTACCAAACACAAACCCATGCAGAAAACCCCAAAGACGATTCTTATGCCCTCCGAACCCAAAAAACAAACTCTTAAACATCAAAAGAGCATACCTTAAAATCCAGGATTACAATCTCCCCACAATCAGACTTTTCATCCACAAAACGTCATACAGAAGAAGGGTGCTCTGGAAAAAGGCGAGACATCCCTCATTGACGATTCACACTCCCAAGTCTCATGAGAATTTGACCAGTGTCGCCAGATCACTATAACCAATAGAATAGTTCTAACGTAAGACTTTCACCTGAAAATCAATGATCTCCATTGGTTTCTCTACAACTGAAACATTCAACTCCAACTTAATATCTTCCCAACTCAAAACATGAGAGAGATCATAGTGATATTTCTTGAGCTGTGATATATGGAAAACATCATGTATGCCTATCAACTGAGTCAATAATGCCAACCGATAAGCAATCTGCCCAAGCCGCTCAACGACCTCAAACGGTCCAACATATCTTGGAGCCAACTTCCCCTGTTTCAGATGCTCTGCCTTTATCTGATGGCAGGTGTAACAACGAGACACAAAATCAACAATGCTGCACTTCATGTCCGACCACTAGAAATACCGTCTCATATCATAATACATCTTCGTAGTTCCATAATGAACGACCCACAAAGAACTATGACATTCATGCAAGACTGAACTCTTCACAGATGATAGGACACACTGATCCTCGAAGCGGAGAATACCATCAGAACGAAGAGACCAACCTAAAACGGTCTCCTCACCATATATGGTTTGCTTGATTTCTCTAAAGTTTCCATCTTGATTCTAACCTTGCAGAATGGACTCCAGGAGAGATGATGATAACTGAACACTGGTCAAAACCCTACCTGAATCATCCTCCTGTGCGTCTAGATGTAACTGAGTGAAAAGCCCCATTAGGTTCCACTCTTCGATTCCAAAACAGCCTGCGGTGTATCCTTCTGATAGAGAGCATCAATGAAGACATTCCCCTTCCACAAGATGTAGGTGATGTCAAAGTCAAATGTCTTGAGGTATTCCACCCATCATCTCTGCATGAGATTCAGGTCCTGAGAAAAGATATAGCTCAGACTCTTATGATTAGAAAAGACCGTGAACCTCTCCCTAAAAATATAGTGCCACCAACATTTCAACGCATGCATAACTGCATCAAGCTCCAAATCATGAGTGAGGTGATTCTTCTCGTTCAGCCGAACACTACTAGAAATTCAACTATTTGCGACGAAATATTTCATTCTTCACAAATAGTTTTGACAGGATTTGTAATGACTCGGATTTTCTTGATTTTATTTTTTAGAAATTCTTTGGAAAAATTCTGAGATCAGGTGCTGAGACGACGTGTGATTCCGAGTCCCAGGGTACCCAGAACCATTGTTTGAAAAATGTTAAGTTTTTAATAGCACACACACACAAATTTTCTGAAAAAGTGAAATAACTCTTAAACGAGTTCCTGAATCCGAAATCCGAGTGCAACATTGAGCTCAGAGAAACAACTTTACCCTAGGCGCGACCTAACATTGGTCGACGCGGGTTATCTGTAGAAAAAGTCACCAGATGCGTAACTGTAAATAAAATAATTAAATAAAAATTATTTTATTTTGAAATCCGAATAAATCATAAACGGTAACTCGGATTGAAAATCCGAGACCACCGTTGAGTTTGTAAGAGGTTTTTTTTCTTAAATGGGACCTAACCTCGGTCAGGGCAGGTTGAGGGTGAAAGTTAGATTTTGGACGTAGACGTCATTAAAATATCTAATAAAAATATTTTATTGAACGTTACATGTTGACGCAACAACGATTTCTCTTTTTAATAAGCCACGTCACAGGAATTTGGGATTATCACCATAACCCTGGAATTCCCCTGAGGTAAGGAGAAACAAATGATCTCCCGACGACGAACACCGACGGATCGAATAGGGCCGCGAGACCAGGGGGCCGAGACGCGGTGTCATCCGCATTGAACGCGGTGACCATGTTGAACAGGGCGACCGCGTTGACTGGGAGTGCACGACCGACCCATGAACTGAAGGAGCCGGTCCACATACGGTGGGTCGGGCTGGGCGAACCGGGCCACTCTGACGGCAGAGTGGGCTGGATCGCGCGACCGAGCGGGCCGCGGTCCAGCGGCCCATTGGGTCGGGCCGACCCGGACCAAACCCTTTTTACTAAATTGACTGTATCTTTTAAACCGTGTGTCTGTTTGATGAGCCGTTTGAGGCGTTGAGACCCTTGCGATGAGGCGGTCCTTTTTAGAAACTCTAAGTGAGTTTTTGTGAAAGTTGGTTTACGACCTAACGTCTTGAGTGGGTTCTCTTAAAACAAGCGCGCTATGAGAAAAATCTTGTGGCTGGTTGTGATTGTAATCTTGGTGACTATGTGACTTGGGGGCTGCTTGACCCATTGACGCTCCGTGCACCACCGACGATTCGTGCGCCATCGATGCTTCGTTCAACATTGACGCTCTATGCGCCATCGACACTCCGTGCGCCATCGACATCCCGAACACCATTTCCACTCTGGGTGCCACCAACGCTTCGTGCGCCGCTGACACTTTTAGTATCATAGAGACTCAGAGATATGAAGACTACAATTGGAAATCCTTCTCTTCGTACTTTAGACTTGTACCTGTGTGAGCTGACCGTATTAACTGTACTTTCTGTGTTTCCTTTGTAGTGTACTTCATGCATTTCCTTTGTGGTGTACTTCATGTGTTTTCTTTGTGGTGTACTTAGTGTATTTCTTAGTGGTGTACCTTTGTGGTTTCGAGGTCCTTACTGAGTATTGTTTTACTCACTCCTGCATGGGCTATGCTCGCATGTGTCGTGTCTTGTGCAGATGATCGATGCTTTGACGGAGTCCTTGGTGGACCAGGACCAGGTGGTGCTTAGAGAGAGGCCTGACAGATGAGGTGTGCTTCAACGACTTTAGATAGTGGTTTCTGTACTCACCCTTCAGGTAAGATTTTTTGCGGATGAGATTCAGGAGCTTGTGATTTCCCTTTTGGTTAAGCTTGTATTTTGGCCTCGTTTACTTTTTAGTTTTTGTACTGTCGTACTCTGTTGTTAGTATCTTAGTGGTATGTATTCTTGTTTACTTAGTGTTTTCAGTTCATCACTTTCAGGTTTGGAGATGGGTGTGTTTGTACAGGTACTTAGGAAAATGCCTCCCATTTGTGGGATATGCCTACTCGGTGCTAGTCGCCAACTCCTGACCTATTGAAGACAGGCTTGGGCTAGTCACAACATGGGCCCTGGGGGACGAGTTGTGACATAGTGGTATCATAGGGGGTCAGTTCTACCTAAAGAAGCAAGAGTCCACGAGGTTGGTTTGGGGAAACAATGTTATGTGTTTCGAGTTCGACTTTCACACCAAGGACTCTAGTGTTGGTGCGGTGACCGACGTATCCATACAACATGACTCTGAATTCTGCTCTTCGACTCGGTACACGAAAACACTAGTTGCAGAAAAAAACAAATGGTACATGCATCATATAGGATTGAGTGTGTTCTCATGTACTTCTTGAGTCAGTGTCAGCTCACTAAGTATACTCTATTGACCGTGGTACATCTCGATCTATTTCAGGATGTCTCCACGCAACTAGCCAACCAGTACCAGAAATAGCACCTCCGGGTGGTGTACCAGCGATACCACCACCCGGAGAGCCGTAGTTACTACCTGCGTTACCGGTAGAGAATGCACACAGGTTGAGTGTGTTGCATGAGTTTTAGTGGCTGCGACCTCCAAGGTTCAGGGGTGAGCTAGATCCTCAGGTAGCTGAGGATTGGATGAAGGCGGTTATCCGTGTCTTCCACCTAGTGAGGACGCCTCTCGACCAGATGTCATTCCTAGCCGCGAGCCTTTTACATGGCTCAACAGGGAGATGGTGGAGCTTAGTGATCCATACACATGAGGAGATGACCCTCACTTGGACAGAATTCAAGCGTCTCTTCAGGGAGGAGTTCTTTCTAGTGACGTTACGCTCCGTGCGTATGCAGGAGCTACTGCAACTGCAGTAGGGCAGCCAGACAATAGCGGAGTATTCAACGAGGTTTACGAATCTTTCTCGCTACTCCACGAATATGGTGTGAGACCTGTTCTTTAGGGCCCAGACCTTCGAGAAGGAACTACACCAGGAGATCAGGGCATCCATGATATCTCTTAGCATTCCAACATATACTGGGGTACTAAAGCGAGCTCTGATAGTAGAGAGATTTCTGGCGGAGTAGACACTGACAGTGGGAGCTACCACCGGGCGTCAGGTAACTGAATCTTCAGCAGCAGGTAGCCGACATCTGACACAGAGATCAAAGTGGACAAGATAGTTCAGGGGACGATCCTAGGACACAAGGTCAGTGGTGCAAGGATGCCAGGGCAGAGCGAATCAGCCAAGGGATAGGCTGTGCTACTTGTGCAGCGATTGGGGACACATGGCTCGAGATTGCCCGAATCGCCGTACGTATGATCAACAGACGGTCGAGGGATCGCCGAGGCAGAGGCGAAGGAAGGAACATGGCGGTCCACTAGGCGACGAACGTGGCAAATGAGCTGGACGACCAACAGGAGGTAGGCGGAGGTTCAAGGTATTACCACCACCACCACCACCGCTAGGTGGTCCACCACAGGGTCAGGGAGCTGGTGGACATGTATGAGATCATCTTTAGGTAATGGAAGCTTACAACCCTGGTGCTCTAGAGATGATTAGAGGTATGATCTGTGTCTTTTTCACCCTAACTGTAGTTTTGATAGACACATGTGCCAATCACCCTTTTCTCACCATGACCCTTGTTCGAGACACGAAGATTCCATTTGAACTGTTGATTCGATCCCTATACTTAGATACTCTTACGAGAGGAGATTCGACGATCACACACTGGTGCCAATAGTGTTCCCTTACTCTTGGGGGTGAGAGTTTCGGTTGGGGTCTCTTGGTGGTAGTGTCGAGGCCATCATTCTTGGTATGGACTGGTTATCCGCAGTTCATGCCCAGATTGACTGTTTTAGGCACATAGTGCGGTGTGTCCGCGGAGATGGGATCAAGTTTTCCTTTGTCGGAGAAAAGGAAAGATAAGTAGTGCATGATGGACTTGCACGTAGGAGGGTGCAACGGATCACGCACCAGTTGGCTAGCACGACCCTCGATGCAATGGATGAGATAAGTTCTCAATTTTCTGTAGTGGTGGACGAGTATGAGGACTTCTTTCCAGAAGATGTTCCAGGATTACCTCCTCGCATGGAGGTGAATTTATGCATTGATCTGTACCTTGGGACGACACCGATATCTACTCCTGCATATCGTATGGATCCTGAGGAGCTTCGTGAGCTAAGGGTACGACTGGAGGACTTGCAAAGAAAGGGTTTCGTGAGACCCAATGTTTCACCCTAGGCGGCCCAGTTTTGTTTGCCAAGAAGGCAGACGAGAGCTTGAGATTATGTGTGGACTTTTGATGCATAAACTAGGTGACCATGAAGAACAAGTATCTACTACTGAGGATTGATGACCTCTTCTATCAATTGAAGAGAGCGAGGTGGTTCTCGAAGATAGACCTTAGATCTGGCTATCACCAACTTCGAGTATGAGACGATGACATCCCGAAGACAACCTTCAGATGTCGGTACGACCACTATGAGTACTTAGTGATGCCGTTTGGCGTGACGAATGCCCCAACAGTGTTCATGAGACTCATGAACAGAATCTTCCAGCCTTATTTAGACTGGTTCTCCATGATCTTCATTGATGACATCCTGGTGTACTCGGTGCCTGAGAAGGAACACACGATACACTTGAGGATGGTCCTAGACACACTATGAGAGCACTAACTTTACAAGAATCTCTCAAAGTGTCAGTTCCAGATACAAGAGTTCCACTTTCTAGGACACGTCATTTCAGAGGCTGGATTTACAGTAGATTTAGTGAAGATTGAAGCGATGCTTGCTTGGGAGCCACCCAAGAGTGTTACCATGGTGCAAAGTTTCCCAGGTTTGGCTAGATACTATCGGAGATCTGTACGCAACTTTTCCAGAGTAGCAGAACCCTTGACGACCTTGACACGAAAGGGGTAGCCTTTTGTGTGGATAGAGAAGTGCTAGCAGTGCTTTCAGGAGATGAGGAAGAGTTTGATGAGCGCTCCCATCTTGAGATTACCGGAGGACGATGTTGAATACGTGGTGTTCTGTGATGCATTAGAGACCAGGCTTGGTTGTGTTCTGATGTAGGGGCAAGCGACTCAACCCCTTGAGGTGCCAGAGTGGAAGTGAGATGTGATATCGATGGACTTCGTGATGAGTTTACCACACACATCCAGGGGACACGATACCATCTGGGTGATCATTGACCGACTCACCAAGTCGTCCCACTTCATACCGATCCGTGAGCATAGCTCAGTAGAGAACTTGGGACGCCTCTACGTGTAGGAGATAGTTCGGCTTCACGGAGTTCCATCAATGATCGTCTCAGATCGTGATGCTCACTTTACATCCCAATTGTGGAAGGACTTGCAGGAGGCATTTGAGACTCAGTTGCGCTTGAGCATGACGTTTCATCCCCAGACGGATGGCCAAACGGAGAGGACCATCCGGGTTCTAGAGGACGTGCTACGTGCTTGCATCCTCGACTTTGGCTGCAGTTGGGAGGACCACCTACCTCTGGTGGAGTTTTCATATAATAATAGCTACCAATCCACCATTAGTATGTCACCGTTTGAGGCCTTGTACGGACGACTATGCAGGTCACCACTGTGCTGGACAGACCTAGGAGAGTTAGCACTCATGGGTTTAGAGTTGGTACTGGCTACTATAGAGAAGGTGCAGATCATCCAAGAGTGGATAAGGACTGCATAGAGTCAACATGAGTCATCTACTGATAGGCAGCAGAGGCCTTTGGAGTTTGAGGGAGACCATGTGTTCCTTCGGGTCTCACCTCGATGGGAATTACAAAGATTTGGTCAGAGTGACAAGTTATCTTTGAGATACATCGACCCTTTTCAGATTTCGAGTAGAGTTGGTGAGGTGGCGTACCGCCTAGCTCTACCCCTACAATTGCATTGGGTGCATGATGTCTTTCACGTGTCGCAATTGAGGAGGTTCGTGCATGTTTCATCGCACATCATCAACTGGGGTGAGCTGGACATTGACGATGAGACGCCTTTTGTGGAGTACCTAATGGAGATCAAGGATCGACAAGAGCAGATCCTTTGTGGGCGGTTGATTCCTTTGGTTTGCGTTCGGTGAAAACATGGGAATCTATAGGAGAGCACTTGTGAGCGGGAGACTCAGATTCGTGCTCAGTACCATCACCTTTTTGTTGAGTAGCCCTTGTTTTGGATTTCATGGACATAAATCCCTAAGGCGGGGAGAATGTAATGACTCAGATTTTCTCGATTTTATTTTTTAGAAATTATTTGGGGAAATTCTGAGACCAGACACTTAAATGACATGCGATTCCGAGGTCCGGGGTGCCCAGAACGATTGTTTGAAAAATGTTAAGTTTGCACGCTCACACGACTTTTCTAAAAAAGTGAAATAACTCTTAAATGATTGCCCGAATCAGAAATATGAGGGTACTGTTGAGCTCAGAGTAGTGATTTTTCCCTCGACGTGACCTAACATTGGTCGGCACGAGTCATCTGTAGAAAAAGTCACCAGGGGCGTAACCGTGAATAAAATAATTAAATAAAAATTATTTTATTTTTAAATCCTAATAACTTATAAATGGTAACTCAAATTGGAAATCCGATACCATCATTGATTTCGTAAGGGGGTGTTTTTCTTAGGCGGGGCCTAACCTCAACCGGCGCGGGTCGAGGGTGAAAGTTAGATTTTGGATGTAGAGATCATTAAAATATTTAATAAAAATATTTTATTGAACGTTATGTGTTGACGCAACGACAATTTCCCTTTTTAATAAGCCATATTAGAGGAATTCAGAGTTATCGCCATAACCTTGGAATTCCCCTAAGGCAAGGAGAAGGAAGCTATCTCCCGACGACGAATGCCGGCAGATCAAGGATCAACGACTACACGGAGCTCCATTCTTCGCCAACTACTGATCCAATCATTGAGGTAGGGTGTCGATCTATTTGTGATATCTTTTCCCCTTCTTAGAATCAAACGACGAAAGCAGACAAACCCACGAACAGGTTGATCCACAGTTCGGTCGTTCTTGCGGGTTGGGTAATTATTGCGGGATTAAAGGGAATAGATCTTGGTGATTATTCTGCTGTTGGTTTCTTCATGATCCCGCCAACATGAATGGATCAAGGTTGGATGAACAAGGCCAAAATCCGTTCTTTGGGTGTTCATGTGCTTAATACCACCCCCTAAATCTATCATGTTCTTTGTGCATCCTTCTTCCTTTGAAACCCTACACGAACGATTGATCATTGCACCCATGATCCATGACGCAACGATCCGAGACCAAAAGTAGTGATCCACGTCAACTTTGAGGAGGTGTGACGGGAGCACAGCAGGCAGGCGGCAGCTTACGGTGGAGAGCGCGACGAACGACGGACCGCCGACAGGGTGGCTGATGGCGAGGGTAGCGCACTGCTCGACGGGAGGCCGGGTTCTGGCAGGGTGCGCGACTGTTGTCCAGCGGGACCACGCTGGAGGAGGACCCCGCGATAATAGGGTCGCAGGACCAGGGGGCCGAGAGGCGGTGCCATCCGCGCTGAACGTGGCGACCGCGTTGACCAGGAGCACACGACTGAGCCGTGCGCTGAAGGAGCCGACCCAGACCGACCAGGTCGGGTTGGGCCGGGCGAACCGGGCCGGGTCGGGTTGTCCCCGAACTAGACCCTTTTTACTAAATTGGCCGTATCCTCCAAACTGTATGTCCATTTGATGAGCCATTTGTGGCGTTGAGACCCTTGAGATGAGGGGCTCCTTTTTAGACACTCTAAGTGAGTTTTTGTGAAAGTTGGTTTACAACCTAACGACTTGAGGAACAGGTTCTCCCAGAACAAGCGTACTACGAGCAGAATCCTACGGCTAACTATGACTATGTAATCTTGGTGACTACGTGACTTGGGGGCTGCTTGACCCATTGACACTCCGTGCGCCACTAACGCTCTATGCGCCATCGACGCTCCGTGCGCCATCGATGCTCCATGCGTCATCGACGTCCCAGACACCATTACCGCTTTGGGCACCACCAACGCTCTTTGCGCCACCGACGCTCTGTGCGCCGCATACACTTTTAGTGTCATAGAGACTCAGAGATCTATGGACTACAACTGGAAATCATTCTATTCGTACTTTATACTTATACTTGTGTGAGCCGACCGTATTGACTATATTTCGTGTGTTTCCTTTGTGGTGTACTTCGTGTGTTTCCTTTGTGCTGTACTTTGTGAATTTCTTAGTGGTGTACCTTTGTAGTTTTAGGGTCCCTACTGAGTATTGTTTTACTCACCTCTGCACGGGCTATGCCCGCACGTGTCGTGTATTGTGAAAACGATCGACAATTTGACAGAGTCCTTGGTGGACTGGGACCAGGTGGTGCTTAGAGAGAGGCCCAACAGACAAGGTGCGCTTTAGCGACTTCAGATAGCGGTTTCTGTACCTACCCTTCAGGTAGGGTTTTATGCGGACGAGATTCAGAAGCTTGCACTTTCCCTTTTGGTTGGAGATGGGTGCGTGTTTACATGTACTTACGCAAATATATCCCATTTGTGGGATATACCTACTCAGTGTTAGTCACCAGCCCCTGGCCTATTGGAGGTGGGCTTGAGGTAGTCACGGCACGAGCCCCGAGGGATGGGTCATGACAGGATTTACCGCCTCCCATCGCGAAATGTATTCGTGATGAGTATTTGCGATATACTTCTACTTCTGTTGAAAATTCCTGTCGACTCGGGAGTATTTACGAAAGATGTTAAAGTCATTCGCTAATATTGATTAATTTAATTTATTAAGATAAAACATCTCTATGCGCATAAAAATATATATTTTTATATTCAAGTGGTTTTTATTTTTATTTCTAATTAATTAAGAACCAATGAATTCATTTTATAAATGTGTAAACCATACATCTTCATAATTTAGTTAATTCTATTCATTGCTACCATTCCAATGGTCAGGTGATAACTTATCATATTAAATAATAATATTTTAATAGTATGTCGTGTTTTGTTAAAACTTGGCATTGCAGGTAATGCAAGATAAACTGAATGATGGGTGTAACACAAGCTAAATTCAGTGTTGCGTATAACGCAAGATTAACTTGGTGTTTCCTGTAACACAAACTATCGAAAAGATTAAATATATCTGAAAAAAATATTTCACAAAATCTTGGGATGTTATAAGGGGACCCCATAGGGTGCCCTAGTGATATAACAACCCCTTAGAGGGTGTGTGTGAGAATGAGTAGTGATGATTGCAGGTGTCACCTTAGAACCCCAATTGGCGATGTGAGCTTGATATGACTGTGATGATGTTAGGTTGTGCACTTGAGAGACAGACCTCAGACTTGTGGGACGGTTCTGAGCAGATGGATGACCCTTGTGAGATACCTATGGATGTCTTAGACATGCTCCTTGGATCCAACAGTCATGCATGATACTATGAATTGCCTAGGGTCTCCCATTAGGAATTGACCGTTATCCCCGATACTTGTGGATTCCTTGGACATACTCCTTGGATCCGATAGTTATGCCTGATATTGAGGATTTCCTAGGGTCACCCCTAAGGAATCGATGACATGCATGATGCTACTATTGGATTGCCAGGGTCATCCCCTTAGGAATCATCGATAACGCCTGATGATTGTGAAATACCTAGAGTCATCCCTGTAAGAATCAATAATGACCCCTGATACATGTGGAGTGCCCAAGACATTGGGATCCGGCCTTCGGGCCTACATGATTTCCTTGGACTTGCTCCTTGGAATATATGATGACACATGCTACTTTGATTGCCTAGAGTAACCCCCTTGGAATCGACAATGATGCTTGATGGCTATTGATAGCCTAGGATCATCTCATATTAATCAACAATGATGCCTGATGACTATTGATCACCTATGATTACCTTCTAGGGATCAGCTTTATGCTTCTACTATCAGGATGCCTTAGGATATTTCTAAGGACCCGACATTTACACTTGCTATTATATGACCGTTGGGCCTGATATTGGTTGGAATGATCATGTGACGTGTTTAGAGACACTTCAACATTGGCTGAAATAGGTATTATTGATCCTAACCGTCATGTTAGAACCCGAGGATCAACGATTTTTATCTATTTACGCTCCCACACATTTTATTTATATTTAGATCATGTCAGATGCACACACACTGCATTATTGGCTATGTACGAGACCACGTTGGTGGTGTCATACTAAGTTATACTCGCATCATGCTCGAGTGACCATGATACATGGGCACTCGAATAGACTTCACTGTTCGCAGGTTTAGGTTGGGCAAAGGCTTGGAGTTGAGTGGTCGAGCGGGATAGCTTGGGCGGGATTGGACATCGAGATATGACGAGGTCTGGGGCTGGTAGTAGAGCATCTTGCATATTTTATTTCTTTTGTTTATTATGTATATGTGATCGAACCAATGGGCGATTAATTGCTGTGTACTAGCATGGCTGTGATTTTGTATGAAAATTTGCTTTTACATTTCATTTATTACTGATGATTGTGTTTTATTGCTTCCATATACTTTTAATGTTTATTATAGCGACCCATATGGAAAATGTAAAAAATTTATTTAAAACTTATAATGAAGATCAAGTAGTAGAAAATGACCTTAATCAATTATTGGGGCATAGATAAGGAAATTCACCAATGTATCCAATGAAAAAAGACATGGAAAAATGGAGTTTCCCGACCAAGAAGGAGAGATAGGGTCAGTTTCACTTATAAGAAACACTTTGGGTAAAATATGAGTCAAGAGGAAATAAAATTTTGAGGGGACATGTAAAACCCCATAAATATCCAAAGAAAATGGGAGAGGTTTTATAAAGAATACAAATTCCCAGATGGATTATCTTTCAAAAACAATCTTGATTTGCAAATAAGTTTGGCAACGAAACCCTTACGGTATTGGTGACGTAAGAATCACAATATCTTGAAAGGAAGATCATGAAATGGACATTGAAATCTCATGAAATGGAATATATTTTCATACAAGAAATCAGTAGGGTAGTGAATACACTATATAAAAGAAATGATAGTGTGCAATATAAAAAATGTATCATGGAGTTGAAAATGAGACAAAGAAACCCTTACAACTTTTGTAAATTTTTGTGTCAAAACCCCATGAGAGAAAGAACTTGGAATAAAACATTGAGTATCATGAAATATAAGTGAACTATGAAACAAATATTAAAGGGCAGTAGATACACCATTCCAAAGAAAACATGATGTGCAATAAGAAGTATGTCTCAAGGGATTGGAAATTGAGACAAGAAACTCTTTGTTTCCAGACTTTTTCAAATGCACTCTAAGATCCTATATAACAAACATAAATATCTTAATACCTTATTTTATAACCTTATTCACATATAAAACCTTTTATAAACATCATTTATAATTATTCTCTACATGTATATTGTTAGTCATTATCTATTTTCAATGGCGGGCGTGAGTAATTTTGATCGTTTTGAACTTGTTTCATAATAACGGTGTTGTTATTCATTCTTCTCTCAAAGTTCATAATTACTAGATAATATAAGATACTGGAATTGATGTTTTATAATTATTTATAATGTAATAATTTCATTCCATTAGAGTTTTGGTTACGATCCTTAAAGATAAAATCAATAATGAGCATGTTTCAATGTTTTTTAACAAACAGACATTGATATCTTAATTAATAAGTTTAATATTAGTTTTATCATTCCAGAACCTAAATCAAATATATAGATTTTTTATTTATATCATATATTATCAGTAATTAAGTTCTCATAGTCATCCATGATATTATTTTATAGCATTATCCAAGTAGGAGGTTATACCGACCCAAACACAAACATACCATAATTAATGGATGATTATGATTATAAAAACAGTTTCTTTTGGACATAATATTATTATTACAGGAGCATAATTATTTTATTGAAGTAATTTTAAGGTGGTGAATTAGATTTGAAGATATTTTAATAAATAAGAAATAAACTAGATGAAAAATGAGATAGTTGCTTCATGGAGGAGGTAGTTCACACAACGCACGATTAATGTAAAGACTAGGATTTTCCTTGTATTTTTTTAATTATATGGAATTATTATGAGTTTGTGAAAATTGAAGACGTGTGATTCCGAGGCCCGGTGTGCCCGGAATGAATTTCTGAATTTTTTTAAGGTACGTTCAGTAAACGCGTGATCAGTGTTTTCTAACTTTTGAACCGGTGCTCGGATTAAAAATTCGAAGGCACCGTTGAATCCGCAACGTTGTGATTCACTTAAGGGAGGCTTTACTTCAACCATAGTAGGTCTGGAGAAAAAGTTAGATTTTTGACTTTTTATAAAAGAATAAATAAAATAACTTTGTTATTTTATTATTTCTCTACCTCCAACGGACAAGTGGTAGCGTGAGACCATCGACGTGTTAAGCCATTAAATGGACTGACCTTTAAAATACTAAGTAACGACGTTGTTGGGAATTAGGAAGGTTCTTAATAAATGAACACTCATAAATCCCATGAATGTTAGACAGCCTCCCCCTCTTCTATTTATATGGAGATTGGGGAGAGGTATCGGCACTGCTTCACCAAACAACGAAGTGCTAATAAAGTGCCACGATGCAAAACCCTTGGAGGACGGAGCCGGTTCCAACGAGCGACGACGGGTGATACCGAACCACAAACCGAAGGACGACGTATGAGTGGCATCGTTGGATGCTTGTTGCGGGAAAGACGAATGCCGACCCACTTCTTCAATCGCGGGCGTTCTCCGTCATTCTTGAGGTAGGGATTTGATTTTTGTTTAATTCAGGTGATTATTCCTCTAATGGCCCGAATGCCTTCATTTTTTATTGAATTTTGATAATCCACCTTTCAAGGGGTGAGGTGGAACCCTCACAAGGCCCGTAGGTGTAAGTATTACATGGCCCATAAGCCTTACCGGAATTCAATGCACGTAGGCTTCAAACATTACATACAACCCAAACTAACTACTTGAAACTGCTCCTCCCCAGCATCTTCATCGTGAAAATAACTCTCCACCTTCGCATGGCTGTTCGGCTAGGCTTTCTCGTGTATGCACAGGCTTGTCTCGATGACAGGTGTTATACCCTCTCATTCTTGCAATCCGTTTTAGATTCTGTTATGGTGAAAACTCCTTGATCATCCTCTTTCCGAAGCTTGTTCGTTGTAGGTTGTCTGGTTTGCATCTGCACTTAAGGTGGCCCGAAGGCCTTGAGGTGGCCCGAAGGCCTTACTGACCTGAAGGCCTGGGTGGCCTGAAGGCCTAAAAGGATTCAGGAACCAAATCGGTTGCCCGAAGGCCCAAACGGGGGAATATTCCCGGTTGTTACAGTGCTAAACAATGCCTGCTACAGTCCGCTACAGTGCCTGCTATAGTACCACACAGTTCCTGCTACAGTATACTATAGTACTGTTACAATACCCAGAAATTAGCCTCCGCCCGGATTTGATCCCGGGTCTCCTGGATGCACTTAAGGAGTCCTCACCAACTGGGCTGAGGCTCATGTGCAATTCAAGTGATTATTGAATCCTTTAATCCTCCCACATGATTACAAGCTAACGTGGAGGGCGCAGGCCTAACGAACCCAGCTCAGACCCTCCACTACCTTGCTACCCTTGTGTTCTTTGTGGAAGACCGCTGGCGCGATGGCATCGACCAGCTACGATGGAGGCGGCGTGCCGTCACGCGCCGCAAGAGGAGGCCGCAACACTAAGCCACAACGGTTAACAGAGCGGCCGACACTGGCCAGCCGTAGAGGAGGTGCGGCGCGCCGTCGCGCGCCATCAGTGGGCAAGGGGACGCGACCGAAGCCGTGGCGGTTTGAGGAGGCGACCGACACACCGGTCGTCCATGGAAGAGGAGGGCGACGCGACCAACGCGCGCGATGAACCGAAGGAGGCGGCTGACTACCTGGATGGCTGCAGGTAGCAGAGCGTCGCACCGTTACGCGCTGCTCGAGATGGCGGCCGGCATCGACCGACCGTGACGGGAGGCAGGACTCGCTACAGTGGGTCCCGCATGCCACCTTGTGGCGCCACGTGGTGCCACCGCTATGGAAGAAACTGAACAACCCTCGTGGTCATTCGGGAATACCGGGGGTCACTCCCCCAGGTGGCGGCTAGGGTGGGCCTCTCCACAACGAGCTGCTCTACCCAGCCGCGGGCCGCCCCCCCTGCGGGCTGGGCCGCCCCCTTGCGGGCCGGGCCGTGCCCCCTTCGGGTCGGGTCAGACCGCGGCACAACATGCCAAGCCCGCCACGGCCCAGCCTTGCCGGGTCATACCCAAACCAGGTCGGGACGGTCCAGCCGGGTCAGACCGGACCCGAGCCCAACCGCACCCAGAAACACATAAAGGGCCATATCTTGAGAACCAGACGTTAGTTTGACGAAACGTCTACGGCGCCAGGATCCTTGGATTGAGATGGTCCTTTTGGTATACCCCACTTGAGTTTTGGAGATAGTTGGAGTACGACTGGGTTGGATCGAGCCCCAATCCAACCGGGCCCTCGGAACTAAAACACTTATAACTTACAGACCGAGCGTCCAATTGATGCACTGTCTGTTGCGTTGGAACCCTTACAACATGACAGTCCTTTGGGTTACTCCTTTGTGGAGTTTAGTGGTGGTTGAGGTATGACTAATATCTCGAGGGGCAGATTCTACGGAACTCGAGCACATCGGGTGCGAGGAATCCTATGACAGACTGTAATGTGAAGAAAGAACATCGATCATAAGTGGTTCAGCATCTATCGATCCTGTGTGGGTTAGCATCTATCAGATCCTGTGTGGGTCAGTACTCAGCGATCCCGTGTGGGTCAGCGCACATTGATCTTGTGTGGGTCAGTGGGGGTTATTACCTATCGATCTTGTGTGGGTCAGAAGCAGTGTCTCTGAACAGAATAAGATGATCTAGCTATACGAGTAATCATCTGTACTTCTGTACTTAAGTTATACCTGGTGTGAGTTGAGTCTTTACTTTTGTGGTGTTATCTTCGTGGTGTTACCTGTGTGGTACTTCTATCTTCGAGGTGTTACCTATGTGGTACTTCTACCTTCGTGGTGTTATCTTTGTGGTGTTACTTGTGTGATACTTCTATCTTCGTGGTATTACCTATGTGGTACTTCTACCTTCGTGGTGTTACCTGTGTAGTACTTCTATCTTCGTGGTGTTACATGTGTGGTACTTCTATCTTCGTGGTGTTACTTGTGTGGTACTTCTACCTTCGTGGTGTTACCTTTGTGGTATTCTTTCCTCATGTATGTGATAAGGATATCTTGATAACTAAGGTATATGTATGAGCATATACCTAAGTAGAGTTGATGTCTATCTCTTCGTGCTTTGACTTTGAGGTCTTGCTTGTGGTTTTTCCTTCGTGGAACTTTGGGAGACCTACGGGGTCTCGGGGTCCCTACTGAGTATCGTTATACTCACTCCTGCACGGGCTACGCCCGCACCTTGTTGTGTCTTGTGCAGACGACGTACAACGTTGATCGAGGATGAAGGAGACAGGTCTGGACGGTGCTTGAAGGTGGACCATTTGGCGTGACGTGATGCAAGGACTACTAATCGTGAGCTGTACCTATCCTTCAGGTAGGATCCTCAGTGGATGATTCAGGAGATGTTTTTGTTCTTTTCAGTTGTACTTGTACTTTTCAGTTGGGCTTGTATTCCGGACCCTTTAATTTTAGCACACTTTTTACTACAATAGTTTACTTTGTGGCTGCTTCTTGTTGTGTTCTTGGACTGTGTGTTTGTACATGTTAAAAATGCAATGTCTTCCCATTTTAGGGATATGCCTTTCTGGTGCTAGTCACCAGCCCCTGGCCTATGGAAGGTGGGTTTGGGGTAGTCATGGCACGAGCCCCAAGGGACGGGTCGTGACAAATTGGTATTAGAGGAGTCGGTTCTACCAAATAACTAGGACTCTGATATTTTCTATGTGGCAATAGTGTTAAGTGTTATGAGTGTGGTTTTCATTTTGAGGAATCCAGTGTTGGTGCGACGACCGATGTATCCATACACCAGGATCCTGAATTCTGATTCCCGACTCAGTGCACGGAAACACTGATTACGTGTGTTTTTGAAAAGTTTTTCTTGTGATCTCTTTGAGTTAGCTCACCGGGTATACTTATTGACCGTGGCACAACTGTTTTCTTTCAGGATGCCGCCACGTAGACAGACAGCCAGGATTCCCGAGAGAGTACGCGATGACGGTCCACCGAGCGATGAGGCCTTGGTGCAGGGCCCTCTTACGGCGTTAACAGCTTCGGGTGGTGTATCAGAAACACCACTACCCGTAGGGAAGCCGTTGCCACCAGCCCCACTATTATAGGATGCACACAAACTGAGCGCGTTGCACGAGTTTCAGTAGCAGAGGCATCAGAGATTCCGTGGAGAGACGGATCCGCAGGCGGTTGAGGACTGGCTGGAGGCTGTGGCCAGAGTTTTTTGCTTAGTGGGGACACCAGCTGATCTGATGGTGATCCTAGCTACCATTATCTTCCATGGAGCAGCTGTGAGATGGTGGAGTCTGACACTTCAGATACATGACGAGGTGACCCTCATCTGGGTGGACTTTGAGGGCCTTTTCAGGGCAGAGTTCATCCCCGCGACTTTACGCTCAGTGCGTATACATGAGCTGCTGCACTTACAGCAGGGCAGTATGACTGTGGCCCAGTACTCGACAAGGTTCACTGATCTCTCCCTCTACTCCACCGACATGGTACGAGACCCTTTCTTCAGGTCCCAAACCTTTGAGAAGGGTCTCCGACGGGAGATTAGAGCATCGATGATATCTCTCAGCATACCGACTCAGGCTGGGGTGCTAGAGCGAGCACTTTTGGTGGAGAGATTCCTTGCTGAGCAGACACCGACAGTTAGAACCACTACCAGACGTCAGGTAGCAGAGTCATCTGCAGCAGGCAGTAAGCGGATGACGTAGGGGCCCAAGTGGGCTAGACCTTCTGGTGGACGACCTTAGGATACAGAGTTGGTGGTGTGGGGATCACGGGACAGAGGAGGGCAAATTAGGATCTGGCAGTGCTACTCGTGCGGTGGACAGGGTCACATGGCACACAACTACCCAACCCACCGTATAAACGACCAACAGACGGTCGAGGGACCACCGAGGCAGAGGCATAGATTCGATCAGGGAGGTCCGCAGGTAGCAGATGGACGTGGCAGAGGAGATGGCCGTGCAATAGGCAGTGTGCGGCGATTCGAGGTTCTACCGCCGCCACCTCCAGGTGGTCCACCCCGACCACAGGGAGCAAGTGGACAGGGACGAGGTTAACTCAAGGAAGCTGAGGCCTATGACCAGTACACTCTAGAGATGATTAGAGGTACGATCTGTGTCTACTCAACCTTAGCTGCAGTACTTATAGGCACAGGTTCCAGTCACTCTTTTATTGCCATGACCCTCGTTCAGGGCTCAGAGATTCCGATGGAGATGTTGACTTGATCTTTACGGCTAGAGACTCATATGAGAGGGGATTCAACGATTACACACTGGTGCCGATAGTGTGAGCTTACTCCAGGAGGCAAGATCTTTGGATGTGATCTTCTAGTAGCGGCGTTGGGGCCTTACGACGCCATCTTGGATATGGACTGGTTATCCATAGTCCATGCTCAGATTGACTGTATTAGGCGCAAAGTGCGGTGTGTCCGTGAGGATGAGACCAGGTTTTCCTTCACCGGTGAGAAAGGAACCTTTACAACACATGATGGACTTACCCGAAGGAGGGTGCAACCGATCACATATCATTTGGCTACTCTTACCCTCTGAGCAGTTGATATTGAGAGTCTGAGCTATCCTGTAGTGGTGGAACAATATGCTGATGTCTTTCTTGATGATGTTCCAGGACTACCTCTATGCAGATAGGTAGACTTTTACATCGACCTGTACCCTGAGACGACACCGATATCTACACCAACATATCGAATGACTCCCGCATAGCTTCGTGAGTTACGAGTACAGTTAGAGGACTTTCAGAGGAAGGGGTTCATAAGGCCCAGTGTTTCTCCATGGACAACCCCAATTTTGTTCATCAAGAAGACATATGAGAGTTTGATAATCTGTGTGGACTACCGACGCCTGAACCGGGTGACCGTGAAGAAAAAGTATCCAATTCCGAGAATTGATGATCTTTTCGATCAGCTGAAGGGAGTTTGTTGGTTTTCGAAGATAGACCTCAGATCATGCTATCATCAGCTCAGGGTACGAGATGAGGGTATGGCCACTATGAGTTCTTTGTTATGCCATTCAGCATAACCAATACCCCTGAAGTGTTTATGGGACTCATGAATAGAATCTTCCTACCATACCTTGATCGCTTTGTGGTGGTCTTCATCGACGACATCTTGATATACTCAGCGAAGGAGGAGGAGCATTCCTATCATCTGTAGATAGTTCTGGATACACTCAGAGAGCACCAACTTTATAGTAAGCTCTCAAAGTGCCAGTTCTAGATATGAGAGGTCCACTTTCTAGGACACGTTATCTTGGAGGTTGGAGTTGCAGTGGATCTAGCGAAGATGGAGGCTGTACTTGCTTGGGAGCCACCCAAGAGTGTGACCGAGGTGCGGAGTTTCCTGGGGTTGGCTGGATACTACCAGAGATTCGTGCATGACTTTTCCAGAGTTGTGGCACCCTTGTCGGCGTTGATGAAGAAGGGAAAACCCGTCGTATGGACAAAGAGATGCCATCAGAGTTTTCAGGAGCTGAGGTAGAGAATGACACGTGCCCCCATCTTAAGGCTACCAGAAGAGGGCGTTGGGTATGTAGTCTACTACGACACATCAGGGACCAGATTTGGATGTGTCCTGATGTAGGAGCGAGCAGTGATCGCTTACGGATCATGACAGCTGAGGCAACATGAGCAGAACTATGCTACCCACGACCTGGAGTAAGAAGCAGTGTTCTTTGCCCTAAAGATGTGGCGACATTACTTGATGGACGAACGTTTTATAGTTTAATATGATCACAAGAGTCTTAGATATATCTTCTCATAGAAGGACCTGAATCTGAGATAGTGACAATGGATGGAGTTCCTCCAGGACTATGACTTTGAGATAGTCTATACTCATGGGAAGGGGAAAGTGGTAGCAGATGCACTCAGCAGGAGGTCTGGTCTGCAGTTGCTGGTTGAGGCGATAGAGCAGCTAGCCACATTGAAAATATCCTTCATGGATAGATATGGAGCAACTTACCTCCAGTCTATGACAGTCACTCACCCACTCCTTCAGCGATTTAGGGAGGTGCAACTTGAGGACATTGACTGTGAGGCTCGATGTGCTCAGATATCCTCAGGACAATCACCTGATAGATTTTCTGAAGGTAGGGAGCATTTCATCCTCTTCAGAGGATATACCATGGTACCGATGGCACTACGGGAGGAGGTTTTGAGGGAGTTCCATACGTCCCCTCTGGTGGTACATTCTGGTGTGGCAAAGATGTACCAGGACCTCCGGTGTCATAATTGGTGGCCAGAGATGAAGAAAGCAGTGACATAGTTTGTTTCATGACGCCTCACTTGTCAGCAAGTGAAGGCCGAACATCAGGTTCCATCAGGATTAGTGCAACCACTAGAGGTGCCAGAGTGAAAGTGGGATGATATCTCCATAGACGTTGTGATAGGGCTTCCATGTACGTCCATTGGACATGATTCCATCTGGGTGATCGTTGACCGACTCACCAATTCGGTCCACTTTCTACCTATCCGGGAGTAGAGATCATTAGAGGGCTTGGGACGCCTCTATATACATGAGATTGTGCGACTTCATGGGGTTCCATCAATGATCGTATCTGACCGTGACACACGTTTTACATCCCAGTTGTGGAAGGGATTACAGGAGGTGTTTGGGACTCAAATCCGTTTGAGCACCGCCTTTCATCCACAGACGGATGGCCAGACGTAGAAAACCATTCAGATGCTGGATGACATGCTTCGTGCTTGCATCCTAGATTTTGGCCGCAGTTGGGAGGATCACTTGCCCTTGGTGGAGTTCACATACAACAATAGTTATCACTCCACCATTGGTATGACACTGCTTGAGGCCTTGTACGATCGACCATGCAGATCACCTCTATGCTGGAGAGACCCAGGGGTGTCAGCACTTATGGGTCCAGAGTTGGTAGGGGCTACCACTGAGAAGGTACAGATCATCTAGGAGCGGACGAAGATTGCACAGATTAGGCATAAGTCTTATGCTGACATGAACCAAATACCTTTGGAGTTTGAGGAGGGAGACCATGTCTTCTTACGAGTCTCACCTCGGCGAGTTTTATGGAGATTTGGCCAAGGCGACAAGTTATCACCAAGGTTTATCAGACCATTTCTGATACTTCGGAGGATAGGTGAGGTGGAATACCTTTTGGAACTTCCACCATAGTTGGAGAGGGTGCACAACGTCTTCCACGTATCCCAGTTGAGGAGATACGTGCATGACCCATCTCACATCATCGACCATGGCGAGCTAGACTTTGATGATGGAGCGACATTTACGGAGGTTCTAGTGAAGATTGAGGATTGATAGGAGCGAGTCCTTTGTGGACGATTGATACCTCTGGTGTGCGTTCCCTAGCATCACGAGAACCTCCAGGAAAGCACTTGGGAGCGGGAGGCTCAGATTCGTGCTCAGTACCCCCATTTGTTTTCTTAGTCTATGTTGTGGCTTTCGGGGACGAAAATCCCTAAGGTGGGGAGAATGCAAAGACCCATATTTTCCATGTATTGTTTTTAATTATATGGAATTATTACGAGTTTAGGAAAATTGACGACGCGTGATTCTGAAGCCCGGTGTGTCTGGAATGAATTTTCGAACTTTTTTTAAGGTACGTTATGCGTAAGTGGCGTTTTTTAACTTTTGAACCGGTGCTCGGATTAAAAATCCGAGGGCACCGTTGAATTTGCAGTGCTGGGATTCTCTTAAGCGATGCTTCACTTCAACTGCAGTAGGTCTGGAGAAAAAGTTTGATTTTGGACTTTTTATAAAATAATAAATAAAATAACTTTGTTATTTTATTCTTTCTTTACCACCAACAGACTAGTGGCAGCGTGGGACCAGTGATGTGTCAAACCATTAAATGGCTTGACCTTTCAAATCCTAAGTAACGACGTCGTTGGAAATTAGGAAGGTTACTAATAAATGAACCCTCATAAATCCCACGAATGTTAGACACACTCCCCCTCTTCTATTTATATGGAGATTGAGGAGAGATATCGGCACTGCTTCACCAAGCAATGAAGTGTTGATAAAGTGCCGCGACGTAAAACCCTTGGAGGATGGAGCCAGTTCCAGCGAGTGGTGGCAGGTGACACTGAACCATGAACCGAAGGATGACGTACGAGCAACATCATTGGGGGCTTGTTGCGGGAAAGATGAATGCCGACCCACTTCCTCAATTGCGGGCGTTCTCCATCGTTCTTGAGGTAGGGATTTTATTTTTGTTTAATTCAAGTGATTATTGAATCCTTTAATCCTCCCTCATGATTACAAGCTAACGCAGAGGGCGCGAGGCTAACTAACCCGGCTCGAACCCTTCACTACCTTTCTACCCTTGCGTTCTCCATGGAAGACCGCCGACGCGACAACAACGACAGGCTACGATGGAGGCGAAATGCCATCACGTGTTGCCAGAGGAGGCCGCGACACTAATCCATGATGGTTAACAGAGCGTATGATCGCAGAGAAGGTGTGGCACACCGTCGCATGCCGTCGGTGGGCAAGGGGCCGCGACGGTCGGAGGAGGCGATCGACACACCGGCCAACCGCAGAAGAGGAGGGAGGCGTGACTAGCGCGCTGCCGAAGGATGCAGGTCACGGCTCGTCAGCCGCAGTGGACCGAAGGAGGCGACCGACACACTGGCTGACCGCGGGTGGCGGAGTGGCGCGCGACAGCGCGCCGTTGGAGACGGCGGTCGACATCAGCCAACCACGACGGGAGGCAGGACCCGCTCCAGCGGGTCCTCCATGCCACCTGGCGGCGCCACGTGGCGCCGCCACTTCAGAAGAAACCGAATGTCCCTCTCGGCCGTTCGGGAACACTGGGGGTCACTCCCCCGGGTGGCGGCTAGGGCGGGCCCCACCACAGCGGGTTGCTCCACCCAGTCGTGGACCGCGCGCCCAGCTGGCCACCCCCTTGCGGCCTGGGCCCACCGCGGCCCAACCCAACCGGGTCAGACCTGAACCGGGTTGGGTCGACCCGAACCTGGTAGGTTCGGCCCAGGCGGGGTCGGGTCGGGTCGGTCTAGCCGGGTCGGTCCGGACCCGTGCCCAACCAGACCCAGAAACACATAAAGGACCATATCATGAGAACCAGATGTCCGTTTGACGAACCGTCTACGACACTGGGATCCTTGGATTGAGACAGTCCTTTTGGTATATTCCACTTGAGTTTTGGAGATAATAGGAGTACGGCTGGGTTGGATCGAACCCCAATCCAACTGGGCCCTCGGAACTAAAACGCTTATAACTTACAGACCGTGCGTTCAATTGACGCACCGTCTGTCACATTGGAACCCTTACGACATGGATGTCCTTTGGGTTACTCCTTTGCGGAGCTTAGTGGCGGTCGAGGTACAACTGATATCTTGAGGGACATGTTCTACGGAACTTGAGCGCACCGGGTGCGAGGAATCCTATGACAGGTTGTAACGTGAAGGAAGAACATTGATCATAAGAGGGTCAACATCTATCGATCCTATGTGGGTCAGCAACTATCAGATCCTATGTGGGTTAACGCACAACAATCCTGTATGGGTCAGATCTTGTGTGGGACAGCAGGGGTTATTACCTATCGATCCCGTGTGGGTCAAAAGCAGTGCCTCTTAACAAAATAAGATGATCTAGCTTTACGAATAATTATATGTACTTCTGTACTTAAGTTATACCTGGTGTGAGCTGAATCTTTACCTTCGTGGTGTTATCTTCATGGTGTTACTTGTGTGGTACTTCTATCTTCGAGGTGTTACCTATGTGGTACTTCTACCTTCGTGGTATTACCTGTGTGGTACTTCTATCTTCGTGGTATTACCTATGTGGTACTTCTACTGTAAGGACTCGACCCCAGTTGCCCAGAGCTGGTGCCTTATTTGATTACGTTGTCATACATACAAGGAATACGAATCCTGAAAGACCGAGTAGTTTAATATTATTGGAAACAAGTTACATACATAAGTTTAACATTACAACATGAAGGGAAACAAATCACTATTTTAATCCACTAGAAACATCACGTCTCCTAGATTATGCTTGCAAGTCATTCATAAATTACTTCTTCATGTCCTGAGAAAATGAAACATAAGAAAGGGGTGAGCTCAAACGCTCAATAAGATTAAGAAATACAGCGAAAGATAATATAAACATTAGATATGATGAATAATTGAAAACACATGCCTTTAATCATGGGTATTCTACTAGTCGGATAACCACATGAACTTCAAATACTAGCATCATAATGAGGGAAGTGCATATGTCGGACATCATAACCATACCGTCCAAGCCTCGTGCTAGGACCATAAAATAATAATTTTGTCAAGGCCTCGTGCCAAGACCATAGTTTGTCTCATGAGACCTACCGATGCATCGAGGGGCTATAGAGGGCCCCACCCGTCACATAATAAGTCCAATACATTCCTCATATGAGTGGGGATCAATATAAACAACATATACATTCATATTGAAACTATCATATGAAATTTAACTAACTTTCACCAATTATTGAACATAAACACTAACCATTCAGAATAATATGATGAATGGTTTTAGGATAGATCATCCACAATAAAGTTAGTCATAAACCATTAAATAATATATGGTATATGACTTCATAAATGATTAAACCCAATAATACCATGGAATCAGTAAGAGCATTGAACGAAAATACTCTTATAAAACCATTAAGCAATTTTGAGATAAATACTCTTTTATTTTGAAAAGAAGAGTTCTTTTGGAAAATCCTTGTATAAAACTAGAAGTGAAGTAAGATATTATTTTCATAATAAAATAAGTATTCTTAGAAAGATAATGGTTTCCACAAACAGATTATAGAGTTCCCTTGTAAATAGATATTAATTGGAGAAATTCCGTTGAATCGGGCTTGTATTTTGGAAACAATTTTGAAAGTTCCTTTTAAAACATGTAACTATCCATAAAATAAGGAAGGATTCTGGTTTTTAAACATATATATGATACTTAAACAGAATATATGAGGAGTATATAAAAATACATAAGAATTTAATTGAGGTATTTAGACAATGAAAGTAACCCTAATGAAAATGGAAGTTCGGGTGAAAAACCCTTACCTTAACTCCAAACATGTTCTTCTCTCGAACTTAAGCTCCTGGAATATAAATTTATACTTATTAATAAATTATTTAAAAACCTATTAGAGATGTATTTAGTTTATCATAATTCTGTTTAGTTCATTTATACCCTTATTGCTAAGTTATTAGATTGAATTTTATTGTTCTGGGGTGTTCATTTTCTTTGTTTTCATAATCAGTTCACTTGTTTTTAAGTAATGGAGTTCTTGTGGAATGGTTATAAATCTCCAGGACTAGAATTATATTTATTTATGAACATAAAGAATTGGTAATGGTCATTTCTATCATTTGGTTATATGGAATGAGGATTAATCATTAGATGAGATGTATTTAGTTTATCATAATTCTGTTTAGTTCTTTTATACCCTTATTGCTAAGTTATTAGATTGAATTTTATTGTTCTGGGGTGTTCATTTTCTTTGTTTTCATAATCAGTTCACTTGTTTTTAAGTAATGAAGTTCTTGTGGAATGGTTATAAATCTTTAGGATTAGAATTATATTTTTTTATGAACATAAAGAATTGTTAATGGTCATTTCTATCATTTGGTTATATGGAATGAGGATGAATCATTAGATGAGAACCACTTCGATTATTTGGCGGTATTTGGATTATTATGAACTAGTTTTGTCATAGAACTTAATTATATGTACATATTCTGGTTCTTGAATATTAATTATGTTATAATACATACATTATAGTCTAGTTCAACCATAAATATGGTTTCATGACCAGTAATGAAGAAGAAATTGAAGAACGAAACTTCGTCGTCCACGAAGGCTATAAATTGGAACCTCATGGACGTTGATTTCGTTTATAAAAAAAGGAAGGGAGTAAGAATATTTATAATGGGTATTCCATTCACATGATATAAATACAGTATATATATATGTTATTGGAGTTATCATGATCATTTGGACATAGGAGGTGAGGAGATAAAAAGAATAGAGATGATCTTGAAAATAAAATAAAAGTTAAAAGATCTCTTATGAAAATTCAGCAGTCTAACGACATCACTTAAAATTTCATAAAATCAAATGATGAGAACAAAAAGGGTATCTCAACATATTGAAATCAAAAGGACAGTAAGAAGAATGAATAAAATCAAACCTCAATATATGATAAAGGAATTTCAAATAGATAACATAAAAGAAGTATCGACTTAAAGAAGAGAATGAAGGATTCCCTTACCTTGTAGAATAACTCCTAGATCTTGAAGGATTAGACCTTGGGGGCTTAGGGACACCTTGGGAGGACTTCTAGAGAGGTAAATACACCAGAGTTTTGAGGATGAGGGATTTGGAATGAAAGAAAACGAATGGATGAGTGGGTATTTATAGAAAAATAGAGGTAATTTTTTAATAATTTCAAAGGGACACCTCATTAGTGGTTTTTGCCAAACCATGGGTTTGTGTTGGGCAAAAATCCCTCAAGGTAACATTGCAGCATTTTTGGGTTGATTGTGTTTGTTGACAAAGCAGGTTTCCATGGAGAATTGTCGAGTTCCCGAGAATTTGTTGACATTCCATGTTGACAAAGAACTTTGACAAAGGAAAGGATGATCTGGAGGCGGTACAAAAGAGCAGTACAAGGTGGCGCCGTTTTCCAGTGTTTGCCAAATTTTTGGGCCTGAAAATCGCCAATGGAAAATGGAGTGATATGTTGTTGGCGAAGGTTGAGGAGAGAGAAATGAAGGAGGTGTGCGGAAAAATTAAGTGTGGCGCGCAAAACTAGAGGGTTGCGCGAAATCTTGAAGTGTGGCGCGCAAAACAGCGGGTTGCGCGAAATTATATTTCGCGCAAAAGATGTTTCAAGGCCGAAAGCTTGAAAATCGGTAAAGGCATGAGGCGCGCGAAATTTTGGAGGCGTGCGCGAAAAATTGAAGTGGCGCGCGAAATAGCGGATGAAGTATTTTGCGCAAGAGGTGTTTCGAGCTCCGAAGCTCGGAAAATGGCAAAGGCATGAGGTGCGCGAAATTATGGAGTAGTGCGCGGAAAATGGTTGTGCGCGGAAGATTTGTATTTCGCGATCAAAGCGGATTACGCGCTCAAGGAGGGTTTTTCGCGTGGGGTCGATTTTGCCTATAAATATGAAGTGACCCTCCTCCATTCAACAGAGCTCAAGACATAGAAAATACCCGAGCTCTAGTGCGCGAAATTGAAGTTAGAAAGTGTGTTGCGCGTAAACTTAAAGTTTGCGCGTAAAGTCAGATTGCGCGAAAAGAAAAGGCTGCGCAGAAAGTTGGTGTTGGCGCGTAAAAGGAAGGCTGCGCGAAACGTGGATTTCGCGCAAAGGCAGTGAATTGCGCGCAAGGCAGTTTCCAGGCTGCGCGTAAAATTTGGAGGTTGCGCGAAAAAGGAATTTCGCGCAAACCATAGAAATTGCGCGCAAGACACCGTAAGGGTTGCGCGTAAAAATTGAGGTTGCCCGGTACATCCGGTGCAAAGTGAGATTCATCTGCGGGTGAAAGTTGGACTTCAACAGAGCATCTACATACAGAGGAAGATGCATTCCTTCATGAAAATGAAGAGACCTACAGGTCTATAAACTGTGAGTGAATCCCTTCCAAGAGCAGTGAGCTTAGGAAGAGGAAGAAGGTGATCCTCTCCACCGGCAGTGAGCCAGAGAGAGAGAAACAGGGAGTGACCCTTGGAAAAGCAGTGAGCTGACCCTAAACCTTGTATAGGCAGTGAGCCTGGGCATAGAAGTGATCTAGCCCGAACATTGTAATCCACAGCTAGTGAAGCCTAGTGGAATTTGGTACGAACCGGCAACTTGTCGGCGTATGCTCCTTGGACGTAGCCCTTAGCGGTGAACCAAGTAAAAATCTCTGTGTCTGCCTGCTTACTTTCCTGCATTGCATTCAAAGCATCATCATCAGGTAAATGAGACAAGTGATCACAGTAACCACACAAGTGCAAACAAAGTGACCCTTGTAACAAAGAGGTCAAGATCCAGTGGGGCTGAAAGAACTTTGAAAAAGAATATCCATACCCTGATTCACCCCCCCTCTCAGGGTATATAGGCCCCTATTGGCCCTAACAATTGGTATCAGAGGGCAGGTTGCTTTTATCAGATTTGTTTGCTTGGACTTGGTGTAGTCTTCCTGTGTAGTTGAAGATATTGTTTTCACTTATCTCGGTCTACCATGGGGAAAAGAAAATCTTCAAAGAAGAATCAGAAGTCAGGTGGTATCCCTCAGTGTGGAAGTGTCTTTGGAAAAAGTGTGATTCAACTAAAAGAATCAAACAGCTTACTGAAGGAATCATGCAGTGAACATAAAAATGATTTGGATACATCATACAACAAAAATACTTACTCATTCAAAGATGTTGATGGAATGAGTGAAGAACCTGACTTTCCAAGTGATGTTGGAACCACTGACGATGAAGAAGAAGAAATTGAAGGAAGAGTTGATATGCGAGCTGAGTTGGAGGCTGCTCTGGAAGAGATAGATGTTTGGAGGGCCAAAACCAAGAAAGCTAACAAAATTGTTCGCGATGCCAAACTCTATATGCAGCAGCAGGAAGAAGAGAAATCTGAGCTGATGGAAGAAATTGAGAAACTTAATTTATCAACATCAGAGAACTCAGAATCCGTTAGTAAGTATAAGCTGAAGGTTGAAGAACAGAAAAGAGAGATCGATGGCCTGAACAAAAAGGTGGAAGTTGTCCATGGGACTAAAGAATTGGATCAGAAATCCACTGAAGAAATTAAATCTAAAGGCATACAGATCTATGCTCTGGAAACTGAGGTCAACAAGCTAAGAGGCTTAAATCAAAGGCTTATTGATATAGTTACTGACCTAACAAAGAAGAATGATTCTCAAGGTGAGGAACTACAGAAGCTGGCTAAAATGAAAGGAAAACAAAAGGCTGATGATTATGAAGAGAATCAAAAGTCAGATGAAGTACAGAATCTGAAAGCTAGAAATGATGATCTAGCAGCACAGTTGTCTGAAGAAGTTCAGAAGAATCGAAGCCTACAACAAGTGAATGAATATGTCTCTAAATCCGTTTCTGAGGAAAAATTAAAAGTAGTGAAGCAAAGTGCAATGGTGGAAAAGCTCACACAGGAACTAGAAGATGAGGTGAGTAATGGGAAGCTTCTCAAGAAAGAACTGGATGTCCAACTTGAATCAAGGGAGACGAAGATTAAAAAGTTGGAAGAGGATCTAGAATTAGTAAAGAAGGATGTGGATAAATCTAATTCTAAAGGAATGCCAAAAATGAAGGATGCCTTACACTTGGTATTTGATCATCCTTCGACAAGTGATGATAAAATGAAGAATAGGTATGCTATTTCTGAAGAAAAACAACAGAATATTTTCTCAGCTCAAAGACCAGCAAGTTTCGGAAAAGCTGGTATCGGATTTGATGAATCCCCTCCCGTGCAAGATAGAAAGAGAGCTATGAACAGTTCTAGATGGGAAAAAAATCCTATAGGTGCTGGAGATAGGCCTAAAAGGACAGATACAAAAAGTAGTGATGACATGTTCTATTTTTGTGGGATTCATGGCCACACATCAAGCTTCTGTTCAGAGGCTCTGGAATACATCTCAGGGTGTGAAAATAGAGACATTACTAAATCTGAGAATAAGAAGAAGCATCATGATAAATCAGAGAGAAGAGTTTCTCAGAGGAGAACATTTATCAGGTGCTATTACTGCGGAAGGATGGGACACACCATGAGTATGTGTCAGGAAGCTCAGGATATCGATGCCAGAAGAAGAAAACAAGTTGCATCAACATCTCAGCAGAGAAGTGATGAAATGAGGTATGCCTTTAATAGAAAATGTTTCATATGTTCTGATCATGGGCACATGGCGAGACATTGCAGTAAGAAGAAAGCAGGAAAGGGAAAGGAACAAGAAAAGAGATCTCTACCACAGGAAGTGTACAAGAAAGAAGCCTGTACTGGGAGACAAAGTGGTAAGGAGAAGAATAGGCTTCGAGCCTCAGGGAAATCACGTGGAGCTGAACGAAAGGTGTATCAGTCACCTCCTATGTCATACTCACAACAGCTCTCAAGGAGAGAATGTGAGCAAACCTGGAAGATTAAGGGTAGATCTACTCCAGTGGTGATAAAGAAGAATGGACGTTCAATGGAGGACCCACCACCAATAAAAAATAGGGCGGTGACTCATAAATCTGATAAAAGGCAGATAAGCAAAGAATGCATCGAAAAATCCACATGTCGTGTTTTGCAACGAGAAGTGGAAGAAAAAGGAAGATCCCTACAATGGACAAAGAAGACAGAGAAGATGACAAGAAAGGAGATTCCTGCACCGAGAAACAATCAAGGGAAATGGAATTTCGGTAGAACATCAAAGATCGAAATGTGTACCAGTTGGTCTAAACCCCAGATTGTGAGAAAGGCCAAGTCTGCAGAATCTTCATATCAGAAAAAGGCTCAGAATGTGAGCAAAGAATGCCTAGTCATATGGCCAGAACAGTTGAAGTTGGTCAGGCAGTTGGAGGATGCAAGAAAGGAGTGTGATGCGCTCCAAGAAAGAATCAAAGGGATGACCCATCAGGATCAACCATCCTCCTCATGTTGAGGATTCTAGAAGAAACCCCTCTCCCTATGCATATAAATGCTATTAACTGATGATTGATGTGTTTCAGGTTTTAGGGAGATACGATCCAAGGGGAAGTGGCATCTAAGGATGCGAAGTGGAGATCTGATATTCTCTACAGGTTCAATTGATTCAAATCAGGAACTAGGGATGAAGAAGAAAAGATGCAACTGAGCACAATTAAAAGTGATTGTGTTATTAGCTTTATCTCTTGTTTCCTACACCGAGTTCCAACTCAGTAGGCTTAGAGATTTTGTTAATGGCTCAAATTTGAGTGGAAGATGAGAACAAATGATGCAGGATGAAAAGACGTGTTATGGGTCTAAACTGTTGCGCCTAACAACTGGAAGAGTTGCATAACACAGGGGGAGCATTCAACAACAAAATCAGATGCCAGATCCATCAAGGAAATAATTGGATGACCCAGCTCAAGAGTTGTCTATCGAGAGAAGACATACTATGAGAGAAGCAGCAATGATCAAGCATTTCATGCTTATTAAATTTGATCTAACATTGTGGTATCAGCTGACTGTTTTTCAGGATACCAAGAAGCTGCGAAAAGTAGCTGAAAGAAATGAAGCCACTGAAAAATGAGTCAGTGAACAATTTCCTGACGAAAGTGTTGAGGAAGAAAGCAACACAGGGGGAGAAGAAGTGGCTGAGGGTGACTCAGAATAAGATACTGATGATGAGTACAAGGATTTAAAATCCTTATCTGCACAAAATACAATGAATCGAGCTGAAATTGACAGGCAGACTATCATCAGTGATCAGTGAGATCCAGTTCAGACAAAGAGAATGAAATCACTACAGCAGACATCATTACTATCTCAGGTTGAGTCGAAATGCTTTGCTGATGCAGCTGAAGATGAAAACTGGGATCATGCCATGAATGAAGAGATAGGTCAGAATTGAGAAGAATCAGACCTGGGAAATTGTTTCGAGGCCAGATGATAAAAACGTCATCAGGACAAAATGGGTCTATTTAGACAAGATGAACGAAGATGGCACAATGATTCGAAACAAAGCACGACTGGTGTGCAAAGCATACACCCCAAGAGAATGGTACTGAAGGCTATATCAGTATTTGAAGAAGATTGGTTTTCAGTGTGGGGGATTTGATTACAATCTTTATTTCAACAACAATAGTAATCAAAGGATGGTAACACAAGGAGGGAATGGAACATTCATTTCTCAATCTAAATATGCCAAGGAGGTCCTGAGAAGGTTTGGAATGGAAAATTCCAAGGAGATGAAGACTCCGGTTGCTACCCGGATGAAATTATCAAAAGATGAGGATGGCAAGGCAGTTAATATCACAGAATACAGGCAAATCATTGGAAGTCTGTTGTACTTAACCGCAACAAGGCCTGATATTGTTTTTGCCACATGCCAAGCAGCGAGATATCAGAGTAATCCCAAGGAAAGTCACATGCTTGCAGTGAAAATAATACTTCGGTATATCAAGGGCACGGTGGACTTCGGCTTGACATACAACGACAAATCTCAGACAGAGTTATTGGGATATACTGATGCAGATTGGGCCGGTTCAGCAGATGATAGAAAATCAACGTCAGGTGGTGCATTTTATCTTGGCGGACTATGTATTGCTTGGTTAAGCAAGAAGCAGGATTGCATTTCATTAAGCACCGCAGAAGCTGAGTATATTGCGGCCACTCAAGCATGCACACAGTTATTGTGGATGAAGCAGCAGCTTGAAGATATGGGAGTTGAAGTGAAGTCTCCGATCGGAATCCAGTGCGATAACTCAAGTGCTATAAATCTCAGCAAAAATCCCGTCCATCACTCTAGGACAAAGCACATTGAGATAAAGTATCATTTTATCAAGGAGAAAGTTGAGCAGGGGATCGTGAAGTTGGAGTATGTGCCTACAGAGCTACAGGTTGCAGACATTCTGACAAAGGCTTTACCCAAGGAAGCTTTTGAGAGGCATCGACTGGCTCTGGGAGTTCAGTCGATTCCCCACACTTGAAATAGAGTGTATGTGGGACCCCCCCTCTCCCCGAGGTATGGTGTGTTTTTCCCTAATGCGCTGATATGTGTTCTCTACTATGTTACAGACTACAAAGGCGTGACCTTTGGGTTCGTTGACAAAGGGGGAGAAAAGTGCTTGACAAGTGCTTGACAAAGGGGGAGAAAAGTGTTAGTTCAAGAGAGAAAATAGTGCGGAGATTTGATAAATCATAATTGTTACGGGGAGAAGCTGACAGGTGGAGCAGCCAGAAAGGGGGAGCAATGAGAAAGGGGGAGTATGAAATCTGACGATGCTAGAAGTGATCGATCATATCATAGAAATCACGACATCTAATGATCGTGATAAAAGCAGAACAGTGGTGTTGGAATGGTGTGAGACGGTGTCCAGCTATCAACAATTGGTATCAACTTGAGAATTCACCAATTGGTATCAGTGTGGTTCAACAACTGGTTTTATTTTAAGAACTGGTATCAGGGTGGAATCGACAACTGTGGTCTGACATGAAGTGATTCATTGATGAACTTTTCATACTACTCTTGTTTCTCACGCCGAGCATTGCTCATGTGGGCTTAGAGTACATGTTAAGTGAATCCTTGAACGCTATCATAATCGCAAGAGGCTAATGGTGGTAGCAGCTGGAAGAAGACTCAGTGAGGTATCAAAGTGCAGAAAATATTTCTGAGCAGAGTTGTGAAGAGTTGTCAACAAACCCAAAGGGGGAGATTGTTGGGCAAAAATCCCTCAAGGTAACATTGCAGCATTTTTGGGTTGATTGTGTTTGTTGACAAAGCAGGTTTCCATGGAGAATTGTCGAGTTCCCGAGAATTTGTTGACATTCCATGTTGACAAAGAACTTTGACAAAGGAAAGGATGATCTGGAGGCGGTACAAAAGAGCAGTACAAGGTGGCGCCGTTTTCCAGTGTTTGCCAAATTTTTGGGCCTGAAAATCGCCAATGGAAAATGGAGTGATATGTTGTTGGCGAAGGTTGAGGAGAGAGAAATGAAGGAGGTGTGCGGAAAAATTAAGTGTGGCGCGCAAAACTAGAGGGTTGCGCGAAATCTTGAAGTGTGGCGCGCAAAACAGCAGGTTGCGCGAAATTGTATTTCGCGCAAAAGATGTTTCAAGGCCGAAAGCTTGAAAATCGGTAAAGGCATGAGGCGCGCAAAATTTTGGAGGCGTGCGCGAAAAATTGAAGTGGCGCGTGAAATAGCGGATGAAGTATTTCGCGCAAGAGGTGTTTCGAGCTCCGAAGCTCGGAAAATGGCAAAGGCATGAGGTGCGCGAAATTATGGAGTAGTGCGCGGAAAATGGTTGTGCGCGGAAGATTTGTATTTCGCGATCAAAGCGGATTACGCGCTCAAGGAGGGTTTTTCGCGCGGGGTCGATTTTGCCTATAAATATGAAGTGACCCTCCTCCATTCAACAGAGCTCAAGACATAGAAAATACCCGAGCTCTAGTGCGCGAAATTGAAGTTAGAAAGTGTGTTGCGCGTAAACTTAAAGTTTGCGCGTAAAGTCAGATTGCGCGAAAAGCAAAGGCTGCGCAGAAAGTTGGTGTTGGCGCGTAAAAGGAAGGCTGCGCGAAACGTGGATTTCGCGCAAAGGCAGTGAATTGCGCGCAAGGCAGTTTCCAGGCTGCGCGTAAAATTTGGAGGTTGCGCGAAAAAGGAATTTCGCGCAAACCATAGAAATTGCGCGCAAGACACCGTAAGGGTTGCGCGTAAAAATTGAGGTTGCCCGGTACATCCGGTGCAAAGTGAGATTCATCTGCGGGTGAAAGTTGGACTTCAACAGAGCATCTACATACAGAGGAAGATGCATTCCTTCATGAAAATGAAGAGACCTACAGGTCTATAAACTGTGAGTGAATCCCTTCCAAGAGCAGTGAGCTTAGGAAGAGGAAGAAGGTGATCCTCTCCACCGGCAGTGAGCCAGAGAGAGAGAAACAGGGAGTGACCCTTGGGAAAGCAGTGAGCTGACCCTAAACCTTGTATAGGCAGTGAGCCTGGGCATAGAAGTGATCTAGCCCGAACATTGTAATCCACAGCTAGTGAAGCCTAGTGGAATTTGGTACGAACCGGCAACTTGTCGGCGTATGCTCCTTGGACGTAGCCCTTCGCGGTGAACCAAGTAAAAATCTCTGTGTCTGCCTGCTTACTTTCCTGCATTGCATTCAAAGCATCATCATCAGGTAAATGAGACAAGTGATCACAGTAACCACACAAGTGCAAACAAAGTGACCCTTGTAACAAAGAGGTCAAGATCCAGTGGGGCTGAAAGAACTTTGAAAAAGAATATCCATACCCTGATTCACCCCCCCTCTCAGGGTATATAGGCCCCTATTGGCCCTAACAGTTTGCCCATGGTATTTTCCCATGGTTTAAGCCACTTGGGACACCTAATTTCATAAGTTACTATAAAAAAGTCGACCAGCCTTTTATTTTAATTATTATGTCATTATGATGTCATTAAACTACAAAATACTCAAAACTGTATTTTTCACTATTCACGAAAAATTCAAGTATTTTAGAAAAATCCCAAAAATTCACCCCTACTATTTTTCGACGTGTAGAGTTCAAAAGTGAAATCCAATTTTCAAAAATAATTTTTTAAATATTATTAATTTAATTTTTAAATAAGGTCATAGTAAATTCGAAAAATAACAATCTTGAAGTGCAATTAGTTTTATGTGACATTGAAAAATTAATTAAGATCCCATTATCATATTTCCTTACAAAAATAAAATAATAATATTATTTACTATTCATAAGGGTCATATTACTATTCATATTACTATTCATAAGGGTATGTTACTATTTACCAAAAATCAAGTTTGTTCTATCAGACTCTAAATGACTTACTGAACACAACTGTAGATGACCATTTCTTGAAATTTAAAACATAGAAGAGGCAAAGTTGTGTTTAATGGATAGATTATAAAATTTCATTCTAAATTTATTTTCAAAACTATGGGATGTTACATTCTCCCCTCCTTACAAAAATTTCATCCTTGAAATTCACAAAATATTACCTAAAAAGATTCGGGTATGTCTTTAACATAAGCTCCTCAAGCTCCCATGTTGCTTCCTCCATCTTATGGTTCCTCCATAGAACCTTCACCAGACGAGTCGTCCGATTTCTCAATACTTGTTCTCTAGTATCAAGAATCTTGATAGGCTCTTCATAGTAAGATAGATCGGGCTCAAGTTCCACTTCTTCATATGTGAGTACATGTGTTGGGTCTGGCATGTACTTTCTTAACATTGACACGTGGAACACATTGTGAACATTGGAGAGACTTGGAGGCATTTTCAAACGGTAAGCTACAGCTCCAATTCGGTCCAGAATTTCAAAAGGTTCTATGTACTTGGGACTCAATTTACCTTTCTTACCGAAATGTATAACTCCCTTCCATGGAGATACCTTCAAGAAAACATGATCTCCTACCTGAAATTCCAAATCCTTCCTTCGATTGTCAGCATAGCTCTTCTGCCTACTTTGAGCTATTTTGATATGGTTTTGGATAATCTTCACCTTCTCCATTGTTTCTTCAACAAGTTCTGGGCCCACGAGTTTTCTTTCACCAACATCATCCCAACAAGTTGGTGTATGACATCTCCTCCCATATAATGCTTCATAGGGTGTCATCTGAATACTTGAATGGAAGCTATTGTTATAGGAAAATTCTACGAGATGTAAATACTGATCCCACATTCCTTGAAAATCAAGTGAACAAGACCTCAACATGTATTCCAATGTTTGAATTGTCCGTTCCGATTATCCATCAGTTTGTGGGTGGTAGGCAGTGCTCAAATGAAGATCAGTATCTAGGGCCTTCTGAAGACTTTTCCAGAATCTTGATGTAAAACGTGGATCATGATCAGAAACAATCGATGGGGGTACTCCATGAAGTCTCACAATTTCATTAACATATAGTCTTGCTAGATGTTCAAGTGGTAGATCTTCTCTTATAGCAAGAAAATGTGCTGACTTGGTAAGACGATCAACAATGACCCATATTGCATTGTTCCTTCTAGGAGTCTTTGGTAGTCCCATAACAAAGTCCATCGTGATATTATCCCATTTCCACTCAGGTATGGAAAGAGGTTACAATACTCCTCCAGGCTGTTGCCTTCCAGCTTTCACTTGTTGACAAACCATACACCTTGACAAAAAATCAGCAATCTCCCTCTTCATGTTGTCCCACCAAAAATGTTCCTTCAAATCTCTATACATTTTAGTGCTACCAGGGTGTATAAAGAAATTGGAACTATGAGCATCATCCAAAAATTCCCTTTTTAGATCAGGTATATCGGGAACACAAAGTCTCTTTCCAAATTTAAAGATTCCATCTTCATATACAAATTCACCCAATCTACCATCATTCACAGCTTTAATCTTCTTTTGAAACTTCCCATCATCGGCTTGAGAATTTTTTATCCTTTTTAGTAAAGATGGTTTGGAAACCATTTGAAAAAGCATTGATATTTCTCCTTCCATAGTTATTCCCATATCCATCTTTACTAGATCCATGAAAATAGGATCCCTTTCAACTATCATCTTGCTCAAAACTCCATGATCCTTTCTTCTCAAGGCATTTGCCACCTTATTTGCCTTCCCCGGGTGGTAGTGTATCGTGCAATCATAATCCTTGAGTAGTTCAAGCCATCTCCTTTGCCTCATGTTGAGTTCTTTCTGTGAGAAAATATACTTCAAACTCTTATGATCAGTATAAATCTCACATTTTCACTATAGAGATAATGTCTCCATATCTTCAAAGCAAATATTACAATAGCTAACTCAAGATCATGAGTAGTATAGTTTTTCTCATGAAATTTTAGTTGTCATGATGCATAAGCTATAACCCTATCATTTTGCATAAGGACACAATCATGTCCTTTCTTTGAAGCATCACTATAAATAACAAACCCATCATTCCCCGATGATAGAGTCAATATAGGAGCATTGACTAATATTCTCTTCAGTTCTTCAAAACATTCTTCACAATCTTTTGTCCAAACAAATTTAACCCCTTTACGTGTGAGTTTCGTTAGCGGCTTAGCCAGTTGGGCAAAATTCTGTACGAAACGCCGATAATAACCTGCTAAGACAATAAAATTGCGTACCTCAGTTATGTTTGTTGGCGTGTGCCAATCTTGGATTGCCTTTGTCTTTGCAGGATCAACTAGGATTCCATCCTTAGAAACAATATGGCCAAGAAAAGAAATATCCTGAAACCAGAATTCACACTTGCTAAACTTTCCATATAATTCATGTCTTCTAAGAGTCTTCAGGATAATGTGCAAGTGATTTTCATGTTCATCGCATCTTTTGGAGTATACCAAGATATCATCAATGAATACCACTACAAAATCATCGAGATGTTCCTTGAAAAATCTGTTCATTAGATCCATGAAGACAGAGGGTGCATTAGTTAATCCAAAAGGCATTACTGTAAACTCGTAATGCCCATACCTGGTTCGAAACGCTGTTTTCGAAATGTCTTCCTTCTTCACACTCAACTGATGATATCCAGATTCAAGGTCAATCTTTGAAAATTATTGAGCTCCATGTAGTTGGTCAAATAAATCATTAATGCGAGGTAGGGGATACTTGTTATTTATTGTTATAGCATTGATCTCCCTATAGTCGATAGATAATCTCATAGATCCATCTTTCTTCTTAACAAAAAGGACAGAGACTCCCCATGGAGAAACACTAGGGCGAATAAATCCCTTATTACTCAATTCCTCTAGTTGTCTCTTTAGCTCCACTAATTCCACAGTGGCCATTCTATAAGGTGTCTTCGATATGAACCTTGAACCAGGAATTAAATCAATAAAAAACTCAATTTCTCATTCTGGAGGATGTCCAGGTAAATCTTCCGGAAACACATCAACATATTCCCTCACAATAGGTACATCCTCTATTTGAACATTCCTTTCCTCACCCACGGTTATTTCATTCTCATCCTCCCCAATAATTGAATTTAGTTGAGTTACTGGGGGTGGATCTAGATAAAAATCAGGTGACGATGATTCTTCTCTAAAGATAAGGTGTTCTTTATCATCATCATCAAAAATCGTAACCTCCTTATTCTTGCAATAAATTTTTGCATCATGGTCCGAAATCCAAGCCATACCGAAGATTATATCAAATTCAATCATGGGTATGACGATGAGATCAGAAGATAAGGAAAATTTATGTGCCTAATGGGAACTGATTTACAGAACTTTGTAGCAATGATACTTACCTTAGTAGTTTTGACTGAAAACTCCCTTGTTAAATCAAATTGGAAATATCTAATTTTCTTAGCAATCTTGGAAGATATGAAACAATGCGATGATCCAAAATCAAATAAAGCATTGGCTAAGCTTGAGGAAATGATTAATGTACCTGCCACCACATCACATGGAACTTTAACCTCTGCAGTTGTGATTGCATAAGCTTGTCCCTGATCCCTTGGCCTTCTCTGTTGCATATTTCCTTGACGTTTTGGACAATCATTAGCATAGTATCCCATCTCCCGACAACTATAGCATTGAACATCATTAGCTTCCTTCTTCCCTTTGAAATCACCAGGAAGATGGCATTTCTGACCACATTTTTAGCATACTCCTTTTCCTTTTAAGCATGCACCAGGATGTTTCTTTCCACAATTGTCACATGGTGGAAATTCAACTCTTCCCTTCTTCCCCGTTTCCTTATTTCCTTTCCCAGGGTTTTCAGCATCCCTCTTATTTTCTTGCTTTCCCTTAAAGTCATAAGACTTAGAGAATTCTTTTTCTATCTTGATTGCACATGAAACTATATCCTCATATGATAAAAAGCTTTGGGAGACCAGTGCCCACCGGAGGAATGATTTTAGGCCATCAAAGAATCGATCAATTTTTCTCCTTGGATTTCGTATATAGTCCACAACATGTTTTGCTAGCCTTGTGAAGTTGGCTTCATACTTGGCAACATTTTCATCCTCCTTCCGCCTCAGATTAAAGAATTGTCTATCCATATCTGCTCGCTCCTCACGAGGGAAATATTTTTCTAAGAATATTTCCTTAAAAATACCTCCATTCCATCTATTCTATCTCTTCCTCCTCCTTTGTGTTTTGGATTAAAGACCACCACTGATCCGCATCTCCCGATAGAAGATATACTGCCATGAAAACCTTCTCTCTTTCATTACATCCCAAAGTGAGAAATATCTTCTCAAGGGAACATATCCACTGCTCTGCTACAAACAGGTTTGTAGTCCCGTTGAATGATAGAGGCTGTTGTCGCATAAAGCGATCAAGCATGGCTCCTCCACATAGAGAATCCGGGTTCTCCATACGAGTAAGGTTATTATTCATAACCTGAGTAAGTTGTCCCAGTATAGTTATGATTTTCTCAGCACCAGTTACAGCACCAGAGCCAACATCATTATCTTGCGTCGAAGGAAAATCCCTACAAGAGAAACGTGCATTCGGGCGATTTCCATTCCGTCCACTAGGCACCATATCTAGATAATGGCATACACTAGATTAGGTTATGAATCATAATGTATAATCTTAACTTAACAAAATACTTAGAAAAAATTGAGATCCTATGAATGGCTAATCTCATATTCACAAATATGGTTTCTTTATAGAATATTTTACATTTCAATCCTTAATAATGGATTGTAAAGAAAATGTGAATTATCCTAAGTATATCCCCCGGGAGTGTCGTAACCGGGAGTGTCGTAACTAAGAGTGCAACAATGCCCATTGTCATGCACCAGTTCCCGTTCGAGTCTAGATCAAAGAGGTGTTTTTAGGTTTTACCGCTAGATACATCTGTGCCAGAGCCGCCTCTACCTGCTCGTTTCCAGACAGAGATGTATTGCTTGAAAGATCCACATAATCTATTCCTTACCAAAATACCAGGACGTTATTGTATGTATATCCTCAAAGACTAACTTAGGGACTCTTCCCCAATTCTACGTTTTCTAGTTTCCAAGTATTCTACTAAACTTCCTCTGATACCAACTGTAAGGAACCGACCCCAGTTGCCCAGAGTCGGTGCCTTATTTAATTACGCTGGAATACATACAAGGAATACGAATCCCGAAATACCGAGTAGTTTAGTATTATTGGAAACAAGTTACATACATAAGTTTAACATTACAACATGAAGGGAAACAAAACACTATTTTAATCCACTAGAAACATCACGTCTCCTAGATTATGCTTGAAAGTCATTCATAAATTACTTCTTCATGTCCTGAGAAAATGAAACATAAGAAAGGGGTGAGCTCAAACACTCAGTAAGAGTAAGAAATACATCAGAAGATAATATAAACATTAGACATGATGAATAATTGAAAACACATGCCTTTAATAATAAACTTGAAACATATTATGGCAGGAATATGAGCTAAATAAATAATACCATAATTAAACATAATCATGAGTATTCTACTAGTCGAATAACCACATGAAATTTAAATACCATCATCATAATGAGGGAAGTGCATATGCCGGACATTATAACTGTTGGAGTCTGCATCCCACATCGGACTTGAGGTCCGGTGTGGTCTTTCTTATTTGTTATAAATACACCCCAAGGGCTCCTTTGGAGAAATAACTTGGGGGTTCGGGTCTCCTATTTTCTCCTCCTACATGGTATCAGAGGAGGTTTTTTGAACCACCAATCCCTCCCTCCCTGTTTTTTTTTTCTTCTTTCCCCTTCCTTTAGGGTTTCCCGTCCGGGGGGCGGCGGCCTCCAGGCCTTACCGCCGCCGCCCCTCCGCCTCGTCCCAGCAGGCCTTCGTCCGGCGCCCGCGGCCCTCCCTTCCCGGCCGGCCCTCCCTCCCGTCCGCCTCTCCCTGGTGCGCCTCCACCTCCCGGCGCCCCTCTGCTCACGGCGGTCCTCCATCCTGGTGCGCCTCCACCTCCCGGCGGGCCTCCTCCCCGGCGCGACGCGGCTCCCTGCGCGCCCTCCCTCACGGCGACCCGCCGCTCTTCCTCCCCGTCGGCGGCCCTTCATCCACCCAGCGGCCCTCCAACCTCCCGGCGGCCCTCCTGCCTGACGCGGCCCTGCGCCTCTGCCCTGCGCGGCGCGGCTCCCCGGCAGGCCCTCCCTCCCGGCGCACTCCTCCCTGCGCAGCTCCCCGGCGCGACGCGGCTCCCGACGCCTTCACCCGCGCGCCCCGCCGGCGGCCTCCCGCTGCTCCCGGCGGCCTCCCGGCTGCTCCCGGCGGCCCTCCTCTGCGCGCTCCCTCCCGACGACCCCGCTCCTGCCGACGACCCCTCTCCGGCCGGCGACTCTTCTCCGGCGGCCAGATCCGGACAGCTCCGGCCGAATCCGGCCGGATCCAGTGATTTCCGGCCAGATCCAGGCTACTCCGGCCGGCTCCGGCCTGATCCAGAAGGCTCCGGCCAGATCCGGCGATTTTTGGCCTCATCCGGCCAGATCCGGCGAGATCCGGTCTGTTTCGGGTAGTTCCGGGCAGTTCCGGGCAGTTCTGGGCAGTTCCGGGCAGATCCGGGCAGATCCGGACTGTTCCGGGCAGATCTGGACTGTTCCGGCCTCCACCCGTGCCGGCCGCTCCACGCAGGGGGCCTCCTCGGGTTTCCAGCGCCGTCTCCCGGCCTCCTGCACCCTCGCCGGCCACCTCCTGCGGCATCCCCGCCTCGCCGGCATCTCCCGGCACCTCCCGACAGCCGCATCTCTCTCCGCCGGCACGTCCTGTCGCTAGCGCAGCAGCTCGACCACCTCGGATTTGGGTCTGTTGGCACCGCCAGTCCCGCAACAATTCTGCGGAATCCCCGCCTCCCGTCGCCGGCCCCGCAAGTGTGGTTTTCCCGGTGCTAGTTTGGATTTCCCGGCGTTTCATCGACCGGCCCCACTAGTGCGGCAGTCCTGGCGTTCCGTCAACCGACCCGGTCTCTGTGTAGTTCATCTGCTGCGTCTGCGACATCATCCATCCATCTCCTGCGCAGGAGCTTCGATCGTGAGGGGGAGCAGCCACCTTTGCAGCGTTTCTTTTTTTTTTTACTTCGTCTCGTTTTGTAATCAAGCTGGGCATGTCCAGCTTGAGGGGGAGTGTTGGTCTCTGTTTTATTGTTTTCTTTTCATTATGTGTCCAACCTAGGTACACCTAGCTTGAGGGGGAGTGTTGGAGTCTGCATCCCACATCGGACTTGAGGTCCGGTGTGGTCTTTCTTATTTGTTATAAATACACCCCAAGGGCTCCTTTGGAGAAATAACTTGGGGGTTCGGGTCTCCTATTTTCTCCTCCTACAATAACCATACCATCCAAGCCTCGTGCTAGGACCATAAAATAATCATTTTTTAAGGCCACGTTCCAAGACCATAGTTTGTCTCATGAGACCTACCGATGCATCGAGGGGCTATAGCGGACCCCACCCATCACATAATAAGTCCAATGCATTCCTAATATGAGAGGGGATCAACATAAACAACATATACATTCATATTGAAACTATCATATGAAATGTAACTAACTTTCACCCATTATTGAACATAAACACTAACCATTCAGAATAATATGATGAATGGTTTTAGGATAGATCATCCACAATAAAGTTAGTCATAAACCATTAAATAATATACGGTATATGACTTCATAAATGATTAAACCCAATAATACCATGGAATCAATAAGAGCATTGAACGAAAATACTCTTATAAAACCATTAAGCAATTTTGAGATAAATACTCTTTTATTTTGAAAAGAAGAGTTCTTTTGGAAAATCTTTGTATAAAACCAGAAGTAAAGTAAGATATTATTTTCATAATAAAATAATTATTTTTAGAAATATAATGGTTTCCAAAAACATATTATAGAGTGCCCTTGTAAATAGATATGAATCGGAGAAATTCCATTGAATCGGGCTTGTATTTTGGAAACAATTTTGAAAGTTCCTTTTAAAACATGTAACTATTTATAAAATAAGGAAGGATTCTGGTTTGTAAACATATATATGATACTCACACAGAATATATGAGGAGTACATAACAATACATAAGAATTTCATTGATGTATTTAGACAATGAAAGTAACCCGAATGAAAATGGAAGTTCGGGTGAAAAACCCTTACCTTAACTCTAAACATGTTCTTCTCTTGAACTTAAGCTCCTGGAATATGAAATTATACTTATTAATAACTTATTTAAAAACCTATTAGACATGTATTTAGTTTATCATAATTCTGTTTAGTTCATTTATACCCTTATTGCTAAGTTATTAGATTGAATTTTATTGTTCTGGGGTGTTCATTTTCTTTGTTTTCATAATCGGTTCACTTGTTTTTAAGTAATGAAGTTCTTGTGAAATGGTTATAAATCTCCAGGATTAGAATTATATTTATTTATTAACATAAAGAATTGGTAATGGTCATTTCTATCATTTGGTTATATGGAATGAGGATGAATCATTAGATGAGAACCACTTCGATTATTTGGCGGTATTTGGATTATTATGAACTAGTTTTGTCATAGAACTTAATTATATGTACATATTCTGGTTCTTGAATATTAATTATGTTATAATAAATATATTATAGTCTGGTTCAACCATAAACATGGTTTCATGACCAGTAATGAAGAAGAAATTGAAGAATGAAACTTCGTCATCCACGAAGGCTATAAATTGGAACCTCATGGACATTGATTTCATTTATAAAAAAAGGGAGGGAGTAAGAATATTTATAATGGGTCTTCCATTCACATGACATAAATCCAGTATATATATATGTTACTGGAGTTATCATGATCATTTGGACATAGGTTGTGTGGAGAGAAAAATAATAGAGACGATCTTGAAAATAAAATAAAAGTTAAAAGGTCTCTTATGAAAATTCAGCAGTCTAACGACGTCACTTAAAATTTCATAAAATCAAATGATGATAACAAAAAGGGTATCTAAACATATTGAAATCAAAAGGACAGTAAGAAGAATTAATAAAATCAAACCTCAATATATGATAAAGGAATTTCAAATAGATAACATAAAAGAAGTATCGACTTAAAGAAGAGAATGAAGGATTCCCTTACCTTGTAGAATAACTCCTAGATCTTGAAGGATGAGACCTTGGGGGCTTAGGGACACCTTGGGAGGACTTCTAGAGAGGTAAATACACCAGAGTTTTGAGGATGAGGGATTTGGAATGAAAGAAAACGAATGGATGAGTGGGTATTTATAGAAAAATAGAGGTAATTTTTTAATAATTTCAAAGGGACACCTCATTAGTGGTTTTTGCCAAACCATGGGTTTGCCCATGGTATTTTCCCATGGTTTAAGCCACTTGGGACACCTAATTTCATAAGTTACTATACACAAGTTGACCCGCCTTTTATTTTAATTATTATGTCATTATGATGTCATTAAACTACAGAATACTCAAAACTGTATTTTTAACTATTCACGAAAAATTCAAGTATTTTAGAAAAATCCAAAAAATTCACCCATACTATTTTTCGACGTGTAGAATTCAAAAGTGAAATCCATTTTTCAAAAAGAATTTCTAAATATTATTAATTTAATTTTTAAATAAGGTCATAGTAAATTCGAAAAATAACAATCTTGAAGTGCAATTAGTTTTATGTGGCATTGAAAAATTAATTAAGATCCCATTATCATATTGCGTTATGAAAATAAAATAATAATAATATTTACTATTCATAAGGGTCATATTACTATTCATATTACTATTCATAATGGTATGTTACTATTCACCAAAAATCAAGTTTGTTCTATCAGACTCTAAATGACTTACTGAACACAACTCTAGATGACTATTTCTTGAAATTCAAAACATAGAAGAGGCAAAGTTGTGTTTAATGGATGGATTATAAAATTGCATTCTATATTTATTTTCAAAACCATGGGATGTTACATCTACCTTCGTGGTGTTACCTGTGTGGTAATTCTATTTTTATGGTGTTACCTATGTGGTTTTTCTATCTTTATGGTGTTACCTTTGTGGTACTTCTACCTTCGTGGTGTTACCTTTGTGGTATTTTTTCTTCATGTATGGGATGAGTATATCTTGATAACTAAGGTATATGTATAGGCACATACCCAAGTAGAGTTGAGGTCTATCACTTCGTGGTTTGAATTTGAGTTCTTGCTTGTGGTTTTTCCTTCGTAGAACTCTGGGATACCTACGAGGTCTCAGGGTCCCTACTGAGTATCATTATACTCACCACTGCACAGGCTACACCTGCATCTTATTGTGTCTTGTGCAGACGACGTACAATATTGATTGAGGCTGAGGGAGCCAAGTCTAGATAGTGCTCGGAGGTGGGCCATTTGGTGTGACGTGATGTAGGGACTACTGATCGTGAGCTGTACCTACCCTTTAGGTAGGATCATCGGTGGACGATCCAGGAGCTATTTTTGTACTTTTCATTTGGGCTTGTCTTCTAGCCCCTTTACTTTCATCACTCTTTTTACTACATCAGTTTAATTCGTCTTTGCTTCTTGTTGTGTTCTTAGACTGTGTGTTTGTACAGGTTAAAAAGGAAATACCTTCCCGTTTTAGGGATACGCCTTTCTGGTGCTAGTCGCCAGCCCTTGGCCTATGGAAGGCGAGTTTGGGGTAGTCACGGCACGGGCCCCGAGGGACGGGTCATGACAATTAACGTTTTCATTTCTTAAAGAATTAAAGGGAAAGAAGGTGAATTATAATTTTTATCTTCATAATCATAATCATATTATATATGTCAAATTTATTCTTCAATTTCATCTTTATAATTTTCGAAGAGAGGTGTTGGTGGAAGAAAACAGAAGTTATCACTTTGTAGTGGTGGTAGTCTGCACAACACACAAATAACAATTTTTTTTGTTAATAGAAAAGTGGAAAAGTGGTTAACAATCATTCACTTAGCATAATAACACCCAATATACAAAAAATACTGATGTAATTATATAGGAATTATAAAATTAGAATTGAAAAGGTAAGATAGAAAGGAAAAGAAGTTTGAAAAAATGAGTACTCAAGTTGAAATCTTTGCATTTCCTTAGAGGATTCCTTTGGAATGGAGGTTTTAACCCAATTTCTTATGAACAGAGGCTCAAGAAAAAGGAATATGATTCTAGAGAAAAGAAAAATGGAATATTTTTAAGAGGAAACTGAATTTTTTGGGTGGTCGTGAAGGGGTGGTGAGGGGCCCCTTTTATAAGTGGTTAGAATGACATTTTTTGTAAATATTTCAACTTAATATAAAGATAGTGCATGTTTAATATGTCCAAAAGACTCAAAAATGGATAATAATGGAGTGGAGGATGATATTATGGTCAATAATCCCTCAACCATTCATTTGAACACATTTTTTAAACATGTTTTTAAGTTTTTTACTCTTGAATTTTTCACTTTTTCCATTCTTGGTTTTATCATGGTAACTAATTTTTACTTAAGTAATTTACTTTTAATGACTAAAAATAAAATGACCCTTATTACATAATTTTGAACTAATGATTCCAAATATTAAATCCATTTTATCAAATAAAATTTATGTGTAAGAAAAATTAATCTTAACATTAGCGTTTCTAATGCACAAAACCTCATTTTAAAAAAGTGTATTTTTATGCTTAAAATTTATGTGTAGGGTAAAATTATCATTTTATTTTATTTCCAAGATATAATTTTTTTTATTATAAAACAAATAAAATTTACATGTCTTTTAAGGCAAGTTAAAACCTAATTTTACCAAAATAATATTTAATTAAAAGAAAAGACTAAAAACTGTATCTTTTATTAGAAAATATTTATTAAGTTGTTAAACATAGGTTTTCTAAATTCATAATTGTATTTAAAAATGTATAGATTTACTTCTTAATATATCTTTGATCATAAAAAATGTTTTATAAGTTTTTAATCTACACTTATTGATATTGTCATAAACACTACAATTTTAGTAAAAACTATATTTTTAACTATTCACCTAAAAAAAATTACTTTAGAAAAATCTAAAAAATACACCTTAAGATAATATTGATATGTGTAATTAAAAAATAAGGTTAATTTTTTAAAATCAAAATTCTAGAATTTATAAATTTTGATTTTAAATGAAAATTCAAAATTTAAAGGAAAACTTCTTTTATTGAAAATTATGTTTTGAAACATCAAGTGTTATTAATATTATTTCATATCAATTTCTAATTTATATAATGTTAATATATTAGTTTATATATGGTAATATAATATATTATCATAATAATCATTTAAAAGTGGTTGATTTAATTTATTAACACTTTAAACGGTTATTTGAGAAAGACTAATCTTTTTTAATATTAAATCATATTAATTATTTATCTTATAATCGTAATAAATTTTAATTGATCATTATCTTTTTATTTACTATAGGTTTTATTCATCTTATAATTTATTAATAATATTCATCTAATATTTCGCGACTCATTTTAGTTTAGTGTTATGTGTGAAGCAATTTATTGAACAAGGTATTAATTTAGAAAGAAAAAAAAATATTTTAAAATCTCGGGTCGTTATGTTCTACCACCCTTAAATAAATTGTCTTCATAATTTTATTTATTACTTACCGATGAAAGTATATGAGGGTATTCTTAACATATTTTTAATTTTGGATGTAACTTCTAATATGACATTTACCATACTCTCTTAGGCTATATCAAGTTACTTATCTTTCCTCAAACAACGTTAATCATTTATATACCCAAGTATGTATATACCCTAATAAAATATTCTCCATAAAATACCTTTCCTAAAACCATTTGAATCTCTAATATATTAAACCACTACAAGATTATATATCCCTCTAAATACTATCTAGTTTATAATAATTTACACACAAGTCAATATATATCATTATCCTAAAAAATGAGGGTATAAATACTGTCTAAATTATTTATTTCAAAATCAATCAACTCTTTATTATCTCAACATAAAACATATATTAAACCTTAGAGTTATTTATCCCTTAATCATGCATTCTTCAATAGTTACCCCCTAAAAATATAAATTTGTCATAAAATCACTTCTCAAGGTTATTGATACCATTTAATATATTTTTTCAAACATTTAAAGAAAAACTAATGAAGAACAATACTTATATGTTTTATATAATCCTCATAAATTTTGAAATATACTAGAATATCATCGATAAATATCACTCACTAACTTGGGAAAGACTAGTAAACTCACCCTTTTCATCACAACAGACATATACTAAAATTACAAACCATTTAAGTATGCTCCCTTATTCAGTTATAAGATAATGGTTTCTAGATACACACCTTTCTCAAATTCATTTTCATGATCATGTTTCAATCAAATACCAAAACCCAAAGAGTTATGATAATATCCAAAATATGAATATGAAAACATCAATCTGAATATTTTTCCCCTATGACATCTTTGTTTTTAACATATGATACTTTTAGTTCAATCTATGACTCTCTTAGTTCAATCCTTGGTTATCTATGGTCATTTACCTATTAGGTTATCTAACCTAATTAGTTAAAATCATACTCAAATCCTTTATAATGGTTTGTAAAGAGAATATGATTAATAAAATCATATTCTTTGAGAGTTTCTATCTAGGTATGAAATATTAGGCCAACTCATCACGTATCAGAGTGAAGATTGCGTTAATACTCAACCAGCCTTTTTCAGGGTGATTACCCCTAGTTGAATATGTGTCATAGCTACATCTAATTTCCCGTATCTAGATAGAGATGTAATTGTTAGGAGAAACATACAATCTTTACTTTACCAAAACTTTAGGATGTTATCCTATACTTAAACTATCCCTTAGATTTATCCTTAGGGTTTTCACTAATGTTCTATAGTCTTATCTCAAAAATAACTAAAATAATTCTAAAAAATAACTAAAATATCCTTTGATACCAACTATAGAGACCCATACGAAAAACATTAAAAAATTTCTTCAAAACTTTTAAAGGAAAAGTAGTAGAAAGTGAAATTAATTAATTATTGAAGAAAATATAAGGAAATTCACAAAAGGATCCAATGAAAATGGACATGGAAAAATGGAGGTGAGAAGGAGAGATGGGGTCAATTTCACTTATAAGAAACACTTCAGGTAAAATATGAGTCAATGGGAAATGAAAATTTGAGGGTATATGTAAAATTCCATGAATATCCAAAGAAAATGGTGAGAGGTTTTAGAAATAATAAAAATACCATAGATGAATTATCTTTCAAAAACAATCTTGATTTGAAAATAATTTTGGCAATGAAACCCTTAAGGTATTGGTAACTTAAGGATCAAAGGAGCTTGAGGGGAATATCATGAAATTGTTATTAAAATATTATGAAATGGAAGATACTTTCATACATGAATGAAATAAGGTATTCAATGCACCATATAAAATAAATTAATGTGTGTAATATCAAACATGTCTCATGGTGTTGAAAATGAGACAAAGAAACCCTTAAATTTTTTGATTCAAAACACCATGAGATAAAGAACTTGGAATATAATATTGAGAATCATGAAATATAATAGAATCATGATAAAAAATATCAAAGGATAATAGATACATTATTTTAAAGAAAACATGATGTATAATAGGAAATATGTCTCAAGAGATTGAAAATTGAGACAAGAAACCCTTACCTTGTTTCCCCACTCAACTGAATAGACTCTAAGATCCTATATAACAAACATAAATATATTAATACCATATTTCAAAACTTTATTCATATAAATAAACCTTTAAAAACATTATTTGAAATTATTATCTATATGTATATTAGTTAATTATTATCTATTTTCAATATCGGGTGTGAGTAATCTTGATCGCTTTGAACTAGTTTTGTAATAGTGGTGTTGTTATTCCTTACTCTCCAAAATTTCATTATCATATAATACAAGACACTAGAATCTATTTTTATAATTATTTATAATTCTATAATTTCACTTTGTGAGAGTTTTGGTTACAATCCTTAAAGATAAAATCAATATTGAGTATGTTTCAGTGATTACTAATGAATGAATGTTGGTATCTTAATTAATGAGTTCAATATTAGTGTTACCATTACATAACCAAATTAAAATATTTATTTTATTATTTATATCATATATTATCGGTAATTAAGTTTTTATATTCATCCATGATATTATTTTATAGCATTGTTCAAGTAGGCAGCTAAACCGACCCAAACATGAACATACCATAATTAATGGGTGATTATGATTATGAAAGTGGTTTATTTTGAGAATAATATCATTAATATAGAAAAATAATGATATTATTTAGATACTTTTAAGGTTTTGAATTATATTTGAAGAGTGTTTAATATATAAGAATGAAACTAGATGAAAAACGAGATACGTTACTTCGTGGAGGCGATAGCCCGCATAATGCACAATTAACGTTTTCATTTCTTGAAGAATGAGTGGGAATGAGGGTGGATTATAATCTATCTACATAATAATAATTATATTATATATATATATATATAAAATTTATTCTTCAACTTCACCCTTATAATTAGCGAAGAGAGGCGATAGTGTAAAAAACATAATTCATCGTTTCGTGGAGGTGGTAGTCTATACAACACACGAATGACTATTTTTTTATTAATAAAAAGGGAAACATGGTTAATAGTTATTATATTAGAATAATAATATTTAGTATAAAAAAAATTCATGTTTTTATATAGGAACTGAAAAATTAGAATTGAAAAGGTAAGATAGAAAGGAAAAGAAGTTTGAAAAAAATGAGTACTCATGTTGAAATCTTTGCATTTTCTTTAGAGGATTCCTAATAAATTGAGGTCTTAAGACAATTTATTATGACCATAGGCTCAATAAAAAGGAATAGGATTATATGGGAATGATGAATGACATATTTCCAAGTGTAAACTTAATTTTTATGGTGGTATTGAAGGGGTGATGAGAGACCCCTTTTATAATTAGTGCGCATGACATTTTTTGTAAATATTCCAACTTAATATAAAGAGATCACATGTTTCACATGTTAATAAGACTAAAAAATGGATAATAATGGGGTGGGATATGAGATAAGGTCTATTATCCCTCAAAAATTTATTTTCACATATGTTTTAAACATATTTTAAATCCATTTACTTTTAGAATTTTCACTTTTACCATTTTTTGTTTTATCGTGATAAATAATTTTTTTCGTAAGTAATTTACTTTTAATGTGTAAAAAGAAAATACCCCTTATTACATAATTTGAATATAATTATTCCAAATATTTAATCAATTTTATCAGATAAAATTTCTATATGTAAGAAAAATTAAATTTAACATTAGCGCATGTAATGCGTAAAAACCAGTTTTTAGAAAAAGTGTATTTTTAAGTTTAAAATTTATGTGTAGGGTAAAATTGTAAATATATTTGATATCTATGATATAAATTAACTTATTATAAATAAAATAAAATTTATGTGACTTTAAAAATAAGACAAAAACTAAGTTTACCAAAATAATATTTAATTAAAAGAAATGACTAAAAACAATTTCTTTTATTGGAAAATATTTCTTAAGTTGTTAAACATAGGTTTTATAAATTCATAATTTTATTTAGAAATGTATATATTTATACCTTAATTTATCTTTTATCATGAATTTTTTATAAGTTTTTAAGTTCCACTTATTGATATAGTCATAAACACTACGATTTTAGTAAAAATTGTATTTTTAACTATTCACCAAAAAATCAATTATTTTATAAAAATATAAAAAATTAACCTTAGGATAATATTTATATGTGAAATTATAAAATTAAGTTAATTATTTAAAATTAAACTTTAAAAATTTATACATTGAGCTTTTAAATAAAAATTCAAAATATAAAAGAAAACCATTTTTTTGAAAAATGACATTTTTAAACTTTAAGCGTTCTTAATATTATTTCATATTAATTTATAATTTGAATAAATTAATATATTAGTTCATATATTTTAATATAATATATTATCATAATAATTATTTAAAAGTGGTTGATTTAATTTGTTGACAATTTAAAGAATTATTTGAGAAAAAAATCATTTTTTTTAAAAATTAAATCATTTTAATTATTTATCCTTTAATCATAAGAAATTTTAATTAAATACTATATTTTTATTTACGAGAGGTTTTATTCATCATATAATTTCTTAATAATGTTCATCTAATATGTCGTGGCTCGTTTTGGGTCGGTGTTGCTTATAAAAAAATCTATTGAACAAAGTATTAATTTAAGAAAAAAATATATATCCCAAAATCTTGAGTTATTGAATTTATGAATGTGTATGATGTTTGGTTATCTATCTATTATTTCACAATTTTATACAAGAGTATAGTCTCCCCATGGTTACAACATAGACCCCCAATGCGAGTCGACAGCCTCTGGCGTACAGAGAGGCACAACTGAGGTCTCTATAGCCTCTTTGATCTTGGTACTGTTGAGTGGCCATGGGATAGAGGTGTTACAAAGTGGTATTATAGCTTTTATGTGACTGATATCACAAATTTATCAAAGTTTTATTTTGTATTATCACATGAGGAGATGATTGACACATGATATATGAATGTCTTGGGGCTTGTGATAGACCTCAGACTGGTGCATCATGAACACCTTTTCTAATGGAAATTCTAGGTCACTAGGGGAATGATATTACTGTTCTTGGTTTTCAATGTGACAATTATATTATTTCACCTATCATGAAGCACCTGAGTTTTGGATTTTATGATTTATTGTGATTTTTGGATATTGGTCTAATGGTAAGAGGCCATATACTTGCATCATATTTGACCTGTAGGATTCACATGACATATGTATGCCTATGTGTGATTGATATCATTGATGACAAGGGTATAATTGTCTTAAGTGTCAACAACTTATATGGAGCTTTCCCATATAACATGGTGGTGTTATTATATTTATCTGAACCACAATATATGTTTTTCTGATGACATGTAATGTGGATATATAGTGAGGTACTCCTTGATGATGACTATGAAATCCCTCATATATAGGATGTATAGAGACCCAAGTAGGTTAGTACATGCATTAGATGCCTTAGTAACACCCACTTGAAGGTGGTTTTGATATTAGTTCTAAAAATAAATGGGTTCAAATATTTAAAGTTCCTAAAATTACCTATATGGTGTTTTCCCATATAGATTCTTGGTGAAATTCTACCTAACTAAACTGAACAATCATGGTATACTCGACAAAGATCATGGCAGGGTGATGCTATTACATATGGATGAAATTATGACCATCTAGAGGGTAGTCTCATATGTAGATTCTTGGAGAGGATAGGTTCCCTAATAGGATGATGACTTGGCAGTGATTCTTGATATGTGTATATGTATATGTGAAACCCTAGGGTGGGTGTGTTTTGCCACGTGAGTTATTGTGTGATATTTGTGATGGGAACAAAGAGGTGTTACCCGTGAGTTATGACTTATGCAAGGTATTACCTACGGGTTAGGAGGGAGAGATTAGTGCTTTGAGATACGATCCAAGATATTAGAAAGCCATGTATTATTATTAAGATGAGTTTTGATATGTGTGAGGGTAGCCAGATATATAGATTAGCCTTGTCTTGTGAGTGCCTTAGAGATGAAAGCACGAGCAAATGCTTTGGGTTATGAGATCAATGAACATGAGGTTCTATGGGATTTCTGATATACACATGGTGATGCCTTATGATCTCATGTTGAAAATAAATTGAGGTTCTTTGGTATCTAGATGTGGTTTCGAGGGCAGGATCAACATGATGTGTAAAGACCCGTAAAATTCAAGGGAAATTTTTTCTTAATTTTCTTTGGAATTTTACAAGAACGCGGTTTCTGACGGCACTTGATTCCGAGGCCCGGTGTGCCTGGAATTTCTATCCGAAGTTTAGCTCGGGTACGTTCAGTGAACGAATGAGCAGGTTTTCCTAACTTTTGAACCGGTGCTCGAAATCGAATTCCGAGGGCACCGATGGATTCGTAGCGCCGGTAATTTCTTAGGAACACCTTTTCCGGAGCTGTGTTTTCACGGGAGAAGTTGTTAAAAATTGTGGAAGGTAAAATAAAATTGAGCATCAATTTTTATTTTTCTCTAAGTGGTTAAAACCTTTGAGTGGAAGTTGGGGGAAACCACCCAACTTCCCAAGTGTGGTTATGAGGTCGGTGGGGCCCACATGAACCCCACCCCTTCATCTTCCCTAACCTTCCATAACCCTCCATTTATTAAGTCAAGTTGAGTTAATTAATTGAGTGGATTAATTCAAATTTTGAATTTCAACTTAAGTCATGTTAATAAAATAAGGGAAGTTCTTATTTTATTTTGGTTGGAACTTGTTGCGTTGGGAGGATTTGGGAGAAGAAGGAAAAACTCTTGAAGTTCTTCCTCGACGAAGAACGCGAAAAACGCGAAGAACGCGAAGAACGCCGGATCCTCGGAGATCGACGACGCGACGCTGACGAATAATTTCTCCACAACACGACTCTCTCCTTCCGCGAAGTCTTCTTCCGTGACGGTTATTTCCGCGAGGAACCCTCGCTCAAAGAATTCGACGACGTAGGGGTTTATTTAAATTGTTGTTACTGATTACTTGTATAGCCGTTCTTCGTGAAACTTTGCTGCTTGCTATCGATTAACGGGAGGGGGTCAGACCGTACAAACATGGCTAACCCTCCTCCCTTATTCTTGTATTGTTGCGGTTCGAAGGAAAATGATGCGGTGCCGACGCACCACGCGGGATCGTGCGGCAAGGATGCGCGGCGCCGCCGCGCCGCGCCGATGAAGTTGAATAATGTCGCAGCGCTGTTCCGCCGCGTCAGAGGATCATGAAAACACCGCGGCCGCGGCGAAGGGGCGCAGCACTGTCGCACCGCGCCAGACGGTCCAAGACCATGGCTTAGGCCGCAGAGGAGCAAGGGAACCGGCGGCCGGTTCCGGGCCGCCGACATCGGAGTAGGGGGACCGGCCCTTGCCGGTCCCGTGGCGGCAACAACCGGCCGGCCGGAGCGGGCCGGACGGCCAGAGGAATAGCCGGGGGTTCGTAACCCCCGGCTGGCCGGACATGAGTGGCCCCCCACATGGGGGGCCGCAGATTACAAACAGGCGGGGGGCAGCGCGCCCCCCCGCACCCCTGTCCGCTCGGCCGAAACGGCCGAGCCACCTGGCTGGCGCCAGCGCGCCGGGCCGGCTGCCCAGGCCGATCCGCCAGGCCGGGCCGCGCCAAAGAGGGCCGGACCCGGACCCGGGACGGGTCAACCCGGTTCGGGCCGACCCAGAGGGTATCGGGCCGGTTCAGACCAGGCCCGAACCCCCTAATACCGGACCTCTCACGGTCTTTTGCCCATAAATTAGGCTGTGGACCTCCGATCGATGTACCGTCAGCTACGATGCGATCCTTGGATCGATACGGTATTTTCGGTATATTACACTCAATGTTTCAGAGTACTTTGGGTTTGGCCGGGTTGGTTCGTACACAAAACCAACCGGGCCCTCAGAGCAGAAACGCTTATAACTTGAGTTCCGGACGTCCGATTGACGTGCCGTCGACTTTGTTGGATTCCTCTAAGTGAGACAGACCTTTTGGATTACTCTGCTCGAGGTTTGGATGCAGTTGGAGTACGGTCGGGTTGGTTTTGACTTAAAAACCAACCGGGCCCCTAGGACGAAAAAGCCAATAACTCTCAGACCGGGCGTCCGATTGAAGCGCCGTCTGTGACGTTGAGTTCCTATTGACGATACAGAACTTTTGGATACATCAACTATGGACGATGTGTCAGTTGATGTATCAGATTTTCGGCTCGTGGAGCGGACCCTCCCGAACGAGCTTGCTGTGTGCGGGAACCCTAGAGCTGGCTGCGACTGCGATGACGATGACGACTGTGCAAAAATCCTCCGTGGATTCGGCGGCGACGACTACAACACTCAGCGATCCTACGTGGATCAGTGCTACCAATCCTGTGTGGGTCAGATCCTGTGTGGGTCAGCGCTCAGCGGTCCTGTGTGGGCCAGCGTCTACAGATCCCGTGTGGGTCTGATCCTGTGTGGGTCATTGCGGGGGTTAGTTACCTATCGATCCTTTATGGGTCATTGCGGGGGTTAGTTACCTATCGATCCTTTGTGGGTTATTGCGGGGGTTAGTACCTATCGATCCTGTGTGGGTTCGACGGCTTAGATGAATCAGTGGCTACATCTGATCATCTCTATCATCTTACGAAGAAGTATACCTGTGTGAGCTGAATCTTGTTTTGCTTTCCTATGTGGATTGTGTTGTGCTATCCTGTGTGGACGTGATCGAACTTGGGCTCGGATGTTGGAGTCGAACTGGAATTGGTGACTTAGGTATATGTATGGGCATATACCTAAGCAGTGTCAGATGTTACTTTATGATTGTATTTTTCCTTTGTGGATTATCCTTTGTGGATTCTGGGAGACCTTCGGGGGTCTTGGGGTCCCTACTGAGTAGCTTATACTCACCCCTGCACGGGCTATGCCCGCACTATGTTGTGTTGGTTGCAGACGACGGACAATGCTGATCGTGGTTGAGGCTTGCAGAGCAGTCTGTACCTGGAGGTGGACCACTGGGCGGGACGTACACGGAGCAGACGGCTGGACCCGAGGAGCTAAGGTGGATACCTGTACCTACCCTTTAGGTATAAGTACCAGTGGACGACTCGACGTTGCGGCTTTACTTTTCAGTTGCTGTACTCCCTTTTTCAGTTGTACTTTACTTTCAGTTTGGGTTTGTATTCTGGTCCACTTACTTTTCTGCACTTACTATTGTACCCAGTTTTTTACTTAGTGATTACTTATGCTTGTTTGCTCTGTGGTGTTTCTTACTTTACAAAGGCAATGCCTTCCCTCTTTACCGGGATTTACGCCTTGGTGCTAGTCTCCAGCCCTGGCCTATGGAAGGCGGGCTTGGGGTAGTCACGACACGGGCCCCGAGGACGGGTCGTAACATGATGTATGACCTTTATGATTTTAGGTGTGGTTCCCAATGAAATAAAGAAACATGATCCTAGATGGTCAGATCTCAGATGGGTAGAGAATGAGTAAATATTTCTAATTTTGAGAAAATTTTGGTTGGTGGGTGATCATGTGGTAGACCATGACATGTGTGAGATTCCCAATTTTGAAGAGGAGCATCAAGGGTGCTTTTGGTTAGACGAGTTTGAAAATTGTGAGCATAATTAGTGTATTTAGTCCACATGCCTATATGTGATGGGATGAAACTCATGGGAATGTGATCTATATTCTCTGGTTGGGCTATACTAGTTCATGCAACTATTACATTTGGATGATATCAAGATGGTATGTACTGGTTACGTGAGATACTGTAAGAAGCTAAGTTTTCATATCTGGTATAAATCCCTTATTTTTTGGTTTAAATGATTAAATATGACCTTACGTGAGTTCCCAACTTGAACACACGTATTTTGGAGGTTTTCAGGGATTATTTGGAGCCCGGAACTAGGTTTTGAGATGAAAATGGCATGGTGCATGGTTAACGCAAACCGTGCGGGGAAGGCTGCACAGTTTGACTAAACTGTGCGAGGCTGGATAGAGAGGTGGTACTTACCACATGGCCATTCGGCCATTTATATAGTTTTTTAGACTTTGAGAGAGGTTTATTGCACAATTTACACATAGTTTGAAAGACCGTGTGGGTTCCCCTTTGGCCTACAGGATCCGTGCATGGTTGGCGCACAATTTACTAAACTGTGCGCCTAAACCATAAAACCCTGTAATTTTGGGAAATTTTATAATTTTAAATTAAAATAAAAATATTTTTAACCCTAAATACTATTATTCTCCCATGGAAATAAGGTTCACGATTTTGAGATCCCCTTTAATGCCTAAACTACGATTTGATCCTGGTTCTCTATTCAGACTCCAATTCAGGTGTGGTTCATCTCCTTGGATCTACATCGGTAAGATATACATTCCTTTTTATCCATTCTGGATTCTTTTGGATATCGATTGCGCTATTTGGATTTAGGCTCATATGCCCTATTTTCTCATTCATTATCTGTTCTTCAAATTTCCCTTAAACTGAGTTGAATCATGACTTGATACTGGATGAGCACTCCACTACCAACCTAAGGTAGGTGGTCTATACTTTTATTTCGACATTTGGTGATTTTTAGAGCTATCGGCCATTACATTGCCTGCCAAACTTTCCGACATGACCCCAATTATGAACGAGTTACTTGTAATAGATGTAATCAGACCTATTAGGCATGCCCATAGGATCCTTTTTGATGCGTTGGTACCCATTTCCTGAACCAAGGTCACCTATGGAGTGAATCTTATGAAAAATCCATATTTATTCCATTTTAAACCACCCAAGGGGTGTGTTTTGGGGTTTCCTTGTTATAGGAATCCAATTATAAGTGAAATGGTTTGAATGAGATGATTAATAGATGGATTTCCTCCTTTACTTTGATTTATTATATTGAACTTGAATTGGTTAATTGATGAATTGATCAATTGAGTTATGTTAAATGTGTTGTGTTAAATGGATTAGATGGATTTAATTGAATGGGTGGGTATACACATGGAATATATTAAACTGTGAATGGTGATAAATGGGTGGGTATACCCATGTCACATGTCAAATTGAAATTGATGATAAATGGGTTGGTATACCCATGATATTTGATTAAATTGAAATAGAATACATGAGTGAGTATATTCATGTGATATTTTTGGTATGAAATGTATTAAATGAGTGGGTATAATCATTATATGGAATTCAATGAAATTGATTATTTGAGTGGGTAGAATCATATGGAATTGAATTCTTAAATGGTATAAATGAATTCATGTTTTGTATAGATTCCATGGATAGATCTCCATGGATATGGAATGCGGTAGTGGATGCCTTGAATTGTTAAATGGTATAAATGAATTCATGTTTTGTATAGATTCCATGGACAGATCTCCATGGATCTATAATGCAGTAGTGGATGACTTGGATAGACTATGCTCTAAGGGTCTTGATTCTGTGGGATGCCTCGGGATTTGTTAACCCTTGGATCCGGCTTGCAGGGACTCGCATAGGACATGTTGGTACACATTCTCCTAGGACTCCAACTAGTGCCTATACTGAGTTTCCATCGAGATGATCCTGAGACTCGACGATCATGCCTCGGTCTTCGACACCTTGTATCCAACCCTTCATGGTATAAACTTAACTATAAGACATGACCATGGGATATATGATTCATGGGTTGTACGAAAAGGTCATAGGATATTGATATAGTTTCATTATATGGAAAGTCCGTGTGGATAGGATGTGGATGGATGTACGATGATGTCGTGTTTCTTGTTTATATTGCTTATAGCTGCCTTGTTATGAGTTGACACTTGTTGCAGGGAGCCTTGAGAGGCTGTTTGGTATTATTTTTTTGCAGTAGTTATATGTCTCAGGCATTCACACTTAAATTATTTCTTACTCACACTTGTTTAGCATATTGCATCATGCTACTTAGAACTGTATAGACTTCTGGGTGGTTACCTACTGGGTTATTATCTCACACTCTGTTTAGGCCTCCTTGGGGACCCAAAAATATTATATGGTTGTAGGTGTTGATAAGGGAAAGCACCCTAACATAGGTTGTTGAGTAGGAGAGCATGGGACCAAGATGAGGCTTGTGATGATACTTAGACATTTTTATCCTTTTTGTCTTTTTTTTAAACTTGTACCGTACTATATTGCCATGCACCTATTTTGGTTGTTTCCTAGATACATGTATCATTTTCATCACTGTGTATGTGACATTTCTGGATTTGTTATATATTACTATCTTGTTTACTTTCTAATTGTATTCTTGTTTATCGGCTTCTGCTATTGAATGTGGATGACTTTCGCTGTGATATACTCTGGTAATGAGGGCATAATCTCTCCAATGACTCACTTAGGCCCTAACTGCCAGTCACCAGCCTCTGGAGTTTGGAGAGATGCGCTAGAGGCTATGTGGACAATCAAGATCAGGGCATTGTTGAGTGGAATTCGGGTCCGGGATGTTACAAAGTGTTATCATAGGGGAATATTTTTTCTATTTTGACTTACTATTTGGTGACAATAAACAGGGATATGAAGGAAATTGAACTTGGTAATAATATGTATCTAAGAGTAGCTACTCCACGTATAGAGAAAAACCAAATTACCTCGAATGGAATTGTTATTTCCTAGATTTTGACTATTACAGTTGATTTGATTTCACTTTTGGGTGACACACCTTGTTTTATACTTTTACTATTGATACAATTGTGGGTTTTATTTCTATTGAAACCTGATGAGACGAGGGTATTCTATCTCATGCATCATATATGAAATTTTTAGAAATCACATTCCATTTATGCATTACTCATTGAATGTGGTTGTGATAGGTGTTGTGATAGCTATATCTGCTATTGTGATAGATTTTGTGCAGTGGATGGTGGAGTGATGCCATATTTTAGTTCTTAAGGTGTATGAGACCTTATGGATTGGAAAATGATGCACTAATAAAATTCAATTATTAAAGTTATTTTGATATGTATGGATTTAATGGGAACCGAGTTTTGGGTTCATGAGGTGTTATGGGCCATTATGGATTTGGAATTGGTAAACCAGTGTTTAAACCCCTTGAACAATTGAATTATGATATGAAATGTAAAATGAATGTGAGTTCAAGTGGAAATGAAATGGAAACATGAAAAATTGAACTAAAACTTGACCTAGACCCGGATTATGAGTGGGTAAGAGGCATTGTTTCTAGTTGTGTTGTGATAATATTTTACAGTCTTGTCTTTAGAAGGAGACTGTGGCTTACAACTTGGTTTTAGGAAGGTTTTGAATTTTCTCATGTTTTTGAGCTGTGAGCTTTGAACTCGTTCTTTTTTGAGGCATGTGGTTGGCATTGTAGAGGTATTACACCATGAAGATCTTAAGTTATACACTAGGAGGGAGGAAAAAACCACAATCTGAAGGCAGTGGGCCATGGGCTACTGGTGGATCCTCCTTTAGTGCCAACTGCGGCACTAGCTGCTGTTCTAGACACAGGTGTTGAGGCATAGTTTCGTGAGGGTTTATTTCTCTACATGTAAACATTATAGGGATCACCGCAACCTTCCTTGTCTATGGATGAGATGACATGGGTGTTCTAGCATCAGGATCCTCCCACGTTTTTGGGGGATGATGATCCATAGTATGCTGAGATTTGGCTTGAGGCCATGTTAGATATCTTCATGTATCTTGAGAATCCTCCTGGGAGGAGGGTAAAATTCACCACATATATGCCATGTGGACCAACAAAGCACTGGTTTTATGTTTTGAACTAGGCTGAAGGGCTGTGAGATATGGGTTGGACAGATTTACAAACTTGCTTCTATGACTAATTTTACCCCATGACTCTACGGGCAGAGAGGTCTAGTGATTTTATTTATCTAGAGCAGGGCGTGATGATAATTATGGAGTACTCGACATGCTTTATAGAGTTGCAGTGTTTTGTGCCAATGTACCTTACTGATGAGCTATCTAGAGCAAGATGCTTTGAGGAAGGTCTCTGATATGCTATCAAATCTTAGGTCAACGTGTTTATATTGACATCTATCAATGAGATTATGAATTAAGCACTGCTTATAGAGCAAAACATGAGAGAGTTTGGGGGTAAAGAATAGGGAAATGCTGTTTCTCAGCCCAATAGTTTTATGTCTTTAGGAAGGAATCATCATTTTGAGGCTTCCCATGAAATGAGTGCTAGTTAGACTATGAGTACTAGAAGCATGGCGTTTTGTCACCAGTATGGTAGGCGATTCCACATAAAGAGTCAATGCGACTGTGACCTAGTTGAGTGCTAATATTGCGGAAGGATGGGCCATGTGTAGTGTTTTTGTAGGACCTTCCCTCTAGCTATGAGTGGTAGTGGTTAGATCTGACACCAGGTTTTGGATCAGGTTCCTCAGATTCGTGTCGGGCAGGGATCTAGAGCAATGTTGTCTGATCAGACCAAGGTTGTGGTGGTCGTGGCAGAGGAAAACAGAAACCAGTTACACTGAGACATCAGAGTGGGCCTACTATGGGTATTGAGGTTGTGTCACAGGGCCATGGTGCAGGCCAGTTCTATTCTATACAACCTACCCCTGAGGAGTAGGGTGCTGGACCATCTACGGTGAGAGGTATGATCCTAGTAGCCTTCACTATTTCATCTTCTCTTTTTGATACAGGTGCATCACATAGTGTTATATCTGCATCAGTGGTGAAAAGCCTTGGGCTTGTTTTTTTTCTTTCTAAGGCCGTTATGGTGCTAGACACACCATTGGGAATCAGAACGAAAGATGTGCATCAGTGTATGAAGTTCCCCCTTGAGGTTGGTGGATGTCACTTCGTCTGGAGTTTGTATGTCCTCGAGATGACATAGTTTTATGTCATACTCAGGATGTAATGGCTAGTATCTTATCAATATTACATTGAATTCTACCACTAGAGGGTGACTTTTACATCACCATAGGGTGCAGTGTATACTCACAGGGTGAATGAGATGTCTAGGCGAGCCGAACTGGACCTGAGCATCGTGGGATGGGCATAATGACAACCCAGATAGCTAGTTTATATCTGAATGATCAGGGAGAAAGTGAGGATTACTTTCCTCTGGTGGTTGATCACTTCAGGGATGTGTTACTAGATGAATTTTATGGTTTACCTCTCAAGATAGACGTGGAGTTCTCCATCGAGCTAGTTCTAGGAGTTGCACCGGTATCCATTCCTCCTTATAGGATGAATATGACAGAGTTATAGGGGCTCAAGAGACAGCTAACAGATTTGGAGGTGAAGGATTTTATTCGACCCAAAACTTCTCCATGGAGTTCTTTGGTCCTTTTTTTGAAAAATGTGGACAAAACTCTTAGCTATGCATGGATTATCAAAAACTGAACCAGATAAAAATTAAAAACCAATATCCCTTACTATGGATAGATGAGCTGTTTGATCAGATTTGAGGATCCTGAGTGTTCACAATGTTTGAGTTCATGAAATAAGAATTTGCGTGTTTGAACTACATACATACCTCATACAACATTTTGTAGGAGTTATGATCTATATGAGTATCTGGTTATGCCATTCGGTCTCACGAACACGCCAATAGTGTTCATCACTTTGATAAACTGAGTGTTCCATCCTTACCTGGATTCTTTTGTGGTGGTTTTAATGGATGATATCTTGGTGTATTATCACAATCGACAATACTATTAAAAACATATTGAAATAATTTTGAATACACTGAGAGAGCATCGGTTATATGCTAATATCTCAAAGTGCCACTTTTGGATGGATCAAATTCACTTCCGGGGTCATATCATCTCGAAGACAGGAGTATCAGTGGACCCAGAGAAGGTGAGAGTTATAGTTTCCCAGGAAAAACCTAATAATGTTTTTAACATATGAAGTTTATTAGAAATAGCTAGTTACTACACGCATTTTATACAGAACTTCTCATGCTTAGCAGCACCGTTGATGAGATTGACTAAGAAGGGTGTGAAGTTTGCATGGAAAGATTCTTGCAATATAACATTTTAGGAACTGAAAGGAAGGTTGAAATCAGCACCAGTCATGATACTTACAGAGCATGGAAATAGCTACACTGTGTATTGTAATACATCAGGTATTATCCTAGTAGCAGTACTCATGCATAGAGATAGATTCATGGTGTATGGGTCTCAAAAGATGAGGCCACACAAGAAGAACTACTTGATGCATGATATAGAGTCAGTTTTAGCTGTTCATGATTTACACTGTTGTAGACATTACTTACTGGGAGATCATTTTGTGGTGTACACGGACCAAAAAAGCCTCAAGTATATTTTTACATAGTGTGATCTGAATCTGAGGCAGTGAAGGTGGGTGAAGTACCTAAAGTCTTTTGACTTTGATCTTTCCTATATGCCTGGTAAATGAAATGTAGTGGCCGATACACTAAGCATGAGGACTCAGATACATGCAGTGAAATAGGCCACTAGCGAGTGACAACTTATGGATTTGTTCTCTAAGATGCACTTGGAGGTGAATGATAGTCAGGGTAAGACTTATCTATCATCCTTTTCTATGACCTCTACCCTACTGGAAAGTGTAAGGATGAAGCAACTATCAGATTTAGAGGGCCTAGTCTTATGGGAGAGTGTGGCTGGTGAGGATCCACCTCCTAGTTGGGCTGTCTGTGAGGATGAGATCCTGTATATCCATGAATGCATTTGGGTTCTAGTAGACATACGTGAGGAGATGATGTGGGAATTTCATTCCTAAACATGGACAATGCATCTCAGAGTCACCAAGATGTACTGTGACTTACGCCATTAGTACTGGTGGTCGGGTATGAAAAGAGAGGTAGTTGGTTTTGTTATGAGGTGTTCCACCTATCAGCAGGTGAAGGTGGAATATCAATGATCGGCTGTGATTTTACAACAACTACCTATTCTTGAGTGGAAATAGGATGATTTTGCGATGGATTTTGTGATCGGGTTACCAAGGTCGCCTCGAGGTAACAATACTGCGTGGGTTTTTATTGACTGGCTCATGAAGGTTGATCATTTCTTGCCGATTAAGGACACCTTCAGTGTGGATGAGCTTGGAACATTGTAAATTCATGAGATAATATGATTTCAAAGGGTCCTACACACTATCATTTCAAATAGGTAAAATCTATTTACATCTCATTTCTAGCATATTTTTCATAGGGTGTTGGGTATACATGTTCTTCTAAGCACAACATACCATCCTCAGACTGATGGCTAGTCAGAGCGTATGATATAGGTGTTATAGGACATGCTGCGAGCATGCGTCTTGAAGTTTGGGGGCTCTTGGGAGAGACAAATTCCCCTGGTTGAGTTCTCCTACAACAACATTTATCAGACGACTATACAGATGACACCTTATGAGGATTTATATGGTAGGCCATACAGATCGCCCCTATGCTGATTAGAGGTAGGTGAGGTATCTTTATTGGAACAATGTCTCATGCAGGAGACTTTTGAATAGGTCCAGTTGATTTATAAATGGATGGCTACTGCACAGTATTGAAAAAAATCATATGATAATTGCTGCAAACTATCTCTGGAGTTCAAGGTTGGGGATCGGGTTTTCTTACATGTTTCACTGAGATTGGGACATGGGAGAATCAGGATATAGGGTAAGATTTCTCTGTGATATGTTAGGTTGTTGGAGATTCAATAGAGAGTTTATTCAGTAGACTATCGGTTAAAGTTACCTCAAAGGTACCGAGACATGCATGATATAATCCATGTATCTCAGCTATTCCAGTATCATTCGGACCCGTATCATGTCTTCCAGCCAAACGAGGTTGAGTTGCAGACCGATGCTTCATTCAAGGAGCATCTGATTCATATCATTGACAGTAGCATGAAGGTTCTCCGAGGCCGGTTGGTTCCTCTAGTATGGAAGCTGTGGAAGAATGACCGTTTACAAGATGAGACTTGGGAGAAGGAGGCCGACGTACATGCTCAGTGACTAGAGTTGTTCTCAGATGAATCTCGACCACCCTATAGAGAGAAATTCGAGGACGAATTTCTATAAGGGGGAAATATTGTAAGAACTTTTGTTTTTGTATCAGGTTTGGATCCCTTATTTTCAAGTTTAAATGTTTAAATATGGCCTTATGTGAGTTCCCAACTTGATCATGGGTGTTTTTGAGGTTTCTAGAGCTTGTTTGGAGTCCAAAACCAGGTTTTGTACTGAAAATGGCATAGCGCACGGTTAGTTCAAACTGTGTGGGGAAGGCTGCACTGTTTGACTAAACCGTGTGAGTCTGGATAGAAGGGGTGGTACTGGCCGCATAGTTTGGAAAAACTGTGTGGAATGGGATGCACAACCGTGTGGCCATGTATTCAGTTTTGAAGACTTTAACAGAGTCTTAGCGTATGGTTTCCGCACGGTTTGGAAAACCATGCAAGTAAACTATGTGGGTGCCCCTTTTTCCTATAAGAACCGTTCATGATTGGTGCATAGTTTACTAAACCATGCACCTAAACCATGTAGCCCTATAATTTTGGGAAATTTTTTAATTTTAAATTAAAATAAAAATCTATTTTAGCCCTAAAATCCTATTCTTCTCCCATGGAAAGAAGGTTCATGATTTTGACCTACCCTTCAACACCTAAACTAGAATTTGATTTTGGTTCTACATTTGGATTCTGATTCAGGAATGGTTAATCTCCTTGGATCTACATCAGTAACATCTATGTTCCTTTTTAACCATTATTGATTCTTTTGGCTATCGATTTTTCTATTTGGATTTAGGATCATATACCATATTTTCTCATTATTCATCCACTCGTCAAATTTCTCCTAAACTGAGTTGAATCAAGACTTGATACTAGACGAGCACTCCACTACCAAGCTAACGTAGATGTCTATAATTTTCTTTCAGCATTTTGTGCTTTTTAGATCTATTAACCTTTACACCACCCATCAAAATTTCCAGCGTGGCCCCAATTATGAATGAGTTACTTGAAAAAGATGTAATCAAAACTATTAGGGATTCCCATAGGATTCATTGTGATGTGTTGGTACCTGTTTCCTGAACCAAGGTCACCCATGGGGTAAACCTTATGAAAGAACCATGTTTATGCCATGTTAAACCACCCAAGGGGTGTATTTTGGGTTTTCCTTATTATAGGAATCCAATCATAAGTGGAATGGGTTGAATGAGATGATTAAGAGATGGTTTGCCTCCTTTAATTTGATTTATTATATAGAAATTGAATTGGTTAATTGTTTAATTGATCAAATGAGTTATGTTAAACGTGACATGTTAATTGGATTAGATGACTTTAATTGAATGGTTGGGTATACCCATGGAATATGTTAAACTGTGAATGGTGATAAATGGGTGGGTGTACCCATGTGGCATGTCTAATTTAAATTGATGATAAATGGGTGAGTATACCCATGAGACTTGATTAAATGAAAATGGAATACATGAGTGGGTATACTCATATGATGTTTTTGGTATGAAATTTATTAAATGAGTTGGTATACTCATTATATGGAATTGAATGAAATTGATTATATTAGTGGGTAGACTAACATGTAATTGAATTTTTAAATGGTATGAATGAATGTATGTTTTTATAGATGCCATGGATGGATCTCCATGGATCTGGAACATGGTAGTGGATGCCTTGGATAGAGTATGCTCCAAGGGTCTTGATTATGTGGGATTCCTCAGGCCTTTCTAACCCTTGGATATGGATTGCTTGGAATTGCTTAGGACATGTTGGTAAACATGCTCCTAGGACTCTAACTAGTGCATATACCGAGTTTCCACTGAGATGCTCATGGGACTCGATGAGGATACCTTGGTCTTCGACATCTTGGATCTGACCCTTCATGGTCTACACTTCACTATACATCATGACCATGGGATATATGATTCTTGGGATCTACCACAAGGTAGTGGGTTTTGGATATGGTTTCATTATATGATAGGCCATGTGGACAGGATGTGGATGGATGTATGGAGAGGATATGTTGATTTTTTATATTGCTTGTAGCTACCCTGTTAGGAGATAACACTTATTATAAGGAGCCTTGAGAGTCTTTTTGGTATTATTTTTTTGTAGTAGTTATATTCCTTGGGAATTCACACTTACATTATTGCTTACTCACACTTGTTTAGCATATTGCATCATGTTTCTTAGAACTGTATAGAAATATGGGTGGTTACCTATTGGGATGTTATCTCACACCCTGTTTGGGAATCCTTGGGGAACCAAAAATATTATATGGTTGTAGGTGTTGATATGGGAAATTTCCCTAACACAGGTTGTTGATTGTGAATTTGGTGTAGGAGATCATGAGACCAAACTGAGTCTTGTGATGCTACTAGGACACTTTTTTGTGTTTTTGTCTTTTTGTAGACTTGTGCCATACTATATTTCCATGTACCTATTTTAGGTGTTTTCTAGATACATGTATCATCTTCATCACTGTGTATGTGAAATTTATGGATTTTTTATATATTCCTATCTTGTTTACTTTCTAGTTGTTTTCTTGTTTACCTACTTCTGATATTGAATATGAATGACTTCCACTGTGATATACTCTGGTAATGAGGGTATAGTATTCCCAATGACTCATTTAGGCTCTCACTACTAGTTAGTAGCCTCTGGAATTTGGGGAGATTCACTTGAGGTCATGTGGACATCTGGGCTCAGGGCACTGTTGAGTGGCATTGGGGTCTAGGATGTTACAGATACCATTTGAAATTGAAATAAATGACTATTAAGACATCAAATGACTTTACTCTACTTGTTTTGAAATCTATGAAAGAATTTATTTATTATTAGTTATAAATTAATTTTTTTTCTTTATCTTTAATTATTTTAGAATATAAAACTAATAAATTAATTAACAATAACCCAAGGTTTAACAAAATACTGATGGTTTGTTGATTTGTAAAAATTAGATAACCTGAAGAATTATATAATACTGAAAGTTTAATAGTTTCATGTAAAATTGATAAAATGAATATTGAAATCCATATTATCTTTATTGGTTTTACAAATGACTATAGAAATTCTTATTAAGCTCATCGGTAGATGTGGAAATTCATTGAGTCCATCAAATGATGAATAGTAATCTACTCCAGATACCATTACAACTGACCTCAAGATATGAAAAATCTGACCATTGGAGGATTGTATATAAATATAGATGCACCTTATAGATCAAAATAAGTGGCGATATAAGAATAATTTAAGATCTGAAATATCTTGAAGTCTTCAATTGCTTATTGAGTAAAGTACTTCTGATTTTTTTTCTTTTTGAGTGTTTTTCTGTAGATTATGCTTGAGGGGTTTCATTGTAAGAGATTCTAACATTTCTTATTGTAATCATTTGAACTAAGCTACTAGTCAAAGTAGTGGGCATACCAAGCTACCCGTTGTTGCAGCGGAATGATTGAGATACCAGTCACAGTAGCAGATAAATCGAGCTTCAGGTTGTTGAACCGAGAAATACTAATTGGGGTGATCTAGGTATTCTAGGGTAAAAAAGACATAGCCAAACTTTAAACTTTAAGAAGGATACACCTTTCTACTGGTTTAAATTCAATTATACATTTAAATAGGTTTATTTTTCCCCTCTCTTTAGGTTAAAATTGAAGATTTCATAATAATTTTTAGGGGTATTTGATTGGTAAATATATACTCCATAGTTTGTTTTTTATTTCCACTATGTTAACTATTTTTCATCATTTTATTATAATACCAATAGTTTTTTATATTTTCACTATGCACACTAAGTTCATCAGTAATTGAGAAATGCTGATACATAACTTTTATTAATCTGATTTTACTTTAATTTTGTTGTGGGTTTATTGGTTCTTCGTAGTACCAATACATATATCTTTTGGGGAGGATGAAAAATTGTTAGTTATCTTTAAACTACATTTCACCCCTTCTTGTGGTATACTTACCATACTTTTATGATTTCACATTTGGTATCATAGGAGGCTTCTACATCTGAAACTTACATGGTATTTTCCATTACTTTATCAAATTTTCATTTCTTAGTTTCCTTGCACCTAAAAGCGTGTAGAGATTTTTTTAGTATGGAAGGAATACATGTCAGATCAATTGAAAATCTAAATACAAATAGAACATCTATATTTTATGTAAATTATTTTAAGTACTGACATGATTGAATGAAGAAAATTGTAATTAATAGAGGTGTTGATAATTTTCTAATGCTCGTCGATAATTACAAAATTTCAAAGATAGAAGTTTCCACTTTTTCCATAGAAAATAAGAATGAATTCTAGTAAAATTTCAGAGTGATAAATACTCTCTTATATTATATACAATGAAACATTTACAGTCAAGTCTCTTCATGAAAAACAACTTATGAAATATGGATAAAACTTAAAGTTACTAATTTTGGAGCTTCAAAAGTTCTTGAAACTAAAAGAACAATGTTGAGTGATGATTATTAATCATTTTATTTTATACTTGGTTAATTTATAGCTCAAATACATCAAATATTTTTGACTATTTTCAACAACCTACAATCACTTGGAGTGGGGGACTTATCAGATTATCAACTTGTTGAAAAGGTTATAGATATCCCAACTAAGGAATTAGAATATAAAAGAAAAATAATAGATGATACAAAACACATTATTAAATTAATTCTTGATGAATTAATTGGAACAAACATACAACATGAAATCACATTAAAAATGGATGTTGAAAAGGAAAGAAAGAAAAGTGGATTAGATTTTTCTTCCACATCTCAAGGATATATTTTCAAAATAAATTCTAAGAAATCTTCATATGATAGTGAAGGAGAACCTACTAAAGTTGAACATGCTAACTTGGTAATAATAATGTTTAAGAATCAAAATTTCAAAAATATTATTTGAAATATAGAAAAAATAAAAAAGATAAGTTTGATAAGAGAGATTCTAATGAACCTACATGCTATGAATGTAGAAAACCTGGCCATATTTGATCAGATCATCCTGAACTTAAAAGGAAAGATGATAAATATTCTAGAAAGTATTCAAAAAAGGAAGGGAAGAAATGTTTTAAAGCAATGGATACTTGGAGTGCAAGTGGTGGTGACACTACTAAAAGTAGTTCATTGGAAGATTTCATGGATATTAGAAATATTACAATATTTTATGCTGAAAATAAAGAGTGTCTCATGGGAAGACTTAGTACCGAAGACCTTAATTTTTTTGTAGATTCTAAATGCATGCTTTAGAAAGTGAAATTGAGAATGTTTATGAAAGTTCATCAAATTCTAATGATGATGAAATGTTCTTGGAAAAATATAATGAGATGAATGCCTATGTGACTGAATATAAAGATATGTGTCAACAAATTTATAAGTACACTGAACTAAAAAATGAAACTATATAAAGAAAATATATTTTTTTATGGTTAAAGATAAACTTAATAAAGTTATAAAAGAAAATGATAAAATTATTTTTGAGTTGGATAAGTCTAAAAATAAAATCATGAATATGACTATTAAGATAAAAGAAAAAACTAAAGAAAATTCATCCGAAGATCATCCAAAGCTAGATAATCTAAAGAAGGAAAATTCTGATAAGAAAATGAAGAATGTATCTTCTTCTACTAATAATAAAAATGTTATCAAGATAAAATTGGAGATTGAAAGTCTAAATAAAATTTTAACCAATTTTACAACCAGAAGAAAGCAATTCAAGAATATGTATGGTCAAATGAGACCTCATAAAACTTTATCTGGATTGGGTTATAAAACCTACAAAATTACAGTCTATAAAAAAAGCCATTTTGTTCCAAATAAATCCCTTATGCACTATGTATTAGAGAGGAGGTCATTGGAAGAAAAATTGTCCACTGAATAGTGTTTAATCCTTCAGAAGACAATGTGTTATTATCTTATTAGAGCTTAATACCTTTGAAAATAATAAATCAAAGACATTATGGGTTCTAAATATATTATTTTCTAATTATTTTAGTCCCAAGGTATCAACTCAAAGTATAATTTATAATTCCTAAATAAATGTGCATCGACAACTGAACACCCATCACTAGTGCCTTTGGTATTTATTATTTACATTTTTATAAATCCGTTACTTTAAGTTTGGTTACTACATTGCATTTATTCCTTTTATTTAGGGGGAGTATTTGTTAAATGTTTCTAGCAAAATTTTAAATAGTTTGTAAGAACTTAAATCTTAAGTCAAAACATTTTTGGAATCTTCTTCGAAATAAGAAGATCAATCCATTCTTAAAGAGAAGATAGCTTCCAAATTGTTAATAAAATATTTTCAGTTCATTGGATTTTTAGAAAGTGTTTTCTATTTATTGTATTTTTAGGGAAATACTTCTCATTTTATAATATTTCATTTTTACCCTCTTTTAATTTTTTTTAATTCAAGTTCATTTATCTGAATTTTCAATTTTTTTTATTTACTTAAATTTTAAAATTCCTCTTAAACTTATGAAGGACCATAAAAAGATGTGGACCTAGTGTTTATTGGATGCATTCATTGTTATTAGAAGGGAAACTCTTTTATTTTTTCATAATGTTTTCCCATCTTCTGATATGATCATGGTATCTTTAGGAGAACTAGCCACAAAATAAATATTCAGAGAAAGGCTAATTGATTCAGATCCATTTGAGAAGTTTGAGTTTATGCTAGAGGATAATATCACATTTCAATGACATAGAATTTTTTTTCTATAGTGGAAGAACATGAAATATATTAACCATTTCTGATCCATTAGTTTTATGGATCTTCCAAATTTTATGAAGAATATGGAATCAAGAAGGTACCTTTCATGCTATTTTTCCAAAATTTTACCTTTACCCTAGTGAAGTTATCTAAGATGCTAGAAGTTTTTTTTGAAGGAGATTCTTTATTTTCATCTCAAAAATCACTATAATTTTATAGATAATTTTTTAAATATGAATTAGAAAATTATATTTTTACTACTAGCGAGAAATTTCATAAAACTAAACATCTAATCCCTTAAGTCAGAATAGTTTTTTCATTAGATTTTATCATTTATAATATTGAGGAAGGGAGATAAGTACACCATTAAGATACATGATGTCTACCTGTTGGATTTTCTTGTAAAATTTATAAAGTTTAATGTTTCTAAGTTCATTTTGTCCAATATAGAATCCATTCTTAATGGAGTAGTTAAGATGAATATCTTACTGTTTAGATGACTTTTGAACAGGGTTCTTATAAAGTTTCTGAAGGAGGAAAATGTTTAATATGAATCCCATCCTGATAGGGAAAAAATAATCCAATTAACACTAAATAAATTTCTATAATGAGATTAACCAATGATTTCAAGGACAATATATTTGTTGAAAAATAATCAGTAGTTTTATCTAATGATTTTCATAAATCTGTTGAAGGAGATGGTCAAAATTAGAAAGTTTAGTTACTAGATAATAATAAAGATTATGTATCTTCTATTTCAGATAAATCTCATGAGAAAAAGAAACTAAAATTAGTTGAGTATGTTAAATAATTGAAAGTAATTGTATTGTTGAAAGATAAGGAACATGGGAAAATAGATAAACCAGAAGTAAATTCAAAAGAGGATTCATTGAAGATAAAAACCAGTTATTTAGGTTATCAAATAGTTAATTGACACCCTTAATAGATTTATGAAAGAAAAATCATAAGAAATGAAAAAGAATAAAAAGCAGCTGAGAAAGCATATTTTGGGCTAGACAAAGCTGCATCTAAGGCTTTTAGAGAGGAAGTTGATCAGAAGTGGATAGAAGAAAAGAAGAAGAAGAAGCATTATCTTAAGGTAAAGTAATCCTAAATTGTTAAATCCATTCAACTAGGAGTAGTGGTCAAGGAATATGTTGTTACCAAAATATTTTTTAAAAGAAAGTTTGTAATTAAAGGTAAAGGAAAAGAAGCTGCATCAAAAGTTTTTGCAAAATTCTCAGTTTTATCTTCACCTCATCAGGTTTCTGAAATTCCAATTGAAAATTCATTAAATTTTTATCCATCAGATGTTTAGTTAGTTGAAGTTAAGTCAGCTGTAGTTCCACCTGAAGTTAATTATCCTCCATCCTCCGAAGTAGAAGTTACCTCTATAAAAATTTTATCAAAAGAAGTTGTTGAGAAATCAGTTGAGAAGAAAGATGAAGTCCCATCCAAGAAAACCATAGTTGAATATTTATCTATGCTTGAACATTCAGTTCATATATCTGCTATAGTTACTTCATTGCCTTCCAAAAAATATCTTCAAAAATTAGTTTCATTATAAGAAAGTTCAAGTTCAAATTACTCTTCTCATATTCATATGATATAACTACTGGTGATTTAATTTCAGTCAATGATGATCCAATTAACATTAAGGTTTCTTCACTAGAAAATATAAAATAACCAGTAGATTAACTGATTATTTCCAAAGATCAAAATAATAAAAAGAAAATTCCTAACCTCTTATCTGAATCTACAGTTTTAGTTATAGCTTTATCTTTTGATCAAAATCTTCACTTAGTTCTGATCATGCAAAGGATAATGAATCATACAATTAACATGAAAATAGAACTAAGTTAAAGAGTGGGACTCATTCAAAATATGATGACCCATGATCCGAATCTAGAATGGGAAAGTCAATTAATATATTATATAGTAAAAGTTAAGGAAGATCTGAAGAAATCCAAAGAAGAAACTAATTTTCATGATCAAAATTTGAAGAACTTCACAAAGTTCTTAAAATCTCAAGTCAAGGATATCAATTTTATTGTTGAGAACACAATTTCTCTATAATAAATCAATCATTATTGAAGAATTTGTGAAAGATATTGAAAGTAAAGTTGATGAAATTTCTTCAATCATTAGAGATGTAAATAATATTGCTATTATTAAAAATCATCAGATAGTGGATCAAAATTCAAAAATTGATGAGTAGAAATAGAAATATGAGCAGAAGATCTAGAAGATCATTTTTTATAAGAGAATGTAGCTGAGAAGAATCAGTTATTGAAAGATCAAGAAGATTGGATTTCAGTAAAGGTAGCTAAGTTTGAATAGAATTTCAAAGTTCAAGATAACCATATGAATGAGAAAAATAAATACATTAATATGATGAAGCATATGATAAAATAATCAATTAAGAAGGATTTATTTTTAAATTTTTGATTGCTCGTATATTTATAACTTTGTTCAATAGACATTTTATTGATATTATCTTGATGATGTTGTTTTGATAATTTTGTTTGATAATATTATAGTTCTTTGTATGAATAATTCTTGATGAATATTTTATCTTTACCACTTATATAAACTTTCTAATTTTTTTCCTCTTTGTTCATATAAGGAGAAACTACTATTTCATAAGTTGTTTAAAGGAAATTTTCTTTTCTATCCCTTCTTTTCAAAAACCTCAATGGGGGATACTTTAAAAAATTAAAATACTTTACAATGGGGGAGAATTTCTATTTTCTTTATAAAGGGGGATAAATACTTTAAAATGATGATGATTATTATTATTTTAAAGGGGGAGGTTTATATTTTTTTAAAGGGGTAGAATTATGTTTTTCAAAGGGGGATAACTAACCAAAGGAAGAAATAAGGATATCTTTATCTGAAGTTATAAATAGAGTTTTTATGCTCATTTTAATTTTTCATTACATGTTTCTATTTTTCAAAAAGGTGTAGATTATTGATTCATTGACCCACTTTCCTCTACTTGTTTTGAAAATTATGAAACAATTCATTTAGTATTTGATCTAACTTAATTTTGTTTTATCTTTGAGGAATTCCATATATATAATATAATAATTAATTACCAATAACTTTATGTTTAATGAAATATAGATGGTTGAATAATTTTTGAAAATTAAATAACTTAAGGAATTTATCAATATTGAAAGTTTAAGGTTTTCATGTAAAACCGGTAACTTGAATATTGAAATCTAGATTACCTTCACTAGTTTTAAAAATCACTATAACAGTGCTTATTCAACTCATCGATAGACATGGAAATTTATTGAGTTTATCGGAATATGAACAATAAGTTTCTTCCAATACTGTTGTAACTGACCCCAATATATGCGAAATATGACTATTGGAGGATTGCATATAAAAAGATATTCACCTCATGGATCAGAAGAAGTGGTGATACAAGAATACTATAAGAGCTACAGTTTCTTGAAGTCTTCAACTGCTTGTTAACTAGAGTACTTCTGATGTTTTTTATTTTTTAGTATTTTTATAGATCTTACATTGAGAGTTTTCATTGTAAAATATTCTATAATTTCTTATTGTAATCATTTGAATTGAGCTACTAGTCAAAGTATTGGGCATACCAAGCTACCTGTTGTTGCATCAGAAGTACTAAACTACCAGTTAAAGTAGTGGGTAAACCAAGATTATGGTTGTTGAAGTAGGAAATACTAATAGAGATGATCAAGGTATTATAGGGTAAGTAAGATAGATCCAAGATTCATGATTTAAGAAGTGAACACCTTTTGATGGGTTTATAGTCGAGGATACCTTGAAACTGGTTTATGTTTCCCCTTTTTCTTTGGGTTAAAAGTGAATATTTCAAAATAATTTTTGGGGTTATTTGATTGGTAAATATATACTCCATATTTTTTTTATTTCTGTTGTTTTGACTATTTTATCAATATTTTATTTTTATACTAATAGTTTTTATATTTATTCTATGCACATTAAGTTTATCAGTAATTATGAAATACCGATACTTAAAAACTTTATTACTTTGATTTTACTTTAATTTTGTTGTGGGTTTATTGTTTCTCCATAGCACTGATACACATATCTTTTGATAAGGATGAAAAAATTCCAGTTATCTTTAAACTACAATTCAATCCCCTCTTGTAGTATATTTTTCATATTATTAAGATCCTATAGTGATGACTGCATGAAGACCAAGGTATAGTGGGTTTTTGGTGAAATACAATAGGATTGGTTAGCCATAACTTGATGAAAATGAGCAATGTACCTCCATGGTAGATGATACATTAGGATTGGATTAGGGTGCAATGGCATGGCTGATCCGAGATTGAGCCTAGAAAGGTGTTTTCTAGGATGCTATGAGCATGCATAAGGAGGAGTGACACATATATAATGATGTAACCTATTGAGGATGCACAGTAGGAGCATTATAAGGAAAGTCATATGGTTGGGAGTGCATCATTGGCCGTTGGATGGTGTGACCCTCATTACAGATGAATTACGATAGGTGCTGAGGATGTTGTTTTTGTAAGTTAGGAACAGTTAGTGGTTGATGTTTCGTGTTAGTCTGTGGTTATGATTGGGATGGACACATCCAATCATTATGTGTAGGAATGGATGGATCATGTGCTGTGGAGATACAACCCCATGTTATTAGGGTGTGGGTGTAGTGAGACCGGTTGATGGATGATCAAGATGACATTTGGATACCAGTAATCAGGTGAATCTAGTTATATATGGTTTTTTGGATAATAGAATATTTGGAATTAAGATCTAGTGTTGGATGTAGCTCTATAATTGACATAGGGCTTGGGATTAATTTTATATGGTCCAAGGGTGATTCAGATCGATGATGCACCGATGCTTAGGGTGGGAGCATGAAAACTGTTTTAGTTGGTTGAGGATCCAATTTTGGAATTTACACTGAGTGTCGGTCTCAAACTATAGTGTGGGTGTTTTAATGATCTCGGGATGCCTTTAGGAGTTAAGGCAATAAGATTGGATGATGTGATTGCACATTAGTAGGCGAGATAGTGCATTTCTTAAAAGTCATCCAAATAAGGAAATAATGGTTTTTTCATGTATACTAGGGTGTATTGAGATGAAAAATTCATTGGGAAGGTCATTAGACCCTAAAAAATGTGCTTTAGTAGGCGATTTTGGTGATGAGAACCGTGGCTTGGAAACAACCCAAATGAACCGTGCCTTATGGTGTGGAGTTCCATAATCCTAGAGATAAATCGTTTGATGAAACCTCAATGTATTTGGATATATGGTAATGGGTAATATCTGTCTTGGTGTTTTAGTGACATTGAAATGTAAGAGGCTTGGTTTTTAATGAATAGCGCACCTCATGTTTGGAGTTACACAATAGTAGCTCATTCGACACTCCAGAGTAAAACACACTGACTTGAGCATGAATTAGTGATCTATAGAGGTCAAGATAAATGGTTTAAATACAACCAAAGTTTCTTCGAGATTATTAGTGATATGGTGGGGGGGTTATATGACCCCACTCCTTTATGAGTTACAAATTTTAGTGGATTTTTTTTTCAAATTTGGAGTAGCGGTCATTTTTTGAATAGAGTTTTAGATTTGAATTATGAGAGTTGGAGTGTCCCAAGTTGATCTTTTTGATATGGAATGAGGCTCAAGATGTGCCTCATATTATCGGGAAAGTATCGTGATATTTGGGTTAAATGTTAGTAGTTTTGGAAGGATTATTCCCTAGGTACATGGTTTAGTGTGTACAGTTTAAGGGAAATCGTGAAACACCCTTAGTATATGGAAGTGTTCAATTAATTTTCTAAATTACATGGTTTATGGTAATAATTGACACATAGTTTGGAGGAAACCATGAAGATTCCATGTGAAACCAAATGAGTTGTTTTGTCTTGGGGGTGAAGCACATGGTCACCATGCGGTTGCAGAAAAACTGTGCAAGACCAACAATTTGGCTATATAGGCGATCTACATAGTTAGCACACAATTTTGTTAACAGTGTAGCCCAACTGTGCGAGGGTGGTGGCCTTGGATAATGAAGGATGAAAAGTTGGTCCATAGTTTGTCCAATCACGAAGCTAAACCATGAGACCCTTTAAAAGAGAAAAAATGACCAATTTTCCCTCCTGAATTTTTAAGTGGTAAGCCCCACTTATTTCCCCCCTTACTAGAAACGAGCTAACCGATCCTCTCCCTTTTCCCTCTACAATTCCCCTTCAACATTATGCGATTTTAGTGTGATTTTTTTCATTATTTAAGTTGATTTATCATCCTCCTACCTCCCTTTTTTTCATCCTCTTGATTATATTTCTCCAATCAGGGATTTGAGAGATATGATTCCATTAGAGCATGGTGGATCATCTTGAAATGATGGGTATTTCACATGGCTTAGCTAGAGGACGTCCCAAGATGATATTTTCACGCATCCACATGACTTTTCTGTTAATACATGACACTATATAATTTTATTAGGGTATTTGGATTAAAATTAATTAATTTGATATTGAATTGACATCGCATGTTAGTAATTTTTCCCAGGATGGTGCTGAGAGTATGCCATGGACCTTTTGCGGGTGGTTGATTATGGTTTCAATGTGAAGAGGGTTCCTGATGAGTAATTAGGAATTTATTCCTAAGTGAATTGAATTGAATAGTTAATTTTAAATTTATTAATTAATTATAAATGATTATAATTAATTTAATCATATTTTGTACCTTGATATATGTGCTTGGGATGTTGAAGTGAGCTTGGATGGGTCTCGGTGAGGATGAAAAAGTGTAATTTTAAAAGGGAATAACTCTATAATGAGGTAGGTGGTCCCTCTATATTGCTGTTAAAGTTTGTGCATGATTTATGTGGCATGTGGTCTATGGTCTCACCACCATGGGTAATTGAAATTTTAGTTAAATAAATTGTTTTATTTAAAATAAACTATTTTACAAAAATGAGATGCCTATGAATGGAATAAAGAAAGTTACAAGGGTCATGATTGACTCTTGTACACTGGTTGGATGTCTCAACTACCAATTATCGAGAGCTTAATTATGATTATATGCCTTGAGATACACAGTCCTCAAGGGGGGGGGGATGGACCAAGTGAATGTGGCGACCCTTAGTATAGGTTCCTTGGACCCTCCTTATAGAGGGATGTGATAAACAATAATGAATAGTTCTAGTAGGCCTTTGTGAGAACCTTGAGATTCCTTAGAGACTTCCAATTAATTGAGGTGAGTGCGGGGCGAGCGTTCCTCTCCCACCAAGATGTTATTACTAGGGTGGGTAAACACTATAGATATTGATGGATAGGTTGGGTGAGTTAACCAACCTAGAAGAAATTGGGAATGAAGATAAAACTTTTACCATCTCTTGAGAGTGATGACTTTGAGGCTTTCTTAGGAGGCTAATGAGGTCACTCTATGACCACAATGATACCGAGATATGTTATACCCTCTGAGTGATGGGAATTGACCTAAGATATGATAACATGATATAGGATCCTAGGTGGGGTATCCTAGGAGAGATGAGGTCTAGGGAATCCTGAAGGGTTCCCTAGTAATATAACACCCCCTTAGAGGGTGTGTGTAGGAATGAGTAGTGATGATTGTGGGTTTATCCTTAGAACCTAAATATTTTATGTGAACTTGATATGGTTGTGAAAATTTTTGTTTTTGTACTTGATAGAATAACCTTGGATTTATGTGATAGGTTTGTGAAGATGACTAACCCTTGTGAGATACCCATTGATTCCTTGAATATGCTCCTTAGATCTGATAGTCACACTTGATATTATGAATTTCCTTGGGTCACACCTTAGAAACCAAAATTTTTGCATGATACCTATGTATCCGTTATACATGATCCTTGGATTCGATATTTATGCTTGATATTGAGTATTTCTTAGGGTCATCACCCTAGGAATCAACTGTGTGCTTGATGTTACTATTGGATTATATACGGTCATCCCCCCCTTGGAATTAATGATGATGCCTGATGATTATGGATTGCCTAAGGTCATACCCCTAGGAATCAATAATGATGCATGCTACATTTTAAATGCCTAGAAAACTATGATTCGTCCTTCATGTCTATATTATTTATTTATACTCACTCCTAGGAATCAACAATGAGGCCCGAAGACTATTGATTGCCTAGGATCATCTCCCAGGAATTAGAAATGTCACTTGATAACTACTAATCATCTAGGATTACCTCTTAGGGAACAACTTTAAGCTTACTATTGTCAGGATAGATTTGAATATTTCCAAGGATTTTGTGTTTACACCTACTACTATATGGCTATTGGGTATAGTATTGGTTGGAATGGTCTTGTGATGTGCTCAGAGACACTCCGACACTACCCAAAATTTTTATTGTTAATATTGGGTGTCATGTTAGAACCTGAGGATGGAAAATTCTTATTTATTTATGATTTTTCATTTTTTATTTATATTTAGAGCATGTTACATGCACATACACTGCATTATGGTTATGTATAGGATTGTATAGGTGGTTCCCTACCGAGTTGTACTCACACCCAACTTGTGTGGTCATGAAACTTGGGTTCCTAAGAAGACTTCACTCTTCGCATGTTCAGGTTTGGAAGAGGCTCCAAGTTGTGTGATCAAGTGGGATAACTCATGCAATATTGGAGACTAGGATGTGATGAGGTTTGAGGATGGTGGTAGATCCTCCTGAATATTTTATTTATTTTATTTATTATGTATATGTGTTATACCTAGTGGGTGATCAGCTGTTGTGCATTTAATTATTTATGAGTTTGTATGACTATTTTCCTTCTCCTTTAATTTATTACCAATGACTCTGTTTTATTTCTTACAAATACTCTGATGTTTATGGATGTGTATGATGTTTAATTATACATATGTCATTTCACACTCAAAGATGGAGGTATAGACTCCCCACAATTACACCATAGACCCCTCATTTCTAGTCAGAAGCCTATGATGTATTATGAGGTGCACCTGAGATCCCAATAGCCTCTTCGGTCCAAGAACTTCTGAGTGGCTTTAGGCTGAGGGCATTACAACTCGGTTGTCTATCCTTGCATTGAAAAAGATGATCTTTTATTATTTTAAGGATATAATCTTTAAATAATTCATACTTACCATGCATGAGATTCAATATACGTTTAAAAACCATGACTTTTAACACCGTTGGACACCACCATGACTCCCTTTCTAAATTTACACACCCTATTCTCAAATTTCATACATAATTCCACATCATCCAATCGACCTAATGAAATAAAATTCTTCTTTAATCTTGTTATGTGTTTGATATCTTCCAACTTTAGAAAGTATTTGGTCTTTTTTCAAACATCAACATTACCTTTCCCTATAATCTCATGAGTTTCACGATCAGTTAAATGAACATTGTTGAACCTTTCAGACACATAATTTTTCATGAATCCTCTATCTAATGTAGAATGACACGATGAAACAAAATAAATTATCCATGACTTTTTGTTGAATCATAATAGAAAACTATTATCATATTTATCATGCGGGAGATCCGCTCACAAGTTAATATCTTCCAGTTGACTTCCATCACTTCCATCGTCAACCAGGCACTGATTGCGGAGCGCAATATGAGAGACTTCGGAGCTGCGAGCCAGGGAAGTTCTGCTTCCAGAGATAGTGTTCCTCCAGTTGACAACAGGAAGCGCCTTAGGGAGCCTACGCGCGGTGATCCGAGGAGTCAAGATACATCATCAGGTAGCCAGGTTGTATGCTACCAGTGTAGAAGGGAATGGAACATGAGGCCACAATGCCAGAGAGACCCAGTGGAGTGCCGATCTTGCGGCAAGATGGGTCACCTTCAGCGTTTCTTCCAGGTTTTCTCACTAGTTGCTGGTGAAAGGGGTTCATCTATGACTCCTAGTTCAGGAGAGGCACCACCAGTTTATCACCAGTCGGGGAACTGGAGTTCTTCAGGCCGTTCGGGCCGAGGTGGAGGTCGAGGCCATGGCAGTCAGTCACCAGTCCCTCAGCGCCAACAGGGAGGTTCAGCTCAGAGTGGTCACGCAGGGTCATAGGGCCGTGGGGCAGGCCATACTTTTGCGGTAGAGCAGACTTATCAGGAGCAGGATCCCATACCTTCTACAGTTTGAGGTACGATTTTAGTAGCCTCAGTTTTATCTTCATCTCTTTTTGATACTGGTGCTACGCATAGCTTTATCTCTGTTGCTATTATGGAGAGCCTTGGTCTCTGTATCTTTTCTTCTGTCGACTCGTTGACACTAGACACACTTTTGGGGACGAGGACATCTAGTGTACGCCAATGTAGAGAGTTCCCTCTCGAGGTTGTAGGGTATCGTTTCTTATGGGATCTCTATGTCCTAGAGATTATAAGCTATGATGTCATCCTCAGGATGGACTGGTTGGTTCCCTTCCAGGCAGTCTTCAACTGTTATCGCCGTAGAGTGAGTTTCATTTCACCAGAGGGTGAATATTTTCTTCATAGAGGCGAATGTGATGTTCAAGCGATTCGAGCAGGACTCAAGCATCATAGGCTAGGAAGGGTGACAACCCAGATTGCTAGTATTTATCTGGATGATCAGGGGACTTCACAGTTATACTTTCCTCCAGTGGTGGATCATTTCAGGGACGTCTTTCCAGAGGAATTTTCGGGTTTTCCTCCGGAGTGTGAGGTAGAATTTTCTATTGATCTTGTGCCTGGAGCAGCACCGGTGTCCATTACTCCTTATAGGATGGCCACACCTGAGTTGCAGGAGCTCAAGAAGCAGTTGGAGGAGTTGCAGGCAAAGGGTTTCATCCAACTCAGTACTTCTCCTTGGGGTTCGCTTGTCCTGTTTGCGAAGAAGGCAGACGGTACCCTTAGGCTTTGTGTGGATTATCAGAAGATGAACCAGTTGATGGTCAAGAACCGATATCCCTTACCGAGGTTCGATGACCTCTTTGATCAGCTTAGAGGAGCCTGAGTGTTCTCGAAGATCGAATTGAGGTCCGGTTATCATCAGTTGCACATTAGACCATCAGATATACCTCTGACAGCCTTCAGGAGCAGGTATGGTCTATACGAGTATACAATCATGCCGTTTGGTCTCACGAACGTGCTTGCAGTTTTCATGGCACTGATGAACAGAGTGTTCCATCCTTACTTGGACTCCTTAGTCATGGTCTTCATGGACAATATCTTGGTGTACTCTCACACTCAACACGACCATGTCACACATCTTGAGATCATTCTAAGTACACTGAGAGAGCATCGACTTTATGCTAAACTCTCGAAGTGCCACTTTTGGATGGAACAGATTCACTTCTTGGGTCACATCATCTCGGAGGAAGGAGTATCTATGGACCCAGAGAAAGTGAGATTTGTAGTCTCCTGGGAGCAGCCAAAGAACGTTTTTGAGGTACAGAGTTTCCTAGGGATGGCTGGATACTACAGACACTTCATTTAGGACTTTTAACACCCAGAAGCACCTTTGATAGGTCTGACCAAGAAGGGGGCGAAGTTTTTGTGGTCAGATTCTTGTGAGTCAGCCTTTCAGGAGCTGAAGGGAAGGTTGAGGTCTGCACCGATACTTGTCTTGCTAGAACTAGGCAAGAGCTACACCGTTTATTGTGATGCTTCAGGTATCGGGCTAGGAGCTGTGGTTATGCATGGATATGGAGTCGTTGCATACGGGTCTCGGCAGTTGAGGCCACATGAGATGAAATACCCGACGCACGATCTAGAGTTGGTGGCTGTTGTTCATGCCTTACGCTGTTGGAGACACTATCTTCTGGGAGAGCACTTTGTGGTCTTCACTGACCGTAAGAGTCTCAATTATATCTTCACTTAGCGTGATCTGAATCTGATGCAACACAAGTGGGTCGAGTATCTTTAGTCTTTTTATTTCGAGCTTGCCTATATGCCGGGAAAGGGAAACGCAGTGGAAGATGCGTTGAGTAGGAGAACTCAAATTCAGGCAATTCATGAGGCCAGTAGTGAGTAACAGCTTATGGATTTGTTCTCTAAGATGCATCTGGAGGTGCACGATAGACAGGGAGAGACTTTCCTATCTTATGTAGCTGTTACCTATACACTACTTGATCGGGTACGGATGATGAAACTATTAGACTCAGAATGCTTAGTCCCACGGGAGAGTGTGTCAGGAGAGGACTCTCTTCCTAGATGGACAGTGGGCGAGGATGAGATATTGCATTTCCAGGGACGCGTATGGGTGCCAACAGACATACACGAGGAGATGATGCAAGATTTTCATTCCTCAGTTTGGGTAGTTCATCCTGGCGTCACCAAGATGTATCAGGTTCTTCATCGCCAGTACTAGTGGCCAGGTATGAAGAGGGATGTTTCTGGTTTTTTCATGAGATTATCTACTTTTCGGCAGGTGAAGGCGGAGCATCAGCGACCAGAAGGCCTTTTACAGCAGTTACCCATTCTAGAGTGGAAGTAAAACGATGTCGCGAAAGACTTCATGATCGGATTGCCGAGGTCATCTCAAGGGAATGATGCTGTTTGGGTGGTCGTTGAAAGACTTATGAAGGTCACTCACTTCTTTCCGATCAAGGAGACATTCCGTGTCGATGATCTGGGATGACTTTACATCTGGGAGATTGTGCGTCTGCATGGAGTTCCACACTCCATTGTTTCAGACAGGGATGCACGCTTTACTTCTCAGTTCTGGCAGGGACTTCAGAAGTCTTTAGGTACACATGTACTTATGAGTACGACATACCATCCCCAGACAGATGGCCAGTCTGAGCGTACGATCCAGGTGCTTGAGGATATGCTCCGATATTTCATCCTAGACTTTGGCGGTTCTTGGGAGAAGCATATTCCTCTGGTGGAGTTCACCTACAACAACAGTTTTCAGGTGACTATATAGATGGCACCTTACGAGGCTTTGTACGGTAGGCCATGCCGATCACCCTTATGCTAGATGGAGGCAGGAGAGGCATATTTACTGGGACCTTGTCTTGTTCAGGAGACTTCAGAGTAGATAGATTTGATTCAGAAGAGGATGGCTACAGACAGTCTCGACAGAAGTCTTATGCTGATCAGCGGAGACAACCTCTAGAGTTCGAGGTCGGGGATCAGGTTTTCCTGTGTGTCGCACTAAGGTTGGGACACAAGAGGATTTGGAGGCAGGGTAAGATTTCACCGCGGTACGTTGGGCCATTTGAGGTTTTGGAGAGAGTTGGGCCGGTTGCCTATTGGTTGTAGCTACCTCAAAGGTACTGGGCCATGCACGACGTCTTCCACGTATCTCAGCTCCAACGTTACTTTTCAGACCCGTCTCATGTCTTTCATCCTGAGGAAGTGATCTCGAAGCAGATGCATCGTTTGAGGATCATCCTATCTGGATTTTCGATCGCAGTACGAAGGTTCTCCGTGGGCGGTCTGTTCCTCTGGTACGGGTGCTATGGCAGCACGGGAGAGTATAGGATGAGACCTGGGAGAGGGAGGCCGATGTACGATCATAGTGGCCAGAGCTGTTCGGGGTTTCTTCTCCTGCACCTCACTAGGGAAATTTGGGGATGAATTTCTTTAAGGGGGAAGTTTGTAAGAACCCGAATCTTCTTTTCAGGTACTCCTTTCCTTTTTCTAGAGTTTTTGAGAAAAATGGAGTTTCTGGAAATTTTCAAAGTACACACCGTGTACTTTATGAGCACATGTCGTGTACTCTTTTCCTGCTCGAAGCTGTGTGCTGGCCATGTCCGGGCCACACACACGGTGTGTAGGGGTGATGTGGAGGCCAATTTTGGTAGAGTATGGAAAAACCTAGTACACACCGTGTACTTTTTTTCATTAAACGGACCGGGGTCGCGCCTAATCGACGAAAATCTCTTCTTCTCCAGCTTATTCGTCTGTGCGCGCTGGGAATCCACAGATCTTAGACGAACCACCGCTCCTCCATCCATTCTCCATTTCAAGCACATTTTATTGCGTTGGAATCACTGCGGTGAGTTCTCCCTTCTGTTTGAGCCTTGTTTTCCAATTCCTCCTCTTTATCAAGTTATCGTGGTTTATGTGTTTCGGACATTTTCTCAGATCTACGATGTCCTAAGGAGAATCTTCTGTCACTGTCCATGTATATCGATCTCCTAGAATCGAGGTAGGTGGTTTGTGCCTTTATGTAGAAAGTCTTTGAGTATTTTTGTACAAATTCCACCAATACCCTTGAATGAGGTATTTCCTGTTTCCTGTTTTTCCCCTATTATTGCCTGCTTTGCTTGATTGCTTGAGTAGAGGTAAATGCTTGTAATTTTGGATAATTTATACTGTGTTCATGTGCTTTTCCTTGCATGATTTTATTATTAGGCATTTTTCCAGTTTCCATGCCTAGTTGTAGGATCGTGGAACTGTTGTGCTGTTTTGCTGCTGTGCCTTAGAATGATAGCCAAGTAGTTCTTGAGGTTTAATTGGACGATACACATGCGATATGCATGTTTATTTATACACAGGGATGCGAGAACCTAGTGTAGTGGACCATAGGGAGAATGGATAGAAGGGATTTTACAGAGTGTCTTTAATTACGATGTGAGACCACAGGGGGAATTGACATTGAGTGCTTCCTCAGAGAGTCTGTAGTTCCTCGATGTGGGCCACATAGGGAATTGATGTTGAGTGCTTCCCCAGAGATCCTTTAGTATGATACGAGACTATAGGGGGAATTGATGGTGACTGTTTCCCTAGAGAGTCTATTCTTTAGCTGAACCAGAGGGGTGAGACTGTGTGTGCCTCCTAAGGAGTTGCTAGTACTTATAGGTTGAACTACAAGGGTTAGGCTGTGACAACTACCCAGGGGGGTTACCTTTTTTTTTCTTGTTGATTTTTTTATACTTGTGTAGTTATATACTGGAATGTAAATTGTAGCTTCTGTGTATTTTCCTGTTTACTATTCCTGTACTTTACTTTCCATGTATTCATTGACTGTTAGGCACAGATCTTTGGGTGGTTGCCTTGTGGGACTTTGTCTCACACCCTGTTTGGGCCATGATTTTGGGCCCAAGCAGCTTATGTTGCTGCAGGTATAGATAAGGGAAAGCATCCTTCTACTTCATATTCTTTATTGCACTAGAGCTGGAGAGCATGGGACTGAGCCGAGGCTTGCGATGCTGAGGAGTTGCTCGTCTATTTTTCTTTTGCTGTTGCTTTAGTACTTGTGTTCAGTTGTATTTCAGAACGTTGTTGTGTTTTCTGCTTTCCTTAGATACTTGTAACTACTGCATCATTATCATCATTGCTATATACTTATTCTTCTGCTATTGGTTACAGTTATGTATGTTGTTACTGCTTCCGCTATTGACTATTGTTTTCCTTACCTTTTATACCTTACCAAATGAGGGCATAGTTTCCCCAATAACTTACCAAGGCCCTCGCTGCTAGTCGACAGCCTCTGGCATTTGGGGAAATGTGATTGAGGTCATGTGGCGAACCGGGTACAGGGCACCAGTGGAGGGGCTCTGGATTCAGGTCGTTACAATCCAATCGACCTAATGAAATAAAATTCTTCTTTAATCTTGGTATGTGTTTGACATCTTCCAACTTTAGAAAGTATTTGGTCTTTGTTCAAACATCAACATTACCTTTCCCTATAATCTCATGAGTTTCATCATCAGTTAAATGAACATTGGTGAACCTTTCAGACACATAATTTTTCATGCATCCTATCTCTAATGTAGAATGACACAATGAAACAAAATAAATTATCCATGACTTTTTGTTGAATCATAATAGAAAACTATTATCATATTTCTCATCTTCAATATTTGTAGACAAACCTCTACAATTTATCTTCCATTCTTTGTAGTATTTATTCAAATTTTATTTCTTCTCAAACTACTAGCGTGCAGGGCTTGGACCTATCAATTTAACTCAAATTAGTTCTCTTGGTCCACCTCTCTATTTATAACTTATCTGTTAAGATGTTTGTATTCCACCCTCCACACTATATGTTGTTTTGATATAATTTTGAACTTCTTTCCATATAATATCTTCATTTTGAATTAGATCATGAATATACTCAAACAATATGTGAGTCTCATCACTAGAGATGCTCACAATGATAACTATTACATCCCAAGATTCTAGTAATGATGATAACATGATCAATGTCCACACACCCCTTCCACTTCACAAGATCAACCATTGAATTTTATTTAGTCATATTTAAACCAAGAGTCTTTATGTCAAAAACACTTTGTTCATAGTGGTAGACTTCTGATACATGTTTTTGAGTGTAAAAATTAGTCCAACAATGGTTTTCATCTCTAAAATATTAAAATAAAAATTATATGTTATCTTCATTAGTTAAACAATGGTTTTTATCATTTCATTATGACATTTTCCTAGTGATTATAGTTTTTAGTTTGAGTTTTTTTGTATCGATGAAAAGTGAAGTAAGTTTAATGTTTCATGGTTTATTATATGAAGTTTTTTTCTAGTTTTTAGACAAAAAATAAATTTTTAGTAAATATTATTCACTTTTAATTTTTTTTTGATTTCAATGACTATCATTAAATTCATTTTTTGATTTTTTATCAAAATTTGTGAATACAATATCATGTATATATAGTAAATTCATATTTCATGTTTTAACTTGTAAAAAAAATTTATTTTAGTTATTTACAAGTGAATGTAAATATTTTAATACTATTCTTTTCAATTATATAATTTTTTTGATGACATTTTAGATGTTTTTATCAATTTTATATTATAAAATTTTTTCATTTTATTTTTTATTATAAGTTTACAAAATATATGTTCTTTAAATTTTTAATATGTATATGAAAAATGGTTGATTTATTAATTTTCCCTTTTCAAATGTACATTTTTGATATTTTTGTAAAAAAATATTTGAAATTTTCATTATTTTGTTAATTTTTATTTTTTATGTAAACCCAATACAAAACACATGTTTTTGTGTAGATTTATCATCTTTATATGAATGATAATGTTTTAAAAATTTTATAGTTTTTTTTTCCATTTTAATTGAATTTTTTAATTCCATCATATAGTCATTTAATGTTTTTTTATTGTGATGGTCACATAATGATTATTTTGTGTGTGTGTGTTTTGAGAAAAATTGAGTGCAAGTGAAGAATAAAAAAATGTAAAAGACATATTATTGAATTTTAATGTCATTAAATAACTAGAGAACATTTTTTTTTGTGAATGTTCAATTTTAAAAGTTTATTATTATTTTTAAAATGAAATCATTATTATTTTAATTCTTTTTGTATGTGAACATATCAATTTTCTAGTTTTTAATGATGAATTCTTATTATACTATAGCTATTTTTCAAAATTTTATGTTTCATTTTGTTTTATGCATCTACATTTGATAATTTTATTTGTTTTATAATTTCAAGATTTATACATAATTATGTATTAATTTTATTTTTCAATTATTGTGATATTGGAATATTTTTTATAATGTAATATGAATTTAATTTCAATAACTTGGTGAATTTTAATTCATATGTGACAACTTGAGTAAAAGAATATGTTGTTTTCTATTTAATGGGAAAAAATTCATTTTTTTATTTTAGTTAATGGGACGGACTTAGTGTTATGCCTAAACATGGATCACCCCTCCAAAATTCAAACACGAAACAAAAACCATATATCAAGTACCAAAAGTGGAGTACTTGAGATAGAAGGCCTCACCATGATTCATATCACGCAAATAGAATCACTGAAAAGTAATAATGAACAATAAAATAACAAATTTATAGACACATGATCATTCCAAAAATAATGAATTTAATGTGGTTCAAGATATACCCTATATCCACAGGGAAGAATCACAATCCATTAAGAAAGACGAGAGGGAAACACTTGAGTTATAGGAGATTCAATAGTCACTACTTGATAAATTACAAAATGGATAATTCAAATACATGTGTAGGGAACACCAATTTATATACAAACCTGAGATGATATAGTTAATCCCCATTTAGCATGTGGAATGAATATTGGATGATATTCCTTCATCACTGGTTATTGTTGCTTGTAGTAGAAATGAGTTATTAATGTTGTGGAAACTAGAACTCCATCACCCAACTTCATCCAGCCGTTGATCAAAGCTTCCTCCATTACTTCACAAATCCTCATGCTTGAAATTAGTAAACCCACATCTGATCTATTAAAACCTTCTCTCACTGAATAGTGGACTAGATGATAAACTAGCATCACACCCAAATAATCTTCTACTTGAAAAATATTTAAAGTTTTTACATTTATCCACCTTCAAAACTTCATCTCATCAATCATTTAATCTAACGTGATATCTACTTACGTCATCCAAGATCCACGAAGGCACAATACCACTGTAGAATTTCCTGAACTATGAATTTTTTCAACATGTTTGTTGTATTTTCACTTCAACTAACCTTCCATAGTTACAAAACCATATTTTGTGGAAATCCTCATATAAAGTGATACTTTATCTGAATGTTATCTATTCAAAAATAAAATAATAGATTTTTTATAGGATGGACTGGATTCCAATTGTTATAAAAAACATTCTTTTCCTATATTTTTTTGAATTCCTTCAACAAACCCTTTAGTTAGGTAATATCATTCTTAGCCATCATTGATGCTACATACTTAACTTATGTGGTTGAGAGTGCTACTATTGGTTGTAGTTTGGATAAACAGCTAACTTTTCTTCCTTCATAAATGAACATATAGCTTGTGGTACTCATATTTCTATTTTCAGCCCCTCTAAAATATGTGTAGATCCCAGATGGATCATGTAGGAACACTGGGGGGGGGGGGGTGAATCAGTGTACCCAAATTTTATCAATTTTTTCTTTCCTTTTAATTTCCACTTCTTACTCTTGAACTTATGCCTTGGTTAAGAGTAATTGACCTATTGTACACTATTAAAAATTACATACACTTGAAATATAGATAATAATGGAAACAAAACCACACAAATATTTTTACAAGGTTTGGTACTAAGACCTACTCCTTTATTTGATCAACCCATGGTTGTTTTACCGATTTTCTTATCACTATAAATTGAAATGATTACAAGCATATAGAATTGACACACAATTTTTATGCATAAACTAATTGATTTTCTTGAGTGAGTGGTGTTCTTTGTACTGGTACCACCTATTCTTAAATGAAATTATTTATATTGGTACCACCAATTCTTAAAATAATACTTTAAACAAGATCTCTCTCATGCATTGGATGCATTTTCATCAAAAGGATAACATTGTTTCTTAACTAAATGTCTTAGACTACCAATGAATCGACAATATTCTAGGCATGCCATCCTAGTTATCTTTAATAAGTGGAAGATGTAACTTCCTCTTTTAACTCGATATTCTTCAGGTAAGGATGTGTTTGATAATAACATGCATGCATGTAGGCATGAAAGGCATTCCATGTGCATCCAATTATTTTCCTTGTACAAACCAGAAAGGGTGTGAGTGCATCACTATTCCTTTCCCAAATATGCACACTGCCTTCTTATCCTTCACATAATAAACTGTATGTCATGATGAAAAACAATGTATACAAGGTATTATCCTTCATATATAATCTTTATGTGACCAAAGGTTATATGTGGGTTCCCTTTTTCATGGTCAAATCATACTTCCTTCTTCTCCTTCACATGGAAAAAGTTTTTCCAATGCGAGTTCCTTCTTGTTCTTCACGCAAGTAGTGTGCTACACAAATTCTTTTATTCTTTTTGAAACAAGTGTTTCATGGTGGTCTATTTCTTCAGAAATGATAGGTTCAAAAAATGATGATAGGAAAAGATATAAAACTCTTCAGTCGAGCCTCAAATTTTATAGTTAGTTCTTCACCGCCTACCTCCGATATTCAAGACATGTCGAGGACTCATTAAAACACATGAAGGATAGGGTTACCTATTTCTTCACATGGTATAAAAAAATACTAAAAATGATTTTAAATACCTGAAGGTTTTAGGTATTCATTCTTCACATAGGATATTTATCATGTACAACATGAATGAATGACATTTCTTAATGTAGTAAGAAAAGAACTGCACCTAAAATTAAATCCAAAAAAATCTCAATTATTTTGAATGGCCAAAAGTCTCAACCTTCATCATGAAATGTTAAGGGATCATGCAGTGACTTAGTGTGGTATTTCTCAATGCCACAGTGATTGTCAACATGTATCCATGATATTTATCTTGATAGCTCAGTGGATATGTGTTTGATATCTATGGGTGTCATGAATCAGTTTAATATCACTGGGGATTTTGGTATATTAAACACCATGATAGTTTCCTTATATGATGCAAAAATTAATTGTGTCTTTTCATTGATTCTTCCTTAGAAATAATGAACACATGCATGTGATAATGATCACATGCATTGCCTCTCTCTACTCTCTCTTCATTTTTTATTCCCGATAGTATCATGTTCTTCGAATAATGGAATGCATACAAGATGAGGTTTCATGAATGGATTTAAGATATTGAGTAGATATTATTTGTCTCAATTTTATCATTGGAGGATGTCCAGAGTGCTTCTATCATTTTTCTCAATCTTGCATACAGCTTCATCGATGGAAAAAGGTTGAAGACAATGAGTTTAATTGAATATGCACGGTGTGGGAGATTAGACAATAGAGATCAACCAGATATGGTGGCCACTGTTATATCTGTATCATTTAAGCAGGTGAACAATGCCCAAACTTTTGGAATCGCACATCAGAAAGGAATTTAGTATGTGGCACAATTTATTAATCAATTGATGCTACTACCGATTCAGTTGGCCATGAGGGATCAACACACGTACACTACACACATGCCTCATGGGCTGTGCTAACATGCACTGGCCCGCCAGTATATGCGGGCACACACTATGCACCCACTCTTTTTGGGAATACATGGGATATGTGCCCACTCTCCTCTATGGGGCTTATACATGGCCCCATGCAGGCTGTTTTCCCACCTCTACCTCCATGCGGGCTGTGTGGGCCAATGACCCCATGTGGTCGAGGTCCTCCTCCCAACATGTGGGGTTTATTTAGACCATGTGGATCACATGGTTAGCCCTATATTTTTTATATAAGGAACATTAATATACTTAAAAATAATATAAGTATAATATATAATTCTAAGCCTTTCAAATTCCTTCTCCAACTTCTCTTCACAAAATTATCATGAAAAAATATGATTAAAATTTTGCATGGACTTTAATTAAATCATCTTCAATTCATGTAAATACCTTCATTTTTCATGGTATTATTATTCATCATATTTTAGTAAACAATGTTCCATCAATGAGACAAGTATTTTTAACTTAATATCACTTAAAATTTTTTAGAGTTATAACATAGATAATTTCTCAATTAAAACATCTAATGACATTAAGTGATTCCATAACAATTCTCCAAGAATCATCACCAATCATGTAGAATTTTCTTAATAAACGAGATCCAAGGAATCCATAACAATTCTACAAGAATCTTCACTCACTTTCAATGATTATCACTAATTACAGAGGACTTTATCATACATTGAATTTTGATTCCTTCTTATATATTGATAAAAAATACAACAATACTCATCAACCATCCACACGATCTTTTCAATCCCCCCTTTGGCTTTGTTTTCAATACCATTTACTTAAAGTAAATGTCTCTTATCCTCCTTATTGACAATAAATTCAAAGGATTAATGTAGGGGTTTTCTTCTACCTTTAAAGGCATTAGGAAATTACTTCTCCTTTTTGTGAAAGAAGGATGATACCACATGGTTCACTTAGCTAAGAGACATTAGTTGGAATACTCTAAGTATATGTGGGATAAACAGATATAGAAAACATGATAGATACAACCAAGGTTGACTATGCTATCCATTAACAACCATGCATGTGATATCATGATCATAAATTGTTTATTTCTTAAAGAGGGGTCTGTATAAAATAGATTTATCAAGAAATATATTCTCCTGAACACTTTAGAAAATACATCATAAATTTCAAGTGAAAGAATAATTTAATCCCTATTTCTATGAGACTACTCATCAACAAACACTCATATTTGATGAATATATTTGATATAATCAGGAAAAGGTAAGGAAGTGTAATTGGGTTACCTCTATTATCAACTGCTGTAGAGATGACTTGATCCTACAAATATTCATGGAAAAAGTCTTGATAGCATCTCCTTTAAGTTTTCTCCCCCTCAAGGGGTGCACTTGTAACATCCCATAAATTTTGAAATATTAATAAATAACCTGTTTTATAATTTTAAATAAATTAAGATATTAAAATAAAAATAGAAATTAAGTGTTTTAATTAATCAAAAATCTAAATATTTAAAATTATATAATAATACCTAGAAATAACATTACATTGTTATAAATGATGATATATTGAATTATTTTCATCAGTTATGTTTTTATAAAAAAATTTATAGTTTCAAAATCCTATATTATAATATTTTTAAAAAAATTATTATTTTCAAGAAATAAAATTTTAATTTAAGTTAATATTCAAAATTATAAATACTATCTTAATAAATGTGGTATTAAAAATAATATTTTAATATAAATATAATTATTTTATTATTTTTGTAAAAATAATAATATATGTTTTAATATAATAAATCATTTTTGAAACTAAAATGATTTTCAACGATCAATGTTGGTTAAAATATAATTTTATTAAATTATTGAATCATGAAATAGTATTTTATTTTAATAAATAAATTATAAAAAATGATTTATAATTATAAATAGTTAAATTAATATAAATTAGTTTTAAAAAACTATTTTATCAAAATTTATATTTAAAATCTTATTACGAATATTAAAGATAATATTTTTTAATTATAATAATAACTAAATAAAAATTGAAAATTCATAATTATTAATATTAAAGGTAATGTTTTAAAATTTATGAAATTATGGATATATATATATATATATCTATGAATATTAAAGAAATTATAAAAGATAACAATGAATGATTAAAATAACTAAAAGAATAAAAAAAAGAATAACAAGGGTAAGAGGAGATCGAAGCCAAGGGCTTCATTTCCTATTGTTTCGAGCAAGGGCTTCACATCAGGAGCTCAGAAAAGGGAGCGACCGCTAGTGAGAGCTTCTACTGAAAGAGATTCAACTCTGGATGAAGTGCTCGAGCATAGATCAAATTCAAGAACAAATGTTTAAGGAATGACTTGACCAAAAAATAGGAGCTTCGATCTTGGAAGAGTCTCGAACTCAGATGAAGGCTTCGATTTCAAGAAGACGAGCATAAAAATGGATCTAAGTCATCTTTGACTATTAGATAAGGGAGGAATGATATTGATCATGATTAAGATGAAAACCAAGGAGTTGATATCGGAATATGGGTTGACTTCCAAAGATTGTAGATCTATCGAAGTAGGTGCGTATTTAATTTAGGGTTTTCAAATATGGGTTTTCATCATCTCATTTTTATTAGTGTTGATTGTTAAATACTTTTTTTAAAATTTTTGAATAAATTTTCAATGATTTAGTTAGATTTGGATCATTTTTTGGTAGTGGACTGATGATTCCGAAAGAAGTTCCCACCATTTGGATTGAAACGAGTTATAAAATATATCCATATAAATGAATAACAACACCTCAAATATTTTTTCATTCAAATTTTAAATGAATCCTTCATCATAATTTTCCTCTTTGTATAAAACCTATAAGAATAAAAATTTTACATACAACCGAATTTGTGACCAGCTTGCTCTAAAAGCCTTTTTCTTCATTTGTTGTATACGAAGAGGTTGGTTGTAATAAATTGTACTTGAAATATCTGATGATGAATTATAAAAATATCTATGGATATGAAATTTTAGAATTGAATATCTAAATCTTCCTTTAATATTGATATTTATACATTTCAAATGTTGCACACACAAAGTGTGAGGAGTGGCTGGCAAGGCAGAGGCGGTCAGCAAGGGTGGATTTTGTTGTCACGGAAGACTGCAAATGGAGGGCAGTATCTCTTGTTTTCTTATTCTATGTTTTGCTGATAAGAAAGTATGAGTCTCAATTGTGAGTAATTATAGAGGTAAGGAATTTATTCTATTATATCCAATCATTCTATGATTTTAATTTTTATAAAATTATTTTTTTAAATATGGTATTTTTTTAACATTCTATTTGTTTCAAAACTGGGTTTGATTATTATTCGTTCACATATCAACAAAATTTGATGTTTTTATATTTATTTTGTTTAAAAAATAGAATTATATTTTAAAGTTAAGTTAATATTTCTTGTAAATTTTGTAAAAATAATATTCAAGAATAATAATAGTATTATTACTATTATAAAAAAATATTATTTTCTAATTATAATTTTAAGTATTATTTTCAAATGAATATTCATGTCAAAAAAGTTTATTAAAGAATAATATAATTTTATTAAAATTGTGGATATTACATTTGGATATATAATTTCTATAAATTATGCATAATAATAACATTCCATGCATTAAATAAAACATTTGTATTTAATTTAATTATGAGGTGTATTTAATTTTAGTCTTTGATTTTATTAAATTCATGGATTTATCTATAATTGTAAATGTGTTTTATGAAAAGATAGTTTTGAAAAAGTGTTGAGAATATAAACTTATTTTCTATTTTGAAAAAAATTAAAGTATATATTTTGGAAAAGTTTTTAATGGATTGTGATTGAGAAAGGTAGACCTTCAAAATATTTTCTTAAAAAATTAAATCTAGAACTTAGGTATCAAACAAGTTGATGAAGAATGAGGAGTAAACCCATGACCTCACGAGACATTGTCCTACCAGTGATATTGCTTTTGGACACATGATTTTCATAGGATCTCCCAAGTACCAAAATAATCCATAAAGAAATTATTATTTTTAAAAATGTTTTAAAAGGATAAATCCAAGTGTTTTCAAAGAAGTATTTTTGAAATGAATTTTCAAAATAATAATTATTTTTGAAAAGTTTTTAAAAGTATTATATATATATATAATATTTATATTTTATATAAAAGGTTTTAAAGGAGTTTTTATATAAATATTTATTAAAATGTTTTTCACTGGTTTTAAAACTCTTTATTGGGAAATTTAATTCTCATCCCATGTTTTGAAAATATTTTCATAGGTATTTTAGAAGTTATAAGATGGAAAAATTTTCTTTTGGAGTTAGTGCTCATGAATTAGAATAGTTATTTTTTTCAACTATGATAAAACTGTATAGTTTTGTCTAATTCTCCAAAACCTAGATCAGAAAACGTCCTTTATTGTATAAAGCACCATGTATTTTCTAGTTATCTTTTAGAAAAAATGAATAGCATGTTTTTAACATTGAATTCAGAAGCACAGGTTTAGGTTATTTACAAAAATCCCTTCGTTTTACATGGTGTATAGTTTTATTAGATAGTTTTCCAGATGTTTATATAGATGATCCAACATTTTTTGAACAATTCATGTTTTTATCAGATTTTGAATAGCCAGTCTAACTTGTTGTGTTCCACTTTTTTCACTCATTACTCATCTTGAGAATAAACATCACCTTAAATTACTTGAAATATAAACACACTAATACTATACAAGAAGAAAGGGAATAAAGTGGAGCACTTTTGAAATTAATAATAAGGAAACTGGGCTAAGAAGTTGCTCTCAACCCAGAGAATCCTTTTCTTATAGCTCAAAAATTTCTAATACTCTTCACGCTTATAACTTCTCTAGATTCACATTATGTATTTATTCAACATCATAGACTCTTTTCTTTCATTCACCTTCATCTTGTGTGAATTTTTTATCTTCATATCTCCCAGTAGTGAAATAGTTTCCCTTGATGCTTGTTTTTATATCTTTATAATCTCCTTTTGATCAGGTAGAAGAGTAATAGAATTTATTTCATTATATCTAGTATGATTTCACCTTGCAATTTTTTTTGTGAGAAACTTGAGTTTTCATTTTTTGAAAAAATCTCATGAAATTTAAATTCTTATTCATGTGAAATAATATATTTTTCATTTTCCTTATCTCTAACCAGTACTTTATCTACAACTTTTTTGAATTTCTTTAGCAGCCTGCAATTGATCAGGGAAAAAGATTAAACATTCCTTCTTAACATATTTTGTTTTGGATATTCCACATGAATTCTTCAATGTTTTTAAGCTAACTTTCTTGAGTAACTTATTAATGTCTTCTTTAAGAATTTCTTCAATCAATCCCATCTTCTTATTTCTTTCCTAGATTGTTTCTCTTCTTGATTTCAACTTTCTACTTTTTATTTCCTTGGTCTATTTGTAGTATTCCATGGCATGAACTCTCTTTACATAGTAGAATAATCTCTTCTTGGTTAAAATGACATTCTTGGAATCAAACTTATTTTTCTTATTGGGTGTTGATTTCTTCACATATTTCTTGACTACCTTATTCTGTTTATTACCCAAGGAAGTTCTATCAAATTTTATTCTTTACTTATACATTTTTTATAATCTTTTATTAGTATAGGAGTTGTACCTGGTTGGTGCATACTAGAATTATTCTTCTATGTGACCACACATGTTGTTGTAATCAAAAAATTATTCAAGGAATTTGAATATATTTCTAGTGTACATATTTATTCTATTATATGGAATCTGCTTCTATTTTTTAGGTTTCATTATTTGTTCACATATACTCCCCCTGAATGTAGGACTTCTGTAGTCTTCATAAATTCTCATGTTATGCCAACATTTAGCAGCCTGATATCCAAAATTATAGTTGCACCAATAGTATCCAACAAACCTCCTTCTTTTTCTTGTAGTATTAGTCTGATTAGTTTTGGTGTGTTGAAATTTCTAGATTTGTCTTTCTTTTTTGGAGTATCATTTAGGGAGTTATTTTTATTGATATTTATAGTATCCACCACTGGTGTTTTGGTGGATTTATTATCATTTTTATCTACCCAAATTTTCTCATATTTTAGCATTGAACTTGCACCAGAAGATGAGACTTTATTAGTGGGAACAAAATTAACTAGGTTTTGGGTTACCATACTCTATGATCTTGTAGAAGGTTAATCAAGAAATAATTTTAAGATCTTATTTCCGCTAATATGAGTCTCTTTAGGGATGTGAGTATTATTAATAGTTTGAATAACAACATATATTCTTGGAAGTTGACTCTCTTCATATGTTTCAGTGGCAGAATTCTTATTCTCAGCAACTTGGGAAGTTCCATCATGTGTCTCATTAAATTTTTTAAAATTTTCATCTAGTTCAATACATTTCATGATGAGGATAAAATTCTCATTTTCAACTAATTTCATCCTACCTTCCAATTCAATTTTCATTTTATTAATCTTATCTTCATGCTGTTTTCTACCTTCAATCATAGAGTTTTCAAGGTCTTTGATTATTTTGGTTTTAAATTCCCTTTGGGATTTCTTGACACTTATAAAAGGTTAATGTGATTCTTCTATATCATAGATCACTTCACCAAAAATATTTTTACTTGTTATTCTCTCATAAAAATTCTATTTCAATCATTCTTAAATTAGTGAAATATTTTCATTGAAAAGTGTCACATATTATTACTTTTATTCAATGAGGTTTGTGAGAGCATAAAAACTTTTGAATTTCTTTCCAAGTGAATCCTCCTATTTATTAATTTCATCTTCATGATTTGCTCTATTTTAAAAAATATACTTAAAAGAACAAAATATATATGAAATAACTTATTCCGGAACATTCTTCATATATATTTCAAATTGAGATTAGAAGTCTTCAATAATTTTGATAGATTTAACTTCCTCATACTCTCAACAAATTGAGATGGTTTCTTCAAAAGGATCATTTTCAACTGATTTGATAAGAGATTATTAATTATTTTCTTCTTTCATTGAGATTTTCCTCAATCTCTTTGGTTACCTATTTTTTCTATTTTTCAGAGTATTGGACGAGACTTTCATGTTTTATTCAATAGGAGTGGAGAATATTTCTATCACCTGAGGTACTTCAGAATCAACTTCAAATTTTCACTTTCATTATAAAAACATTTGGGGATAAAATTTGTGATCCAATCATTATTGGATTGGTGTAGCCCAATCCAGTTTGGCCGAATGCTTGTGGCCCGTACTGTGCACCAACCCAAAAATTTTGTGGTTCAAGCTCCTCAATGAGATTGTTGGGGGTTATAGGGGGCAACGCGCCCCTACTCCAGGGGTCTTTATCCCCCAATCCAAATTTTGGGTAACTGTAGAAACTATGATCACTATATCAAATATGATCGACCGACACCGACAAGGCACTATAGCAATGTGGAATTCCAATCTCCATTCACCATAGCTCCTTATACTTCTAGCCAATAGCCACTATAGCACTTTTGAATTGGGTGGACACCTTTCACTATAGTGATGAAGACTTTTTGATGTTTGGTGGAATAGTGTTTCATCCTCTATATTAGCCTATTTTTGGGCTAGTGTTTCTTAGTGTGTGTGAGAAACTCCTGTAATTTTGCGCTCCCATATTTTTCATAGTAAAGTTATTCTGCCTCTTTGTGGACATATGGATTATTCCCAAACCACATAAATCCTTGTGTTATTGTTATTTTTTTCCTTTTACTCTTCTCAGAATTTATTTTTGTCTTTGCGAATCCTGAAGTTTCAACATCAACTGGTATCAAAGGGACGTTGAGTTTGGTATTCTATAATAATAGTTATGGAAGAATTCAAGGTGAAGATCGATCTCTTCGATGGAACTAACTTTAGTTTCTATAGGATGTAGATCAAGGATTGTATTTATCAAAAAAAGATTCATTTTCCACTTTTGGGTCTAAAGCCAACGAACATGGAGCATTCAGAGTGGGAGCTACTGGATCGATAAGTTCTAGGAATTGTGTGCCTTATGTTAGAAAAAAATGCGTCATTCAACATCAGAGAGGAGAAGATGATGATTGATTTGACGAAAGATCTCGTAAATATGTATGAGAAGCCTTCTGTGGAAAACAAGGTGAACTTGATGAGATAATTTTTCAACCTGAAAATGGTTGAAGGGAGAATTATTGCAGACCACATCAATGAATTCAACACCATCATAAGTCAGCTGACATTGGTGAAAATTGATCTTGTTGATAAGTTATGTGCACCGGTCTTACTGTCCTATTTACCTGAAATTTGGGAAGAAACTGTAATAGTTTTGAGCAGTTATTCAAGGAATTCAAAGTTGGCTATGAAAGATGTATGAGACCTAATCCTCAGTGAGTATATGTGAAGAAGAGAATAAGGAAGATTCTATGGTTCTACTCTAAATGTTGAAGGAATAGAAAGGTACCCACAACAGGACAATCGTATAGGATGATCAAAGTCAAGAGGGAAAATCTGAGATAAGAAAAAGAGGGCTGGTCCTACCTTCTAGAATTTTAGGAAGAAAGGAAATGTTAAGAAGGAGTGTAGAGAAAAAAGAAAGGGATCTAAAACCAATGAAGAAAACATGGTGGTTGAAGGAACTGATGACGTGCTACTGTTGAGCATGGATATCCCAATGGGGTCTTGGATTTTTGACTCTTGGACATATTTTCATTCTACATCGTAGAAGGGTTTCTTAAAAAATTATGTTTTTGGAAACTTTAGCAAGGTACATATTGTTGATGATGAGCCCTTGAAGATTATGGGGAAAGGAGATGCATATATCAAGAACAACAGTGGGAGTTTTCTAGTTCTGGAAAACGTGAGGTATATCCATGGCCTAAGAACAAATCTTATTTCTTTTGGACAGCTTGATGATGCAGGGTTGAGTACCACATTCACTGGTGGTGCATGGAAGATCATCAAAGGAGATATGGTCATATCTTAGGGATAAAATAATGGTAACCTATAAAATATGACATAAACTTTCATAGACATTTCTACATTACTAAAAGATGTTGGATATTCACAACTATGGCACTACAGACTTGGCCACATGAGTGAAAAGGGGATGAAGGTGCTGGAAACAAAAGGGCTTCTACCAGAGGTGAAGTTTATGGAAGTTGGATTATGTGAATATTACATCCTTAGGAAGTAGAAGAAAGTATAATTTTCAAAAGGAGGTAGAACATCGAAGGCTGGGAAGCTACACCTGGTGCATGTAGATGTTTGGGGCCCTGCACCTGTACTTTCCCTCGGAGGGTCACAATATTATGTGACATTCATCAATGAATCAACAAGGAAGGTATGAGTTTACTTTATGAAGAAAAAATCTGATGTGTTTAAGATGTTTCAGAAGTGGAAGGTCATGGTGGAGAATGAGTCAGGATCAAAGTTGAAATGTTTTAGGTCTGACAATGGTAGAGAGTATGGAAGTCAGAAGTTCATGGAATTCTATTTTGATAATGGAATTCGGTGGGAGAAGACCATTCTAGGCACACCTCAACAGAATGGTGTGGTAGAGAGGGTGAATAGGATGTTGAATGGATGTTCTAGGAGTATGAGGTTACACTCGGGGTTTCCCAAGACCTTATGGGATGATATAGTGAACATGGAAACAAATCTCATCAATAGGAGTACATATGTGCCAATGGGAGAATGTATACCTAAGGAACTCTGCTCGGGTAAGGTGGTAAGACTCTCGCATTTACAAGTCTTTAGCAATTTTAAATATGTTCATGTTGATTATAATGCAAGGGACAAACTTGATTCTAAGTCTAAAAGATGTTCCTTTATTGGGTATGGTGCTGAGGAATTTGGTTATCACTTTTGGGATGATCTCAATAAGATGGTCATCAAGATCCAGAATGTGATATTCAATGAAGGTGTCATGTACAAATATCATCATAAAGTTGAAGATGAAAATGGGAACATTGAATCATATTGAAAAGAGAAAGTGGAGCTTGAAGGTGTACCTGATCACGAGACATCAGAACTGGTGGAACCTAATACTCTATTGGAGTTAAGGAGATCAACAATGGTGAGAAGGTCTGTGCAAAGGTATTCACCATCCTTACATTATTTGTTATTGATTAATGATGGATAACCAAAATTATTTGAAGAAGAAATGTAGTTTAAGGAGTCGAGCAAGTGGGACTTGGCTATGAAGGAGGATATTTCCTCATTTCATGATAATAATACTTGGGAGTTGACACCTTTACCAATAGGAAAGAAAGAATTGCATAACAAATGGGTGTATCAGGTCAGGGAAGAACATGATTGAAAGAGGAGGTTCAAGGAAAGTTTGGTGGTGTAAGGTTTCCAACAGAAGGAGGGAGTGGATTTCACTAAAATATTCTCACCGATAGTGAAGATTACCACCATTCGGGTGGTTATTAGCATTGTGGCATTAGAAGAATTTAATCTTGATAAGCTTGATTTCAAGACTAATTTTCTTCATGGAGATTTGGAGGAGGATATCTATATGTAGCAACCTGGGGGATATATTGAGTCTAGTAAGGAAGACCTGGTGTGCAAATTCTAGAAGAGATTATATGGATTGAAGCCGACACCCAGGTAGTGGGACAATTTTTTTTTGATTTATTTATGTCTAAAAATGATTATAAATGATGTGTCATGGATCAATGTTTCTACATAAAGTCCTTTGGTGATGAATATATTATGTTTCTTCTATATGTGGATGACATGCTCATTGCATGATCATGTATGTAGAGGATTGATGAGTTGAAAGGGAAGTTGACTAAGGAGTTCAAAATGAAGGATCTTGGAGAAGATAACAAGATTTTGGGGATGAATATCTAGAGAGACTGCATGGATGGAACCTTAATGTTATCACAAGCTGACTACATTGGGAAGGTTCTAAGAAGATTCATTATTCTAGAAGCAAAGGCAGTCTCTATTCCCCCAACGAGCCATTTCAAACTCTCAAAGGAGAAATCACTGAAGACGAAAGAAGAGGTTGAGTACATGGAAAAGGTTCCATACACATCAGCTATTGGAAGACTGATGTATTCCATGGTTAGCAATTGAACTAACATCAATCATGTAGTGGGATTTGTGAGAAGGTACATGGATAACCCTAGAAAGAAACATTGGGAAGCTGTGAAGTGGATACTGATGTATTTGAAGGAAAACAATGAGGAATCTCTGTGATTTGGGAAAGGAAATTCATTGTAGGGGTATGTGGATTCTAACCTTGGATGTGATGTCGACAATAGGAGGAGTACCATATGTTATGTTTTTACATGTGGAGGAACTGTAGTAAGCTAGATATCACAATTGCAAAAGGTGGTGGCTTTATCCCCCACAAAGGCAGAATACATTACTATAATAGAAGCTGGGAAGGAGATGGTGTGGCTGAAGAACTTCTTAGATGATCTGGGAATAAAGTGAGAGGAGAATGTATTACACTATGATGGTCAGAGTGCTATATATCTTGCAAATAACCTAGTGTTTCATGCTCGAATGAAGCATATTTATTTGAAGTATCATTTAATTAGTGGTTTGATATAGGATGGGGTGCTGACATTGCAAAAGATTTGTGGAACCAAAAATTTGGAAGACATGTTGACGAAGCCCATGGTAATACATAATTTGAGGCACCGTTGTGCCTATGTTGGTCTCCACTGATGAATGGAGGATGAGAGGTATAATAAGGGAGGACACGATGGGAGTATAAGAGGAAAAAAACTTGTATTTCATTAATCGTAAGGTTGAAATTGAAGTTGTGAATGGAAATCATGCCACTGTTGAGTGAAGAATATCAAGAGCTTAGATTAAGTAAGTTTTCTTAGTCAGAAACATTGAAACATAACAGTGTAGTGGATCAAGCTTCAAGTGGGAGATTGTTGCATTGGTGTAGCCCGATCTGGTTAGGCTGAATGCCTGTGGCCTATACTGTGCACCAGCCCGTAACTTTCATGGGTCAAGCTCTGCGGTGAGCTTGTTGGGGTTGTAGGGAGAAATGCACCCCTGTTCTGGGGGTCTAGGGGCCTTTGGCCTCCGACCCAAATTTTGAGGAATTGTAGAAACTCTAACCACTATAGTAGAACCGATCGACCAACACCGACAAGGCATTATAGCGATGTGAACTTCCATCCACCATTCACTTTAGCTCTTTAGAATTCTAGCCGGTAGCCACTTTATCACTTTTGACTTGGGTGACCGCCTTTCACTATATCAATACAGACTTTCTGACGGTTGGTAGATTAGTTCTTCGTCCTATACAGTAGTCCATTTTTAGGTTAGGGTTTCTTAGTGTGTGTGTGATTAACTCCTGCAATTTTGTGCTTTCATATTTTTCATAGAAAAGTTATTCTACCTCTCTATGGACATATGGATTATTTTTAAACCATGTAAATACTTGTGTTCTTGTTCTTTTTTTCCCTTTTACTCTTCTCTGAATCGTTGTTTTGTTATTGTGACTCTCTACATTTCTGCATCAATCATAGGAAGACCTACGCTCTCCTCTAATAGCCCAAAGGCCTTCATTTTTTATTTATTATTGATAACCCCCCTTTCAAGGGATGAGGGGGAACCCTTACAAGGCCCATAGGATTAGAGATTACATGGCCCATAGGCTTAGGATATTACATGACCTGAAGGTATTAGGGAATTCAACCATACTATCTAAAAGGAACTACCCCTCCCCAGCATCTGCATCATGATAGTGGCTCTCCACCTTCGCATGACCATATGACTAGGCTTCCCGTGAAAGTACAGGCTATTCCTGATGGCATATCCATACCCTCTCATTCTGACAAATCCATTTGGCTCTGCTCTAGTGAGTGCACCTACTTTGAATCCTCTTCGGTGCTGCTCCTTTGTAGAGTCTTTCTGGGGCAACTGCATGTGGCCTGAAGGCCTTGAGGTGGCCTGAAGGCCTTAAAGGTAGCCCAGAAGCCCTACTAACCCAAAGGCCTGGGTGGCCCGAAATCCTTAAGGACTCCAAGCCCAAAATGGTGGCCCAAGGTTAATAGTTCCAACTACTACAGTACCAAACAATACCTACTACAGTAACTGCTACAGTACCTACTACAATATCGCACAATGTACAAAATTTTATAAGTTTTTATTTATTTTTAATTATCCCCTATTACTCTCAAACCTATGACCAAGTTAATAGGAATGAATCTGTTGTGAGCTCGTAACAATTAAATACACATGAAATATTGATAATAAATGAAACAACAACGCACCAAGTTTTTTACAAGGTTCAGTACTAAGACTTACTCCTTTCTATGATCAATTTGTTGTTGTTTTACAGTTTTTCTTATCACTATAAATTACAATGATTACAAACACCTATAATTGGAACACAATGTTTATACAGGAACTAATCAATTTTCCTGAGTGAGTGGAATTCTTTATACTAGTACCACTAGTTCTTCAATGGTGTTATTTATACCAGCACCACCAGTTCTTCAAATAATTCTTTGAACAAGATCTCATAAGATCTCTCTCCAATAATGGATGTATTTTTATCAAAAGGGTAACCTTGTTTCTCAACTGAATGTCATTGAATACAAATGAATCAACAATATTCTATGCACCTTAGCTTAGTTCTCTTCAATAAGTGGAAGATGTAACTTCCACTTTAACTGATTATTCTTTAGGTGAGCATGTCTTTGATAATCAAATTCATGCATGAAGGCATGAAAGGCCTTCCATGTGAATCCCACATTCATGAATGAAATTTAGGTGAGCATGTGTTTGATAATCACATGCTTGAATGAAATTTCTTTATACGGTAAGAAAAGAACTGCACTTCAACTTAAATGCCTGAAAATATCAATTATTTTGAATGGATAAAAGTCTCGACCTTCATCATGTGATGATGAGGGATCATGTGGTGCCTCAGTGTGTCATCTTTCAATGATGTAGTGATTTTTGGATTTTCTTTATGCGACAAATCTTGATAGCTCAGTGGATATGTGTCTAATATTAGTGGGAGTCATGAACGAGTATAATATCACTGAGGATTTTGGCATATTAAGCACCACAAGAGTTTCCTTATATGATGATAAAATTCATGGCATCATTGCATCACTTATTCCTTCAAAATAATGAACACATGCATGCGATAATGATCACATGCATTGCCTCACTCTACTATATATTCATTTTTCAATTCTGACACTATTGTTTTCTTCAAATAATGGAATGCATTCAAGAATAAGTTGCATTCATGGCTTTGAAATATAAAGAAGATCTTCTTTGTATTAGTTTTATCCACAGAGGATGGATGGAGTGCTTCTATTGTTTGTCTCGAGCTTGCAAAAATGTTCATCAATGGAAAAAGGTTGAAGATGATGGGTTTAATTGAATATGTGTGGTGTGGAAGATTGGATGGAAAAGATCAAATAGATTGGGAAGCCACAGTTATATCCATATCATTTAAGTGGGTGAAAAATACCAGTAGATTTATGTATCCCACATTGGAAAGGCATTTAGTCTGTGGCATGGTTTATTAATCAATCGATGCCACTACCACTTCATGTTGGCCATGGAGGATCAACACCCATACACTACACACACCTCACAAGATGCATCAATATGTTTTGGCCCACCTGTGGGGTTGAGTTGGACCATGTGGTTGGCCACATATTTTTTATATAAGGCACATTCATATAAATAGAAATATTCTAAGTATATTATGGAATTTCAAGCCTTTAAAATTCCTTCTCTAACTTCTATTCATAAAATCATCGTGAAAAAAATATATGATTATATTTTTCCATGGAATTTAATCAAATCATATTCACTTCCTGCAAATACCTTCATTTTTCATAGTAATATTCTTCTTCATCTTTTAGTAAACATTGTGTCATCAATGAAAAAAGTCTTTAAAAATTAAGATCATTTCAACAATCATCAGAGTTATAACATGGAGAATTTATTAAGTAGAACATCCAACAACACAAAGTGATTCCATAAAAATTATCCAAGAATCATAAAAAATCATGTAGAACTATATTAGTAAATGAGATCCAAGGAATCCATGAAAATTCTCTAATAATCATCACTCTCTTTCCATGACTATCACTAATCACAGAGTACTTCATCATACATTGAATTTTGATTCCTTCTTATATATTGACAAAAAATACAACCATACACATCAACCATCCAATGATATTTTCAATATGCACCCACATATTTATGGATTGGTTTATCAGTTCCATAATATAATGATAGTCCCATGATCCCACTACATGAGAAATATCCAACCTTATAAAAACTAAAACATACACCAAACTTCCTATAACTTATGAATATGAAATAATTTTTATGTAATTAGACTTTTATTTAAAATATTTCCAAAAGTTTCTAAGTGGATTTAAAATAAGAAAGAATCAATGTTATAATGTTATGGTCTCTATGTATCCTCATCCTCAAAATATTTGTTGACACTTAAAGATCTTTTATCTCAAATATTCTAACTAGATTCTGTTTCATCTATCTTATCCAATTCATCTCTATAACTACCAAGAGCATATAATCCATATATAAGAGAATTATGATGAAATACCCATAATAAAACACCCCAAAGTAACAATAATGATCAAAATTCCATAATATGCAAAATTCTTTATTTTATGAAAACATAAAACCTCTTGTTCTAATGCTTAAGTTCTTGTTTTAGTCCATATAAATTATATTTGATCCTAAACAATAGATATTCCTTTACTATTTATTAAAAACCTTTAGGTTTCTTTATGTAAATTTCCTCCATCAAATATCTATGAAATAATTTCATTTTCGTATCTAATTGATTAGATGTAGACCTAAAACCATTCCAAGTACTATACAGATAGTTGTATACTTCATCTCTAGAGAGAAATTTTTATTGAAATAAATCACTTTCTTTTGTTTAAAATATTTGGAAACCAACCATGATTTTTACCATTTCTTACCATCAAATTCTTCCTTGATTTTGTAGACCCACTTGTTCTATAGAGATCGCTTCCCCAGTAGTTGATATTCCAACTCCCATGTTTTGTTCACATGAAAGGAATTCATCCGTTCCTTTCTTTTTTACTCACATTTTTTAGTCACTTAGATTTTTTTTTTCATTTTTTAGGCTCCCAAGTTTCTAACTATCTAATAGAAGAAAAATATTTAAGTTTGATTCAAGACTATGCATTGGTCATTTGATCCTTACAAAATTTCTTAATTAACCATGAGAATCCTTTCAAAAATTTCAACCATGATTTAACAGACTTTGAAAATTTCGGTATATCTAGTCTCCCTAACACATCTGAATTCTTCCCACCAACTAGTCTATACTAACTTTTAGTATTCTCATAATCAACCAATATTTACATATTTCAATTAAATTCTACTTGATCATGTTTTTTTATTCATTGTTCTCAATGATGTATTTCACCAAGTGCCAATCCTTGGACGTGATAACTTTAATGAAGGTTGAATTTTTAATTCTAATGAATTTTAAATTATTATAAATTAAAAACTTATATTTAAAGTATTTATCATCATACCCCACTAAGAAGCATGTTTTTTTCTTAGGTTTCAACTATTCCCTTTCACTATCATCACCATGGACATAGGTAGTGGTTCTTAATAATTTTTGGTGTAATCCATTAAATGCATTACTAATCCAAAGTTACTCAAGAAACCACTTCCCCATTAGTATAAATGGACTTATATTAATTAGATAATCCACACCATTCACTCATTATTCCCAAAATTCCTTTGAAAGACCCGAGTGCTGCAACATGCTTCAAGCTCTTTAATTCACTATCCTCCCCATTTTTTTTCATCACACCATTTTACTATGGCATCCTAGGTACTATCTTTTAAAATCATATCTAATTCTTACAATAAAATTTCTTGAAATATTTGATGTTGTACTCATAACCATTTCTAGACCTCAAGTATTTTAGCTTTAAATCACTCTTACACCATGACCCTCCATTTGATGAATTCTCCTAATACTTCTGACATTTTCTTTAGAAAATATACACCTTTTACATGAAATCATTGATGAAGGAAACATAATAAATTGATCCAACATGTGAATATACCAAAATGGTTCCTCATGTACTAGTATGTACTGGTTCTAACTACCAAGACATGGGGGTCCATCCTTTCCTAGAATAATAAACTCTTTTATTCTTCTCAAGGATACAGTCTTCACATAATTTGTACTCCTCATGCATGAGATTCGATAAACCTTTAAAAAACAATACTTTTATTCCCATATCACTCATGTGACTAAGATGGTAATGATATAACTAGGAATATTAGATAATATTAAAAACCACTCCTTATTTGATATCTCAATTAGATACAATGTTTCATATTTCACACCTTTGGCCACCACCATGATACCATTACTGAATTTCCACACCCTATCTGTAAATTTCTTAAAAACCCTATAACACCCAATTGACCTAATGAATTAAAACCCTTCCTTAATTTGAATATGTGTTTCACATCTTCCAAATTTATAAATCATATCATAATTATTAAAATATCAACATTATATTTCTCTATAATATTAAAAGTTTCATCATCAGTTAGATAAATATTATTTAACTTTCCTGACACATAATTTTTCATGCATCCTCTCTCTAATGTAGAATGAAACTGGTACAAAATAAATGATCCATGACTATAATAGAATATTGACATCAATATTAAACTACTATTATATTTCTTAGCTTCCATATTTGTGGAAAACCCTCTAAAATTTAACCTTCAATATTTGTAATATTTCTTCAAATTTTATTTCTTCTCACATTACTAGAATGCATGACCTAGACTTACCATTTTACCTCAACTTCATTCTCTTGATCCACTTAAATAGTTCTAAATTCTCTATTAAGATGATTATCTTCTACCATATACACTACATATTGTTTTGATAGACTTATAAACTTATTTACAAATAATCAATTCATTTATAATTATATCATGAATATACTTAAACACTAAGAGAACTTTACTACTAGATCTTCTCACAATGATAAATATGACATCCCAAGATTTTGGTAATGTTGATAACATGATCAATTTCCACACACCACTTCCACTTCATAAGGTTAACTATCAAATTGTCTTTAGTTATCTTCAAACCAAATATTCTATATATTAGAAACACTTTGTTCATATATTTAGACTTTTGATACAAGTTTGTGAGTGTATATATCAATCCAATAATGGTTTGTATCTCTTAAATATTGAAGGAAACATTATATGCTATCATTATCAGTCCAACCATATTTTTTTATCATTTAATTATAATTTTTTATATTGATTATAGTTTTTAGTTCAAGTTTTTTTATTGATGTAAAGTTAAGTAAATTTAATTTTTCATTGTTTACTATATGAAGTGTTTTTTCTTATTTTAAGATAAATAAATGTTTAGTGAATATTATTAAATTTTATATTTCTATTTATTTTTTATTTTAATGACTATAATTAAATGTATTTTTTGATTATTTGTAACAAAATTTGTGAATTTAATATCATATATATTTAGTAAATTCGTATTTCAGGTTTTAACATACAATTTTTTTAGTTATTTACAAGTAAATATAAGCAGTTTGATATTAATTTGTTTGATTGTAATTTTTTTTAATGAAAATTTAGATGAGTTTTAAAATTTTATGTTCTAAAATATTTCATTTTTTTATTTTAAGTTTACATAATATTTGTTTAGTAATTTTTTATATGTATATGAAAAATGGATGATTTATTAATTTTCCCTTTTCAAATGTACTTTCTGATAATTTTTTTAAAATAATTTGATATATTCATTGTTTTGGTACATTTTAGTTTTTTAAACATAATACAAAGAACATGTTTTTCTATAGATTTATTATCTTCAAATAAATGATAATGTTTTGATGTTTTAATATTTATTTTTTATCATTTTAAATGAATTTGTTGATTCCATCATATATATTTAATATTTTTATCTCTGAAGGCAATATAATGATTATTTTGTATGCATATTTGTTTTTTTGAGAGAATTTGAGTTCAATTGAAAATAAAAAAAATTAGAAGACATATTATTGAAGTGTAATGCCATGAAATAACTATAGAACAATTTTTTTTTGTGAATTTAAAATATTAAAAGTTTATTTTTTATTATTTTAAAATATAATCATTAATTTTAATGTTTATTTTTTATGTGTATATATTAATTTTTTTTGTTTTTAATGATGAATTTTTATTATGTTATAGATATATTTCAAAAGTTGGTGTTTTATTTGGTTTTATCTATGCACATTTAATTATTTTTTTGTTTTATACTTTCAAGATTTATGCATATTGTTGCATCTATTTTATTTTTTAGGTATTGTGGTATTGTAACATCTTTTATATTGTAATATGGATATAATTTAATGACTTAGTGAATTTTTTAATATGTAGATGACAACTAGAGTAAAATATATCGTTTTTCTATTCAATGGGAATAATTCATTTTTCATGTTAGTTAATGGGATGGATTTGGTGTTATTACTAAACATGTATCACCCCTACGGACTTAAAACATGAAACAAATTCTAAACATCTTGAACCAAATAGTGGAATGTTTGATAGAGAAGGCCTCACCATGCTCCATATCAACAAAATAAAATCATTGAAAAGTAATAAACGAACAACAAAATAACTACTATATAAACACATGATCATTTCACAAATAATGAATTTAATGTGGTTATAAATATACCCTAATTCCATAGGGAAACACTATAATCCATTAATAAATATGAGAGAACAACACTTAAGTTCTAAGTGATTTAATAATCATAACTCAAAAAATTACAAAACGATAATTAAATTATACACACAAGGACATCCTTTTTTAGAAAACCCCCAGTTTACCTAGTTAATCACCATTTAACATGTGGAATGAATATTTGGATAATATTACTTCATCACTAGTTACTATTTCGTCCAGTAGAAATAAATTATTGATATTGTGGAAACCATAACTCCATCACACAACATTATCCAACCATTGATCAAATATTCTTACATTTTTTCAAAAATCCTCACCATTGATCATTCTAATTTCAATTAGTAAACTCATAGATTCCTTATTAAACCATGATCACACCGAATAGTGAACATATTGATAAATTGGATTTACACCCCAACAATCTTCCACTTTAATATTATTTCAAGGCTTTCCATTTATCCACCTTTTGAACTTAATCTAATAAATATTTTTATTTTTAGTGATCTCACCTTCCATAATCTAAGTCCCATCAAGGTGTTTTATTAGTATAATTGTAAAAAATACCCAAGAGGGTGGGAGGGAAGGTGGGGGGTGAATTGGGCTCTTAAAATGTTTACCCTAAATAAACTGCCCTCTTAAAAACTTATTTGAATCTATCCCACACTTATCAATAAAATATATAATATAAATAAATGAATGAAAAGGAGTAAGAAAAAAAATATTTATATTGGTTTAGTGTAGAAACATCACTTAGTATACTCCACTAACACTCTCTCTTTGAGCTTGTTGATTCTCACTCAACCAGCCCTTTCTTAGGTGCTTCCCAACTGAGTGAAAGTAGCGATCACTTGGTATAATATCCAGGAGAATTTTCAAGGATCTTATTTATAGGGATTATACATAGAATCCATCCAAACTTAATTTAAGGAGTGTTCACTCATAATAACAAAGAAAATATGTGTATAAAAGAGTTCCAGTTTAGCACATAGTTGCAAGAAACAACTGGTACATGAATGAGTATCTTAAGAGAAGGATTATACTTCAAACACAGCTTTGAAGATTATTAATTTTCTATATATAAAACCTTTTTATCACCCAAAAACATTATGTTTTTGTTTTTATCCACACAATCTTCAAAAAATAGAGTATACACTGGTTTTTTTTAAAACCATTTTTCATTTTGTACACCTATCTTCTTTGTGTATTCAAACTTATTCAATTTAATTCAAATAGTTGAGGGGAAAAAAATATAAAACTCATAAAATTAAAGCTATTTAATTTTCTCATATGACTTTATCCTTTAGAAAATATAAAATAGAGGTACCCATTTTAGAGCAGCTACAATCTTCCTTGGATCTATATAACTTCTTGGAAATAAAAAGTTTAAATAAGTCAGTGTTTCCGTATTGGGACATCTCCAATTTTAGTAAAAAAAATAACAATGAGACTTAATAATAAATACTACAATGAAAATAAGTTCCTCATAACTATAATTAAATATATTAAAAATTTCAACTTCATAAGACTTTGCTGATAACACATGTCTTTGTAAAATTCTGTATGAATTCATTAATATTTAAATTATTTACTTATATCACACATCTTTACTCTAAACACAAGAAATTTCTTTTGGATGTAACCATTTTATTCTAAATGTAAGTCTTTATCATTTTAATGTAAGGATTTATCATTTGTCTTTTTGATCGTAGTACTTTACTATAAATCTTTATTTTCATGACCCAACCCTAACTAGGGCTCGATCCAAAACTACCCCAAGATAACCTCTATAGGCTAGGTGGTGGTGAGAAGCACCAAAAAAATATCCTAAAAAGGAGGCCTTTGGATAAAGTACCTGTACACATACACCCAACCATCTCAATACAGAAGTGTAGAGGAAATAATAATAAAAGTTACATGAAAGAGCACTGTCGTGGGCACCCTCAAATGATTAGTGGTTTTTGGGGTACTTAGGTGCAGTAGAGTGGCTGACCAAGGTCATCTCTCAAAGGAGGAAGTGAATTAAAACAAATTTTCAGAGGTATTCTAAAAAAATAAAAGAAAAGAGAATAAAAACACTACTTGAAAGGATGGGGGGTGGTTTTTTATAGTTTATAAAACTTAAAGAAGTTTTCTGGAAGAAGATTTTATTTTTTTTGTTTTTAGTTTTGAAAAGAAGTTTGATTAAAAAGACACAACAAGAATATGTTTTTTTTAGAAAATATTTTAAAAGGAGTAATAGATCTAACTCTACCTATTCATTCAATTATTAATCATTATCATTTAAATCAATATCCACTTAATTATAATCCTCTAATTTTTTAACCCTCGAACCCTACAAGAGTTAACTTAACCACAAAGATGGAATTACTTAAACCCTAGGCTAGCTTCGGAACACGCAATCGCAACACCCTACTTTGATTGTTGTTATAAGGTTAGCTTATGGTCAGTGGTTAATTAGAGCACATATCCATTCTAGAAATGAGTATGAATTGTGTTTAGGGATTATATTTGAACTCTACAAATTTATCCCGTGTGGTCTTGTATTACCGATTAAGATTGCGCTCTCACAATTTACACAAAATCCCGGCCTCGCGTGTTTTTGTGTTAATTGTTAAATTGATTTCTTAGTTTCTTACAATTTAAAAACACAATTCATGGATCATATTAAGTGAATTACAGTAGTTCAATGATTCAAAATAATTAAATTAATAGGGTAAAAGATAGATCGATTACTAAAAGACTACTCTTCCATGGGCAGCGTAATCATCGTAGAAGCATTTTTCATGTGCAAATGTTTAGAATGGGTATAACCCAATAACGCTTCTACTCAAGAATTCCAACCCAATTAATAAGATTAAGAGAATAGGAAATTTAAACAAAATAGAAGAAAATATGATGAATAAAAGAATATCAAAGAAGTTTATTACACAAATGAAAACATTACAAAATGAAGAAGAGAAGGAGGCTTCGATGAGGGGATCCTTGCTTCAAGAGATACCCTTCTTACAATGGTTGGATAATTTGGGTGTAACAAATTCTCCTATGCCTAAAATATCTTAATGCACGTCCCCAACCCCACAAAATGATAAAAACACCAATTTATAAAGTGGTGGGGAGGCTAGGTTCAAAGTGGTTTCAAGTGTGAATGGGGAATCTCGGCCAAATATTTTATTCCAAATTTCACTGCCCATATGACCCCAAAAACGTGTTAATTGACCGGCCTTAAAGAAGGATAAAATGTGATTCTATGTGTCCTCTATCTCCACTCCAAATTTGGGATCAATATAGTCCCAGATAAATGAGTTATGGCTGAAATACATAAGCTTCTCCATTATGGCGTGTCCATCCCACCTTTGCCTCGATGGCCCAATTACTCCATCCAAATGCATTATTTTGATCTAGTTTCCTGAATAAAAGTTGTATAAAATTAAGTTAGGAACACTTTTAAAAAAACTCAGGTTTAAATAATAAATATACAAATATTTATCGTTGAAATACTACAGTGCACTATAAAGGGTAAAACTGGAATTTTCACCAAATTTTCAAATGAATGGTCAAATCCCAAATATTTTATAAATAAACATATTTAACACAATGTGAGGAAATTATTTCATTTATTATCAATAAAATATTCAAAAAAATAGTGTTTTATCAACTCCCCCACACTTACCCTTTTGCACTCCTGAGCAAAATCTCATATCAAGTAAACATCAATATCAAATCAAAACCAATTTTAAAACACATATCCTTGAGATCAAACAATTACACACCAAGAAACAAAAGATATCATGCCTCATAAAAAACCATTATTTCAATTTCTTAATTTATATCATTAAATATATTTCCACTTTATTTATCCTCCCATGCACAAAACACTTACCTCGCTTGAATTTTCTCTTATCACACAAATGTCAATTTTTTTGCAATGTCTTTCTCATCCAAAATCATAAAAGGGTCACCATAGGCTTGATAAATTCCTATATTGATACCCGATGTGATTCAAGGACATATGTTTATCATTAGGACTTTTTAGGGTTGTTCTGTGGCTTTCGGTTGGTAGGATTAAGATGTGAAAAACTCTGAGGCTGAATGACGAGGGCTTGACTCTTTTTGAAGAAAAATTGCATTAATCTAATTTTCACTTAAATATGGTCTTCTCCTCAATCCCCATAATATCAATTCAGCTCCATCATTATGAAAAGTCATGGAAATTTTACACCATTCATCATTTCAGCATCAAAAATTTCAATCTTCTCAAACATGATTTTCTTGAAAGCTCCAGATAGGCACAACTTTCCACCTCAATTAGAAGCTCCAGAAAAGGAACAACTTCACTTGTCATGAAAGCTCCATATAGGCACAACTTTAAATATAATGACTTTCTTCAACAGCAAACACATCTCTTCAGAAATTAATTTTCCACCCAAAGTATCACAGAATGTGGTAGCACAACACAAGATAGATTCCCCCACACTTAAGCTCAACTAGATTATGCAATTTCACTTCAAGAGTTAGTTGGATAGGGAAAATTGGCTTGTAATGTGGATAACCTAACAGGTTATGCATGGATCCTAAGGGATACAAGGATTAAATGTTCAAGGTAGTCCATTATAAAAAAGGATTCTTTGAAATAGGGGCTTTAATACCAAACAAATGCCTCAATCATTTAAACATAAGTACCTCAAACCCTCAAGTTTTGACAGAAATAAATCAAATTCTGGTTAAATAAAGCATGGTTTGGTTCTCTCAAGAAGTGAGGTGAATGTAAATAATATGAAAATAATGGTTCATAAGCCTCATAGGAAAGTGATTTCAAATATAAAGACAGTGAGATGTGGCATGGGATTCAAAATTCAGTGTACTTTTCATGAAATTACTAAATATTTGAACTTGAAACAAAGTCATTTCAGCATTCATTTAAGCTCAGTTTATTGGGATAAATTGTTTCACTCATTGATATGCATTTAAAAATTGTGATGAGAATCATTTCAGCTCAAAAATTTCAAAAACACAAAGAAAATTGAAAAATAAACACACAAAATTTGAAAAACACATTTTTTTTTGTTTTTTTAACAGGAAAACAATTGAAATTACTAAACTAAAAGGTTCCCTCCCCCACACTTAAAATATTTCATTTTCCTCAATGTGAAACCATGAGATGATATATGCAAATGAAATTAAGAATTTTTAAATAGGACAAATAATATAAAAGTGAAAGGGTTAGGAACAGCTTGATGTGATCAAGTGATGATGGGGTCATGCAGTGTGATAAAATCCACTGCATTAGTAGGAAGTCCCTCAATGTATCTCTTTAAACGTTTCCCATTGACTGTAAATCACCTTCCAGTGTCCTCTTGTGTGATCTCCACTACACCATAAGGAAAAACATTAGATACAATATAAGGACCTAACCATCTGGAACGCAACTTACCAGGCATCAGATTTAGTCGTGAACTGTAGAGAAGGACTTTCTCTCCAACATTAAACTCCCTTTTTTGGATCATTCTATCATGAGATACTTTTGATCTTTCCTTGTAGAGCCTTGAGTTCTCATATGAAGACAATCTAATCTCCTCAAGCTCTTGAATTTGCAGCTTCCTTTGGATTCCATCTTGGTCCAAATCCATGTTGCATTTCTTTATAGCCCAATAAGCCTGATGCTCACCTTCCACGGGGAGATGACACGCTTTCCCAAAAACAATCCAAAATGGGGACATACCAATGGGTGTCTTGTATGCTGTCCTATAAGCCCACAATGCATCATCCAAGCGCTTGCTCCAATCCTTCCTATTTGGATGCATGGTTTTCTCCAAAGTTTGTTTCAATTCCCTATTTGAAACCTCATCCTGGCCATTTGTTTGTGGATGGTATGGTGTTGATGTTTTGTGTGTCACCCCGTACTTCTGAAGAAGGGAAGAAAGATTCTGATTGCAGAAATTTGTCCCTTGGTCACTGATGATAGCCTTTGGTACTCCAAACCTGCAAAAAATATGGGCCTTCACAAAATCCACAACAACATGAGAATCATCAGTCCTGGTGGCCTTGGCCTCCACCCATTTTCTCACATAATCAACAACAACCAAAATATACAAGAAACCATATGAACTTGAAAAATGACCCATAAAATCAATGCCCCACACATCAAAAATCACACAGAATAGTATGAGTTGTTGGGGTATCTCATGTCTACTAGAAATATTCCCAGTGTGTTGGCAACGAGAGCATGACTTACAAAACACATGGGCATCATGGAATAAACTAGGCCAATATAATCCAGAGTCCAAAACTTTACTAGCTATCCGTTGGGGACCAAAGTCTCCACCACATGCAAGTGTATGACAGAATTGCAAAACAGACTCAAACTCATGATCAGGAAAACACCTCCTAATAACTTGGTCACTACACATGCACCATAAGTATGGATCATCCCAAACATAAAATCTTGACTCACTCTTTAATTTTTGGATTTATGTTTCTTTAAATTTATAGGGATTTAAGAGGCAACAAGGTAGTTAAGTAAATCTGCATACCAAGGATGCTTACCTGAGATGGAATAAATATGCACATCGGGGAAAGTGTCCCGAAGTGGTACCTGGTCCAAGGTGTCATCCTCTAGTGTGTGAGTAAGCCTACTCATGTGGTCTGCCACCAAATTCTCTGACCCCTTCTTGTCCTTTATCTCAATGTCAAACTCTTGAAGAAGGAGCATCCATCGGATCAGCCTGGGATTTGCATCTGGCTTCTTCAAGAGGTACCTCAGAGCTGCATGGTCAAAAAAAAAACAACTACTTTAGAGCCCAATAAATATGAATGGAATTTATCTAAAGAAAATATGATAGTAAGAAACTCCTTTTATATTATGGTGTAGTTTGATTGGGCAGAATCCAACGTCCTCGATGCATAGGTGATCACATGTGAACGTCCCTCCACCCTCTGAGATAAGACAGCTCCAACCGTGAAGTTGGAGGCATCACACATAAGCTCAAAAGGAATCTCCCACCGTGGGGGCTGTATGATAGGTGGAGTGGTCAGACACTTCTTTAGCTCATCAAAGGAAGTCCTGCAAGAATCATCAAACACAAAATCAGAATCCTTTTGAAGTAATCGTGACATAAGAAGAGAAATCTTACTAAAATCTCTGATGAAGCGTCGATAAAATCCAGCATGTCCTAGGAAAGATCTAACATCATGCACACATGAAGGATAGGGTAAGGCACTAGTAGAAAAATGATTTTTAACGTCGCCAGTTTGACGTCGGTTTCTTATAAACCGACGTCAATAATTTTTACGGTGATTTTTTGGCGTCGGTTTTTAAAAAAACCGATGCCAAAAAGGGAAAAAAATTGTTTTGGCGTCGGTTCTTAAAAAAACCGACGCAAAAAACTAAAAAATATATATTTTGGGGTCGGTTTTTATGAAAACCGACGCCATAAATGTTTTAAATAAAATTCTTTGGCGTCGGTTTTTTAACAAACCAACGCTAAAAATTAAAAAAAAACTACTTTTCGCGTCGGTTTTTAAAAAAACCGACGCGAAAAGTTAAAATATATTTTTGGCGTCGGTTTTTATGAAAACCGACGCCAAAAATGACAAACAAAAATTACATTGTTTTATATAATTCTCTAATCTTTGATTTGACTGGTCGTGGAGCAAAAACGGAGTTACGGATTAAAAGTTATGGCCTTTGAAAGTTGAACTTCCTTAAGACTTCTTTTAGAGAAGGTCAACTTCCGACATCCATAACTTTTAATCCGTAACTCCGTTTTTGCTCCACGACCAGTCAAATCAAAGATTAGAGAATTATCTAAAACAATGTAATTTTTTTTTTCATTTTTGGCGTCGGTTTTCATAAAAACCGACGCCAAAAATATAATTTAACTTTTCACGTCGGTTTTTTTAAAAACCGACGCCAAAAAAATTATTTTTTGTTTTTGGCGTCGGTTTTTAAAAAAACTGACGCGAAATGTTATTTTTTTTAAAATTTTTAGCATTGGTTTGTTAAAAAACTGACGCCAAAGATTTTTTTTAAAAACTTTTATGGGGTCGGTTTTCATAAACACCGACGCCAATTTTTTTTTTCATTTTTTGCGTCGGTTTTTTTATGAACCGACGCCAAAAAGGATATTGATTGACATTTTTTGCATCGATTTTCTAAAAAACCGACGCCAAAAGACCAATGTAAATACTATTTTGCGTCGGTTTCAAACAAAACCGACGCCAAAGAGTAACGCGGGATCAAAATTTCAATTTTTTTCACAACGCGCGTTTAACGTTTTAAAATCCCGCCTACATTTTCGTAAAACACAATTGAAAATATTTTCGTTTACTATATATATATCCAGTTTCTCCTTCTTTCATCATTTTCAACATCTTCGATTCAATCACGATTTCAATGCGACTTCAATCATTAATTGGTACATATTCTATTCATTCGTTTTCTTTATTATTATTATCCTTCATTTCTAAACAACTCGATTGGATTTCTTATAATGATGATTCATTCTCATTTCTAAATACAAGTTATATGATAATAAAAAACATATCATTTCGATGGAAGCCCCTAAAACCATTGAAATATGTTTGATGTATTATGATTATTTTATTACATTTGGTGTATATGATTTTAATTTATGTTTATCATTTTTTCTTTGAAACGAGTTGTATCAATCAAAACTTTGATAGGTTCAACTTGTAACGGCGATAACTTTTGAACCGTAACTCCGTTTTAAGTCCACAGCCTGTCAAATCGAAGCTTAGGAAATGATCAAAAACCTAGAAAAAAAAAATTTGATTTTTGGCGTCGGTTTTTATAAAAACCGACGCGAAAAATATTTTTTTTTTCATTTATGGTGTCGGTTTTTTTAAATAACCGATGCCAAAACTACTTTTTTAAATTTTTCGCGTCGGTTTTTATGAAAACCGACGCGAAAAATTATATGAATTATTTTTTTTGGCGTCGGTTTTTATAAAAACCGACGTGAAATTTTTTTTTTTTCATTTATGGCGTCGGTTTTTTTAAATAACCGACGCCAAAACTACTTTTTTAAATTTTTCGCGTCGGTTTTTATGAAAACCGACGCGAAAAATTATATGAATTATTTTTTTGGCGTCGGTTTTTATAAAAACCGACGCGAAAAATATTTTTTTTCATTTATGGCGTCGGTTTTTTTAAATAACCGATGCCAAAACTACTTTTTTAAATTTTTCGCGTCGGTTTTTATGAAAACCGACGCGAAAAATTATATGAATTATTTTTTTTGGCATCGGTTTTTTACAAAACCGATGCTAAAAAACGAATGTTATTCATTTTTCGCGTCGGTTTACAAAAACCGACGTAAAAATTCATATTTTTAACATCGGTGACTTCGACGTCGGTTAAAAACCGACGTCCAAAATAAAAAAAAACCGACGTTAAAAACCGTTTTTCTACTAGTGAGGATTAAATAATTTCTACCTTAGATCTATCAACCTCTATCCCATGTTTTGACACTACATGCCCTAAGACAATTCCATGCTCTACCATGAAATGACACTTTTCAAAGTTCAGGACCAGATTCTTCTCAATACAACGATTCAATAGCTTTCCCAAACTAATTAGACATTCATCAAATGAGGATCCATACAATATAAAATCATCCATAAATACCTCCATGAAGGTCTCAAAAAAATCAGAAAAAATACTCACCATGCATCTCTGGAAGGTACCTGGGGCGTTGCAAAGTCCAAATGGCATCCTCCGGTAGGCAAATGTGCCAAAGGGACAGGTGAATATAGTCTTCTCCTGATCCTATGGAGCTATAGGAACCTGAAAATATCCAGAAAATCCATCCAAGAAACAATAGTGTGTTTTCCCAGCTAGTCTCTCAAGCATTTGATCAATAAATGGGAGGGGGAAATGGTCCTTGCGAGTGGACTGATTAAGTTTCCTATAATCAATACACACACTCCAACTGATTTGTACCCTCATTGGAACAAACTCATCTTTCTCATTTTTAACAACAGTAACACCACTCTTCTTAGGCACAACCTGAATAGGACTTACCCACTAAGAATCTAAAATGGGATAGATTATACCTTCCTCGAGAAAATTTTCAACTTCTTTTTTAACAACCTCCAAAAGTGTTGGATTGAGTCTCCTTTGTGGTTGCCTCACCGGTTTAGCCCCATCCTCCAAAAGAATCCTATTCATGCAAATGGAGGGGATAATACCTGATATGTCAGCCAAGGTCCACCCAATTTCCCTGATGTTCTCCCTCAAAAGATTCAAAAATTTTTCTTCATGTTCAAAAGGGAGATTGTTAGCAATGATAACAAGTAATTTCTCACCACTTAACAAGTATGATTATTTGAGATTTGGTGGCAATGGCTTGAGTTCTAGTGTAGGGGGTAGTGTGTGGATGGAGACATAGAAGGAATTGAAATATGTGCACAAATAGAATCAGTATCAGAATATACATAATCAAAATCAAAGAATAAAGCATCAAATCCATCAGCATACTCAACAGCCATGTCATAATTAGAGTTCACATGATCAAAATCAGAGTATGATTCCATTTAAAAATCAAATCTAATAGATTATTTTGCATTATAAATAGGTGTGGAAGTACTCTTAGACATCAAAATAGAACCAATGCTCATAATCTCTCTAATCATAAAACAATCAAATTCCACGAGGTTTTTATTTGGTGGATCAAAATGGGAGATAACAAATGCAGAGTGATCCTCTGAGGGGTACTTCATGGAATCCATAACATTAAATATCACAACTTCATATCCAAACTCCATGGGAAGTGTACCCTCATTGACATTTATAATAGTTTTTGCAGTTTTGAGGAAGGGTCTACCTAAGATTATGGGAACATGAGAACTTACCTGATCTTCCTCCATGATAAGCACGTAGAAATCTGCTGGGAAGATCATGTCTCTTACCCGGATAAGTACATCCTCAAGGACTCCCACTGGATATGTTGTAACTCTATTTGCCAACTGCACCACTACTCTTGTTGAATTAAACTCACCAAACTTCAAGGAAGAGAATACAGAGTGAGGAATCACATTTATTGAAGCTCCTAAATCACAAAGAGAATCAGAGAAGTGAAACTCCCCTATGGTACATGGGATGGTGAATGTCCCAGGATCCTTGCACTTTGTTGGCATTTCTAGAGTTGGTGTAATGAGTGCTGAGACATTCCTTCAAAGGTTGATCCTCTCATTTTCCTTGAGCCCTCTTCGATTGGTGAAAAGTTCTTTTAAGAATTTTGCATACCTTGGGATTTGCTTAATGGATTCAAGTAGAGGAATGTTGATATCCGCACGCTTGAATGTGTCCAAAACCTCCTTTTTCATTGATTCTTCATCCATCTTCTTGGTTTGAACAACCCTGTTTGGAAAAGGAAGGGGTTTAGGAGGAACATAATCAATCTTTTTCTTACCTTTATCTTTCTCCTTGTATTTCTCATCAGTTGGTATGGAATGTGGCTTCTTTGGATTTGAGGTGAATCCCGGTGGAATGGTAGGTACAAATATATCGTTCATTTGCTTCCCACTTCTCAATGTGATGGCACTAACATTCCCCTTTGGATTTGGAGTGGGTTGGGAAGGAAGATTTCTGGAATTCTTACTTATGAGTTCATAGAGGGCGGTGACAATCTAGATCATTTGAGTCTTCAACTCCCTCAACTCCGAACCTTGACTCTTCAGATAATTCTGTTTATTAAGAATAATTTGTTTCAAAAGATCATCAATGTTAGAATCTACCTTGGGTGGGGGATTCCCTTGTTGTTGGCTTGTTGATGTTTGAGATTAAAATCTCCGTTTGGGTTATTGGAAACCCTACTGGTAAGGTGGAGGCTGTTGGAAGTTTTGTTGAAAAGAGGGTCTTTGTTGTTGTCCAGAGCCATACCTCATGTCTGGTTGATCCTTCCACCCTTGGTTGTATGTTGGAGAAAATGAATCAAACTTATTTTGGGGGCATGTCTGTTGTTGCTGCTGATATGGTCTCCCTGGGAATACTACTACGCAATCCTCTGTCTCTTGTAGTTGTGGGCAATAGTCAGTTGGGTGGCTTTTCTCAGTGCAAATGCCACAAGGCCTTGAAGGAGGGGGTTGGGATGTATTTTGAGCCAATGCAATCTGCCTCACCATAGTGGTCAATTCTTCCAAATTGGTATCAATCAAATGAATTTCAAGAGAAGAAGGACTTACCTGATGTACTCCCTTGATATGTGGTGTACCTCGATCGCCAAATTGTTGGGAGTTTTGTGCCATCTTGTCGATCAATGCACGTGAAGCTACTGGTGTCTTGTCCACCAATGCCCCTCCTATTGAGGCATCCACCATGCTCCTCTCCATAGGTGTGAGTCCTTCATAGAAGTACTGAATGAGGAGTTGCTCACTGATTTGGTGATATGGACAGCTTACACACAACTTCTTGAATCTCTCCCAATACCCATACATTGACTCCCATTGTGCTTGCTTGATCCCCGAGATCTCCTTACGAATAGAAGTGGTCCTTGATTCTGGAAAAAATCTCTGCAAGAAAAGACGTTTTAAATCGTTCCAAAAAGTTACATCCTTAGGTTGTAAATAATACATCCAATCTTTCGTAGCTCTATCAAGTGAGAATGAGAATGCTCTTAATTTGATTTGATCTTCGGAAAAATTTATTGGTTTAAGGGTTGAGAAAACCACATTAAATTCTTTAAGGTGTTTTTTTGGATCCTCACCAGATAAGCCATGAAATTTTGGAAGAAGGTGAATTAACCCAGACTTTAACTCAAAGTCTGATTCAAGATTCGGGTATGCAATACAATTTGGTTGATAGTTAATATCAGGTGCAGCCAATTCTAAAATGGTTCTATTAAGTTCATTTCCATTATTTCCAGCCATCGGTTCTTGTTTTATGGTTGAATTTGAATTGCTTCCAATTTCAATGTTTTGATATTGGATTAATTCTCAAACTGGTTGAATTTTGAAACTTCATGTAGACTGAGAATGTCTGATTCATGCCCTAAGGCTGCGTTCAATCTCAGGGTCAAGATCTAAGAGATCTTCGGGATTAGTTCGTGTCATAAATCAAATAAAAATGAAAAGAAAGAAAGTGGACCATAGTAAAATAAAAATGAGAAGTTTGAGTTGATGGTCGAAAAAGAAAAGAAGAGGATGAAAAAAATGAAAACTTGAGAAAGGGGAAAGATGAAAGAAAGAGGTGAAGAAAATAATAAAATAAAAAATAAAATAAATACCTCTAAATGGTTTAATAAATTACTTGCCTCCCCAGAAATGGCGCCAATTTTAAAGAGCACTGTCGTGGGTGCCCTCAAATGATTAGTGGTTTTTGGGGTACTTAGGTGCAGCAGAGTGGCTGACCAAGGTCATCTCTCAAAGGAGGAAGTGAATTAAAACAACTTTTCAGATGTATTATAAAAAAATAAAAGAAAAGAGAATAAAAACACTACTTGAAAGGATGGGGGGTGTTTTTTTATAGTTTATAAAACTTAAATAAGTTTTCTGGAAGAATATTGAATTTTTTTTGTTTTTAATTTTGAAAAGAAGTTTGATTAAAAAGACACAACAAGAATATGTTTTTTTGGAAAATATTTTAAAAGGCGTAATCGATCTAAATCTAACTATTAATTCACTTATTAATAATTATCATTTAAATCAATATCTACTTAATTATGATCCTCTAATTTGTTAACCCTCAAACCATACAAGAGTTAACTTAACCACAAATATGGAATTACTTAAACCCTAGGCTAGCTTCGGAACACGCAATCGCAGCACCCTGCTTTGATTGTTGTTCTAAGGTTAGATTATGGTAAGTGGTTAATTAGAGCACATATCCATTCTGGAAATGAGTATTAATTGTGTTTAAGGATTATATTTGAACTCTACAAATTTATCTCGTGTGGTCTTTTATTACCGATTAAGATTGCGCTCTCACAATTTAAACAAAATCCCAACCTTGCGTGTTTTTGTGTTAATTGTTCAATTGCTTGCTTAGTTTCTTAAAATTTAAAAACACAATTCATGGATTATATTAAGTGAATTATAGTAGCTCAATTATTAAAAATAATTAAATTAAGAGGGTAGAAGATAGATCGATTACTAAAAGACTACTCTTCCATGGGTGGCGTAATCATCGTAGAAGCGTTTTGCATGTGCAAAGGTTTAGAATGTGTATAACCCAATAACACTTCTACTCAATAATTACAACCCAATTATTAAGATTAATAGAAGAATAAATTTAAACAAAACATAAGAAAATATGATGAATAAAAGAATATCAAATAAGTTTATTACACAAATGAAAACATTACAAAATGAAGAAGAGAAGGAGGCTTTGATGAGGGGATCCTTACTTCAAGAGCTACCCCTCTTACAATGGTTGGATAATTTGGGTGAAACAAATTATCCTCTGTCTCAAATTTCCTAATTCACGTCCCAAACCCCACAAAATGATAAAAACACCAATTTATATAGTGGTGGGGAGACTAGGTTCAAAGTGGTTTCAAGTGTGAATGGGGAATCTCGGTCAAATATTTTATTCCAACTTGCACCACCCATATGACCACCAAAACGCGTGAATTGGCAGATCTTCCATAAGGATCAAATGTGAGGATATGGTTACTATATCTCCTCTCCAAATATGGGCTCAATATAGGCCGAGATGAAGGAGTTATGGCCGAAATACAGAAGCTTCTCCATTCTGGCGTTTCCATCCCACCTTTGCATCTATGGACCAATTACTCCATCCAAATGCATTATTTTGATCTAGTATCATGAATAAAAGTTGTATAAAATTAAGTTAGGAACACTTTTAAAAAATTTCAGGTTCAAATAATAAATATAAAAATATTTATCTTTGAAATACTACAGTGCACTATAAAGGGTAAAACTGGAATTTTCACCAAATTTTCAAATGAATGATCAAATCCCAAATATTTTATAAATAAACATATTTAACACAATGTGAGGAAACTATTTCATTTATTATCAATAAAATATTCAACAAAATAGTGTTTTATCATTACAATAGCTTGAAAGTAAACCAAGCATGAAAAACCACTAGGGTTTACCAGAGTACGATAGTGTGAAATGAAAACTAAAGGAAGAAAATACATTCCCAAATAGAAATATGTCTCAACCAAAGAAAAATAGAAAGTAAAAAATGATGAGAGATATCAGTTCCTAATCTCCAAGCCATGACCATTGAACGTGGTCCCAAGAACCAAGTATCGTTAAGCTCTTCTAAAGTCACTGCAGACCTATCCATCATCTACATAAGACATGACATGTGTGGGAAAATATCATGTATGGGTGAGTATATACATACCCAGTAGGATGCCTTGAAAGTTGAAGGGGGAGCAGTAAGAGATACAATAGGAATAAAAAGAGAATAGATAGTAAATATCATATAGCTCAACCCAAAGCAAGATAAAGATTATCCTTGTCCAAGATCAGGGATCAAAATAGTGTGTAAATAGACTACATCTTGAGTCTTTTCCACCCATAACAAGAGAGTAACCTCATCAAACCACAAAAATCTAAACACAGAAAGCACATGGAATACCCTTTGCATCTTGAAAACCCATGGAAGGAGATAATTCAAATCCAAAGGTATGGACACACACACACAAATATATATATATATATATATATATATATATATATATATATATATATATGCTCAAAAAAATAATCCCAAACAATAGAGAAATGGGATATCCATCTCACATATAATCCCAAGAAAAGAGTCTCCAATAGTTACAGAAGTCCAATAATGATGCCCAATTACTCACAAGTCTTCCTTGTAGAAAACATCCAAGTCACACTATGCATCATCACTATTCCATACATTGTAGGGTCTATAATATCTAGGTTGAGTTCCCATGCCCTGATACAATAGGAGGGTTCTACTCAGTGGATAGATAGAGGACCCATACCCTATTCCAATATAAGGGTTCCACTCTAATAGTATAAATAGGACCCATGACCTACCCAGCAGAAGGGCTTCATTATGATAGTAGGGGACCCATGCCCATCCCAGCTATAGGGTTTCACTCTAAAAGTTGGTAGAGGAACCATTTCCTATGCCAATAAGATGGTTCCACTCTAAGATTCTATAAAGGATCCATGCCCAGCCCAGCTGGAGGGTTTCACTCTAGGAGTCAATAGAGGACCCATGCCCTATGATAACAGGAGGGTTCCAATCTAATTTTAGAGGACCCATGCCCATCCCAGTTGGAGGGTTCCACTCTAGGAGTTTGTATAGGACCCATGCCCAGCCCAGCTGGAGGGTTCCACTGAGAATGCCTATGGTGATCATGTGTGATGACTACCGTCATTGAGCATTGCCTAAATAAGCACCATGACCAAAAAATATCAAATCATATCCAAAAAGTCACAAATGATGGATCCATCATGTTCTATGTGAATTTTTTTGGATATGATACTCAAGAGAAAAAATCTGAGTCCAAATGAAGGAGATATGAGATATTGAAGTTTTCTTAAAAGGAACCAAGGGGTACATGGATTGTGAGGGGACTTACACAACATATGGTCCTGCTCCATCACTTGTACATATCCCTAGAGGAACATAACTTTCCAACTATATAGGGATATACATGGCATGACCATGCCACTTGGGGTCCCGCTAGTGTGTTTGGATATGTCCGTGTATCCAAGTCATGTCCGTGTATCCATCCTGTGTCCGTGTACTCAAACCGTGTCTATGTACATTGGTACATGGTCGTGTACTCCCACATGGGGACCTAACCATGTGCTCTTTCACATGGATCATCCACACAGGGAAGCGATACACAATGTGTAGGAGGGCCACATGTCATACCACCCTTATAAATTCCCAAAACCCTACCTTCCACATCATAGGGGCTACATGCCTTATGTTTATCATGGTACATGACGTGTAGTCGTGTTTTTCACAGAAATCTAGATCTGAACTCAACACCTAAAATCCGGCCATTTTTCCATATATCTTGCCTCCACACCATCCAAAATCAGTGTATCTAGTTTGGATATGTTTTTTCTAGACTTCTGGTGGCTGGAAATAAGTTCTATTAGTCCTCAGGGGTTTGTCTCATTCCCCACATGCCTCTGATCCTTTCGGTGCCAAGGATTTGATATATAATCATCAAAATTCTCACCCATGTCCCATAATCTATCAATAAACACCCCTAGTTTGTTGATACATCCCTAAAATGTGGATTTTGTTTTATTCCAGGGGTCTGATTGGGCTCGGTACCACCCGAAAATGTTGAATCGGGACTGCAGGGTCCAACCGGTGACGAATGTGAAGGAAATGAGGGGGAAAAGCACAAAAACAAATGTTTATCAATCTTTTCCAAGAATTATTGTCCAAATATAAATAATGGGTATATATGTGGTTATAAAACAAAATAATAATCAATTAAACTAGTATACGGGCACATGCAAAGGCCACAACTGGTGCGAATCAAAGGATGTGATTGATCTGATTGATTAGTTTAATAAAAAATAGAATAATCCATAGTTTTAAAAGTCCTTCATAAATAATGTATCGTTCATCATCTAAGAATCTGCTTGAAAGCAATTAAAGGAATTCATTATGTTCACTGCATCCCAATCTGCTCTGATCTAGAGTTTCATCATCATCCGATATGATCAGCCAACAAAAGGAGGAAATAGAAGATCTAGAATCCTCCTAGGGTTTATGAGGATAACCCTGGAGGATTCTCCATAGTGGTAGTTTTATAGATATTTCAGTTAGTTTAAAATAATAAATAAAATAAAATTAATTAATTAATTAACTAACTAAATGTACCACCAATGGGAGAGATATATGAAGAAACCGCGTTGACCTATTTTAGGTCACATTTGGGGTAAACATCATGTCCCAGACTCAAATGTGGTCTTGAATTTTTGAACCGAGATTCTATTTAAGATTCATACCATTTTATTTAAGAGACTACACATGCGTAATATAAAATATATTTAATATTTTAATAAAATTAATTTCAGGAACACCAGGCCGCATAATTGCACACTGTTTCAATTCCTGGCTCTGTAAATATATGTAGAAATATTTCAAAGTCTTAAAAGGTAGAAAAAAAGTCTCAGCATCATTATCTCCTTCAATATTTTCATCCTTAAAAAGAAAAACTAAATAAACAACTTGGGATAATGAGCTTGCATCTGGCTCTCCCGCTCCCAGGAGCTCTCTTGTACATTTTGATGCTACCACAACATGTGAACCAAGGGGATGGTACATCCACACAGGGTTCTCTCTTGTCGATCCTTGATCTCAACTAAGTTATCCATAAATATTTCTCTATATTCAATGTCTAGATAACCCCAGTCGATAACTTTCATAGGGTCATGCATGTATCTCCTTAGCTACGACACGTGGAAGACATCGTGAACCCACTCTACTGTGGGGGTTGGGTGAGATGGTAAGCATCCTTGCTAACCCTATTCATGATCTTGAACGACCCGATGAACATCAAGAATAGATTTTATCCTCATTTGAACCTCTAAAATTCTCATAATGTGGAGAATATCAGGAAAACGTGGTCTCCTACTCAAACTACAAGGGCCTATGATGACGATCTTAATAATATTTATTCCTAATCTAGGCCAACCGCATCCACTCATGGACGACCTGGACCTTCTCTATCATCACCTGTACCAACTATAGACCCACAATATATTTCTCGAAATCTCTTCATAGCATAAGGGTTACCTATAGGGTCTCCCGTACAGGGCCTAAAAATGTTCCATGATGATGGAAGAGTGGTAGAAGTTATTGTATGCAAACTATACCAAGGGAAAGTGATCCACCCAGCTTCATAAAAAGTCTAACATGCAATATATTAGCATATCCTCTAATTCTAGAATAGTGAACGCAGTTTTCCCATCCTTCTAGGTGTGAAAGGTTGTAATCATCCTCATCTGGGTCCTAAATGCCTCCTGTAGGCCTCTCCATAACTGTGATGTAAACCATGCATCATGATCGGAGAAAATCTTTGAGGTCACCCCATAGAGGCAAACAATATTCTGTATGTACAACTAAACCAAACTCTCCACTGAACTCTAATCCATAATAGAAAGAAAGTGTGATTATTTTGTGAGTTAGTTAACTATCACCCATATGATGTTATGGCCCTTCGCTATCCATGGGATCCCTATACCAAAGTTCATGGATATGTTGCCCCAATTCCACTTCGAGATCTCAAGGGGCTGCAAAAAACTTTCTAGAACCTAGTTCTCATCCTTGACCTACTAACATGTGAGGCACTGAGAGAAAAACCTAGTAAACTCCATCTCATTTTAGACCACCAAAACTAATGCTAAAGTTTATACATCTTCCTTACACTGGGATGTACAGATATGGGATAAGTTTGGAACTATCATATCACATCCTCCCACATCGTGATTGGAACCACCATCCATCCCTAGAAAAATATGACATGATTCCATCCTTTAGAATATCCACATAGTGAATGCACTATGGATATTTGGTCATGGAAGATATCCCAGTCTATGTCTCCTAGATCAGACTCTCTCACATGATCGAGAAACAAAAGTGTCAACACCATAGACTGAATAAAAGTTTCATCATCCTGCTCCACTAGGGTCATCTATAAAGAAGCCAACTTTTCAAAATAATCATGTACCAAACAAGCCTATGAATTCACACTAAGGGAATATTCTACCACATTTCCCTTCCATAGAGTATATACTCTCTCGAAGTTAGAGTCCTATAGGAACTCCAACCCACACTGCTATCTTAGGTTCATGTCTCTCTACATGAAGACATACCTGAGACTCTAATGGTTTGAGTAAACCACAAAGCGCTCTCCCAGAAGGTAGTGCCTCCACATCCTTAGGGAAAATACTACCACTTCTAGCTTAAGGTCATGAGTTGTGTAATTCTTCTCATGGGGTATCAACTGCCTTAACCCATATGTGATAATTGCCTTCCACTGTATCAACACGCAACTAATCCCAAATAATGAGGAATCATAATACACTAAAAACTCCACACCTTCCTTTGGTAGTATCAAAATAGGATCACTCATCAGCCTTAGCCTAAAATCCTCAAAGTTTCTCTAACACTTCTCAATCTAGGTAAACAACTTCCCTTTCCATGTCAGGGTAGTCAAAGGGGTTGAAATCCTGGAGAAGTCTTCCAAAAATCTCCTACAGTACCTTGGAAATCTAAGAAAACTTGTCACCTCTAACACCCTCTTGGATGGGTCCCAAGTAATCACTACATTGATCTTTGCTGAGTCAATAAATAAACCATGATTAGAAATTACATGCCCCAGGAAGTGAACATCATGAATCCAAAATTGGCTCTCTAAGGGCTTTACATAAAACTGGTTCTCTCAAATAAAATCTTGAACTATCCTCAAGTACTATGTATGATCCTCCTATGATGCATAGTAGATGAGTATGTCTTTGATGAAAATAACCACAAACTGGTCCAAGTATGACTAGAAGATCTAGTTCATCAACTCCATAAACATGGTGGGAGCATTCATCATACCAAATGGAATCTCTAGGAACTCATAGTGTCCATAAAGACATAGAAATTCCATATTTGGAATATCTATCTCAGGAACCCTCAACTGGTGGTAATTAGACTTGAGATAGTTCGTTGAGAACCATCTCATCCCTCACAACTGGTTAAAGAGGTCATCAATCCTTGGTAAGGGGTAATTTTTCTTTATCATGGCCTAGTTTAGGTGATGATAATCGACGAAAATCCATAAGGTCCCATATGCATTTTTCATGAAAAACTTTCCAAGTTAAAGAAATGGGTCTTACAAATCCCTACCTATGTAGATCCTCCAACCGCACCACTAGCTCTCAAAGACCCATGATGTCATCTGTTGTAGTAACACAAAAACCAGGTTGTCCCTAGTGAAAGTCTATATGGAGGTCCATATAATAGTGGGAAGGTAAACCTAACACATAAGTACACCCCGCCATCGATGGAGGGAGATGAGATATCATAGCATCCATTGTTCCAAGGGTAATACTAGCTAACTGATAAATCAATTGCAACCTCTTGTGAATGTGCTCATTCTTCTCTGTCTAGGGATCACTGATCCTGATGGAGGAAAACTCCATCCTATAACCCAAATGCACTACCAAACTCACTGGTAGAAATAATTTTAGCATGGACAGTCGATGATCGGCCCATATCAAGGAAAACATTGTAGGGTATCACTATCACTATGTAAAGATTTGGTGTGTGGATATCTCTCTCTCCTCACTGAGTAAGCTTAACCCATTGAAAGAAACGTTCAACAACTAAACCTCTCTACTAGAGCCTACAACAAAAGGGTTGAGAAAAAAGGCCTCCACTGGTATCTCTAGGTCTTGAAAAGGGGCTACACAAAGGGAAATGTGGATTATAACTATGTGTTAAAAAATGTTGTTGGAGTAGTAGTGACATTGGTTATACCCTCAGTCACACTCGATCCTCCCAGCCAGAAGTCCCATCCATTGAGAGCTCATACTTTCCCTTTCATACCTACTCTCCTCAACCAAGGCCTGCACCGACACACCATCACATCCGCACATCCCGAACATGCAAGTCAAAGGGACTTGTCCAACACACCTTGAAACTACCCGATATAGGTGGAACTGACTCACTCTCATAGTTTTTAATCACATCACAAGGACAAATCTTGGTGGGGGAGGCATCCCTCTTCCTCATATGTATAATTTCACACCAAAGCATCTCAATCACAGGACTATATTGATGCCCAAATATTTCCTAGAGAGGTATCACCATGTGGATCACTATTGGAAGGGATCTTATACAAGTGGGATATCCATACCATAGGATTGGCCCTAACCTCAACCACCTGAGAAGGAAGTCTGGATTAACACAATACATGTGTGATCTCTATTCCTGAAATCTAAAATGTGCACTCAGTATAGGTGTGTCATCTTCTAGTAACACCAGAACCAACTTCTGCTCTATGAAGAGCACTAGTTGTGAGTGAAACCATTCAATTAGTTAGGATCTACAAAAGTATGAAACCTCATATCACCAACTTAAGCCAAACCTCTCCTGCCTAGTAAACAAGATCATTGCAGAACCTAAATGGCCTCTAGCACTAGAACTCATGGGGTACACTAAACCGGTACACATTCTCAATATTATATGATGATACTACCAACTTCTTAATAGGTGGGGATTCTTCTACATGCCCTCCTAGAGAAAAATATATCACATGATAGACCATGAACTGAGGCCTCATCTCTCATCATATCATCATCACGATCCGAAAATTGATAACCTAGATGGATGTCTTCACAGGGGCATCTCAAAAGTGTTCAAGACATACCTTGGTAAAATGATCATATATATATATACAACATTGGGGAGATGAATCAAGAAGGATAGTTAAAGAATCAATCCTATATGATTCATCTACCATTGATCCCTACAACTAATGTCTCGATATGGTGAGTCGACAAGCAGGTAGTCAAGGTCCTGGTGAATAGATATATCGATCAACCATACCATCTCTAGATTCCCTGTCATGAGAGCCGAAATTGAAAGACTTTGAAACTATTTCCCTAATCTCAACCAAATCCTCATAAGGGGACTAATCCAGACATTATTACAAGGAATGAAATTCTCTGATACCAATCTGTCACAACCCGACCCTAATCGAGGATCGAGACACAAATACCCCAAGCCCGCCTCCATATTCCATGGGGTGTTGAAAAGTGCAGAAAGGTATATACTGAATGGGAGGACTTTTCCTAAAGTACCTACACACACACACACCTTCCATCTCAATATAGAATTTTAGAGGAAATAATAATAAAAGATTCAATAACTAGAAAGTAAAACATGCATGAAAAACCTCTAGTCCTTATAAGAGTATGATAGTGCAAACTGATAAGTAAAGGGAGAAAATACACACCCAACTAGAAATATGTATCAATCTAAAAAAACTGGAAAGTAAAAAAATATTGATAGAGCCCATCTCTTGATATCCAAGCTACGACCATCGTATGCGGTCCCAAACACTCGGTATCCCTAAGCTTATCTAAAGTCATTTCTGACCTATCCATCATCTACATAAGAAACAAATCATGTGGGAAAATCCCATGCATGGGTGAGTATATGTCTACCTAGTAGGATTCCCCAAAATATGAAGGGGGGGGGGGTAGTAAGAGATATGACATGAATAGAATGATAGTAGATAGTAAATAGGATTCAGCACTACCCAAAGTAAGATAAAGAGTAACCACATTCAAGAACAGGGGGCTCAACACAATGTGTAGATGGACTACACATTAAGTTTTTTCCATCCATAGTAGGAGAGTAACCTCATTCAACCACGATAAGATAAAAATGGAAATCACATGGTATACCCCACATGTATTCGTAACCCATAGAAGGAGAGTATCCAAATACAAAGGTATGAACACAAATATATATATATTCTCAACAAAAGAATCCCAAAAGAGAAAGAAATAGGATATATATCTCATAGATCAGCTTAAGAAAAGATTCACCAGCTATTCCAAAAGTCTAACAATGATTCCCAATAACTCGTGCGTCTACCCAGCAGAAAACATCCAATTCAATCCACACCTCATCACTTTGCTGCACAATCGAGGGGAAAAAATCTCTAGGTTGAGGACCCATTCCTTGGTATAATAGGAGGGTTCCACTCAGTGGATAGATAGAATACCCATACACTATTTCAACAGGAGGTTTCCACTCTAATAGTCGATAGAGGACCCATGCCTTTCCTAGTAAGAGGGTTACACTATGATAGTAATAGACCCATACCCATTCCAGCTAAATGGTTCCACTCTAGAAGTTGATAGATGACCCATGCCATGTGCCAATAAGAGGGTTCCACTCTAAGAGTCTATAGAGGATCTATACCAAGCCCAACTGGAGGGTTCCACTCTAGGAGTCAATAGAGGACACATTCCCTATTCCAAAAGAGGGTTCCACTCTAGAATTATATAGAGAACCCATGCCCAATTTAGCTAGAGGGTTACACTCTAGTCATCAAGGACCCATGCCCATCCCAATAGGAGGGTTCCAATCAGAATGCCTATGGCGATCTTGGGTGATCACTTACTTCATCGAGATTCTCCTAAACAAAATATAATCATGAAAAAAATATCAAATTGTATCCTAAAATACACAAATGAGGGCACCATCTCAGTCTATATGGAGAAAAATTAAGGATAGGCTACTCACAGGACAAAATATGAGTCCAAACAAAGGATATAATAGAGATTGAAGTTTCCTAAAAAGGAATCAAGGGGTACATGGTGTCTGAGGGTACCCACATGGTGTGTGGTCCAATTCCATCACCTAGACACTTCCTTTGATAGTGCTACAAAAATGACCTATATCAGCGCTAAGAAAGGGCTTTAACAGTGCTAAAAAAGCGCTATAAAGCTCAGTGCTAATATAGGGGGGTCCCTTTTATCAGCGCTCTGAAAAGCGCTGATAAAGTTCAAAAAAAATAAAAATAAAAATAAAAAAAATTAAAAATAATGCGGGGAGGGCTTTTATCAGTGCTTCACACCCTATTTATCAGCGCTAGGAGGTCTCCCATGTGCTTCCCTTCCCGCTCATCCTCATACGCGCGCACCCCCTTTGCTTCCACCGAAACTCGAACCCGGGACCTCCCCCCTTTCGCGGATGCACCTTTACCACTAATCCATTTGGTTTTGTTCTCTATTTAATGATATATCTCTATATATATATAGTTATATTTATTCATATATTGATATAGATTCATATTATTATAAATATATTTATTCATATATTAGTATATATATATTAATTCGTATATTAATATATTTATATATATATTTTTAGTTATAATTTTTTATACGTATATTTATTTGTATATTAATATATACATATAAGATTAGTTTTAAATACATTTATGAAAAAAATATGTTTTTATGTGTGTTTATAAATAAATAAATAAATAAATACATACATACATAGATATATACAACACACAGACACACACAGAGACACACACACACACAAACACATATATATTTACGAATAAATACATATATATGTGTATTTTAATAGCCATAGAATGTACTTATAAGATTAGTTTTAAATACATTTATGAAAAAAATATGTTTTTGATGTGTGTTTATAATTAAATAAATAAATACATACATATATACATATATACAACACACAAACACACACATAGACACTCACACACACACAGACACATATATATTTATGAATAAATACATATATATGTGTATTTGAAAAGCCATAGAATGTTAAAACGACCATAACTTATAATCTAGAATCCCATTTCAACTCCACAACTAGTCAAATCAAAGAAAATGAAACATTCTTAGATATGATATGTGGTATAGGCCTAACGGACATCCGGATCAGAAGTTATACTTGTTTGAATGTTAACAAATCAGGGTATCCCGACTAAAAACTCAGTTTTGGAGGCCTTATGTGCCTTTTTGGGATCGTAAAATGTGACAGAGGCTTTCCTTGGGTCACCAGCATGTAGAGATCATCGCGGGCTTTGATTTGATATGCTGTAGAGCTCAAACAGACACCCGGATCAAAAGTTATGGCTGTTTGAAGTTTGAGTTACATTTTCAACATATTTTAGATCTTTTATTAATTGTTTTGATTTTTTGTGTCCTCAAATTGTTATTAAATGATTTTTAATCTATAATAATTAGAAAATTATTAATTAATAATATTTTTTAAAAATATTTTGAATCCATTTTCACTAAATTTATTATATATTAAATGTAATAGTCTATTTATATGTATCTATAACATATTTAAAAAATATATATTGTATTTATATCAATATAAATATACTTATATAACAAAATATTATTTTTCATGAATATTTTTTTGGAAACTTAACATTTATCAGCATGCAGGAAATGCGCTGATAAATCCCCTCTTTATCAGCGCTACTTAAAGAAGCGCTGATATAGGGGGGCCTTTATCAGGGCTAAAAAAAGCGCTGATAAAGGGGGAGTTTATCAGCGCTTTTTTTAGCGCTAATAAATGCGACCCTTTATCAGCGCTTTTTTTAGCGCTGATAAAGGCCCCATATATCAGCACTTTTTTTAGCGCTGATAAAAGTGAAGCGCATCCCTTGCTCTTTTTTGTAGTAGTACATATAGGTAATATACACAACATGACCATGCCACTCGGGGCCCCACCCATGTTCTTGGCTGTGTTTTTGTATCTAAGCCATGCCTATGTATCCATCCTGTGTGCATGCACTAAAACCGTGTCTGTGTACTTTGGTACATGACCATGTACTCCCATACATGGTCCTTCCTGTGTGATCTTCCACACAAATTTCCCACCCAGGGAAGCGATACATGACATGTAGGAGGGCTACACACTATTCCATCCTTATAAATTCCCAAAACCCTAGCCACCATAACATAGGGGCTACACACCATGTGTCTATCATGGTACATAGTGTGTAGTTGTGTTTTTCACGGAAATCCATATACTAACTTCGTGATTTGAATTTGGTTGTTCTTCTATAGATCTCACCTCCACACCATCCATAATCAGTGGATCTAGTCTAGATATGTCATTTATATCCATACAGGGGCAAAAAATTAGTTCTATCGGTCTTAATAGGTTCTTCTCACATCCCACACAACTCCAATCCTTCTCTCATTATGGATTTGATATTTGATCATAAAAACAGTCACCCACATCCTGTAATCTATCTATAAAAACCCTTAGTTTGTCTATCCATCCCTTACACACAGATTCATTGTGATTCTAGGTGTCCGATCAGGCTCGGTACCACCATAAATTGTTGAACCGGTACCACAAGGTCCAACCGGTGAAGAACGCGAATAAAATAAGGGGGAAAAGCACAAAAAATGTTCATTGATTGTTTCCAAGTGTTCTTGTCAAACAATCAAGAATATGGACATCTGAGGTTATAAAACCAAATAATAATCAATTAAACTGGTACATGGGTGCATGTAAAGGCCATAATTGGCACAAATCCAAGAAGGGGATTGATCTTCTCAATCAGTTTAATCAAAAGGGCATAACACACAATTTGACGGGTCCTACATAGAGACTGGATAATTATTCATCAAAGAATGCACTCTCTAATGATTGAAGGAAGTTTTTGTGTTCACTACTTCCCAATATGGTCTGATCTATACTTTTTTCATCGTCCGATATGATCCTCCAATAGAAGGAGTAAGAAGAAACTCTGGAATCCTCCTAGGGTTTATATAGCTAACCCAAGAGGATTCAACATAGAAGTGGTTTTATAGATATTTTAGGTAGTTTAAAATAATAAATAATTTAATTTAATTTAATTAATTAACCAACTTAACATTCCATCAATGGGTAAGATATCTGAATGCCCCACACTGACATATTTTAGGTCGTTCCTAGGGTAAATATTGTGTCCCAGAGTCAACCGTGGTCTCATATTTCTGATCTGAGTTTTTTAAGAGTTATTACATTTTATTTAAGATACCACACATGTATAATATAAAATATATTTAATATTTTTATAAAATTAATTCCAGGAACACTAGGCCTTGGAATCACACGTCGTCTTAACTCCTTGATCTAGAAATATATGTAGATATATTTCAAAGTCTTACAAGAAAATAACCTGAGTCTCTACATCTATCTTTATGATCAAATGAATTTACCATAAGTTCTTATCATAAGACTCTATTCGATCACAAGTATTTATCATAGTCCTTTACGATTGTAAGGGTTATAGAATTAGGAAAATTTCATTTGAAAATAGAAATATCTTTAAACATAAAAACACTTATGAATACATATATAAAATTGTTTAAACTTGTGTTAACATACTTAAAAAAATTATCAGTAGAAAAATATGAATTTTTTAGCATAGAAACTAAGGATAGAATTGTAAATGTTGGATCAAAATTAGTATAACCAAAAATACCCCCTTTGGATTATTATAAAACCCATAAAATTAAAATATAAAATTTTATAGTAGTTTTTTAAATAAATTTGTTCAGATTAGAATACTTCATAATTTTAATGTTGAATAATTTTTTTGTTTGTTATATTTTATCCTCCCCTTTTTTTTATATCAAAAAGAAGGATAATAGAATGGGTATAACACATTCAATGCTTCACACTAAAATAAATAACTATGTGAACATATGACTGAAATGAATTATAATTTTGGTATTGGATTTTATGAACATTTGAAAAGTAAAAATAAAATAAAAAATTAGAAGTCAATATTAAGTAGCCAAATAAAGAATTCAAATTAAAATAATGTACTCATTTTAATTAATAAAATAAAATAATTATAATGATAGAAAAATAGAACTACAAATAAATAACAAAGACACATTAGTCCTTAGGATCAGGATTATGGTTGGATGATGGTTCAGGTTGAGGGTTAATAGGTGGTTTATGTGGACAAGGTAAAACTCCTATAGTTATAAATTCTCTTTTAGTAATATATTTCATGGCTTAATCAGGGAAATATCAAGAAGTAAACTGAGCTTACAAACTTTTTTTGGACATAAAATATCTTCCCAGAATATCTGGTTCAAGATATATTTTATCCCCAAGTTCAAACAAAGCTCAATTATGGGTTCTAGACTCTTCACTATTCCATGATCACAGTATTCAAGAAAAATCATGAATCCCTATCTTATTTATACTTGAGTCATTCTATAAAGCATCATAGTAATATTTTATTGAGACACACAACTTGCTATCATCTTCTTCAAATCTTCCAATTAAGGGTTTGATAAAACTGTTAAAGAGACTATAGGTTGATCTTGAGAAACTACCAACTAATTTAAACTTTAAAATTCTCTTTTAACCTCAAGATATTTAGGAATATATTCATTAATTAATTATACAAACTTTGGAACCACCATATTTACAAAGTTATACTTAATCTCCCTTTTAAGATTTATCAAAAACTTGAAATTTTTATTCAAGGTTACTTCCCATCCATTTAATAGCTTGAAATTTTTTTTACTCTAGTTGTTGAACCCTTACTTTAGAGATAATATACCTTGTAAATTGGTTAGGAGTGTTGGAATAGTGAGAGTTATTCTATAGGGTTTGAATCCTTTCAGTCATTATTGTTGGTCGGAGTAGATTAATCAAGAGGGGGGTGAATTGAGTATCTATAAAAATTTCTGTTACGAATTGATTCTTTGAAAATTTCCCCCAATTAAAAATATAATCAAAGTCAGTTTATAGTGAATTTATAAAATTACTGAATGTTCAATTAATTTCTTATAATATTGATTAGTTCTTAGCTATACTAATCTAGAGATTAATATACCTTTTGAAACTAACCTACTGGTTCAAAATAGTTATAAACACTTTCTAAAATAACTATCAAAGTAAAAATTTAGTTTCCTGAAATATAATGTAAATTAAAGAAAAACTAAATTAAAATATATAATGGATAAAACAAGTGGTTCAATCTCAATCCGAGACCTAATCCACTCCACTTGGAGATCATTTTTCACCAAGCAGTTTATATTAATAAACTTGATCCACACCCTGGATCTGGGTAAACAACAGTGCATAGGACTGTCCAGGTCACACAACCTCTTCCACTGTTCTTTGTGGGTATAAACTACCAGGTCACACAAGGACCTCTTCCAAACTTATCCATGGGAGTAAAAAAATTTAAGACGATATGAGGGGAAGGATATCTTGTATCCTTCAATTTAATACAGGAGACAATGTGTGTTTTAATACAGACACACACACATTTATTAAAAGCTAAAAGAAGTACACAACAGAGAAAAGATGATGAGAAAGGGTTAGAAGTGATATGAGTGTTATTATATGAAGCTCTGTACTTTTTGGATGAATCAGATGCAAGTATCGAGTCCTCTTGTAAAAAATAGAGTATATCAAGTCTCGTGCTCTGGTTTCTAGTTCAATGGTGTAAGCTATCTAGATCATGTTCTTCTTAGAGTTGGTACTGTGAAAATGTTTTTGGATCTGATATATGGTAGTTCGACCTTTAGTAATCGAGATTTCTTCATGTGTTCTTCAGTTGTATGTTGTTGCATGTATGAGTTCTCTTTTCAAATACTTGCTCACTTTTTTTGTTCCAGTGCCATGTTTTCCTTTTTATTAAGGAGTTCATGTGTTGGAGCCAACATGATGCATGTATTCTGCACCTCGTACTTCATATTGTTAGGTGACATGTATACAAGGAAAATTTAATTATTTCAATGCCTTTAAATGACTAAAATATGATCATTAGAAATTAAATTGAAAATAAAAAAAATAGATTAAATAATAGTGTCACAGTTTTTCTTGAAATGGTATCACTTGGAAACAGTGTCACCACAAAACAATGTATTATTATTTTTATTTGAGTGGTGAGACAATCATGATTCCATAGTTTCATTGAGATCAGGAACTGTTAGCACAAATTCAGTGTTAGGATCACAATGTTTGGTCCTTTTCCAAACTTTGAACGATGTCTTGGTGATGGTACCAAGGAACTGGTGTCATAGACTTCATGATATCTGAAACTGGTTACAGTGTCAGGGTCACGGTGTCAGGGTCACGATGTATGGGTCACGATGTCTAGGTCATGGTGTTTGGGTCATGGTGTTTGGGTCACAATGTCTGGGTCACGGTGTCTGGTCCTATGCTAAAAATGAGAACTAGTGGCAGACTTATGATTTCTCAGAATTAACCAAATATCTATAAACAATCTTAAAAAGTAATATTCATAGAATGAATTAGACTTAATCATTCATATAAGAAAACATTATAGAACAAAATTAAATATATGTTATAATAATCAAACATGATTTATAGGAATCAGGATCTTGTGAAAGTTTATTTAAAGAATAGGGAAACCAATCATCTCTACACATGATTTAAGATATATTAAATAGGGTTAACATGATTTTTGATCATTAAAACATGATTAAAACAAGAGGAGTCCAAAAATCTACCCCTTTTTGATGATCACAAATAATAGGAGTTAGATTTCTATTATTAGTGTGCTTTCTCCCCCTTTTGGGATTATAAAAAAGATTAGAGGAAAAAGAAAAAAATAATGAAAGTAAATAAGAGAATAGATAACAATAGTGCGCATTTCATTATATGGAAAGATATTTGTCAGTACAGGAAGTAGGAAAAAGTAAAAAAAATCCCTATAAAAATATAGTGTTTACTTTTCTTTAGAACTAGAAGTCTTCTCTTTTCCCTTGGCAGCAGTATTAGAAGGAGCCACATGTGTAGAAGTAGAGGTTGAAGAAGGGAGTGATCCAACTGTCAGAGAAGGAAGAGGTAGGACTTCAAAAATAGAAGGTTCCATAGTGGATTTGGTTGAAGACTGAGGAAATTTTTGGTCAAGGATAACATGTCTGATCTGGCTGAGAGCCTGATATACAGACATCCAGGTAGAAGCAAAAGCGGTGGATGATGGAGTGAAACTAGGCCACAAAGGTGTAGATGCATGATCCACAATGGTAGTTCTTTGCACATGAAGATAAGGATTAAACAATTGAATGAAATCAGTAATGATATCACCACCATACTGCATTGTCTTCTCTAAATCATATTTGTTCTCCATGAACTTATCTAACAAAGGAGTGAAATCTTTCAGCTTTTGGACTTGAGTCTTGAAGGCTTGAGTGACAGGATGAATTTTCAAATTATCTTCCAGATATTTGAAATTATTGGTCATATCATGCTTAGAGAAAATCCTATTAAAGTAGAAATACACTTTCTTAGTAATATCTTCCTGAGCATCATTGGAAATATTTGAATTAATCCTCACTAAGTCAAGTACTCTGTCACTATTCTTGACAACCGTAGATAAATTTTCCTTTTCAAAACCACTTAACACTAAATGAAGTTCCTTCTTAAAAATAGTTATGAGTAGATCATAGTAAATGGGTTGAGATGAATGTCCAGAAGCATTAGAGGTTGTAACAACTTAAGTGAGGGACTTGAGCTGATTTAGAACTTTCTATAGACATACCTTGTACTCATCAGTCAGTTTTTTAAGACCAACAAAAAGATCATGCATCTCATTACCTATCTAGATGTTTCTCTTAGACACTTTTTCAAATACTAAAGTTAATTTTGGTTGAATCAGAGATGCAAATTTTTGTGGAATCTAACCACTAACATCCTCAACAGGATGATCAATTGGAGCTTGTCCTAGTTCCAACACTTTTTTTATATCTTCAACCATATCCCTGATAGAATTAACCTCATCACTCAACTACTTGTTCTCAATTCTAACCTCTTGTATTTCATGAAGATTTTTTTGTTGAATCTTCCATATGATTTTCTCTAACAGTAAGCAAGCATCTCTTTCACTAAGATTTGTCATAGGAGCAAGCTGTGTGCTCACGATATTTTCAAATCCAGCTAATAAAGTAACTCCAAAAGCTTTAAAATCATTGTGACTCATGGAAGAAGAAGGTTCTTGTGAAGATTTAGGAAGATGAGTTGAGATAGGTTCATGCTCCTTAGTAGAGATTACTTCTAGAGCAGAAATTGGTTTCAATTGAAACACAATGGAAAGGTCTATGACTTTAACCGAGGCCTCCTGAGCATTATCCACATCAAAGTAGATAGGAAACTTATACCAGATATCTACAGTGCTTTGATCAACAAGATTTATAACTTCAACACTTTCTAGACTAGGGTGATGCTCCCCCTCAACAAGTTAATCTCTTACAGGACTAAGATATTCAGTCCCTTGATCTATTTCTAAATTTTCATCTCTAATAGCCTCACCCATTTCTTTTATAGCCAGCTAAAAGGCTTGTTCCATTATTTACTCAGTAAATAGAATAATCTCAGGATCAACTAGTTCCTCTAAATGTTACTCAATAGCAGCCTCTTCCTAAATAGTAAGTTCTTCTTCTAGATGCTCCTTAGGAAAAAAAGTTTCTTTTAAACTAACTATAGATTATTTTCTAGAAGTAGGTTCTTCTTATAAATCACCACTTTTTCAGTAACAAGTGAATCCTTCTCAACTACATTTTTTGGAATAGGTAGACCACTATCTTCTTTGTCTAAGACATTTCCTTCCATAGGTGCAACAACTGCCTCTTCTTCTTCTTCATCAGGATAATTAAAAACTTCATCTGGTTCCAAAACAGGATCAGATATGTTCTTAGGTCTTGAAGGATGCTCAAACAGATTAAACTTTTCATATAACCTTTAATTTTCCTCCAACGAAGACCTTTTCCAAGGATTCCAACTTATTTTCATCCTTCTGACTATATCCTTTGAGATACAAAACTCATAGTCTTTGATGAATTATTTATTCGGTCCAACCACTCCTTTAGCATAAAACATTATAGAGATTAACCATGAATAGAACAAAGAGGTAGACTCTGAAGTTGTCTTAATCAATTCACACATGTGAAGTATAACATACTTACACAGATTAATCTTGTGACCATTTTTCATAATATGTATCAAGAAAAATCTTGATACCTGAGGGTAGAAAAATATCCTTTCCTTGGACTAATCAGATTCTAGATAAACTTAAACAGCAATCTCGCTTCACCATATAACTCATCAGAAATTTCTCTTCTTTTTTTGTAATTTCTAGCCAAACATACTAGGGCCTATTCTAAGACAAAAACATCATTTAGAGGAGGAGGAAATCTCTGGTAATCCTCAAAAATTCTTTCATGAGGTATCCCTAGGAAGACAACCCATAACCTCAAGGAAAAAGTACATCTTTGACCATTAATCCAGCTTCTTAGAACAAAACCATCTTTAGTATTGAATGAAAACTGGATAAACTGATAAAACTGAGAATTTGTTTTTGGATAAATTGGACTTGTCTCTTTTGTGAACCAGATCAACCATCCTTGATCTTCCATTATTTTCAAAACTAAAGACTTACTTTCCATCCAAAACTAAGGACATATTTTCTTTTCTGGAACTACTATTATATCAACAAGATTTGGGTTCAACGGTCCTTCGGGCGCTACTTTTGGTGAAATTTTCACTTTCTTCTGAGATCTGTTCTTCTCAGGAGTTGATGAGGATGGGAACTTCATTTTGGGCATTCAACGAGGGTTTGAGAGAGAGAGATAAAGGGATGAAAGAGGACTTACGGTTTGAAAGAGAGGGGTTTTGGTTTCGGGAGAAGAGGGATTGAGTGAATAAAAGAGTGAAAGATATTTGGTTTTTATCATTTAGGGATTTCAAGCATCACAAATTCAAAATCGCGGGATAAAACAATAAAATAATCAACACATCTATACAGGTAATAAAATACAAATAAAAAGAAATAGTTTCATTATAGTGAGACCGTAACAAATTGTCATAGTGAGACCAGAACAGATTTTCACAGTTTCATCTTTACTATGTGACTCCAAATGGTGTGACCGTATCATTTGATATAGTAAGTGCAAGACAGTAACCGAGTGACAATAATTTTGAGACCGTAACCATGAAACAGTAACTTCAAGATAGTAACCTATAAAACTGTGAGAGTGGGATAATAATTCTAAGATAGTGACTTGTGAAACCGTAAATCATGATGCCCTAAACTGTGAAACAATAAGCTGTGATACAACAAGTTTTGAAATAATACACTTTCTACATGATATTTATCATTCCTAATTCATGTATGGTGTAATCTATCCTTTCAGAATTCAACGATTTAGTGAATATATCATCAAGCTGACATTCAGTTCCAATGAATTCCAAAGTGATATCACCTTTTTGATAATGGTCTCTCAAAAAGTGATGTATTACATCAATATGTTTTGTCCTAGAGTGTGAAACATGATTTTTTGAAATTCTAATAGCACTTGTATTGTCACAATTTATAGGTACATGCCTGAATTGATATCCATAATCAATTAATGTGCGTATCATCCAAAATATTTATGCACAACAACTACCTATAGCTATATATTCAACTTTGGTAGTAGATAATGTGATAGAGTTTTGTTTCTTACTACACCATAACACTAGAGACCTGCCTAAAATGTGACATGTTCTAGTGGTGCTTTTTCTATCTAACTTACAACCACCAAAATCATCATCAGAATAGATAACTAACTCTAATGATTATCCTCTATGATAGAATAGTCATAGATTGGGTGTATGTTTGAGGTATTTGAAAATTCTTTTAACAACATTTAAATGAGATTATTTAGGATTTTATTGAAAACAAGCACACATACATACACTAAACATAATAATAGGTCAGCTAGCGGTTAATTAGAGTAAGCTTCCAATCATTCCTTTATAATTGGTTTGATCAACAGATTTTTCATCTTCATCAAGATCCAATGTAAAGACCCAGAAATTTCAAGGAAACTTTTTTCTTAATTTTCTTTGGAATGTTACAAGAACACAGTTTCTGACGGCGCCTGATTCCGAGGCCCGGTGTGCCCAGAATTAATTTTCGAAGTTTAGCTCGGGTACGTTCAGTGAACGAACGAGCGAGAATTTATAACTTTTGAACCGGTGCTCGGAATCGAATTCTGAGGGCACTGATGAAACCACATCGCTGATAATTGCTTAGAAACACCTTTTCCAGAGTTGCGTTTTCACGGGAGAGGTTGATAAAAATTGTGGAAGATAGAATAAAAATTTAACTACAATTTTTATTTTCTCTTAGTGGATTTAAGCTTTGGGTGGAAGTTGGGTAACTACCCAACTTCCCATGGAAGGTTATGAGAGTGGTGGGGCCCACACGAACCCCACCCCTTCACATTCCTTAACTCCCTCTACTCACAATTAAATTTGATAACTTAAGTTTTGATAACTTATGATATTAATGAAGTGTGTTTAATGTGAGTGTTTTAATTTCAAACTCTTGAATTTCAAACCTTAAGTTGTGCTAATAAAATAAGTAAGGGACTTATTTTATTTTGGGTTGGAGGCTTGTTGCCTGAGAGATTTGGGAGAAAAGCTAAGGGAGACTTGATTTTCTTAATCCTCTACGTCGAAGAACATGAAGAATGCAAAGAACGCGAAGAATGCCAAACCCTCGGAGATCGACGACGCGACGCCGTGTACCGCGACGTCAACAACGCTTCCTCCGCGATGCTCCTTCTGTGACGTTTCTTCCGCGATGATCCTTATCTTCCACAACGAACCTCTTCTTCCGCGACGGTTAATTCCGCGATGAACTCACGTTCGACGACAACATTGAGGTAGGGAATTATTTGAGAATGATTTTATTCCCTCGTTTCATTTATTCTAAAGAAAACAAGGAAACATGGATCAACTTATTATCTAGTTGATCCGCGCACGTTTTCCTTGCGGGTTGGGAATTTTTGTTGCGGGAAGTTGTGGGGGCTTATTTTATTATTTATTGTGATCTCATCTGTCGCCTTTCTTGGTTTCATTTTGGGCCGCTTGTTATCATACTAACGGGAGGAGGTCGGACCGCACAAACACGGCTGACCCTCCTCCCCCCTCTTGTTGTTTGAATTTGTTGCGACATGAGAAAGGCAGCGCGGTGCCGTTGCACCACGTGGAAATGAGAAAGAACGTGGCGAAGAAGCGCGGCGCCGTCGCGCCGCGCCGTTGAGGCCGAACGAAACCGCGGGCGGAGTCGGGGCCGCGGAGGCGATTTGAAGACCCCGCTTTTTGTTGTCTAAGTGCGGATCGACAGACGATGGTGAGGCGGGCCGCGAAGGCGTTTTGAAGGCTTTGTAGTGAAGGTCGGGTCCCGAGACGATCACTAGTGAAGACTGCAGGCGAATCGGACCACCGAAGCGCGTCCGATGGTCTGCGGAAGCCACCGCCGGCGCGCCACGCCGGCACGGCGGCACCGGCGGTCGGGGGCGGAGGCGCCCGACGCGCCCCCGGAAGAATACGCCGCGGCTAAAGCCGCATCGGCGAATGAGGGTCCCACGACCGCGCGGGACCGGGGAACGCGGGACGCGGCAGCGCGCCGCGTCCGGTGACACGAAGTGTCCCCCAGCGCGGGGGGACCGCGGCTCCTTGGGCGCGATCGCTCGGCTAGCGCCGAGCCGCCCAGGTCGGCCGGGCCGCGCCGACCCAGGGGGGGTTGGGCCGGGTCGGTCCGGGCCCAGACCCCCCGTTTCGGGACCCATCATGGTCTTTCGCCCATATCTTGAGCTGTAGACCTCCGATCGACACACCGTCTGTGGCGATGAGACCCTCGGATCGAGACGGTCGTTTTGGTATATTATAATAAAGGTTTCAGATAACTTTGGGTTCAACCGAGTTGGTTCGGATACGAAACCAACCGGGCCCTCGGAGCAGAAACGCTTATATCTTGAGCTTCGGGCATCCGATTGATATGCCGTATGTCTTGTTGAATTCCTCTTGAGAAGACGGAACTTTTGGCATACCTCGCCCGAGGTTTGGATGCATTTGGAGTATGGCCGAGTTGGATTGTACCCGAAATCCAACCGGGCCCCTAGAACAGATAAGTTGATATCTTTCAGACCGGACGTCCGTTTGACGAACCGTCAGCGGCGTTGGTGATCACGTAGAGAAACGGTCCCTATGAGTATACCATATGAGATTTCGGGGTACAGTTGAGATACGGCCGGGTTGGTTCGCTCACGAACCCAACCGGGCCCCTGGGACGAAAAAGGCTAATAACTCACAGACTGGGCGTCCGATTGACGCGTCGTCTGTTGCATTGAGACCCCTATGACGAGGCGTTACTTTGAAATACTTCTTCGTGGGACTTTGAGTTACTTGGAGTATTGACCTGTAGCTCGTGGAGGGGACCCTCCTAGAGACGAGCGTGCGGAGTACAGAGACCGTGTAGCCGACTAAGACCTGACGACTGCTTGACTGACTCGACTTGGAGTGAGTCGACTAGCCCAGTGGACGGAGTACTACTTTGTTTGGATGCAGACTCATGGCGGACGGAGCACTACCTGTGTGACAATAAAGACCCACGGTACTCGTCCGGAGAGTACCTCTACAGGCTACTAGGGGGTGTGCACTACTGTGTTTGGGTGGCATACCCCGGCGGGAAGCACTACTGTGTTTGGGTGGCTGACTCGCGGTACTCGATAGGAGGAGTACCTCAGCAGTCTTAGGTTAGTGAGTAGTACCTCAGATTCGTGATAGGACCACTGTACACTCTAGAGACGGGGCTCTTCAGTAGTTACAGTTTCGATAATGAAAATCTTGGTTTGAGCTGAGTCTATGAACTTTGTGTTTACCTCATGATTGAGATGGGTCACTTGATAACTTAGGTATATGTATGGGCATATACCTGGGTTTTGGTTATCCGTTGATTTCAAAATCTTTGTGTTTCCTCATGATTGAGACGAGTTACTTGATAACTTAGGTATATGTATGGGCATATACCTAAGTAGAGGTTATCTGTTGAGATCTTCTTGTGGTTATCCTTGTTGGTTTTAGTGAGACCTTGAGGGTCTCGGGGTCCCTACTGAGTATCGTTATACTCACCCCTGCATGGGCTATGCCCGCACCTCGTTGTGTTGGTTGCAGACGACGGGCAGTGCTAACGGAGGCCGAGTGTTCGAGGACTGGACGGTACCCGGAGGTGGACCACACGACGATTCAGTACCCGGAGGTGGACCACACGACGAGTCAGTATCCGGAGGTGGACTTCACGATGAGACGACACACAGAGGAGGTTGACAGGCGAGAGCATTGTGGAGGCTATCTGTACCTACCCTTCAGGTAGGATCCGTGGTGAACGATCTAGGAGTCGCGCTATCTGTACCTACCCTTCAGGTAGGATCCGAGGAGGACGACCCAGGAGCCGCTTCCATTCTTCCAAGTGATGTCTTTTTCTATTATACTTTTGTTCAGTTGTAGCTGTATTTTCAGTTGGGTTTGTATTCTGGCCCATTTACTTTTCAACACTTTCTTTTCTACTTAGTGTTTTACTTTCGCTTGTACTCTGTGGTGTTTGTTTGCTTTTATAAAGGCAATCCCTTCCCAGTTATCAGGATTTACTCCTTTGGTGCTAGTCTCCAGCCCCTGGTCTATGGAAGGCGGGCTTGGGGTAGTCACGGCACGGGCCCCGAGGATGGGTCGTGACAAATTGGTATCAGAGGAGTCAGTTCTACCGTGGAACTTATAATTATGATATTTCCTTTCTGTGAAGCAATAGTGTTAAGGGTACCGAGTGTGGTCTTCAGTTCAGGGAGTCCAATGTTGGTGCGGGTGGCCGACGTATCCATACACCAGAACCCTGACAACTGATTTCCGACTTTGAGCACGAAAACACTGATTGTGTGTGTGTTTCCCGAAGTTTTTAAATGTCAGCTCAAACCAAGTCAGCTCACCAGGTATAATCGTTTGACCGTGTCACGTTGTTTCTTTCAGGATGCCTTTTCACGGAAGACCAGCTAGAGCCCAGAGGGATGTGCGTACTGACATCTTGTCGAGCGACGAGGCTTCAGTATAGGGCCCTCTTGCAGTTGAGGCACCAGCGGAGGCACCATCGGTACTACCATATGTTGGGCCACCGATGCCACCAACCCCAACAGTAGGCGATGCACACCACTTGAGTGCGCTGCACGAGTTCCAGTGCCAGAGGCCACCCAGGTTCCAGGGACAGACGGACCCGCAGGCGGCTAAGGATTGGCTGGAGGATGTGGTGAGAGTCTTCAGGCTAGTGGGGACGCCAGCAGACTTCATGGTGATCTTTGCTGCCAGCCTTCTTCAGGCAGCAGCAGGCAGGTGGTGGAGCCACTTGTTCCAGTTTTGCGACGGGATGACCTTCACATGGGAAGACTTAGAGACCTTCTTCAGGGTGGAGTTTGTGCCAGTAGCTCTACACCCCGAGCGTGTTCAGGAGCTGCTGCCTTTCCCACATGTTTTTTGATCAATAGTCAAGTCATCTGTGGGCTATAGACAGATGATGCAGAGGTCCAGGAGGACTAGACCAGCAGTTGGGCGATCTCGGGTTTTAGGACCGGTGGTGCGGGGCACCCGGGGTGGGGTCAGAGCTAGTCGTACAAGGAGCAGAAAGTGTTATGAATGCGGCAGGAAGGGTCACCAAGCACGTGACTGTCCGACCCCCCGCACTGTCGATCCGCAGGTGTTAGAGGATCCACCGAGGTAGAAGCAGCGATGAGTGCTTAAGCAACAGCCGAGCAGTGTACAAGGAAGTAGAGCTCCGAGAGCAGTTGGACAGGAGCAGAACTAGTGGATACGTCCCTTGTACTTCTAGTTCCATATTGCTGTTGTATTTGTGTCTTTGTACTATGAGTTGCAATAATAAAAAAAAGACACTTATCTTTGTGATGTTTGCTTTCCTGTCCCTTTATTTGGTTGATACTGAGTGGTCCCGGTTAAAACTGTTTACTTGACCCTCAATTTCGATATTTCTACTAGAGGAGACCCAGTGACCTCACACTGATGCCGACAGTGTGACTCAACCCTTGGAGGAGAGAGTGACAGTTGGATCTCTTGGTAGTTACGTTGAGGCCTTACGACGTCATCCATGGAATGAATACATTATTCATGTCAGGATTGACTGTATTAGGCAATGGGCATGGTTTATCCAGGGGATGAGACCGAGTTTCTCTTTTTGGAAAAGGAGAAATTTTAGCAGCTCTTCCAGATCATAGGCAAAGAAGGTGCAAATCATCTAGGAGCGGATGAAGACTGCACAGTGCAGTAAAAAACAGGAAACCGACACCAGTCTTAGAGACTCGAGCGTGTTAAATGTTTCAAGAAGTGTAAGTTTTAAGGAGATATGAGTCTGTGAAGCAGCAGACATGGAGGCAGAGCTAGGGGAGCAGCATGAGGTGGTGTAAGTTTTAACATGCTACAACCACCCGCCTTAGTTTTCCCCGCCAGGCTCAGGGATCTGGAAGGTAGGGGAAGACGGTAGCTACGTGCGGTCAGGGAGAGTGACTCGATGGCTCTACGAATGATTCGAGGGACAGTCAGTGTCCACTACTAGAATCCATATTAACAGATGTTGATACGAATCATTCTTTCCTTCCACGAATCTTGTCCCAGACCTAGAGTTTCCGGTAAGCCGTAGACTTGACCCTCACGTCTGGAGATACCTTGGGAGAAGACTCGATAATCACACTTACGCAGACGGTGTGGTCAGACCCTCGAGGTGAGAGTTTCGGTTGGAATCTCTTGGTTGTAGCGTCGAGGCCTTATGACGTTGGTTTGAGTATGGACTGGGCAATCACAGTTCATACACAAATTGACGGTATTAGGCAAAAAGGTTGTGGTTTAACTACGACGTCAGAATGGGTTTTCCTTGGTTGGCGAAAAAGGAAACCCCAGGAAGCACAGGGTAACTCATGCACAGGAGGGTGCGACCAATCACTCTTGAGTCGGTCAAACTTACCCTCGTGGTAGCAGTCGTTTTGAGTTTCAGTTCTAACAGGAATTGGAGACCTATGGAGTTCGAGGATGACGAACATGTCCTTATACGGGTCTCACCTCGACGAGGTTTACGGAGATGTGGACAAGGTGGCAAGTTATCTCCGAGGTTCAGCAGACCTTCTTAGGTCCTCAGCTGGGTAGGTGAGGTGGTTTACCGCTTGACCCATCCACCTCAGTGGCACCAGGTGCATGACGTTTTCCAAGTATCTCAACTGAGGAGATACGTGCTCGACCCTTCGCATATTATCGACCACGAGGAGCAGGACAATGGCGATGGGGTTACTTCCACGAAGGTTCCAGTGGGGATCGAGGATCGACAGGAGCGGATCCTATGAGGACGGTTGATTCCTCGGGTGCGCTTTCTTCGGCAGTACGGGAGCCTCCAGGTAAACACATGGGAGCGGAAGGCTCAGATGCGTTCTCAATACCGCTTTTGTGACCCTAGTTTGTGTTGAAGCTTTACGGGGATGTAAAGCCCTAAGGTGTGAGTAATGTAAAGACCCAGAAATTTCAAGGAAAATTTTTTCTTAATTTTCTTTGGAATTTTACAAGAACTCAGTTTCTGACGACGCCTGATTCCGAGGCCTGGTGTGCCCGGAATTAATTTCAGAAGTTTAGCTCGGGTACGTTCAGTGAACGAACGAGCGGTAATTTATAACTTTTGAACCGGTGCTCGGAATCGAATTCTGAGGGCACCGATGAAACCGCAGTGCCGGTAATTGCTTAGAAACACCTTTTCTGGAGTTGCATTTTCACATGAGAGGTTGATAAAAATTGTGGAAGATAGAATAAAAATTTACCTACAATTTTTATTTTCTCTTAGTGGATTTAAGCTTTGGGTGGAAGTTGGGTAACTACCCAACTTCCCATGGAAGGTTATGAGAGTGGTGGGACCCACACGAACCCCACCCCTTCACATTCCTTAACTCCCTCTACTCACAATTAAATTTGATAACTTAAGTTTTGATAACTTATGATATTAATGAAGTGTGTTTAATGTGAGTGTTTGAATTTCAAACTCTTGAATTTCAAACCTTAAGTTGTGTTAATAAAATAAGTAAGGGACTTATTTTATTTTGGATTAGAGGCTTGTTGCTTGAGAGCTTTGGGAGAAAAGCTAAGGGAGACTTGAGTTTATTAATCCTCTACGTCGAAGAACACGAAGAATGCGAAGAACGCGAAGAACTCCAAACCCTCGAAGATCGACGACGTGACGCCATGTACCGCGATGTCAACGATGCTTCTTCCGCGACGCTCCTTCTGCGATGTTTCTTCCACGGCGATCCTTCTGTTCCATGATGAACCTCTTCTTCCGCGATGGTTAATTCCACGACGAACTCACGTTCGACGACAACGTTGAGGTAGGGAATTATTTGAGAATTATTTTATTCCCTCGTTTCATTCATTCTAAAGAAAACAAGGAAACATGGATCAAATTATTATCTAGTTGATCCGCACACATTTTCCTTGCGGGTTGGGAATTTTTGTTACGGGAATTTGTGGGGGCTTATTTTATTATTGATCGTGATCTCATCTGTCGCCTTTCTTGGTTTCATTTTGGGCCGCCTGTTATCATACTAACGGGAGGAGGTCGGAACGCACAAACACGGCCGACCCTCCTTCCCCCCCTTGTTGTTTGAATTTTTTGCGGCATGAGAAAGGCAGCACGGTGACGTTGCACCGCGCGGAAACGAGAAAGAACACGGCGAAGAAGTGAGGTGCTGTTGCGCCACGCCGTTGAGGCCGAACGAAACCGCGGGCGGAGTCGGGGCCACGTAGGTGATTTGAAGACCCCGCTTTTTGTTGTCTAAGTTCGGATCTACAGACGATGGTGAGGCGGGCCGCGAAGGTGTTTTGAAGGCTTCTTAGCGAAGGTCGGGTCCCGAGACGATCACTGGTGAAGACCGCAGGCGAATCGGACCACCGGAGCGCATCCGGTGGTCCGCAAAAGCCCCAACCGGTGCGCCACGCCGGTACGGCGGTGCCGGTGGTCAGGGGCGGCGGCGCCCGGCGCGCCGCCGGAAGAATCCGCCGCGGCTGAAGCCACGAAGGAGAACGAGGGTCCCGCGGCCGCGCAGGACCAGGGAACGCGGGACGCGGCAGCGCGCCGCATCCGGTGACACGAAGAGGCCCCCAGCGCGGGGGGACCATGGCTCCTTGGGCGCGACCGCTCGGCCAGCGCCGAGCCGCCCAGGCTGGCCGGGCCGCGCCCATCCGGGTCGGACCCGGACCCGGGTCGGGTCAACCTGGTTCGGGCCGACCCAGGGGGGGTTGGGTCGGGTCGGTCCGGGCCCAGACCCCCCGTTTTCGGACCCCGCATGGTCTTTCGCCCATATCTTGAGATGTAGACCTCCGATCAATGCACCGTCAGCAGCGATGTGACCCTCGGATTGAGGCGGTCATTTCGGTATATTATATTCAAGGTTTCGGATAACTTTGGGTTCGACCGGGTTGGTTCGGATACAAAACCAACCAGGCCCTCGGAGCGGAAACGCTTATATCTTGAGCTTCGGGCATCCGATTGACGTGTCGTCTGTCTCGTTAAATTCCTCTTGAGGAGAAAGAACTTTTGGCATAACTCGCCCGAGGTTTGGATGCAGTTGGAGTATGGCCAAGTTGGATTGTACTCGAAATACAACCGGGCCCCTAGAACGGATAAGTTGATATCTTTCAGACCGGACATCCGTTTGACGAACCGTCAGCGACATTGGTGATCACGTAGAGAAACAGTCCCTATGAGTATACCCTATGAGAGTTCGGGGTACAGTTGAGATACGTCCGGGTTGGTTCTCTCATGAAACCAACTGGGCCCCTAGGACGAAAAGGCTAATAACTCACAGACCGGGCGTCCGATTGATGCGTCGTCTGTTGCGTTGAGACCCCTATGACGAGGCGGTCCTTTGAGATAATTCTTCGTGGGACTTTGAGTTACTTAGAGTATCGACCTGTAGCTCGTGGAGCGGACCCTCCCAGAGATGAGCGTGCGGAGTACGGAGACCGTGTAGCCGACTGAGACCTGACGACTGCTTGACCGACTCGACTTGGAGTGAGTCAACTATCCCAGTGGACGAAGCACTACTTTGTTTGGGTGAAGACCCATGGCGGACGGAGCACTACCTGTGTGATAGTGCAGACCCACGGTACTAGTCCAGAGAGTACCTCTGCAGGCTACTAGGGGGTGTGCACTACTGTGTTTGGGTGGCATACCCCGGCGGGAAGCACTACTGTGTTTGGGTGGCTGACCCGCGGTACTCGACAGGAGGAGTACCTCAGCAGTCTTAGGTTAGTGAGAAGTACCTCGGAGTCGTGACAGGACTGCTGTACACTCCAGAGACGGGGCTCTTCAGTAGTTACGGTTTCGATAATGAAAATCCTGGTTTGAGATGAGTCTATGACCTTTGTGTTTACCTCATGATTGAGATAGGTCACTTGATAACTTAGGTATATGTATGGGCATATACCTGGGTAGTGGTTATCCGTTGATTTCATAATCTTTGTGTTTCCTCATGATTGAGATGGGTTACTTGATAACTTAGGTATATGTATGGGCATATACCTAAGTAGAGGTTATCTGTTGAGATCTTCTTGTGGTTATCCTTGTTGGTTTTAGTGAGACCTTGAGGGTCTCGGGGTCCCTACTGAGTATCGTTATACTCACCCCTGCACGGGCTATGCCCGTACCTCGTTGTGTTGGTTACAGACGACGGGCAGTGCTGACGGAGGCCGAGTGTTCGAGGACTGGACGGTACCCGAAGGTGGACCACACGACGAGTCAGTACCCGGAGGTGGACCACACGACGAGTCAGTATCCGGAGGTGGACTTCACGAAGAGATGATACACGGAGGAGGTTGACGGGCGAGAGCGTTGTGGAGGCTATCTATACCTACCCTTCAGGTAGGATCTGTGGTGAACGATCCAGGAGTCGCGCTATCTGTACCTACCCTTCAGGTATGATCCGAGGAGGACGACCCAGGAGCCGCTTCCATTCTTCTAGATGATGTCTTTTTCTATTGTACTTTTGTTCAGTTGTAGCTGTATTTTCAATTGAGTTTGTATTCTGGCCCATTTTCTTTTCAGCACTTTCTTTTGTACTTAGTGTTTTACTTCCTCTTGTACTCTGTGGTGTTTGTTTTCTTTTATAAAGGAAATGCCTTCCCAGTTATCGGGATTTACGCCTTTGGTGCTAGTCGCCAGCCCCTGGCCTATGGAAGGCGGGCTTGGGGTAGTCACGTCACAAGCCCCGAGGACAGGTCGTGACATCCAACTTACAAGTAGTACTCATTGGATTATCACGACTTTTAGTTCTATCCAATAGAAAACATTTTAGAAGATCTTTAGTGCATTTTCTTTGATTTAAAATAATAACATCTTTATTTTGAAATATTTGAAATCCAAGAAATAATTTTAGTTTACCCATTAAACTCATTTCAAATTCATTTTGCATCATTTTAGAAAACACAATACATAATGAATTTTTTTAAGATCCAAAAATAATATCGTCTACATAAATTTGAACTACTAAAACATCATTGGAAATTTGTTTTATAAAAAGGGTAGGATCAGATATACCTCTTGTAAAACCTTTGGAAATAAGAAAAGTACTTAATCAATCATACCAAGCTCTTAGAGCTTGTTTTAAACCATAAAAATCTTTTGATAATTTGAAAACATGATTTGAAAGTTAGGATTTGTGAAACCATGGGGTTGTTCAATAAAGACATCCTTAGTTATATACCCATTTATGAATTCACTCTTGACATCCATTTGATATAGTTTAAAATTTAGATGGGTAGCATAAGCAAGCATGATTCTGATGGCTTCAAGTATAGCAATAGGTGAAAAGGTCTCCTCATAGTCAATTCCTTATTTTTTACTATAGCCATGCGTAACCAATCAAGCTTTGTTTTTAACTATGTTACCAACTTCATCTACCTTATTAATAAACACCCACATAGTGCCTATGGTAAATATGTCTTTGTGTCTATCAAAAATTTTCCAAACTTTATTCCTTTCAAACTGATTAAGTTCTTATTTCATAGCCATCAACCAAAATTTATCATTGATAGCATCATTAATGTTTTTAGGTTCAAGTTGTGATAATAAAACTTGATGTTCAACCTGATTTCTAAGAGAAGCTCTAGTTTGTGCTCCTTTATCTAAATCTCCTACAACAACATCTAAAGGATGGTTCTTAAGGGTTCTAACATCTCTAGAAAAAGAGGGTCTAGTGATTTCAGGTTCTTCAACAGGTTCGGGTTCATTATGACCTGAATCTAGAGAATTTCCAAAACCAGAAGTTTTTACAGATTCCTTTATAGGATAGTTAGATGATTTAGCATTGATGTTCATATTTGACATATCATCCTCAATATTCTCTAGAGATGTCTTAGGCTCATGTGGATCTATCTCATCAAACTTGATATGGACATATTCCTCCACACATTTAGTTCTTTTTTTAAACACTCTATAGGCTTTAGTAGAGATTGAGTATCCAAGAAAAATTCCTTCATCACTCTTGGATGAAATTTTTTCAAGATTTTCTTAGTATTAAGGATATAGAATTTGCAACCAGACTTTGAAGTAGCTTACTTTGGGTTTTCTATTGTTCCATAACTCATATGGAGTTATTTTAAGAATAGGTAGAATCAATACCCTATTAATAATATAACATGCTGTATTTACAACTTCATCCCAAAAATAAATAGTTAAGTCATACTCACTAAGCATGGTTCTTGCAATTTCTTGCAAGGGCCTATTTATTATTTCTATAAATCCATTTTTTTAAGGTGTTCTAGGGGAAGAGAAATTATGACTATAGCCATTTTGTGAGAAAAAGGATTCAAACTCTTGATTTTCAAACTCATGGCCATGGTCACTCCTTAAAGATTTAATTCTAAGTCCTTTAAGTTTTTCTACTATTTTTGCATATTTGGTGAAATGAGAGAAGGATTCACTTTTTTGATCCAAGAAGAAGGTCCAAGTATATCTAGAAAAGTCATATACAAGAACATAAACATAGTGATTACCATTTAAACTAGAAACTCTAGATGGTCCAAAAAATCAATGTGAACCGACTGGAGGGGTTGAAAAGTTGAAACTTCTTTCTTTGGTTTGAATGAAATTTTTTGTTGCTTTCCCTTTTGAAAAGGATTACACACTTTATCATTTGGAAACTCTAGTTTGGGTAGATCTTGGACTAAACTTTTTCTAGTTAGCTTTCTAAGGTGGTGAATATTGTAGTGTCCTAGTCTTCTATACCAAATACAAGACTCTTTGTGAAATACACTTAAACATGAAGAATTTTGATAAATTAAATAATATTAGTTAACAGAATATACATTTTCAGTTCTTAATGTAGAAAATACTAATTCATTTTCAGAATTAACAACATTGAAAGAATCATTTTCAAATTTAACATGAAATCCACCATCACATAGTTGTGAAATAATAAGAATATTATATTTTATTCCATCAACAAAAAGTACTTTGGAAATTAAAACTGAGTTAGAGTTACTGATTTAGCCAAGGACAATGATTTTTCCATTGTCATTATCACCAAAGGTGATATTTCCACCATCAATTTTTATTAGGTTCTTGAAACATGAATAGTATCCTATCATGTGTCTTGAATACCCATTGTCCAAGTACCATAATATTTTACAGGATCTCTTCAAACAATTTTCCTATAAAATAGTCAAATAAAAACAGACTTTGGTACCCATATTTGTTTGGGTCCAGTAATATTAGTAACTAGTTCTTTAGAAACCCACATCTACCTCATAGGTTTCCTATAAGCATTATGTAAAGTATTTTAGAAATAAACTCTATTTGGTTCAGAAAAAATCGAAACAGTGGAGAGTGTATCATAGTTTGAACTAGCAGAATATTTTCTTAAACTAAGAGTAAAGCTGTATATTCTAGATTTAGAAAAAAAATTGGTTTTTCCAAAATTTATTTCACTAGGTTGATATAAAATACCAATAGTGTATTTAGGGGAAATATTTTTACATAGAATTTCTACCAAGGTATATTTACCATTATCAAACCTTTTAAGACCCCTTTTCAATTTCTCATTAGATATCTTTAATTCACTATTTTATTAGAGTAATTGAACATTTTTCTCTATTTCTACAATAAGTTCAGATTTAACGGTTGAGGTAAGAGCATACTGTTTCTTTAAAGACTTGTATTTATCTTTTAGTTCATTACATGTCTCTTCATGCATATTTCAATACTCAAACATTTATTATTTAGACATATTTTCAGAATCACTTTCATCTCCAGAATAATAGGAATTTTGTACAGGATATTCCAAAGTTACCTTAGACGTGTTTGTCATGAATCACATATTAGATTTGTAATCCTGTTCATCATGTGAAGAATATGAGTCACTTGAACTATCCTCAGAAGCACTCCAAGTTGTTTTAATTTCTTTTTTATACTTTCTATCTTTTTCCTCATATTTATTTTTATACTTGAGATTGGGACAATCGGCCTTTACATGTCCCTTTATCTTACATTCATAACATACTATCTCATTAGACTTATCATTTCTTTTCCAATATTTCTTCCATCTTCCCTTTTGATCATATCTTCCTTTGAAGTTAGGCTTTCTGAAAAATTTATTCCTTTTGTAAAATTTCTCAAAACTTCTAGCTAATTGAACCATCTCCTCATCACTATCGGGTGATGATTTTTTACTACTATAACTTTCTATATAGACTTGCAGTTTCTCATTTTCTTTGTGTTTAGAGGTGGTGGTCTTGAATTCCAGATATTTTCTTTTGGGTTCATCCTCCTCTTCATTATTGAATTTTAGCGCTTCTTCGTACATCATTAGTTTCCCAATGAGTTCTTTGATAGGTAATTTACTGATGTCATATGACTCTTTAATTGAGATAGAGGTTTCTCTCCATCTATCAGGTAGGCATTTGAGAATCCTCATTATTTTTTCTTTAGAAGTGTCATCTCTTCCAAGAGATATCATTGTATTGAAAATTTATTTGAACCTGAGATACATATCAGAAATAGATTCATCAGGCTTCATTTTAAAGTTATCATACTTAATAGTATAAGTATTAAGTCTCATTTCTTTCACATTAGTGGTTCCCTCATGAGAAATAGATAATGCATCCCAAATCTCATGGGTAGTTTTACAAGCTGAAATTCTGTTGAATTCTTCATCTCCTAAGGAACAGTATAGAGAATTCATTTCTTTACAGTTATTGTTATAGCCAGTCTTGGTATTTTTATCCCAAGTGTTTCTAGCAGTTTCAAGAATTGAATATTTACTTTCAATAGTAGTCCATATTTCAAATCCCATGCTTTTTAGATGTATTTTCATTTTAAGCTTCCACTGAGAATAGTTTGTGCCATTAAAGAAAGGTGGTCTATTAGTAAAATCTCCTTCTAAAAGATTTTCCATAATATAAATTATAAAATTATTTAAAAGAGATAAAAAGTTAGAAAGAACAGAAATTTTATGATATTTGAAAGACAACTATAATCACAGTTGAAAAAGATTTGAAAAAGATTTGAAAATTGAAAAATTTATAAACTCTTATGATACCAAATGTTGGTTGATTTAGATTACTCAAGAGGGGGGTGAATTGAGTATCTATAAAAATTTCTATTACAAATTGATTCTTTTAAAATTTCCCCCAATTAAAAATATAATCAAAGTCAGTTTGTAGTGAATTTATAAAAGTCCTGAATGTTCAATTAATTTCTCATAAGATTTATTATTTATCATCTATACTAATCTATAGATTAATATAACTTTTGAAACTAACCTACTGGTTAAAAAAAGTTATAAACACTTGATAAACTAACTATCAAAGTAAAAATTTAGTTTCTTGAAATATAATGTAAAACAGAGAAAAACTAAATTAAAAGTCACAGCTGATAAAAAAAGTGGTTCAATCCCAAGATGAGACCTAATCCACTCCACTTGGTGATCACCTTACACCAAGTAGTTTATATTAATAAACTTGATCTACACCCTGGATCAGGGTAAAAAACAGTGCACAAGACTGTCCAGGTCACACGACCTCTTCCACTATTCTTTGTGGGTATAAACTACCAGGTCACACAAGGACATCTTCCACACTTATCTGTGGGAGTAAACAGATGTAAGAAGATATGAGAGGAAGGATATCTTATATCCTTCACTTTAATACAGGTCAGAGTGTGTGTTTTAATATAGACACACACACACTGATCGAAAGCTAAAAGCAGTACACAAAATATCAAAGATGATGAGAAAGGGTTAGAAGTGCTCTGAGTGTTATTCTATTCAACTCTGGACTTGTAGGATGAAGAAGATGCAAGTATTGAGTCCTCTTATAAAAAAAAGAGTATTGTAAGTCTGGTGCTATGGTTTCTAGTTCAATGGTGTAAGCTATCTAGATCGTTTTCTTCTTAGAGTTGGTATTGTGAAGACATTTTTGGATCTGATCTACGGTAGTCTAGACTTCAGGAATCGAGATTGATTTGTGTGTTCTTCCGTTGTATGTTGTTGCAAGTATTAGTTCGCTTTTCAAATTCTCACTCACTGTTTTTTGTTCCAGTTCCATGCTTTCCTTTTTGTTATGAAGTGCATGTGTTGGAGCTGATAGGATGCATGTATTCTGCACCTTGTACCTTATACTGTTTGGTGACATGCCTATAAAGAAACATTAATTATGTTTGTACCTTTAAATGACTAAAATATGACCGTTATAAATTAAATTAAAAATGAAAAAATAGATTAAAGAATGGTGTCATAGTTTGTCTTGAAATGATATCACTTGGAAATGGTGTCACCAAAAAATGGTTTATTCATATTTACCTTTGAGTGGTGAGATAGTCATGATACCATAGTTGCATTGAGATCAGGAACCGATAGCACAGATGCGGTGTTAGGATCATGGTGTCTGGTCCTTTTCCAAACTTTGAATGGTGTCTTGGTGATGGTAGTAAGGAACCAGTGTCACAAACTTCATGAGATTTGAAACTGGTTACAGGGTCAAGGTCACGGTGTCTGGGTCATGGTGTTAGGGTCAAAGTGTTTGGGTCATGGTGTTTGGGTCCTGGTGTCTGGGTCACGGTGTCTGGGTCACGGTGTCATGGTCAAGGTGTCTGGTCCTTTGCCAAAAACCAGAATTGGTGGCAGACTTACAGTTTCTCATACTTAGCCAAATATCTGTAAACAGTCTTAAGCAATAATATTCACAAAATGAATTAAACTTAATAATTCATATAAGAAAACATTATAGACCAAAATTAAATATAGTTTACAATAATCAAACATGATTTATAGGAATTAGGATCTTGTGAAATTTTATTTAAATCATAGGGAAACCAACCATCTCTACACATGATTTGAGATAGATTAAATAGGGTTAACCAGATTTGTGATCATTAAAACATGATTAAAACAAGAGGAGTCCAACAATTATGTTCATATTAGATGAGACTATTTTCATTACATCTCCCATAGAGGCAAGTTCTTGATAAAATTAATTTGAAACACCTAAAAGAGTTGGTTGAACAAGATGATTGGGTAGAAATATATTGATGAACTCAAACTATACTGATATAATTTTCTTTATCATGTTAAAACTAGTCTTGATTTCACTTTTTATAGCTTCAATTTTTTTAGAAAAAAAGATAACATATCTGATTGAACTAGTGGTACGTTCTTAATCATATGAGATTGAGATTTTATCAAATATTTCTACTCATCTACCTCATACTTATAAATTGAGTTTTCCTTTAACTCCTTCAATTGTCTTATTAAATATTCAGCTTCCTTCAATGCTACGGAAGAACTACCCATTTAAATATATTAGAGGGTTTTGAGAGTTTTGAGTATATCACTTTGTGAGTCCATTATCTATATCATTTTAATGAAATTGGTCTTGGATACTGAATTTTTAGAAAGTATCCTCATCTCATTCTTAATGGCCCTTACCTCAACATTAATCTCATCAACATCACTTTTAATAGTTTCAAACTCATTAAAAACTCTAGTTTCAAAGGTTGGTACATATTCTCAAAATGAATATTGATAATCATACTTATTTTCTTAGGGTACAACAACTTATCTTTTTGCATAAAGCGATGGAAGTCTTTCATTACCACCAAATTATAAATTTTTAGCTTTAGGAGATGAAGGAATCTTGTCAGATAAGGCTTGTTTTCATCTATCCACTAGAGAAACTTTAACACTCTCATTTATCAATTCCTAAAAGTTATCTCTAACCTTATAAACATTTTCAGATTCATCTCCAACATCAATAGTCTTAATCTCGACATCTTCATCAGTTATAGGAAAGATAACATCATCTTAAATGAAGGTATATTACACTTTATATAAAGTACCTACAACTTTATCTCTTGGATCGATAATAAATTCTTCCACATGAACTTTAATATAAACATAAATTGTTTCAATATCAACATTAACATATATTTGAACATCAGAAAATTCAATACTAGGATCCAGATTTTCAACAATAACAGAAGATTATTCCTCATGAGAAGTAGGTTTAACAAATTCAACTACTGTAAGGTTAATAGGGGGATCTGCATCTCTAGAATTCCCCCTTAACATTATCCTTATCCTCAGAATTATCACCCTATTTTACTTCCTTTCCCCTTTCTTATTTACTATAAGTTTATTTAGTGATTCATTCTAGAATAATCCCATATTCCTTAGCAGGTCATCAGATAAGGTTTGATGCTACCGGAACTTGGTTTCCTTGACTTCACTGATTTATAATTCCTTCTTCTTAAATAGAAGGTTCAAAATAATTCCATAAGGATAAAACTTAAGCATTTTTATTTATTGAAAACAATGATGCATATAAAGCATTGTATACCTAAAAAAATTGAGTTTTTTTTTCATTCACCAAAAGATACATCATATAAATGTCTTGAAATAACACTTTATCAAATTTTATATCTCTATGGGATATACCAATTCGAATAAATTTGGATAAAAACTTTTGAATAGGTTCTAGTTATTTTTAAAGATTCCTCTCAATTGATAGATTTATAAAATAGAGATGACATAATTTTTGAAGGTTTTATTTCATCACCACTTATAAAAAAATGTCTATAAAAATATCTTACTTTATGAGAGAAGTAAATAACCTTGTCTATTTCTATATTAGAAATTGATAAAACCTTACCATTGACCCTTTAAACTTAACACATCTACATTTTTAGAAAACTGAAATTATGAATTTTCATAAAACTCATGAACTTTTTTCTCAAACATATTTTCAGTGTTCTTCTCATAAAAAATCCATTCCCATCCTTGAAAACTCAAAATACTTTTCATCATAAGATTTATCTAATCTAGCTAGAAAAATCAACAAAATTTCTATATAGAATTCACCATTCATTGTTACTTGAATTTACCTTATTTGAGCTTCTCAATGCACCATAATCCATTATTTTGTACTTCCCTATACTCATGAATGGTTTAGGGTTCTAAAGGGAGATAAATTAAGGTTTGAATGATTCATAAGGGAAGGAACTGAGCTTTGTAGGAATTAAATTGAGTGGGTTTGTGCTAAATGGTCTATCAACTTCTAAAGACTTGTGAAAAATATGCCCTAGTTTTACTTTGAGAGATGTGACATGCAGTGCTTTAAAAAGAAATTAAAACACACTAAAAATTCAATAAATAAATAATTCTAAATTTTAAAATAGTGAAAATATATAATCAAATATAAATATAAATATATAAAATATAAAAATGGATAACATATAGTAATTAACTAAATCTAAATAAATTTTAAATCAAAATAAAATCATTTAAATTTGAACAAACCTAAGTCAATTTTAATAAACTTAAATATATAACCTAGTAAAAGTTTTTTGAATATATATGAGAGTTTATTTTTAGTAAAAATTAATTTTAGAATTATTTCACCCATATGTGTGTGATCTCTCAATAAATGATTCCATAAATCACTATATTTTTTCTAGAATGACTTATTGTTTTTTAAAATGTTGATAACAAAACTGTTATCAAATTTAACTAGAACATGGTTAAAATTAATTCCAAAATACATCAAAGTGTGTTTCATTAGCAAAACTTAAGCTCAAAAACTACATAATGTAATTTATTTAGCTTTACTAGTTTAAAATTAAATAGTGTGTTAATTTTTACTAGACTATAAAATTTAATATTTTCCTAGAAAGTGGAAGGTTCCAAATGTACTTTTACTATCTAACCTACACCCACCAAATTCAGCATAGGAATATAAAATTAAATCAAAATAAAAAGTTTTTATAAAAAGTATAGAGAGTGAAATGGTTCCTTTGAAATATCTTAAAATTATTTTGGAATTTATTAAATGTTACTTTTTTGGAATTTCATGAAATATAGAACATAAACAAAAAAAATACTATTTGGTCTACTAACAGTTAGATATAAAAATCTTCCAATAATTCGTCTATATTACTTGTTTTCAACTGGCTTACCAGCTCTAGCCAAATTAATTTTAATTTTGGAACTCATGGGAGTTTCATACACTTTACTATTTTCAAATTCTAAAACATTTTAGTAAACCGGGTATGTATTTTATTTGATTTAAGAAATTTCCAAAATCTTTTTGATAAATCTTAAAACTAAGAAAAAAAATTCAAATCACCCATCATGCTCATTTAAAATTCATTTTTCTTGAGTTTTGAAAATTCTTTACATAATTTTTAATTTTTGGAGCCAAAAATCACATCATCAACATAATTTTGAACCAAAAAAGTATCTTCTGATGGAGTTTTCTTAAATAAGGCATGGTTTTCCAAACCTGTAGTAATTTAAAAAAAAAAATAAATGAAATTAACCTTTCATACCAAGATCTAGGTGCTTATTTAATACCATAAAAATCTTTAGTAAGTTTGAAAATAGAATTTGGAAAATGAGGGTTTTCAAAACCTAGAGGTTGTTCAACATAAACCTCCTCCATTAAAAATCCATTTAAAAATGAAGATTTTACATCCATATGAAATAATTTATAATTTATATAATTTTAATATACTATGTGTCTTAATAGATTATAATATATAAACATGGGAAATATTTTATTCAATGTCTATTTCTTCCTCTTGGTTATAACCTTTAACAACTAACCTTGTCTTATTTCTAGTGACCACATCATGATCATCCTGATTACTTCTAAATACCCATTTAGTTACTATAATAGGGTAATCATAGGGTCAATTAACTAAATACAATACCTTATTCCTCTTAAACATGTTTAATTACTCCTATATTGAAACTACCTAAATCTCATAATTTAATGCTTCCTCTATAGTATTAGGTTCAATATGGGATAGGAAAACATAAAATTTAGAAAGAATTCCTATTTTTCTTCTATTTATAAATCCCTTATCTAGGATTACTATAATGGTATCTAAAGTATTTTTTAGGGTCCTATTCTATCTAGGTATTACACTTTCTGTTTCTTTAGATTCAATTATTTCAAGACAAGATTTCTTATGATCATCTTCCACACCATTTTCCTTTTTTTCATCAAAGTGAGGCTCAAGTATCATGTTATCTAAAGAACCACTTAGATCATAAATTTGAACTTATTTTAGATAAAATGGATCAATTTGATAAAATTTCTCATGATTAGATTATTAAAAAATCTTTGTCTTCTTATTTAAAACTCTACAGGACTTAAAAGTGGTAGAATATACTAGGGAGATTTCTTTATCATCCTTTATATTGAATATACAAAGATTATACATGGTGTTCAAGATATAAAATTTTCATAATAAATCTTAAAGTATCCATCCTTTCATTTTTTATTATTCCATATATCATTGGGTGTTTTCTTTAGGATAATCCTTATTAGAACATTATTGATGACATAACATGTTATGTTAACAACTTAATCCCAAAAAATGAGTTAGAATGATATATTGACATAATATTTTTCTAGAAATTTATTGAAAGTTCTTATTAACCCTTTCAATAACACCATTACATTGAGGTGTCTTTGGGGAATATATGGTATATTTAATGCCATGTCTTGAGAAAAATTAATTGAATTCATGATTCTCAAATTATCCCCCATTTTCACTTGTCGAAGAGACAATTTTAGAATTTTTTCATTCTATAATAGCTTATAGAAGTTTCTAAAAATAGAACATGATACAATATTAAGTCTTAAGAAATAAAACCATGAAAATATTGACAAACCATCAACTAAAACTAAAAAAACACTTCCCACCTAGGCTCGTAGGCCTAGAGGGGCAAAAAAAATCCATGTGAATAGGTTATAATGATATAGAAGTTTAAACTAATATAACTGTCTTTAAATATGTCTTGTGCTTCTTTTCCATTTTTTATGCATCACATAGTTTATTTTTTTCTAATTTAAGTTGAGTAAAATTAGAAATAAATTTTTTATTAGAAATGTTTCTCAAGGAATAAACATCACAATGTCCAAGCCTCATATTCCAAATCCAATATTAATTAATTTAAGTATTTAGATAGTTTTCATTCTATTTATATTAACAATAAAGATATATAGTATAATTTTTTTTAGTTTTGGGTGCTCTAAATTTAAGAAATTTATCTTACAAAAATAATTATTAGAAAAATCAATAGAAAATCCATCATCAAAAATTTAGGAAATACTTATCAGGTTATGATTTAAGCCTTAAATATAAAGTAATTTATTGATGAGGATTGAATGTGTATCTACAACATATCCAACCCCAATAATATTTTATTTTACATTTTTACCAAATGTGACATATCATCCATCAATCTTATATACCGAGTGAAAGTTATAAAAATATCCACTCATATGTATTGAAAAACCAATATTCATAAGCCATTTTGTGCAATTGTATTTGAAAATTTTTATTTATTAAAATAAATTAAACAATTATATTTATGGTACCTAAATAAACTTGAGTCTATTAGTGTTATATATTATTGATTTTGGAACCCAAATCTATCTATACAATTTAGAATGTAAATAATTTCTAGAATTTCTAGCACTAATGTTAAATAAGTTTCTAGAAATAATATCCATATTTACACCAAAAAATTGAGGATATATTAAAAAATAATCATTATAATAATGATCATTTATACCAAAGTGAAAAATTAATATTAGGAAAGTTTCAGTTGTTAGAACTAGGAACAAAATAATTTCTATATATATTAAGTTTTTCTCTATTACTACCTATGCCATGTTTACCTTTATTGTCTTTTTTGTTACCAAGGATTTGGTTGTGGTAACCACACTTAGTAAATAAAATAGCCATAAATTTTAGATCTTTAAATTCATCCATTAATTCCTTTATTTTTTTTCACGTATAGTATAATTTAAAGCATATTTTTCTAAATTATATTTCAATTCTAAAATCTATTTATATAGATCACCCTTTTTGGTTAGCACAACATCATAGGTTTTCTTAAATGACCTATGCTTCTTATTAAGGTATTAAAAATTGTATTCTAACATATAAAAATATTCATTAAATTAATTAAAAAATATTTTTCTTATTGATATTTAGAATCATGGACAAAACAATAAAAGGATTGTTCCTAATCAGTTTGGGCCATAAAGAACATGTTTTCTTTTTGATTTGATTTTTAAACATATGAGTCATAATGAGTGTTATTATTAGATTCTTCAAAATAACTCCATGTAGTATTTATTTATTTATGCTATTTCTTATTGTAATATGATTTTCATCCAAACTTATTTTCATATTTCTTATTATCTTTCAATTGAGGGAAATCGGGCTTGATATGCAAAAGCTTCTTATATACATAATATATAAATTTATTTGAATTTACATAATTTTTTTTACTTTTCGAAGTATTTATTGAATACTATTCTATTATTATAAAAAATTTTGAATTTACTTTCAAATTGATTAGGTTCACCATCAGAATCTAAGCAGTTTGATTCTCCCTCATTAGATGAGTCAGATAATAATTTTTCTTTGGATTTCTCTCATCCTTTGAAATAGAGACTTTCAAGGAAGTATTTTTCTTTTTGAATAATCTGGTATATTCAAATTCAAATTAAATATCTACATGATACATAATAAAAGGGATAATCAAGACCTTTATTTTCATATCCTTTATAGTTGTAGATTGTTAGATGGAAGTAGATATTCCACTCAATTTTGAAGGTAAAACTTTAAGAAATTTCAGATCTTAATTTGATTTAGGAGTGTAATTTACAAAGTTAGTAAAATCATTAATATTTTTAGTGATTATACCATTAATTTGATTTATAATTTAATGATATTTTATTCTAAAGGTGTAAAAATTAAGTTTTGAAATTTTTTATGATTGTGTTGTCGAGTGCGTCAAATTAGTTTTTTTACTAGAATTTCTATAGTATGGCAGGAACCCTAGGTCATCTCTTTATGGAGCCATAAATCATTAATTAAAAAAGGGTTTTGATTATGTTTTTATGAAATAGATTATGTGATAAAGTTTTTTGGGGGTTTTATAATTTTAAAACATAAATTTAAACTGTATTACTAAGTGAGAGAATTTGATTGGAGAAATCATGATCAATCTGGTTGAGTGTCCCTTGATTCCCAATCCATCATCACTCTCAATGGAAATGGGAAGGATCATTTATTACTTGATTTATACACCCAAAAAAATAATTTTATGTTATTTATTACTAGGTTAACACCTAGTATTTGATTTATCAACGATATTGATTACTGGAGACCGCTGAAAATGAACAAAATTGCATCGATGTAAGAACAAAACTCAATCAAGGAATCACATCAAAAATGTAATGATATGAATAGATTATTTTCAATGATAAAATTTTCCACAAGAAAACAAAATGAATATTCATGGGTTTATTATTCTGAATTCTATCAACCGAAATAATCCATATGCACACTCATGAAGGGGAAGGGGTGAGAAAAGAGACGAATATGATCAAATCATCACAAAAATATAGCTTATGAAGGAAAGAATGATGATTATTGTTCCTTTTATTTGTATTTGATAATAATAGAATAAAAAAATCAAAATTTATAAATGAAGACTAATAGACAATAAACCTAGAAATTCAATTACCTTCCAAAGATTACAAGCATGGAGCTCAGGATTACCACAAAGAACACCCCCCAAATTAATCACTAATAGGTTTAGAAGTACATGATGTTGAAGTGGAATAAAATGGATGAAGGAATCTATAAAATTATAATCAACCTTAAAACTAGCCATGACAACATTTACAATGATCCATGGAGTGATTTTAAAGAGAAATTTGGCAAGTTGGATCTAAGAAAAGTCAATGGTCTACGGGTGTAGTTGATATGTTCATGATAGATTTTTTCAACTAGTTGATTTGACTGATTGAATGAAAAAAATGAGTTAAATTGTCATTAAATTAGGTTGATATGTGGATATTCTAGTTATGTATCCAATTGAGGTAGAATATTCTCAATTGGAGGTCCTTGGTCTGATTTATGGTCCAAATATAGAAGGGTGGTACAATCTGGACCATCCAGAATTTATTCACACAATTTTCCACTATTGGGGATTCAAATGGACGAATTGGAATCTATTGTATTATAGAGAAATGTATAAAACTCATTTTTACAACCATATATAAATTTTCATACCAATTGGATTGACAGATTATCCATAGTAAATATTGAAGTCCAAAAGTGTTCTTAGGATCTCGTGTAATTTGACCCGTTTTTCTTGACTTCCATCACGAGCTCTCCAAATCACCTCATCCTACAATGTAAGAATTAAAACAAGTAAAATTTCACTATTTAACAGTTATAAATATTACATTATTTAATAAAACATTAATTTCAATTTGTTATTATATTTTTAATTTTCAATACAAAAGCAGTTTAAAATAGTGGTGTATGGGTGTAAATTAATAGTGAATCACTATGCTATCATTATACCTTAGTTGTTTGAAATTTTCAGTAAACTAATAAAATAAACTATTATTTACCACATATAATTTATAATAGAGAATTATGGGACTCAATTTAATGCATCTGGACTAAGACCAAAGATAATATCATGTATTTCTCTTGATTTCAAATCATATTATGCTTCTTGGGTAGTAGACCATAACTGTGATTCACTTGTAATAAATTTTTATAGTTTCAAAGATTTTAAGTACACATTTAGACAAAAAATTTTAGTTTAATATTAATTATAGCCTTCCTTTATCCATAATTATCTCCATTGAAATAAGAATCTCTCCTCATAGACATTTCTTCTTTTATGTCGACCATTTTAGAAACTTTAGAAATGGATCTCCAGACTTCAACTGGTAAAGGTTGAGAAATAAAAATTCACTTACTCTAGTACCGATTCTTTTCCTAGTATATTTTCACAAAATAATCAAGACATGGGGGGTGAATTGATTTCTTAAAATTTTTACTCCAAATAACATCCCTCTTAAAAACTTATTGGAATCTATCCAATGATTATCAATCAAATATGAAGTAGAAATAAATTAATAAAAAGGAACAGGACATGAGATATTTATAGTAGTTAGGGGAAAAAATATCCCATAGTCCACTCCACCAACACTCTATCATCGATCTTGATGATTTTTACTAAACCTTCCCTTTTTATGGGGTCTTCCTAGCTAAGTGAAAGCAGATATCACTTGTTATATTATCCAAGATATTTTTGAGGGATACTATTTATAATTATTATACACAACCTCCAACTAAACTTAATGCAAAGAGTGTGCATTCACAAAAATAAAGAGAATAAGAATATAAAAAGTTCTAATTCAATACACAGTTTCAAGAAGAAATTGACAGATGATTGAGCTTATTTAGAGAACGTGTAGACTTAAAATAAATATTTAAATATACTTTGTTTTCAATAGATAAAACCATGAAATCACATAACAACATATTTTTGTTTTTAGTCTTTAAATAAGAAAATATTCAAAAAACAGAATATATGCTAGTTGTTTCTTAGCAACCACATTTCAATACATACAACTCTCTTATTTTTTGTATTTGAACTTATTTACTTCAATCCAAATGGTTGAGAGTAAATAATATAATGCTCAAAAAATTAAATCTATATTCTTTTCTCATATGAACTTATCCTTCAAAAAATGAAAAAATAGAGGTATCCATTTTGAATCTGCTATGGTATTCCTTAGATCTATATAAATTCTTGAAAAAAAAACTTAATAAGACAGTGTTTCCTCATTAGAACATATCCACTTTAAATAAAACTAAACTAGGTGGAGAATTCACAATAAATGCTATAATGGTAATAATTTCCTTAGAATTGAAATTAAATATCTTAAAATACCCACCTTCATAATTCTTTCTTGATAATGAAAGTCATTGTTGAATTTTTTATGACTTCATTAATATCCTAAGCCTCATTAATATTGTATGTATTTCCTATGAACATCATCCTTTTCTTCTAGAAATAATCCCTTTCTTATGAATGTAAGACTTTTTTGTCTTAGCATATGGATTTATCATCTTTCTTTTTTATTATAGAAATTTACTATAAGTATTTATCATCTATATTTTCAATCATAAGACTTTATGGTAATTAATTATCATAGGTCTCTATCTGATTGTAATTCTTTAATGTTGTCCTTTATGAACACAAGAATTCCAGACTTAGGAAAATTTTCATTTGAAAATAGAAAGTCCTTAAAACATAAAAACACTTATAAAAAATTATGTAAACCTTTTTAAACTAATACTAACATAATTAAAAAAAATTATCAATATAAAAATAAATATTTTATGAAAACAAAAACTAAGGGTAGAGTTGGAAATGTTAGATCAATATTAGTATGACCAATAGAAAGAACAACTCCATCCTAGAAATTCCTAAAACATGACTTTTGTCAACATGCTTGTCGAATTTTTACTTCCACCAACCTTCTACAATTCCACTACGTCTCATGAAAAAATATTTGAATGAAGTAATAATTTAGTGGAATGTGATATATTCACAAATGGAACACTAGTTTTTAGTGGGATGGACTGAAATTTGATTGTCACAAAATAAAATTATTTTCCCCTACTTTATTTTTAGTTCCTTCAATAGACCCTTTAGTTAGATAATAACATTCCCAGCCTCCATTTCTACTATATAATCCACTTTTTTGGTTAAGAGTTCCACTTACAATTTTAGTTTGGATAAATCGATTTGTATTATTCCTTCATAAGTGAAAAAATAGCTTATAGTACCCATATTTCTAACTTCAACTCCTCCAAAATATTTATCCATGAATCCATGAAATGGTTTATCCATTCCATAACATAGACATAGTCCCATTCTTCCACTACATGAGAAATGTTAAATCTTTTACTAACCATGGAATATACTAATATTCCTATCAATGATAAATATAAAAGCATTATCATGAATTTAAACCCCTTATTTTAAATTTTCCAAAACATTATCAGTGGAGTTAAAATAAAACAACATAAATTTTATTATCTTCTAATCTCAACACATCCTTATCCCTAAAATCCTATTTTTTCACTCCAAGATTTTTCATCTTGAATGTTCTGACCAATTACTGCTTCAAATCTCCCATCCAATCCATCTCTGGACTTGCCAAGAGCATATCATCCATCTATATGAGAAGTATGATAAAATCCCCATCATCAAATAACCTGATGTAACAATAATGATCCATACTGCACCAGATGAATGATTTCTATTTCATTAAATCATCAAAGCTCATGTTCTATTATCAAAGTGATTGTTTTATCCCATATAAATCCAGTTTGAACCTAGACACTATATATTACTTTATAATTTCATAGAAACCTTTCAGTTTCTCTATGATAATTTCCTTCTCAATGCACCATAATCCACTATTTTGTACTTCCCTATACTCATGAATGGTTTAGGGTTCTAAAGGGAGATAAATTAAGGTTTGAATGATTCATAAGGGAAGGAACTGAGCTTTGTAGGAATTAAATTGAGTGGGTTTGTGCTAAATGGTGTATCAACTTCTAAAGACTTGTGAAAAATATGCCCTAGTTTTACTTTGAGAGATGTGACATGCAGTGCTTTAAAAAGAAATTAAAACACACTAAAAATTCAATAAATAAATAATTCTAAATTTTAAAATAGTGAAAATATATAATCAAATATAAATATAAATATATAAAATATAAAAATGGATAACATATAGTAATTAACTAAATCTAAATAAATTTTAAATCAAAATAAAATCATTTAAATTTGAACAAACCTAAGTCAATTTTAATAAACTTAAATATATAACCTAGTAAAAGTTTTTTGAATATATATGAGAGTTTATTTTTAGTAAAAATTAATTTTAGAATTATTTCACCCATATGTGTGTGATCTCTCAATAAATGATTCCATAAATCACTATATTTTTTCTAGAATGACTTATTGTTTTTTAAAATGTTGATAACAAAACTGTTATCAAATTTAACTAGAACATGGTTAAAATTAATTCCAAAATACATCAAAGTGTGTTTCATTAGCAAAACTTAAGCTCAAAAACTACATAATGTAATTTATTTAGCTTTACTAGTTTAAAATTAAATAGTGTGTTAATTTTTACTAGACTATAAAATTTAATATTTTCCTAGAAAGTGGAAGGTTCCAAATGTACTTTTACTATCTAACCTACACCCACCAAATTCAGCATAGGAATATAAAATTAAATCAAAATAAAAAGTTTTTATAAAAAGTATAGAGAGTGAAATGGTTCCTTTGAAATATCTTAAAATTATTTTGGAATTTATTAAATGTTACTTTTTTGGAATTTCATGAAATATAGAACATAAACAAAAAAAATACTATTTGGTCTACTAACAGTTAGATATAAAAATCTTCCAATAATTCGTCTATATTACTTGTTTTCAACTGGCTTACCAGCTCTAGCCAAATTAATTTTAATTTTGGAACTCATGGGAGTTTCATACACTTTACTATTTTCAAATTCTAAAACATTTTAGTAAACCGGGTATGTATTTTATTTGATTTAAGAAATTTCCAAAATCTTTTTGATAAATCTTAAAACTAAGAAAAAAAATTCAAATCACCCATCATGCTCATTTAAAATTCATTTTTCTTGAGTTTTGAAAATTCTTTACATAATTTTTAATTTTTGGAGCCAAAAATCACATCATCAACATAATTTTGAACCAAAAAAGTATCTTCTGATGGAGTTTTCTTAAATAAGGCATGGTTTTCCAAACCTGTAGTAATTTTAAAAAAAAAATAAATGAAATTAACCTTTCATACCAAGATCTAGGTGCTTATTTAATACCATAAAAATCTTTAGTAAGTTTGAAAATAGAATTTGGAAAATGAGGGTTTTCAAAACCTAGAGGTTGTTCAACATAAACCTCCTCCATTAAAAATCCATTTAAAAATGAAGATTTTACATCCATATGAAATAATTTATAATTTATATAATTTTAATATACTATGTGTCTTAATAGATTATAATATATAAACATGGGAAATATTTTATTCAATGTCTATTTCTTCCTCTTGGTTATAACCTTTAACAACTAACCTTGTCTTATTTCTAGTGACCACATCATGATCATCCTGATTACTTCTAAATACCCATTTAGTTACTATAATAGGGTAATCATAGGGTCAATTAACTAAATACAATACCTTATTCCTCTTAAACATGTTTAATTACTCCTATATTGAAACTACCTAAATCTCATAATTTAATGCTTCCTCTATAGTATTAGGTTCAATATGGGATAGGAAAACATAAAATTTAGAAAGAATTCCTATTTTTCTTCTATTTATAAATCCCTTATCTAGGATTACTATAATGGTATCTAAAGTATTTTTTAGGGTCCTATTCTATCTAGGTATTACACTTTCTGTTTCTTTAGATTCAATTATTTCAAGACAAGATTTCTTATGATCATCTTCCACACCATTTTCCTTTTTTTCATCAAAGTGAGGCTCAAGTATCATGTTATCTAAAGAACCACTTAGATCATAAATTTGAACTTATTTTAGATAAAATGGATCAATTTGATAAAATTTCTCATGATTAGATTATTAAAAAATCTTTGTCTTCTTATTTAAAACTCTACAGGACTTAAAAGTGGTAGAATATACTAGGGAGATTTCTTTATCATCCTTTATATTGAATATACAAAGATTATACATGGTGTTCAAGATATAAAATTTTCATAATAAATCTTAAAGTATCCATCCTTTCATTTTTTATTATTCCATATATCATTGGGTGTTTTCTTTAGGATAATCCTTATTAGAACAATATTGATGACATAACATGTTATGTTAACAACTTAATCCCAAAAAATGAGTTAGAATGATATATTGACATAATATTTTTCTAGAAATTTATTGAAAGTTCTTATTAACCCTTTCAATAACACCATTACATTGAGGTGTCTTTGGGGAATATATGGTATATTTAATGCCATGTCTTGAGAAAAATTAATTGAATTCATGATTCTCAAATTATCCCCCATTTTCACTTGTCGAAGAGACAATTTTAGAATTTTTTCATTCTATAATAGCTTATAGAAGTTTCTAAAAATAGAACATGATACAATATTAAGTCTTAAGAAATAAAACCATGAAAATATTGACAAACCATCAACTAAAACTAAAAAAACACTTCCCACCTAGGCTCGTAGGCCTAGAGGGGCAAAAAAAAATCCATGTGAATAGGTTATAATGATATAGAAGTTTAAACTAATATAACTGTCTTTAAATATGTCTTGTGCTTCTTTTCCATTTTTTATGCATCACATAGTTTATTTTTTTCTAATTTAAGTTGAGTAAAATTAGAAATAAATTTTTTATTAGAAATGTTTCTCAAGGAATAAACATCACAATGTCCAAGCCTCATATTCCAAATCCAATATTAATTAATTTAAGTATTTAGATAGTTTTCATTCTATTTATATTAACAATAAAGATATATAGTATAATTTTTTTTAGTTTTGGGTGCTCTAAATTTAAGAAATTTATCTTACAAAAATAATTATTAGAAAAATCAATAGAAAATCCATCATCAAAAATTTAGGAAATACTTATCAGGTTATGATTTAAGCCTTAAATATAAAGTAATTTATTGATGAGGATTGAATGTGTATCTACAACATATCCAACCCCAATAATATTTTATTTTACATTTTTACCAAATGTGACATATCATCCATCAATCTTATATACCGAGTGAAAGTTATAAAAATATCCACTCATATGTATTGAAAAACCAATATTCATAAGCCATTTTGTGCAATTGTATTTGAAAATTTTTATTTATTAAAATAAATTAAACAATTATATTTATGGTACCTAAATAAACTTGAGTCTATTAGTGTTATATATTATTGATTTTGGAACCCAAATCTATCTATACAATTTAGAATGTAAATAATTTCTAGAATTTCTAGCACTAATGTTAAATAAGTTTCTAGAAATAATATCCATATTTACACCAAAAAATTGAGGATATATTAAAAAATAATCATTATAATAATGATCATTTATACCAAAGTGAAAAATTAATATTAGGAAAGTTTCAGTTGTTAGAACTAGGAACAAAATAATTTCTATATATATTAAGTTTTTCTCTATTACTACCTATGCCATGTTTACCTTTATTGTCTTTTTTGTTACCAAGGATTTGGTTGTGGTAACCACACTTAGTAAATAAAATAGCCATAAATTTTAGATCTTTAAATTCATCCATTAATTCCTTTATTTTTTTTCACGTATAGTATAATTTAAAGCATATTTTTCTAAATTATATTTCAATTCTAAAATCTATTTATATAGATCACCCTTTTTGGTTAGCACAACATCATAGGTTTTCTTAAATGACCTATGCTTCTTATTAAGGTATTAAAAATTGTATTCTAACATATAAAAATATTCATTAAATTAATTAAAAAATATTTTTCTTATTGATATTTAGAATCATGGACAAAACAATAAAAGGATTGTTCCTAATCAGTTTGGGCCATAAAGAACATGTTTTCTTTTTGATTTGATTTTTAAACATATGAGTCATAATGAGTGTTATTATTAGATTCTTCAAAAGAACTCCATGTAGTATTTATTTATTTATGCTATTTCTTATTGTAATATGATTTTCATTCAAACTTATTTTCATATTTCTTATTATCTTTCAATTGAGGGAAATCGGGCTTGATATGCAAAAGCTTCTTATATACATAATATATAAATTTATTTGAATTTACATAATTTTTTTTACTTTTCGAAGTATTTATTGAATACTATTCTACTATTATAAAAAATTTTGAATTTACTTTCAAATTGATTAGGTTCACCATCAGAATCTAAGCAGTTTGATTCTCCCTCATTAGATGAGTCAGATAATAATTTTTCTTTGGATTTCTCTCATCCTTTGAAATAGAGACTTTCAAGGAAGTATTTTTCTTTTTGAATAATCTGGTATATTCAAATTCAAATTAAATATCTACATGATACATAATAAAAGGGATAATCAAGACCTTTATTTTCATATCCTTTATAGTTATAGATTGTTAGATGGAAGTAGATATTCCACTCAATTTTGAAGGTAAAACTTTAAGAAATTTCAGATCTTAATTTGATTTAGGAGTGTAATTTACAAAGTTAGTAAAATCATTAATATTTTTAGTGATTATACCATTAATTTGATTTATAATTTAATGATATTTTATTCTAAAGGTGTAAAAATTAAGTTTTGAAATTTTTTATGATTGTGTTGTCGAGTGCGTCAAATTAGTTTTTTTACTAGAATTTCTATAGTATGGCAGGAACCCTAGGTCATCTCTTTATGGAGCCATAAATCATTAATTAAAAAAGGGTTTTGATTATGTTTTTATGAAATAGAATATGTGATAAAGTTTTTTGGGGGTTTTATAATTTTAAAACATAAATTTAAACTGTATTACTAAGTGAGAGAATTTGATTGGAGAAATCATGATCAATCTGGTTGAGTGTCCCTTGATTCCCAATCCATCATCACTCTCAATGGAAATGGGAAGGATCATTTATTACTTGATTTATACACCCAAAAAAATAATTTTATGTTATTTATTACTAGGTTAACACCTAGTATTTGATTTATCAACGATATTGATTACTGGAGACCGCTGAAAATGAACAAAATTGCATCGATGTAAGAACAAAACTCAATCAAGGAATCACATCAAAAATGTAATGATATGAATAGATTATTTTCAATGATAAAATTTTCCACAAGAAAACAAAATGAATATTCATGGGTTTATTATTCTGAATTCTATCAACCGAAATAATCCATATGCACACTCATGAAGGGGAAGGGGTGAGAAAAGAGACGAATATGATCAAATCATCACAAAAATATAGCTTATGAAGGAAAGAATGATGATTATTGTTCCTTTTATTTGTATTTGATAATAATAGAATAAAAAAATCAAAATTTATAAATGAAGACTAATAGACAATAAACCTGGAAATTCAATTACCTTCCAAAGATTACAAGCATGGAGCTCAGGATTACCACAAAGAACACCCCCCAAATTAATCACTAATAGGTTTAGAAGTACATGATGTTGAAGTGGAATAAAATGGATGAAGGAATCTATAAAATTATAATCAACCTTAAAACTAGCCATGACAACATTTACAATGATCCATGGAGTGATTTTAAAGAGAAATTTGGCAAGTTGGATCTAAGAAAAGTCAATGGTCTACGGGTGTAGTTGATATGTTCATGATAGATTTTTTCAACTAGTTGATTTGACTGATTGAATGAAAAAAATGAGTTAAATTGTCATTAAATTAGGTTGATATGTGGATATTCTAGTTATGTATCCAATTGAGGTAGAATATTCTCAATTGGAGGTCCTTGGTCTGATTTATGGTCCAAATATAGAAGGGTGGTACAATCTGGACCATCCAGAATTTATTCACACAATTTTCCACTATTGGGGATTCAAATGGACAAATTGGAATCTATTGTATTATAGAGAAATGTATAAAACTCATTTTTACAACCATATATAAATTTTCATACCAATTGGATTGACAGATTATCCATAGTAAATATTGAAGTCCAAAAGTGTTCTTAGGATCTCGTGTAATTTGACCCGTTTTTCTTGACTTCCATCACGAGCTCTCCAAATCACCTCATCCTACAATGTAAGAATTAAAACAAGTAAAATTTCACTATTTAACAGTTATAAATATTACATTATTTAATAAAACATTAATTTCAATTTGTTATTATATTTTTAATTTTCAATACAAAAGCAGTTTAAAATAGTGGTGTATGGGTGTAAATTAATAGTGAATCACTATGCTATCATTATACCTTAGTTGTTTGAAATTTTCAGTAAACTAATAAAATAAACTATTATTTACCACATATAATTTATAATAGAGAATTATGGGACTCAATTTAATGCATCTGGACTAAGACCAAAGATAATATCATGTATTTCTCTTGATTTCAAATCATATTATGCTTCTTGGGTAGTAGACCATAACTGTGATTCACTTGTAATAAATTTTTATAGTTTCAAAGATTTTAAGTACACATTTAGACAAAAAATTTTAGTTTAATATTAATTATAGCCTTCCTTTATCCATAATTATCTCCATTGAAATAAGAATCTCTCCTCATAGACATTTCTTCTTTTATGTCGACCATTTTAGAAACTTTAGAAATGGATCTCCAGACTTCAACTGGTAAAGGTTGAGAAATAAAAATTCACTTACTCTAGTACCGATTCTTTTCCTAGTATATTTTCACAAAATAATCAAGACATGGGGGGTGAATTGATTTCTTAAAATTTTTACTCCAAATAACATCCCTCTTAAAAACTTATTGGAATCTATCCAATGATTATCAATCAAATATGAAGTAGAAATAAATTAATAAAAAGGAACAGGACATGAGATATTTATAGTAGTTAGGGGAAAAAATATCCCATAGTCCACTCCACCAACACTCTATCATCGATCTTGATGATTTTTACTAAACCTTCCTTTTTTATGGGGTCTTCCTAGCTAAGTGAAAGCAGATATCACTTGTTATATTATCCAAGATATTTTTGAGGGATACTATTTATAATTATTATACACAACCTCCAACTAAACTTAATGCAAAGAGTGTGCATTCACAAAAATAAAGAGAATAAGAATATAAAAAGTTCTAATTCAATACACAGTTTCAAGAAGAAATTGACAGATGATTGAGCTTATTTAGAGAATGTGTAGACTTAAAATAAATATTTAAATATACTTTGTTTTCAATAGATAAAACCATGAAATCACATAACAACATATTTTTGTTTTTAGTCTTTAAATAAGAAAATATTCAAAAAACAGAATATATGCTAGTTGTTTCTTAGCAACCACATTTCAATACATACAACTCTCTTATTTTTTGTATTTGAACTTATTTACTTCAATCCAAATGGTTGAGAGTAAATAATATAATGCTCAAAAAATTAAATCTATATTCTTTTCTCATATGAACTTATCCTTCAAAAAATGAAAAAATAGAGGTATCCATTTTGAATCTGCTATGGTATTCCTTAGATCTATATAAATTCTTGAAAAAAAAACTTAATAAGACAGTGTTTCCTCATTAGAACATATCCACTTTAAATAAAACTAAACTAGGTGGAGAATTCACAATAAATGCTATAATGGTAATAATTTCCTTAGAATTGAAATTAAATATCTTAAAATACCCACCTTCATAATTCTTTCTTGATAATGAAAGTCATTGTTGAATTTTTTATGACTTCATTAATATCCTAAGCCTCATTAATATTGTATGTATTTCCTATGAACATCATCCTTTTCTTCTAGAAATAATCCCTTTCTTATGAATGTAAGACTTTTTTGTCTTAGCATATGGATTTATCATCTTTCTTTTTTATTATAGAAATTTACTATAAGTATTTATCATCTATATTTTCAATCATAAGACTTTATGGTAATTAATTATCATAGGTCTCTATCTGATTGTAATTCTTTAATGTTGTCCTTTATGAACACAAGAATTCCAGACTTAGGAAAATTTTCATTTGAAAATAGAAAGTCCTTAAAACATAAAAACACTTATAAAAAATTATGTAAACCTTTTTAAACTAATACTAACATAATTAAAAAAAATTATCAATATAAAAATAAATATTTTATGAAAACAAAAACTAAGGGTAGAGTTGGAAATGTTAGATCAATATTAGTATGACCAATAGAAAGAACAACTCCATCCTAGAAATTCCTAAAACATGACTTTTGTCAACATGCTTGTCGAATTTTTACTTCCACCAACCTTCTACAATTCCACTACGTCTCATGAAAAAATATTTGAATGAAGTAATAATTTAGTGGAATGTGATATATTCATAAATGGAACACTAGTTTTTAGTGGGATGGAATGAAATTTGATTGTCACAAAATAAAATTATTTTCCCCTACTTTATTTTTAGTTCCTTCAATAGACCCTTTAGTTAGATAATAACATTCCCAGCCTCCATTTCTACTATATAATCCACTTTTTTGGTTAAGAGTTCCACTTACAATTTTAGTTTGGATAAATCGATTTGTATTATTCCTTCATAAGTGAAAAAATAGCTTATAGTACCCATATTTCTAACTTCAACTCCTCCAAAATATTTATCCATGAATCCATGAAATGGTTTATCCATTCCATAACATAGACATAGTCCCATTCTTCCACTACATGAGAAATGTTAAATCTTTTACTAACCATGGAATATACTAATATTCCTATCAATGATAAATATAAAAGCATTATCATGAATTTAAACCCCTTATTTTAAATTTTCCAAAACATTATCAGTGGAGTTAAAATAAAACAACATAAATTTTATTATCTTCTAATCTCAACACATCCTTATCCCTAAAATCCTATTTTTTCACTCCAAGATTTTTCATCTTGAATGTTCTGACCAATTACTGCTTCAAATCTCCCATCCAATCCATCTCTGGACTTGCCAAGAGCATATCATCCATCTATATGAGAAGTATGATAAAATCCCCATCATCAAATAACCTGATGTAACAATAATGATCCATACTGCACCAGATGAATGATTTCTATTTCATTAAATCATCAAAGCTCATGTTCTATTATCAAAGTGATTGTTTTATCCCATATAAATCCAGTTTGAACCTAGACACTATATATTACTTTATAATTTCATAGAAACCTTTCAGTTTCTCTATGATAATTTCCTTCTTCAAATATCTATAATATAATGTCATTTTCACATTTAATTACTTATATGTAGACCTATAACCATTCCCGATACCATATATACAGTTGTATAATTTATCACTAGAGAGAATATTTTATTGAAATCAATCCCTTTATTTTATTGAAAATCATTCCAACCAACCCTTCTTTATAATATTTCAAATAATCATATTTTTATTTGATTGAGTACACCAAATTTCTCTCAGTGATCACTTCCCTAGTGGTTACAACTCCCATGTTCCTTTCACATGTAAATAATTAACCTCATCCTTCATTTTCAAATCTCATTATTTTAAGTCACTCAGTTTTTTAACATTTTCCAGGCTTGTGGGTTTCCCACTATCTAATAGAAGAAAATTAGGTAAGTTTGATTCAATCATATGCACTGTTTATCCTATTTTTTTTTTAAAATTTCAATTAACCATGAGAATAAATTTTTATTTTCATAAATTCCAACCACACTTTTAAATTATTTGAACAATTGGGTATATCTGGTCTTTTTAGCTGCTCTAAAATTTGACCACCCACTAGTATATCTATATTTTGAGTAATCTTAGAATTAACATGTATTTACAGACTTCCATTAAATTTAAATTGACCATACTCTATTGATTTTTTTTTTAAATTATCAATTTCAATAATTACTAATCCTCAAACACAATCCCTTCATTTTAGGTGAAATTCTGACTTCTACCTTTCATTGATAATCATAAAAAAACTAAAATTAAAAGTCTTCATTATCATACACAACAAATAATCTTTTTTCTGACTTATCTTTCATATTTTACCTTTCAATAGAATCACCATGGACATAGGTGATGGTTCTTAATACCTTTAAAAGTGAGTCATTAACTAACTAACCAGTTCAAAATTTCCCAAGAAAAATTTTCCCTATCAGCATGGAAGGACATCTATAAATAATATAAGCTAAAAATTTCAATATTTATACCCAAAAATCCTTTGAAATACCTAAGTGAATTTGAATAATCCAAGATCTTTGATTTAGTATCTTGGCCATTCATTCCATGGAACCATTTTACCATGGTTTCCTGGGCACTACCTTTTAAAATCATATACAATTATTCTAATAAAATTGATTAAATTCTTTCCTTCTGTACTCTTCTCCATTACCAGACCTATAAAATTTTATATTTAAACCAGTCTTCTACCATGGATATCCATATGATGAATGATCCAAATAATTTTGATTAGTGCCTCAGAAAATATACACACCTTTTTCATGAAATCATTGATGAAGGTAATATAGTACACTGAATTTAAAGACCCTGACCCCAGTAGCTCGAAGTCAGTGCCTTACTTATTTACATTGGTACAATAAACAAGTAAGTCACATCCTAAAGGACCGAGTAGTTTAATATCTTTGTAAAACAAGATACAAACATAATTATTACATTACAACTTGAAAGGAAAAAAAAAAGAAACTCCATTGAAAAAAATCATAAAACCCTAGATTATACCTTCAATTCATTCATAATATACATCTTCACATCCTGGGTAAAAATAAAATATAATAAATGGGTGAGCTCAAATGCTCAGTAAGGGTAAAAAATATACCATAAGCTATCATAAATTAATATAAATAGTAAGGAATGGTTAATAACTAAAACACATTCCATTAAAAAATAATATTGAGAATAAAATGGAAGTAATGAAAACTAATTAAATAATTCCATAAATAATCACATGATAAATAAACTTAACCATGGATATTCTTCAAGTTAAATAATCACATAGACTATCAATTACTAGTATCATAATGAGGGAATGCATAATTCTAGACATTATAAATGTACCATCAAGGCCTCATCTAATAATTCTATATTAATGGGTAAGGCCTTAGCCAAAACCTGGTCTAATTTGTCTCATGATACCTACCGATGCATCGAGGGCTATTGTGGGGACTGCCCATCACTTACTAAGTCCAATGAATTCCTCATATGTGAAATAATAAATTTAAAAAGATATATTTAAATTAAAGTGTCCCATAGCACTTTGAAATATATGAATCATAATAATATATAAAAACACTCTAATAAAATCATTGATAAATTCTTGAGAGAAATACCCTTTTACTTTATATTGAAGAGTTCTTTTGGAAAATAATTTGTGTTTGGAATAAAATAAGATTATAAATATAAATATCACAGAAAATAAAAGGGAAGGAAATGAAATTATGTTTTAGGTATAAATAATTTCTAACTGAAGTTAAAACATGTAAAAAGAGTTTTTAAGATACATTAGAAATGGGACACTTCAGTGTGGTTTAATGGAAAATATAAGTCTTTAAAATAGAAAAAGTCATAATTGTTTGTATAAAACCACAAATGAACAAAGATAGTTTTTAGAAAAAAAAGAGTGATTTTATAAAAATAATGATGTCTTAAAACATATCATGTATGATACTTGAAAGTGAATAAGAAATTGGGAAGTTCCCTTTAATCGAGCTTGCTTAATGGGAAGAATTGAAAAGGGGACATTATAAAACACATATTTCCCCATCATAGAAAGAAGAAATAATTAGGATACATGATTTTGGAAAATATAAAAATAATGTATAAGAAGTATATAAAAAGAAATAATAATTAAATTCAGGTAAAGAGAGAGAAATAGTAACCTGAAAAAAATGGAGGTTCGGGAAGAAACCCTTACCATTGTGAAAATAGTAAAACTGTATACCCCATAAAATAAATAATCATTATATGAAACATTTAATACCATAAAGATAAATAGATTCATGATATTATACATCAAAGGGAAGTATACATACACCACACATAAGAAATAGTGGTGAATAAGGCATATCTCATGGAAATAAAGGTGAGATGAGAAAACCCTTACCTTATGTCTTAATGTGTTCTAAACCTGATCTTAATGTCCTAGATAATTAGATTAAATCCATTAATTCATTAATTTAGAATCTTTTCTATGTGTATTTGATTTATTATAATTTTATTAAGTTCATTTATATCCTTTTTGATGAGTTATAAAATATAATTTTATCATTTTAAATCATTCATTTCCTTGGTTTTCATGATCGCAATATAAGAGAATTACTAAGTAGTAGCAATTTAAATCACCACCAAATGGTTCTGAAATGGTTTCAAAAACCACTGCTAAATTTGGTGTTGACATCCAGTACACTATAGTTTCTTCCATTTAACATCAGTTTCTAGTAAGTGTCATAGAAAACATATTTAGAGGTTTTTTTTATTTTAGTTGTGGTTTTCCAGAAAAAAAATTATGAGGATTTAGTGGTGGTTAAAACCATCGCTAAATAATAAAGTTTTTTTTACTAAAAAACCACCTCTAAAACAAATAAAATGTCTACTAAATAATAGTGGTTATATTTAGTGGTGGTTTAAACCACATCTAAAAGAATGTTCCATATTCAGCAGCGGTTTAAAACACCACAATATATTGATTTACAAAAAAAATACAACTGCAGATTATGAAGCCCCTTAACTACCTTGAAAAAAAACATATACATAGACCAGGTGTATCACCCATCAAAAGAACACAAAATCACACACATGAAATAAAAAATATGGCATGAATCCAATCACATAACTCACCAATTCTAATTACCTATAGTGCTAAAGAGAACTTATTCTGAACTTAAGAGGCCAAAAACAATCATATATATTTCTCTATAGTTTTCTTATACCATATTCATCTACACAGTCCCCTGAAACATGAATGAATGAAAGTAATCATATATAAACAAGTATATTAACTTATACAAACAAAAAATGTTTTTAGCCTCTTGAAACATGGGAAATCATAAAAATTTCATGTGAATACTCTATGCCAAAAATGATACATGAACAAACCCTCTCTTTCCATATTAGTCCAAGAAATAAAAAATACCACTAATAACTACCCAATGATGAACTCTTCTCATCACTCTCTCCTTCTCTGTCTCTACTTCCTACTACTGTCACCTGTAAGAAAATTATATTTAAAATTAAAATATGTTTTATATTTATATTTAAACTTAAAAAAAATAAAATTTTATGAAGTAAATGATTTTGAACTTATATAATTTACCTGCTCACCACCATTCATCAATGCAATATCACCAGGGACAGATCTGATTATATTCAAATATAAATCAACCAACACTTTCTGAAAAGTGGATATCTAATCCGCCTATTCTTGAATTGTTCTTTGCATACAAAAAAACCCTCTCTGAGAATATCAGGGTTGAGAGTGACTACAATGAGGAGTAGATTCAACTAAAATCCCTGATGGACTTCCAAATACCTTAGATGGTAATGGTCCCAAACCCATCCCGCACACTCAACCAGGATGCCCCTTCCCAAGGACTTTACTAATTGGGTCATCCTGGGAGACTGAGTAGGACTGAAAGGGATTAGAATCCCATAGTTCTTTAATTTTTTACTTATAAATAAAATATCATTAATATTTGAAGCAATATATATTAACATAGTTACAAATGATAATAAGTTATTATAATTAAAAATGAATTCATACCCTAACTTCTTTGGAAGACTCATTAACGTAACTCCCATTAGTTTTTTTATGAACATTCAACCACAGTTCTGTTCGAGAGGCTTGGTGCCCTAAATTTTGTGAATTCATTAAAAAAAGATAAATCAATAATTTAATATATGGAACATATAATATTGTCTTATAAATATTTAATCTAATTAAAAGATTACCAAATTCAATCAGTTTCTAGAAAAACTCTCTGACCCCGTAGCATGAGGGATTATTTTATTAGCCCGAATTGATGTATTCTTCCTTGAAACATCCTGAAATAAATAAAATGTAATTTAATAGTAATGTCTACAATTTCATATCCTTGTCACATGCATGTATAAATGTAAAATGATATTAATATAATAATATATATTTAAATACCATGTTCTTATCATCACGATGGATATCAATAAAAACATTCCATTACTCTTTAGGTACCCCATTGGGTACCTTATTATATAGTTGTTGGGTTCTCAATAGAGTATCATTGAATTCATTCTATAATATCCATTTAAAATCTTTCCATTGCCCAAAGTTTTCAATGTCCACTTTTGTGCTATAATATTTTCAATGGTAAAGTGGTAAAAATCTATACAAAGAGATTAATTTTTAAAATATTAGAATTTTATAACAGAATGACATTCAATTACACCATAATGTATTAAAATTACCTTTATCTATAAATCAAAAACTTAATTTTTCCAAGATGAAGGCATATACCTCCAATCATCATACGTAATCGAAAGTGTAACTAGTTCTGCCGATAGCTAGCCTAGAATCTAGACAAATAATCCTACATCATCATCCGTAGGGACCATATAGTAGTCAAATACGACAACTATCTTTAGTATGTTCAGATTCAAGACATCTAAACTTTTCATATTTTTCACCATAGTATCATTGTTTCTATCTTTTATGAAAAAACAATTAGTACTATAAAATAAGTGAAATAACTTTATTCATATTAATATTTGTACCTATAACAATCACCCTCCAATATCCTCATGAAGAACCAGGAGTGGCGACCTGCTCCCTCACTACTGAGGTTACTGGATGGGGAGGCGTCGGTTGAGATGCTGATGGGGCACCGACGAAGGGTGTGAGAGATGGTGTAGGTGGAAAGTGGATGGTGTCTCAGATGTTTTAGGGAGGGAGATAGATGGATCATCATATGTCATTATAGTTGAGGGAATGTTGACTGAGAGTCAACTAGCATCAGTATAATGCTTCTTCCTTGGTATTATTTCCATTTAATTAAATAAAATTAACTTTAGAACATATATTTCAAAAAATTCATGAATAAAAAATAGAAAGGACAACAGATTCACAATACCAACAAACAAAATATACATAACTATGATAATTAATGACTACACAAATGATATAAGTGGTTGATAAATGAATGTATGACTAAACATAAAATCATATTCTCCTTCAATCATGTTGTTTTACTATTCAATCATTACTTAATCTACTTCATACACCCTTGAAAGAATAATATTTTCAATATCATGATAAAAAAATAAGTTTTCTTCTTGTTGTAGATGAGATTCAATGTTAGAGGTCAAATATTTCACTTCATCGCCCATATCATACAATCCTTTTTATTTTATGTGAGCGACTACACTCTACCTTTAATCCACATCATCTTCCAAATAATATACTATTTTCTCTTACAATGATAACATTTACGGATCATTTATTCCACGATCACCAATATCCATCAAGAAAGTGAAGTTCACAGAAGTAAATTGCATGGAATATCTTTTAACACCACCGATAATATCGACCCAATTGAATTTGAATAAAAAAACTGAAAAATGACCATTTTAGTTTAATTTTATAATATCATTCAACTTTCTATAGTATTCCACTTAAAAAAATGTAAATATACCACTATCTAGTGTTTTCAAATGCTCTTCCTGAACAGCTATATGAAATTTAAATCCATTCACATTGTAAGCATCAAAATTTCTAGCCAGTTTTAGAGGACCTCGAGCAAGAAACTTCAAATCTTATAACAAATAAGCTTGAGTATCCATATTAATGATATAAAAAAGTAATATACATTATTATATTTAAAAAATATATGTTTCAACCTAATATCCATATTGATTTCAATATTTATGAACTTGCATGTTGTGAAAACCATTCTACAAGCTCTTTATTAATATCTTTTGTTATATCTTTCTCATTTTGTGTTCGACCTCTCCTTCATCTCTTTGTTTGTATCCTAAAATCTTCAATAAATGGATCTTCAATTTCACTATTCAGAATCACATATCTATGTGCCTGTAATAATTCAATTTTTGTCAGTGTAACATTTGAGCTCCTCTCAACCGATCGGCTAATAGTTGGAAAGATTTTTTATTTCCCATGTAGTTGATATTGAGTCGATGTGTCATCAACATATCCAACACAATTGAATATTGTCTCAATATCACCCAAGTATCTATAACAAAAGGTAAGACACTCATATGCCAAATATCCTTCATAAATAGAGCCTTCAGGTTTAGATTTATTTTGAACATATGATTTCAAATGCCCAAGATATTTGTGAAATAAAATAAAAAAACATAATTGTGTATTTAATGACATACCAAGGATTTCTTAATTAAATAAAAAACATATAAATAAATTACCTCTCAAATGGATACATCCATTGATAATGTATAGGGCCTCCTAATTTAGTTTCCTCAACCAAATGCACAATTAAATGCATCATGATAGTAAAAAACGACAGAGGAAAGATCATTTCCATTGCAAAAAGTGTCAATAAAAATATCTCCTGAAGGTTGTAAAGCTCAAATGGTTGTAGAGTTTTATCACATAGTTGTTTGAATAATGTGAAAAATTGGAGTACAACAACAAGAACCTTTTTAGATAATAATTTACACAATGCCAATGGTAGTAATTACTGTAACAAAATATGTGAATCACAACTTTTCAATCCATGTAACTTAAAATGCTTTGAGTAAACACACCTTGATATGTTACTTGAATACCCATAAGATACCTTACCATGTTTTAAGATTCAAAGGAATGTATCTTTATCCCTATTTTTCTTTGTAAAAATTTACATAGCATACTTTTCTTTCTCATCTGGTCAGAGATCATGCTTTATGTTCATTTCTTGTAATTCTTTCCGAGCATTAAGAGGATCCTTCAATTTTCCATGCTCATTAAGCATTGTGAAGATCAAATCATCACAAAATTCTTATTAATATGAATAACATTAAGATTATAACAAAAAAATTAAATTCCCAATACAAAAGTTTTAATAATATACTTTTTTTCTTACATTATTGCATTTTGATTTCACTTGAAGATGCACTTCGAACTCGTTTCCCACTAAAATTCAAATTATGAACCTTCCCAAATTCTGTTTCAACATTTCCAAGTTTTGAAAATATTTCAAAACCTGTTAAAAACTTTAGAGGTGGTCTATGATCAATAGAAACATTGCATTTTGACTTGTTCAACCGAAATCTATGAGATTCATCGAGAAATATTGAAGACACAAGAAGAACCATTTTCTACAATGAGGTATTTATTCGGGCTTAAAATCAAAGTTACAAATAGGATAATAAAAAATCATGTGAGTGTTCCAACCAGCTAAATTCCCAAGTCTAGGGAAGTCACTAATTGGACACATTAGAGCTTAATGCATTTTGAACGTTGTTCTAGAAGATGCATCATATGTCTCAACACTATTTCTCCATAAATCTTGTAATTCTTCAATTAAATACCGAAAGTATACATAAATATCATCTCTAGGAATTTTTTTCTAGGAATAATCATCGAAATGATAAAAGGTTTTGTTTCATATACATCTATGGATAAGGATTGTAAGGGATCAAAACAACCGGCCAAATGCTATTACTGATGCTCAAAGTCCCAAATGGGTTGAATCCATTAGCAACCAATCCCAATCAAACATTCATAGAATCAGATGAGAAATCTAGATGTAATGAATCAAATTTCTTCTAAGATTTTGAATCTCATGGATGTCGCATTAACCCATCATTGTAATTATCTATATAATGCCACTTAATGTGTTTGTCGGTTTTCAATGGCATGAATAATCTTTATAATTGAGGCTTTAAAGGAAAGTAATGAAAAACCTTTGCAGGTGTGTTCCTTTTATTATTCTTCATAGTATTATACTGATTCAGATTTCCAACATCATCCATTGACTGTCATATAGAAGAAGAATATTTTTTGAAATCATATCTTCTTGAATCCTCTCCCCAATAAATCATAAAATCATTTAGAGACACATTTATTTTTGTATAATTCATATCAATATTGTTAACAAATTTTTTCATATCATAAAAAAGACTATAGGATATTTGCTTCAGGAAATGCATCATGCAATAATTCCAATATCATAAACACCACCTTATTTGTAATTCCACATAATAATTTGATATGGTACAACTTCAAAAGAAAATAAAGTTTTGAATATTTCAAACATCCACTATACAAATCTTGATTTCCATCATCAACTAAACCATGAAACACAATTTTCTTCTTATTGAAGTTTTCTTCTATATTAGTCTCCACAGAATCAAGAGGAGGATCCAATGACATGTTACAATCTTGATCTGGTTGTCCTATAGTCTCAAAAACATCACTTTTCAAGTTGTTATTTTTAGAACCCTCAACTGGTTTTTCAGATATGTTTTAATGTTGATGTTGGTGTCTTGCAATGCTGAATGCATCATTTATAATGTTTTTCATTTCATTTTCCATTGTCGATGAAGTTGGGAGCTCATTCTATCGATTAACATTATTGTTCAAACTTTATGAAACATTTTATTCTCTATGAAAAATCCAACACAAATATTAATCAGGGAATTTCTTCAATATCAAGTGTTCATAAACTTCATCTCTCTTCAACCATCTTCTAAATTTATATTTAATACATGGACATATTATTCTCTCATCAACAGATCGATTGGAAATTGAAAAATCTAAAAACTTACCCAAATCCTTAGCATACTGAGGTGTGTTCCTCGGTAATGTGATCCATATTTTATCCATATTAAAATGTGCCTACACTTTATTAAAAAAAATTAAAACAGATAAGTATTACTAAGCAGGAAAAGTGATAAATGGAAGTGGAAAAAAACAAAACCCAAGTAGTTATAAAAAGAGTCATATAAGTACTAAAAAAGTCTAAGTAAAAAAAGAAAATAAATCATGGAAAGTATTATATAAAATAGAAAAAAAATAAAAATCATACATTCATTAATTTAAAATAGTAATGATAGAAGAAACACCCTAGGGTCACTAAGTCTAGATGAACCTAGTAATTCTATATCACCATAGCAGTGGATTTAGAGTTCTAACACATCTATAGCTAGAGGGGGTGTCACATAATGCTTAACTAATATTGCTAGTGGTGATCTAAGATATTTTATTTATGTATGTCACATTCTATTTTCCTTATTTACAGATGTTACATCTCAAACCAACTAGAGTGGTTTTAAAATTACACAACAGATCCACTACATTCCAAGTGAGAGTATTTGAAGATGTTTTATTTGGAGTAAATAATTTGATCTTCCCTACTGATTTTCATGTTTTAATCATAGAGGGGGATAGAACCTATGCTCAGTCACCTATCATCTTGGATAATCCTTTCCTATAAACATAAAAATCAATCATAAATATCCATGAAGGTATTATAATAATGGAGTTTGGTTAAAATGTTTTCAACTTTAATATTTGTGATTCCATCATGTATCCATAATAAGAGAACTCAATTTTTTACATTGTCACATTATGATGTGTATAATCCATGTGAAGAAATTTATTTGATATAGTTAATTTTTAATTTGGGAAACAAATCAAGATCTGAAAATTTGATCAAGAAAAATTGGTAAAAACAAAAATATTCTATTCAACTATCTGATGATTAAATAACTTTTGATTTATTTGATGGATTTTACTATTTATTCAACGGAAAAGTGTTTTATACTTCATATATTTCATAGGAAGTGTAAAAAAATGAGTTAAATAACCCAAATCTATTTTTATATTTATTATAACATCCAGATCTATAATTAAAACCCTTGCCAACTAATTTAACATATGTATTTCTAATAGAGATAAAAAAGACACCAATAATAATTTCAATTTTTTTTTATCTTAATAAAGAAAAAAACTGATATATATTTTGAGAGAAAATGCACAAGTTATAGGATGGAATTAAGGAGACATTCTTGGAAAGTGGTGTAATTTTTCCTAATATAAGTGTAAAAACAAAGAAACTAGCCTTCACTAGAGTGGATTATTCTTTTATGGAATTGCTACGTAAACTATCAAGTGATCTTGTTAACTAAATTCCTTACAATTATTTAACAACCACAAAAAATATAATGAATATGAACTAAATAATTGAATAATACTCATATTATACCTCCATAACACATCAGGTGTAACTTCTGATTTCAAAAGTACTTTATAAAGACAAGGTATTGATAAATAACGATGTAAGAGATGTATTTCCCTATTTTTAGTGTTAACTAAAATATTAGAGGTTCATGAAAAAATTTCTGCATGACCTTTTCAAAAGTAGGAATTACTCACACACATAACCTAGTCGTTAGAAAGGGTATATGTCTATCGGGAACACCTGGATGATAATACATGAAAATAACTACATGAACATGAAATTACACATGATCATAATACAAAGTATCCATAAATTCTATAAAGTTCATGAAAGTAGGAAAATACCACTTATACACAAGTTATGAAATCCAAACACATACTATGTACTAAAAATAGAGGTTTAATGAGTGGGAACTCTTGAATGAAAACTTGTGGAAAACCCATTAATACAGAGTTCCGTCTTTTCGCCACCGCCTCCTTCCATCTCAGACTGGCGCAATGCTTCTCCTCGTTCTTGGTGTGTTTGTGGCGGTAGTCCCCTGTCATGGTGGTGTTGTTCTTGGTCTTGGCTATCTCGGCTTTCTTGCACTGTTGCTAGCCTTTTTTTGCTTGATTCCCTCTTAACTGGATATGGCTCCATCCATGGCACGGTGACGATTCACAGCCGGGTTCCACCTTCCGTGACCTGTGGGACACCACCTTGACTCCAGTGGTTGTGTAGGGAAGTTTGTCGTGGTCTCTATGAGCGTCCCAGTTGGCAGAGACGGGTATTTGTTGCGTCGGGACTTCTTTCCAGCGTGCTGGTGATGATCTATTTTCTTTTGTTTTTCTCATTTGTTTTTGGATTTTTATTCTTTTTGGTGGTCCGTAAATTCGTGATGGCGTTGCCGAGGATCCTCTAGTGGGATTTGGATACGACGGTGAGTTGACATATTCGGCATATACTGGTTCCTCTACAAAATATGTGTATTTTTATTGTTTTTTTGCTGAATATGTGATTTGTAAAGCTTGTGTGTTGTTTGGTTCCTGGTTGATTTTGCATCCGCTTCAAACTCTGCTCTGGCGTCTTTCTCCTTCGTCGCTCTCTGAGTCGGTCTGCAGCGGTGGTTTCAAGAGGCTTTGGGAGGTGCTTTTTGTTTGGTCTTCGGTGTTCCAGGAGGGATGTTAGGTCTGCGATGGGCATGATTCTCTCTTGGAGGCAGTCTGGTTTTCATCCTTGATGAAGTCAATGTTGTTGGAATATGTTATGTGGTTTTCATTTTGATTCAAAGGTGAAATTGTGTTCTATCTTAGCGATGGTTTGATGCCTCAGTGTGATAATTTCCTGTTTGTTTTTGACAATGGAAATGAGTCCTTTACGAGGTCTTCTGATTTCTAGTGATGTGATGACGACGAGGGGTGGATTTCGAATTTGGGAGCGTGCTTCGAGGAGGATCACAGACCAAGGCGATGTCGTGTGTGATTTTTGAAGGTTGTATCTTGTTTTTTTAATTTGAAATCTGAATTGTGTTTTGATGTTTTGGGGTGGATTTGGGAGGCTGTTTGTGATGGTTTGAAATTTGGAATCCTGGTGTTTAAAATTTGGCATCTTGTATTGTGAGGTTCCCACTCACCCTTAAAGTGGTTTATTTAGAAAATGAAAAAAAGGATTTGAGGATTACCCTTACCTGGATCACATATGAGAAGTTATACATGCATCCTAAGTGATGCACATGTAAGTCGTGAACATAACATACTCACTAGGTGATCACCATACCATCCCCAATAGCCTTTAATAATCCAAAGTGTATGAAACAATAATATAGATATATAGGAATAAAAAATATAACAAAAAATATACTTTAAGAAAGTCATTTAACATAGATATAAATGATAATGAAAACCCCACTATATTGAAAGGATCCATACTTGATATACCTACTTCAGGACTAAATCAAGATCTAATATAATAAATATAAAATAATTAAGGTGAAACAATTATCCCATTAAAGGGAAAAGGAATCATATATGTTAGTGTTAGGTAAATCCTGTATCCCATCCATTCAAGAATAAGGTAAGGGGTATACTAGTGTCAAGGTATAGCGATCCTATCACATACCATCAACCTACCCATCGATAATGGGTGTACCTGAGAAGCCTTTTCTATATAATCATATAATATCCCTTTCTATCATGCTTCATACTCTACTAATATCAAATTTAACAACAAGTATAACTTGTATTGCAATTTAGAACATGTTAGGAAAGAAACAAGCAGGATCATAACACATTTTATAACATAAAAAATATTCTAAATCATAGAGGGTGTCATCATGACATATAGAATACATCAATTCCTTTTTTATTGACATTAATAACTTATTTAATGTGAAATGAAAATAAACAAACAAAGAAAAATTCAACATCTTTGTAGTCTAGTCTATCAACAGGATAATCATAAACCGTGGTAAGTAAAATAACTTACAAACATTGTAAAACAATTTGTAAAAAAATAGATGAAGAAAGGTTAGAGGAATACCACACCCTTACATTGCAAAGGGAGTAGAGGCAATGAAAGTTTGGGGGAGATAGGTGCCGGTGGCTCGGGCTCAGGCTTGGGTAGGGTTTGAAGGGGGCCGATAGTGATAGAGAAGGGGGATGGCCACCGCGCATCATTGAGCATGAGCGAAAAAATTAAAATTTATAGATTCCTAATTACTAATTAACACAGTGGTAAGACAGGGTCAAACTATAGGGAGGTCTATTATTGTGCTCAGTGACAAAAAAAACTCACAAAAACAAACTAGTGAATGGTGAAATCTGGTGGCGATAATGAAACTATGAAGTGAGTGGAATTATGTGAAAAAGTGAGAGTGAAAAAGTGAGTGAGTGAAAACAGATAGACACAAAAATTGATAAGAAAATAAGTAAGCATTATAGGAAGGTAGTTAAAACAATCAATGGATAAGTAGGGGGAAGTCCATTGGCCGACTTCGATACCTCTTTCTATTATTCACGCACTGATGTTTAAATATGTGGATCTAACTTAAGGTAACTGGCCAGATTTTTCATCTAGTCAGCTTGTGACAGAATAATCCTTATAGTCTTTCAACTGTAGAAATTATTCCCTCGCATAATGATAAAATCCAGAAATCACTGGGCTCAAATTGTCGATTGAGCTTAGTGTGTTCCCCTCATTTGAGAATGATTCATTTTTTAATGAAATTCTCATGTTGAAAAAAAATTTAATTCATATTCAAGAAATATCAATTTTCAATTAATATTGATTTTTTGAAAATAAAAATGTCCAACACAAAGTGAGAGAGAGACTATCCAGTAAAGAATACAGTGCATGAACCAGACAAAGCATATCTTACCACCTCATCTTATTCCCCCGAAGGAGTTTATCCGAACATAATGATTTAATTAGACGCAATAATATATTTAGATATGATGAAGTTCATGATGAAAAAAATTTGTAGAAAAACAGAGCCCAAGGAAAATGAAATGTTTCTTCTCCCTCCTCGATCTCCAAATTCTCCGAATCTCTGCATTGCTGCTCGATGGTGAATGAGATACTTTCGATTTCCCACCCTGGGAACTGAGTATCGAAATGATGGATGCTACTCCATTCCACTCAATGGAAGTCCCAAATGACGGGGAATGTTCTGATCCTCCATGAGTAGTAAGCAAGTGGTGTAATGGATCTCAAAGTGTTCTCTGGAGGTCCATATCCATTAAAGTGAGTGATGAATGTCAGTGAAGTATCCCTCGTGCAATTCTTTGCTTGTCCCTGCCACTCCAATAAATGGAATCCTCTAGAATCTCGTAGCTACTTTCTTAGGCCTCCACATAGAACTTTTACCATGTTTCCTCCTCTTCAACCATCACTAAAGTGGACCCTCATAATAGATTGAAAAAAATGCGTGCCATGAGCCTCCCCTGAAAAAAAAACCAACAAAATTCAAGAGTTAGAAAAAATACAAAATAAAAAATAGGTGTTATTAGTAATAAAAAAATGAAAATATTATTACAAATATTAAATTTATAAATTAATATATATATATATATATATGAAATATTTACAATTAAAAGTAAAATAATTATTCATAATAAATTGTTTCAAAAAAATGAAATAATTAAAAATTATTACTAACTATTAAAAATTGTTAAATTAAATATATATGTTATTAAATATCAAATTAATATTATTAACATGCATTATTATTATTAGATATATGTATGTAAAAATATATTTATATTACTGTTATATATACACACATATTATTTATGTAAATGAAATAAATCTATATAAAAAATCATTATTATTAAAATGTAAATAAAAGTAAATAAATTTATTTTATAAATAATTATATTATGTGTTATATATGTTATTATTGTTATATATATTATTATATATATATGTATAATATATTATATATGTTAGACTTATATATTATATAATATTATAAAATAAGTAAGACAGGGGAAGGGGGAAAGGAAAATCAGGTGGAGCTGGGGGTTCAGGCGGTGGTTTGGAGGAGCAAAAGGGGTGACGGTGATTCCACCAGTGGGGGTGGTGGGTCGAGGTGGGATGAAGGTGGAGCTGGAGAAAAGTTGGGTTTGACATAGGGGTGGCGTAGCAGAGTAGTATGTTGGGCCTCGGTAGGCTCGGTTGCGGTGGAGCGGATTCGAAGCAGTGACGGACCGGTAAATTCTTTTGCCCAAGACCGCATAAGAATTTTTGCCCTAAAATTCATTAAGAGATACAGTGAAATGGTAATTTTTTCCCTTTCCCTTGTATTGTTTTTCCATTTTTTGGCTGTTTCCCTAGCCCGGGGGCTCGTGGGGCTTGCCCCAGGGCCAAATCTGATTCGAAGGAAGGTAGGGAGGTGGCTCATGTAGTGCAACTGTAGATGCTTAGGATGGGGGTACGAATCAAGCGATGGTGATGATCTCGGCTCGCTGCAGCATGCTGGTAAGTGTTCAGATACAGTGATGAACTTGGATCAGTGGTTCATCATATTTGGTTATTTTAAATCTGGACTGGTGTTGGTGACTTGGGGTGGAGGCGACGACACTTGGATAGCAGGAGTAGGGCATGGTGGTGGCATACCTGGAAGGATCAGGGAGTCATGGTGGAGGGTTTGTGTAGTTGGGATGGAGAGGAAGTGAGTTTATGGTTTGAGCGACGATGTAGGTGAAGATCTGAGTTCTTCTAATATTCATAATTTTTTGATTTTTCTTTGTATTGTTGCTGGTTCGAATTGAGTTATCAGTTTGATTTGTTGTTGAATTGTGCGGCTAATGTTGTTTTGATGCTGGTGTTTGTGTGTTGCTGCTATGCGATGGAGGGTGATGGTGAGTCGTGGGAAGAGAGGCGTCGTTGGTGATACTGACATGAATGAAGATGGAAAAGCAGTGTCAGTCTCACTTATAGAAGAGGAGTGTGTTGGGCAGTGTCAGTCTCACCGAAAAAAAGGGGATGGAGTCAGTGAGACTGAAAAGGGTGGTCTTGAGTCAGTGAGACAGACAGAATAGGTGGGGGAGTAATGTCGGTCTCACCGACAGAAGAGGGTAAGTATCAGTGAGACTGATAGAAGGGGAACAATGTCGGTGTCAGTGTCACAATCATGACACAACAAAAAAAATCAAATAATTGAATTAATTAAAACAAACTAATAGTTTAATAAAACTAAAACTAAATAAATAAATTGATTAACTAACTAAATTAATAAATAACAGATCAGTAAAATTAACACCAAAATAAAATTAATTGCAGCTTTCAACTAACAATTTATTAATAATTAACTTTAACAATGATGAAAATTAAATCTGTTCACATCATTTAATTAATAAATAATCAATAAAATAAAAGAAATAAATTAAAATTAAGTAAAATATACTTAAATAATTGAATTAGATTATTAATATTAACTTAATTATTTAAATAATTAAAACTAAATGGACTAAATTTATTTATTTACAATCAAGTTAATTAAAAAATTAATTAAATTAATGAACTCATAAAGTAATTATTTTGATAATAAAAAAATGAAAAAATAAAAGAAATATAATTTAATTAAAAATAAATGAATGAAAAATGAAAGTTTAAACAAAAAGAATTATTTAATTAGAGAATTATTTAAAATAAAAAAAATGAACAATAAAATACATGATTTAAAAAAATGTCTATTTTACAAATTGATGTAAAAAACCAATAATTGTTAATTATTTAATAAAATATAACATTTTAGAATTAAAAATTCAATAAAAATATAAAAAGGATGTGGCAAAGAGGGTTAAAACTGAGCCACATCAAACTCCCCCACACTTAAAACTTTTTTTGTCCTAAAAAAATGTATGCCTTTGACTTTAAAAGAGGCAAATGATTTTTGAGATTTAGTTCAAAAAGTGATTGATTAAACTTTAATAACTAGAGGAACAGGACCAGGAAGTGGGTCAGGTTTTTCAAAAGTGATAAAAAAGGTGGTCCCGCCTTATTTCAAAAGCTCATTGGAAATCAAAGGTCTCACAAAATCATACACTTTCAAGTTTTTCATGCCTCCTATATGAAATTATTAACTCTCCTACTTCATTTCCAGTTGAAGTTTCAATTCAAAAAGTGATGATAGGTTAGATCAAGTGGAATTAAAACCTTAACCAAAGGTAACTTTGATTCTCACCTTTTCCTAGGTTCCACAAATTAAATTCCATTCATTTCCTCACTTTATTGATTCAAATAAAATGAATTTTAACTAAGTCAATTGCTCTCTTATTCATCTGGGTTTTAAACTCCCCTCACCTTAATGAGTTTATTATCAATAGGGGCACTGTATTTTACTTTTTTTCCAGCCATATTCCATGCACAAGGCACTGTGCATAACACTTATTCAGATTGAAATTGGATTTATTTATTTATAGAAACAAATCCAGTTCACCTTTTTTGAGATACTCATCATTGGATCTCATTTTCTCATTTTACTTTAGTTACAAAAGACTTAAATAATATTCATTTGAGTTGACTTCCAAAAGTGATTGAATATTTGTTTTTTTTAAGTGTGAGTCCCATAGGTTCCAATGAAATATTATAATTACCCTAAGTCATGATCCTTATTCCAAAAAACCTATCCTTTTACACTCCTTTCCTCAGTTCATATATAGAACGTTCATAAAATAGTGAACAATTCCACTCAACAATCACTCATGCTTAACTGTTTCTGACAAAGTGCAATTCTCAACCTCCAATAAGCAGTCATCAACTAAACAAGATAGATTTGAAGTGCCAACTGAACCTCAAATGACCCTAAAGTAATGAAATAATTTGAATATTTTGAAAGAATTTGATTTTTTTTGAAAAAATTTGACCATTTTTTAACAAACTTCAGGTTCAAGAAGGGGAAATTTGAAATGACCAACAAGATGACCCCTCTCCCCCACAGTTAAAACCCAACATTGTATCCAATGTTTAATCCTAAGGTAAAATAAATTACTCACTGATAATTTAAAATTCAGCACTTAAAATAATGTTTAGGGGTATAATGAAAGTTCAAAATGATTGCTAGCCATCAAAAATAAAAGAAAAGAAAAGAATAAAAAACATATGTAAAAAAGTGACAAAAGGATGAATATTTTTTTTTGATTTTTTATTTTTTTTATTTTTTTAGTTCATAGTAACAACATAACATGTGATATAAACAACAATAGAATGTGATGTGATAAATACAATGCATAACAATAGTTGAATAAAAGTGAGTGCGGTGGATGCAGGCTTGTTCCATAATTCAGTTCAAATAAAATTTTCAACTCATTAGATTAAAATAAAAAAGCACCCAAGAAGAATTTAAACTCTAAAAAGATTCAAAGGGGACTCCCCCACACTTAAGATCATTAAGAACATTGTTAAATATTAACAAAAAATTAAAACTGGTAAGAAACAAAATAATACTTCCCTGACAAGGTGGATCTTTTTACATTGAATTCCATAGAAAGATCCTCTTTTGCTGCACCGATTGGTTACCCCTCTTCAGATCCTTAGTTTTCCTTTACCCAATTTCTGGCAGCAAAAATTCTCTATCTCAAGAATCAGCAGGATATTAGACACCATCTGATAGTCATAACATCAAACTGGAGATTCAATAAGGAAGAGTTATTTTTATTGAAACACAAAATTAAAAAGAAAACAAATAAGAAACCATTAGTTAGTTCCCATAAAACAGTATGTTTATAGTTCTCAATTAGAATTGAGATAGATTATTCTTCCAGTAGAGATATGGAAACCAAGTCATTTGAATGCCCTTCAAATAAATGTTTCATTCTCTGACCATTGACCAGAAATGGTCTGTTATCCTCTCCAATTATATCAACAACTCCATTAACCAAGACTCTTACAATGGTAAAGGGTCCTAACCACTTGGTATTCAATTTTCTTGGAAAAAGTTTAAACCTACAATTGAAAAGTAGGACCCTCTCACCAACTTTGAAATTCCTATTTTGAATCATTGATTCATGAAGATCCTTTTTTCTTTCTTTGTAAATTTCAGAATTCTCATAATAATCCCTCCTTATCCCCTCAAGCTCACTCAACTCCAACAACCTTCTCCAATAGCAGACTTGAAATCAAAGCTGAGGGCCTTCACTTTCTCATAATATCTCTGTTCCAACTCAATAGGAAGATGAGAAGTTTTCCCAAATAGAAGCCTGTACGGTGACATACCTATTGGAGTATGGTAAGAAGTTCTATAGACCCAAATAGCCTCATCCAGCTTCACCAACCAATCCTTCCTAGAGCTAGACATTGTTTTCTCCTAAATATGTTTGAGCTCTCTATTTGAAACTTCTGACTTCCCACTAGATTGTGGGTGGTAGGTGGTTCCAGTCCTATGATATAATCCATACTTCTACATTAAACTCTTGAACTTGTAATTTTTAAAGTGAGTACCATTGTTAATGATGAATGACCTAGGCACACCAAACCTGGAAAATATGTTTTTCTTAATGAATTTGACCACACTACCAGCAGAATTGTTGGGAAAAGCCACTATCTCACCCCACTTGGAGACATAGTCCACAAAAATCATAATGTACTAATTCCCATAAGAGGATGAGAACATCCCCATGAAGACCAATCCCCAAACATCAAAGATTTCAACCTCTAGAATACCTTTTTGAGGCAGCTCCTGTCTTCTCCAAACATTTCCAAGAATTCGGAATTTCTAATAACCAATAACCAAACTCCTAGAATCTTTGAACAATGTCATATAGTAGAAACCAACCTATAGGACTTTATGAGCAGTCCTATATCCTCCATGGTGGCCACCCCAAGGTGATGAATGAAAACTATCAAGTATGGGAAGAATCTCTTCCTCACCCACAAATCTTATCAAAATACCATCAACACACCTCTTAAAGAGACGAGGTTTATCCCAAAAATAATACTTCAACTCAGATATGAACCTCTTTCTTTGGTTGTGTGAGTAGTCCTTGGGAATGACTCCTACTGCCAAAAAGTTGGCATAGTCTGAAAACCAAGCAGATTACTACACAAAAGCAGCAAATAGTTGTTCATTAGAGAAAGACATGTTGATTTCTCTTGGCTCCTCACATTGGGTGTTGGGAAGCCTAGAAAAGTGTTCTGCCACTACATTATAATCTCATTTCTTATCCTTAATTACCAAATCAAAATATTGAAGCTACAAGGTCTATCTCATGAGTCTGGGTTTAGAATCATTCTCAGAAAGTAAGAACTTAAGGGAAGCATGGTCTATGAAAATGATAACTCTGGACCCTATTAAGTACTTCCTAAAATTCTCCAAATAAAACATCACAGAAACCAAGTCCTTCTCAGTGGTGGAATAATTATTTTGGTAATCATACAGAAGCTTAATGGCATAGTAAATGACATGCATCTTCCTATCCTTCCTCTACCCCAAAACATCTCCTACAACAAAATCACTTGCATCACACATTACCTCAAAAGGGAGTTACCAGTTAGGGGTGGTGATCATAGGTGAACTAGTCAACTTCTATTTGAAAATGTTAAAGGACTATAGAAATTTCTCATAAAAAACAAAGAGTATGTCCTTAACTAGTAGGGAGCACAAAGGTTTAGTAATCTTTTATAAATCCTTAATGAACCTCCTGTAGAACCCATCATGAACCAAAAAAATCCTAATACCTTTGACATTTTTAGGTGGAGGTAACTTTTGGATGACCTAAAATTTGGTATTATCAACCTCCATCCCCCTCTTAGATACTTTGTGACCCAACACTATGCCTTTAGTAGCCATAAATTGGCATATTTCCCAGTTTATGACCAAATTGGTCTCTTGGCACCTTTCCATCCCAAGTTCCAGATTTTCTAGACAGTTCTCAAAATCACTTCCCACAACAACAAAACCATCCATGAAAACCTCAATAATCCTTTCAATCATATCTACAAAAATTTCCATCATACATCTCTGAAAAGTGATGGGAGAACCACACAATCCAAAGGGAATCTGTCGATGGGAGAATGTACTAAATAGACAAGTTAAGGTGGTTTTATCTTGTTCCTCAGGTGAAATGGAAATCTAGTTATAACCATATTAACCATCAAGAAAGAAAAAATAATTTATTCCCTGCCAACCTCTCCAACATTTGGTACAAAAATGTCATGGAAAAGTGGTCCTTTCTTGTGGAAGAACTCAACTTTATATAGTCTATATAGACTCTCCATTTATTCACTACCCAAGTTTGTATTTTCTCATTCTTTCATTAGTTACCATTATCACCACACTCTTCTTGCGTACCACCTAGACAGGGCTTACCCATGGGATGTTAAAAATGGGAAAAATTATCCCAACATCAAGCAGCCTAATCACTTCTTCCCTAAAAACTTCCTTCATGTTTGGGTTTATTATCCTTTGGGATTACACTCTTGTATTACACTAAAGTTCCATATAAATTTTTTTTCATACAGAATTATGGACTTATCCCCTTGATATCAGAAATAGATCAACCTATGACAGACTTGTACTTATTCAAAACTCTCAGTAGGTTTTCCTCTTAGATAACTTATAGCTTGGATGAGATGATCACATGAAGGGTGTAAATTTCCCCTAAAAAGGAATATTTGAGATGGGTAGGGAGGGGTTTTAGTTCAAGAATGGGTGGTGACTCACTTGAGGGAAGACACTTGGGCCTGAGTGGCCTAAGGTCTTCGTGCTGCCTTTTGAAGAAGGCAGTAAAGAAGGATTCCTCCTCATCACTAGAGCTGCCAAAAAAACTTTCCTCACACTTAGACTCCTCTCTTGGGGATAGAATGTTCTCTGTGGAAAACTCATCAAGGAACCCCAAAAACTCTCCCTCAAACTCATCTATAGGATCTCTCTCTTTACTTGAAAATATCCACATGCAAGTGGTAAGAGGGATCATAGGTTCACTATCAATTTCATCTATCATCCTCAAAAACTTCTATTCATTATCATCAATTGTACTCTCAACAACTAACAACTCATATTTGGGAAATATTGGGTGGGTGGGTTCTTTGATTTTCTTGAAAACATTGAATTCCTATTTTTTTTCACCCAAGTTAAAAATCAACTTCCCCTTAGAAACATCTATCATAGCTCCCCTTGTGGATAGGAAGGGCCTATTGAGAATGATAGGAACTTCCTGGTCACACTCCATACCAAGAATGAGAAAGTTAACAAGAAAGAAGAGTTTTCCTACTCCCACTATCAAATCATTAACCCTACCCACTAGGTGAGTAATGGATCTATCAACAAGCTATATCACAACAATGGTGGGTTAGGGAACTCCTAATATCAGGTGATGAAAGGGTGGTAGAGGAATAATATTGATGGTATCATCCAAATCACACAAATAGTTGAACCTACAATCTCTATCCCCAAAGGTGCATGGGATGACAAAGATTCATAGGTCTTAAAGCTTAGTAGGTATTCTATTTTACAATATAGCACTACACTCCTCTATTAGACTATAGGTGGAAAATTCTTCCAAAGTATTTTTGTTTGAACTGTTTTTTGAATGATTTTAAGTATGATGGGATTTGAATGAGGGATTCAATGAATGAGATATCAATGTTCAAATTCTTAACCACTTTTAGAAATTTATGCAATTCAGAATCATGAGTTGATTTTTCTATTCTCCTAGGAAAAGGGATGACATGGGAAAACTTTCTCACAATTGGGGGAATCCCTACAAATTCTTCTTCAAATTTCTTCATACCATTATTTAATTTGTTTTTAAATATAGTTTATTTGGGGTTTTTAGCTAGAATAGTAGGAACCATAGGGGTTCTAGTGCTACTTTCAAGTTTTCCATATTCAGGTTTTTCTAGATTTTAGGTTTCAACTTCAACTAGATTTTCATTTTGAGTAGTTTGAAGTTCATTCCTAGGATCTTGGTGGGTTTGGAGACCAATTCTAGTGGTCAAAACCATGTAATTTTCCATGGGGTTGGATTTAGTGGTGCTTGGAAGCCTACCCTTTTCTCTATTACTAGCATCCCTAGCCAACTGCCCCATTTGAATTTCCAGGTTCTTCATTCTTGCAACTATTTGAATTTTATCATAATAATTTTTTGTATTTTTTTCATAAAACCTCCCTATCAACTGAAAAAACATGTATTTTACCTCATCCTTGGAATTAGAATACTCGACCTTGGGTTGGGGTTGGGTTTGGAATTTTTTCCTTGGAGGCTACTGGAATCCAGGGGGGCAATAGGTTGAAGGACTCCCTGCTCCCTCCAAGACAAGTTCAGGTGTTTCTTATACTCTTGATTGTAGGTGTTTGAAAAAGGATATTCCCTAGGATGAATCCTAGGACCATAGAAAAAAAATAGCACTCTCAAGAGGCTGGAAAGACATGTCAAAGTTTGGACAAAAAGTCTATGAATGGAGAAACATGCCAAAATGGTGACACCGATCCCTATGTGTGTGATGGGGGTTCTCATTGAAGAACCCAACAACTTAAGCTTCATCTTGATGGGTAGGAGTGGGTTCTTTCCTAAAAATGGTTATCCACCTATAGCACTTATGTTGGGAGTTTTGAGATAAGGCATTTAATATATGTTTGAGCTCCTTAGTAGTCCTGTCACTAAAGTCCCCTCCAGCGGACTGGTCCACCAAGGTTTGGTGGCAAGGGTTGAGGTTGTTGTAGAAGGTATCCATGATGAATTATGGAGTGAACTGGTGGTTAGGACACTACCTAAGAAGTCCCCTAAACTTTTCCCAATCTTCATTAAAAAATAACCTTCCTCTTGAAGGAATCCAATAATCTTGTGCCTAATCTTAGATGTCAACCTCTTAGGAAAGAATTTTGTAATGAAAGAATTATACACTTGATCCTAGGTGACAAATATATCCTCCTATAACTATTGGAACCAGGTCCTAGCACTGACCTTGAGGAAAAAGGAAAACACTCTCAATTTGAGCTCTTCCTCAGTAAGACCCCTAAGAGGTATCTACTAGACACTACAATAAAAGGCCTTAATGAAGTCAAGAGAGTCTTCACTAGGCATTCCATTGAATGTAGGAAGCTGACTAAGAATGGATTGATTGATTTCATAATTTCTTGATATAGGAGAGAGACTAATGCATGAAGGGTTTCTAGACATATAAGGTAGAAGGAACTCTCTCAAGCTATGTCTCTCGGCTACTTCATTGATAGGTGGGTTCAAATTTTCATGTTGGTTCATATTTTGGTTTTCTGCTCCCCTATCTTCTTCCATATTGATTTTCTATTTTTTATTTTTCAAGTATTTCATGTGTCTCTCAATATCAGGCTTCACAGGTTATAAGGTCTCAGATGTAGACCTTGTGATCATGAAGAAGGTGGTTCATGGATTTTTTTTAGAAATTTTTAGTCTTTTTTTACAGTTTTTATATATATTTGGATTTTTTTTGTATTTTTGTTATTTTTAATTTTTTTTATGATAATTTTTGTTTGTTTTTTTATGATCACGCATGGCCTCCCTGGCAACAGTGCAAAAATTTGGCCACCATGCGTCATTGAGAATGAGCGAAAAAATTAAAATTTATAGATTCCTACTTACTACTTATTACAATGTTAAGATAGGATTAAACCATATGGAGGTCTATTGTTGTGCTTAGTGAAAAAAAAACAAAAAAATAAAAAATAAAAACACATAAAAAAATAACTAGTGAATGCTGCAATCTGGTGGTGATGATGAAACTATGAAATGAGTGGAATTATGTAAAAATGTGAGAGTGAACAAGTGAGTGAGTGAAAATAGATAGATTGAAAGGAAAATTAACAATAAGTATGATAAGGTAGTGAAAAAAATTAATGGATAAGTAGGGGGAATTCTATTGGCCGGATTTGATACCGCTTTCCCTTGTTCACACACTGAAGTTTAAATATATGGATCTGACTTAAGGTAACTGGCCAAATTTCACTTCTGGTCAGCTTGTGAAAAAATAATATTTACAGTTTTTCAACTTTAAAAATCATTCCCTCACATAATGATAAAATCTATAAATCACTGGGATCAAATTATCGATTGAGCTCAGTGTGCCCCTCTAATTTGAGCACGATTCATTTTTCAATGAAATCCTCAGGTTGAAAATAATTTTAATTCAGATTCAAGAAATATTGGTTTTCAATTAATCTTGATGTTTTGAAAATAAAATTTTACAGAAAAAAGTGAGAGAGAGACTATCCAGTAAAGAATGTAGTGCATGAACAAGACGAAGCAGATCTAACCAACTCAGCTTATCCCCCCCCCCCCTGAAGGAGTTTATCCGGACATAATGATTGAGTTAAAAGAAATAATAGATTTTGAGATGATGAAGTTCACGATGAAAAAAAGTTGTAGAAAAATTGAGCACAAGGAAAATAAAACGTTTCATCTCCCTGCTCGATCTCTAGATGCTCTGAATCTTTACATTGTTGCTCAATGGTGAATGAGATGCTCTCAATCTTCTACCCTAAGAACTGAGTATGGAAATGATGGATGCTTCTCTAATCTTCTTGCTAGAATCCCTGAATAATGGGGAATCGTCTGATTCTCCTTGATTAGTAAGGAAGTGGTGGAATGGATCTCAAAGTATTATATGGAGATCAGAATCTATTAAAGTGAGTGATGAATGTCTATAAAGTATCCCCGTGCAATGCTTTGCTCGTCACTGCCACTATGTAAAATGGAATCCTCTAGAATATTGTAATTTCTTTCCGAGGCCTCCACATAGTACTTTCACCATACTGCTTCATCTTCAACTATCAATGAAGCAGACCCTTGTAACAAACTGAAAAAAATGTGCACCACGAGCCTCCACCTGAAACAAAAACCAACATTATTCAAAAGAGTTAGAAAAAATACAAAATAAAAACTATGTGTTATTAGTAATGAAAATAATGAAAATATTATGACAAGTATTAAATTTATAAATTAAAAAATACATATAAATATGCAATATTTACAATTAAAAGTAAAATAACTATTCATAATAAATTTTTTCAAAAAAATGAAAGAATTAGAAATATTGCTAACTATGAAAAATTGATAAATTAAATATATATATTATTAAATATAAACTTAATATTATTAACGTACATTATTATTATTATTAGATATTAGTATATAAAAATATATTTATATTACTATTATATATATATATACATATTATTTATGTAAATGAAACAAATCTATATAAAAAATCATTATTATTAAAATGTAAATAAAAGTAAATAAATTTATTATGTAAATAATTATATTATGTGTTATATATGTTATTATTATTATATATATTACAATATATATATGTATAATATATTATATATGTTAAAATTATTTATTATATAATATTATAAAATAAGTAAAACAGGGGAAGGGGGAAAAGAAAATCGGGTGGAGCCAGGGTGGTTCAGGCGGCGGTTTGGAGGAGCCAAGGGAGCAGTGGCGATTCCACTGGAGGGGGTGGCAGGTTGAGGTGGCACGAAGGTGGTGCTGGTGATGGAGTAGGGTTCGACACAGGGTGGTGTGGTGGATTAGTAGGTCGGGCCTTGGTAGTCTCGGTTGTAGTGGAGGAGATTTGAAGGAAGGTAGGAAGGTGGCCTGTGCGGCCTGTGCAACAGAAGGGGGGACAGTGTCGGTGTCAGTGTCACCTGCACGACACAGAAAAACAAATAAAATAATTAAATTAATTAAAATAAATAAATAATTTAATAAAACCTAATCTAAATAAAAAAAATCCATTAACTAACTAAATTAATAAATAACAAATCTGTACACTTAACACCAAAATAAAATTAATTGCAGCTTGAAACTAATAATTTATGAATAATTAAATATAACAATGAAAAAAATTAAATCTGTTCGTATCATTTAATTAAATGAAGAATCAATAAAATACAAGAACTAAATTAAAATAAAGTAAAATATACTTAAATAATTGAATTATATTGTCAATATTAACTTAATTATTTAAAGAATTAAAACTAAAGGGACTAAATTTATTTATTTAAAATTAAGTTAAATTAAAAATTATTTAAATTAATAAACTTGTAAAGTAATTATTTTGACAATAAAAAATTAAAGAAATGAAAGAAATATAATTTAATTAAAAACAAATGAATTAAAAATTAAATTTAAAACAAAAATAATTATTTAATTAGATAATTATTTAAAATTACAAAAATGAACACTAAAATACACGATTTACACAAAAAAAGGGTTATTTTACAAATTGATGTACAAAAACCAACAATTTTTAATTATTTAATAAAATTTAGCATTTTTGAATTTAAAATCCAATAAAAATATAAAAAAAATGTGGTAAAGAGAGTTAAAACTAAGCCACATCTGGGGACGACAATGACAGAGAAGGCGACTGATGGCCAGGGAGAAAAGGGGGCCGGTGGGATGGGTCTAGGGTTTGATAAGGTCAGGGTAAGAGGGGGGGGGGGGGAGAAGTTTTGTGGGTAAAAAAGGTTTTAGCAGTGTTTTTTAAAAAATCACCGCTAATTACTGATTTTGGTGTAGTGTTAGTTTACTTATATATATGTATGGAAAATCATGTAAAATGAGAATAGTTATCCAGAATTGAAATTATATGTTATTAATTAACTTCAATAATATTAAATTGTTATATATTTGATTTGGTTATATGGTATGAGGATGAATCATTAGATAAAACATTAATAATAACCGTCTAGATTATTTTGGTGTTTTTTCAATCATCACGAACTAGTTTTATTTTATTTGTTAATATTATGTATATATACTAGTTATAGAATTTTAAATAAGCTATAATAAATATATATTAAAATATTATTTAACCATGAAATTTTTTTATGACCATCTTTAAAGGCATAATTGAAAAACGAAAACATGTCGTCCACGAAGGTGGTAAATCGGCACCTCACAGACGATGTTTTCATTTTTAGAATAAAAGGAAAAGGAGAAGAGTCTTGATGGTGTATTTTCCATTGACATAATAAAATTCCAATATATATAAGATACTATAGTTATCATGAATGTTTGGGGAGAGGGGGGTAGGAGATAAAAAGAAAAGAAAATAAATTGAAAAGAAAATAAAGGAAAATGAAAGGATTTTACCCCTTGAATTTCTTCTTCTTGAGAACCTACTTATGAGGATTGGGATTGGTATTTTGGTGATACAAAGTCTCCTGGATGTAAGGAAGAGACTTGGTAATAAAATTAGATAGAAATTGGACAATATTCAAGGCTTAAGAGGTGTGAGGAGAATAGGTGGTGAGGGGTGGTATTTATAGTAGAGGAGAGGAGTGTTTTTTGAATATTTTATGCATTTGTTTATTATTTTGGATATAGACTATGAATAGTTTGATAATTATCACTAAATATATTAAAATAATGAAGGTGAGTTTGAGATTATGGTGATTACATCAGCAATGACTCAATGAATAGTTCATTTAACTTATAATGTATTTATACCATAAATTACCGCATTTTACTATTCACAAAAATTCAAGTATTTTAGAAAAATAAAAAAAAATCACCCTAACCATTTTAAAAGTTTAGAATTAAAAAATTAACTCCATTTTATGAAAATAATTTTCTAAATATGATGAATTTAATTTTTAAATAAAATTATCATTTACTTGAAAATACTGATTTTAATATTATAACTCTGTTATGACACTTTGAAAAATTCATTAAGGTCTCATAAAATTATCTTATAATAATAAGAAAAAAAAATTAATTTATGAATTTATTTTATGAAAATAATTTTCTTTTTAATCATTATATTAATTATAAAATAAAAAGTAAACATTTGTGTTTCACAAAAATACTAACACTTAATTTATCATTTTTAAAACATTTATTTACTTATTCCATGATATAAATATAAAATATTTTCATTTATAAGATAACTAAATTTTATTTATAATTTAATAGGTTATTTTACTATACTAATGGTCACATTACTATTCCTAATCATCACATTATTATTCCAAATGTCATATTACTATTCATAAAAAATGAAACCTATCATAAAAATACCAAAAATTTAACCAAAGTATTTTTTATTAATATTTAAAAAATAATGTTTATTTTTTCAAATATAATTTATAAAAGTTTCAAAATATATATTTAAAACAAGTTGGCCATTAAAAGGCGGTAAAAATGCATTTTAAAAAACATAGCCTTTTTATGTGTAAAATTGGATTTATTCTTATCTTATGTCTCTAAAAATATTTTAGATGAATGTAAAAAATATTTGATTGAATATATAATATTTAAATTTCATTAATATATTTTAAAATTATTATTTAATTTAATTTATTAATATAAAATGTCATTTTGGGTATAAAAATTGTTTTTTTATAAAAATACACCCTTTATGTTCAATTGGTTTTCATTTCTAATTAATTTATAACCAATGAATTAATTTTAAAAACATGTGTAATCTATATTTTTATAATTTACATAATCTCATTTATTCCCCCCATTCCCAATATCCAATAGATAACTATAATAATTAAATAATAATATTTAATCATTTTTAAGCTCCTAAGCTATCAAAGAAGTTAAATTAAAAAAAGGTATACCGTAAAATATTGGGGTGTTACATTCTCCCATTTTTCAATAAATTATGTCCTGGAAATTTAAAATTGTACATAAAAAATGGAGTTTGATACTTGAAAATTCCTTTGTAGGAAACTCATATCGAAAATTAGGTTAATAAAATATCCTCTTAATAAGAGGGAAAAGGGAAAAGGGAAGGTCACCACAAAATTATGATTTTGGGTAAGAAATCATTAGTGTAAAGTGATAACATGGGAATAGAAGGTGAATATAACTATCTTGTTCTAATGGAGATTGATAGAAAACAAGGTCATTAAAAAGTTAACCATCACAAAATTATAAATCTTGTAATCTGTTAAAAGACCATTTATTTCTCATAAAGAAAAGTAAATGGATAACTTTTTTGTTCCAAAATATTTTTCCTAGAGTTGAGGTATTATTTTAGTATTCAGATAAGTAATTTATAAATTTTGACTAATTTCTATTTCATAAGCATAATATCATCATTTGGCTATGCTTTGATCTATTTTCACTTCATCCCTCACAGCTAGAAATGATTGTTCAAGATGAATTTCTAATTCCTGAAGCACTTTTAATGAATCATATGGTCCTTAAGTAATTCCTTATACTTTTAAATTTTTAATTAATACAATAAGTTTAGCATATTTTATCAACTAATAATAATTTTTGAAGTTTAACTTGATCCATTCCATAAGTAGCTAATCTTTAAACTCGTCTAAAACATGTCTGTCCAAATTCAATGAAAAATTTAGAAGGAATGTCACTAAATTTTAAAAATAAACTTAACATAAGATTCTCAAAATAATATATATCTTAATCCCACATTACAAATATATGAATACCTTAATCTCATTTAAATATTCATGTATCCAAGAGTAAAATCTTAGGTTGTCCTTAAATCCAAACATCTAATAATTCCAGAATAACATAAACCATCAATTCACTAACCACCTTCATGGTCACCAATACTATCCCATAAAATATATTTAATATTATCTCAACAAAAATCACATATTTAGGGTTATCTTTCCCAAGTAATGTGTTTTCAATAAGACCAACTTACAATATAATCACTTCTCTGGATTACTGGTGCTATTTATCACATGCTTCAAATTCCTTAAAGAAGAAGTACTGTAGTGCAATACTTATATATCTCATGATTATTATAACCAAATAATTAATGATAAATACTCATATAAAAAATTATTTAATCCAAAAATAAGCAAATTAATCATTACTCTTTGTTTATGGTAGTAGCATAAGCTTGACTGTGATCCATTATCCTCTTTTTGTGTACATTCCTTTGATACTTGCAGTATTGATTTGTGTAGTGTCCCATCTACTTGTAGTTGATGTGTTGAAAATTGGAATATTCTTTCCTTTCCATAAAATCATGATCATTAGGGCCTTTTTATCCACACTCAAAGCATACTCCTTTTCCTCTTAAGTATATACTAAGGTGTTTCCTTCCACAATTATCACATATGGGAAAATACTTCTTTACCTTCTTACCTTTATCCATTTTTCCTAGATTTCCTATTATTCTCTTTCTTCCCCTTGAATCCATAATAATTGGATAATTATTTCTCTATATTGTTAGAACATGATATTATTTTCTCATATAATGAGAATATTTGGGAGACTACTTCCCTTCGAATGACTGGCTTAAACCCATAAAAAATGGTCATTTTTACTCTTTCGATTATGTGCATTGATTCAGTTCCCATTCCTTATGGTAGGCACCATTTCTAAACCATAAAATACACTATATTAGATCATAACATTATGAAACATAATGTATCATCTCAAAAATAGTGAAATAACTAACAAAACTTGAAAAATTTATGCGTAGATAATATCATAATCATAAACATGGTTTCTTTGGGGATATATTAACATTTAAATCCTTCATAATGTTTTGTAAAGAAAATGTGAATTATTCTAAGCATATTCCCTAGGATTGCCAAACTAGGTGCATAGTAAGACCCATTGTCGTATACTAGGTTACACTGAGTCAGGACCGACACACCTTGTCAAAGTTGTTGCCCCTAGGTACATCTGTGCCAGAACCATGTCCACTTATAGTATACAGGAATAGATTTATTTCTTAGAATACCCACATAATGTATACCTTACCAAAATTCTAGGATATTATTATATTATTATCCTCAAGGTCTGTCTTAGGGTTATGATCTCTAATCTAAGATTTCCTAAACCTAGTTTCCAAATTCTCTATTAAAATTCATCTGATACCAACTATAAAGACCCAAACCCCAATATCTTGGAGCCAGTGTCTTACTTATTTACATTGGTATAATAAAAAAGTAATTAACATCCTAAAGGACCGAGTAGTTTAGTAGCTTTAGAAAACCATATACAAACATAATTGTTACATTAAAACTTGAAAGAAAAAATAATAAAGAAACTCTATTTGAAACATCCATAAACTCCTAGATTATCCCCACAATTCATTCATAATATACATCTTTGTATCCTAGGGATAAATTAAACATAATAAAGGAGTGAGATCAGATGCTTACTAAGGGTAAACAATATGGTGAAATCTATCATAAATAAATATAAAAAATAAGGCATGATGAATAAATAAAAAACATTCCATTAAAACATAATATTGAACATAATATGGTTGGATTAAAAACTAATTAAATAATTACTTAAATAATCACATGAGAAAGAAAATTAACAATGGATATTCTACTAGTCGAATAATCCTATGGACTATCAATTACTAGTATCATAATGAGGGAATGCATAATGAAGAACATCATAAACATACCATCAAGGACTCATCCAAGAAATCTACAAAAATGGGAAAGGTCTATGCTAAAACTCATCATAGTTTGTCTCATGAGACCTACCAATGCATTGAGGGGATATAGCGAGACCTTCCCGTCACTTACTAAGCCCAATGCATTCCTCATATGCTGAATAATCGATTTAAAAAGATATATTTAAATAAAAATGTCCCATACCACTTTGGAATATCTTAATAATAATCAAAGATAAAAGTACTTTAATAAAATCATTGATAAATTCTTGATAGAAATACCCTTTTACTTTGGAAAGAAGATTTCTTTTGGAAAATCATTTGTATTTTCCATAAAATCATATAGTAAAAATGAATAAAAAAAAAATAAAAGGTAAAGACAATGAAATTATTTTTTAGGTATAAATTATTTCCAAATGAAGTGAAAACATGTAAGAAGAGTTTTTAAGAGACTTTAGAATTATGCCACTTTAACGCTGTTTAAGGGAAAATATAAAAGAGTATTTAAAATGAAAAAGTTATAATTGTTTATATAAAATAAATAAGAAACAAAGATATTTTTCAGGAAAAAATAGTGATTTTATAAAAATAATGGTGTCTTAAAATAGATTATGTATAGTAATTGAAAATGAGTAAGAAATTGGGAAGTTCCCTTTAATCGAATGTGGTTAACGGGAAGAGTTGAAAAGAGAAACTTATAAAACAAATATTTCCCCATCATAGAGAGATGAACTGATATAAATACATGTTTTTTGGAACATATAGACATAATTTATAAGAATTATATAAAAATAAATAAGAATTACATTGGGCTAAAGAGAGAGAAATCATAATCTGAATGAAAAATGGAGGTTTGGGATGAAACCCTTACCATTTTGCAAAGGGTCAAACCATTTTCCCCATAAAATCAATAATCATCAGATGAAAAATTTAATACGATGATGATAAATAGATTCATGATATTTTACATCAAAGTGAAGTATACATACACCACACATAGTAAATAGTGGTGAATAAGGCATATCTCAGGGAAATAAAGGTGAGATGAGAAAACCCTTACCTTATGTTCGAATGTGTCATGCACTTGGTCATAATTTCCTAGATAATTAGATTTAATTAATTAAGAAACTTTTAGACATGTATTTTATTTATTATTATTTTATTAAGTTCATTTATGTCCTTTTTATGAGTTATAAAATACAAATTTATTGTTCGATAGCATTCATTTCCTTGGTTTTCATGATCAAGTTACTTGTATATATGTATAGAAAATCATATAAAATGAGAATAGTTGTATATAATTTAAATTATATTTTATTAATGAACTTAAATAATATTAAATGGTTATATATTTCATTCTATTATAATGTATGGGGATGAATCATTAGATAAAACATTAATGATAATTATTTAGATTATTTTGGCGTTTTTTCAATCATCACGAACTGGTTTTGCTTTATTAGTTAATATTATGTATATATATTGGTTATAAAACTTCAAATAAGATATAATATATATATTATAATATTTTTAACTATTAAAATGGTTTTATTACCATTCATGAAGGTGTAATTGAAAAACGATAACACATTGTCCACAAAGGCGTTAAATCGGCACCTCACAAATGATGTTTTCATTTTTAGAATTGAAGGAAAATGAGAATAGATTTGATGGAGGATTTTACATTGAAATAATAAAACTAAAGTATATAAAAGAAACTAGAGTTATTATTCATTTTTGGACATAGGAGGTGAGGATAGAATAAGAAAATAAAGGAAATTGAAAATAAAATAAAGGAAAATGAAAGAGGATTTTACCTCTTGAATTTATTTTTCTTGAGAACCTTTTTAAGTGGATTAGGATTGGTATTTTGGTGTGATAAAAGGTTCATAGATTTGGGTAAGGGACTTGAGAATAGTATTGGGCATTAATTGGGAAAATATTCAAGGCTTAATATGTGTGAGGAGAGTAGGTGGTGAGTGGTGGTAATTATAGTGAAGGAGAGAGGTGTTTTTGAATATTTTATTCGTTTTTTTTATTATTTTGGATATAGAATATGAATATTTTGAAAATTATCACTAAATATATTAAAATAATTAAGGGGAGTTTGAGATTATGGTGATTACATCATAAACGACTCAAGGAATAATGTATTTAACTTATAATGTATTTATACTGTAAATTACCATATTTTACTATTCACTAAAAAATCAAGTATTTTAGAAAAATACTAAAAATTGAACATAAGCATTTTTAGACATGTATAATTAAATTTTATAAAAATAATTTAATAAATACGAGTAATTTAATTTTTGAACAAATCATCATTTACTCGAAACATATAGATTTTAATATTATAACTATTTTTATGACACATTGAAAAATTCATTAAGGTATCATAAAATTATCTTATAATCATAATAAAAAAATTATTAAATTATTAATTTTTTTTATGAAAATAATTTTCTTTTAAATCATTATTTTAATTATAAAATTAAAAATAAACATAATGTTTCACAAAAATACCAACACTGAATTTATCATTTTTAAAATGTTTATTTACTTATTCCATGATATAAATATACCATATTTTTATTTATAAGATATCTAAATTTTATTTATAATTTAATAGGTGAATTTACTGTTTTAATGGACACATTACTATTCCTAATGATCACATTATTATTCCAAAGGTCACATTACTATTCATCAAAAATGAAACTTATCATAAAAATACAATAAATTTAACCAAAGTAATTTTTGATATTACACTTTAAAAAAAATTATTTTGTAAAATATAATTTATAAAAGTTTCAAAATTTATATTTGAAACAAGTTCTCCATTAGAAGGGGATAAAACTTTATTTAGAAAAATATATCCCTTTTATATGTAAAATTAGATTTATTCTTATCTTATGTCTCTAAAAATATTTTGGAAGAATATAAAAATATTTGATTGAATATATAATATATAAATTTCTTTAATATCTTTCAAAAATATTATTTAATTTAATTTATTAATATAAAATGTAATTTTGGGCATAAAAAAAGTTTTTATAAAAATACATCCTTTATGTTCAATTGGTTCTCATTTCTAATTAATTGGTAACCAATGAATTAATTTTATAAATATGTGTAATCTATATTTTCATAATTTACTTTATATCATTCATTCCCTACATTCCCAACATGTAGGATATAACTATAGTAATTAAATAATAATATTTAATCATTTGTTAGGTTCATAAGCTATCGAAGAAGTTAAATTAAAAAAAGGAATACCATAAAATCACGGGGTGTTACAGTGACCCACCATGTCATCATACCAAAATTGGACCCTATGCATCAGTATGTAAAAACTCAAACTTCCAAGACTTTTGTGTTTGTACTTACATAGGAAAAGACACTATTTTATTCCTTTCATGGATACACTGTTTACATACTATGTACTCCTCATGATTGAGATTCAATATACCTTTGTCAACTAAGAGTTTTATTCCCCTCTAACTCACGTAACAAAGATAATAATGAAACAACTTGGAATCTTCTGTAATACTAACAAATATTTCCAAATTTGAAATCCATATTAGACTCAATATTTCACCGTCCACACATTTGACCACCACTATAAAACTCTTTCTAAATTTCCACACCTTATCCACAAATGGCATAAATAAACTTGAATCATCCAGTTGACCTAATGAAATAAATTTCTTCCTTAATCTCAGTATATTCTTGACATATTTAAACTTTATAAAGAATCTAATATTTGTTCAAACATTACCATTTACATTCCTTATAATCTCACAAGTTTAATTTTTGGTTAAAGGAACATTATTGAACCTTCTAGATTCAAAATTTTTCATGCATCCTCTGTTCAATGTAGAATGACACAAATATATAAAATCAATGATCCATGACTTTATTGTATTGTTGAAATCAATAGTAAAATACTATCATCTTTCTCTAATTCATTATTTGTGGAAAACCCTATAAAATTTACCCTCTAATAATTGTAATATTTATTCAAATTTTATTTCTTCTCACATTGATAGAATTAATGACTTGGACCCACCGATTTACTTCAATTTTATTATCTTAACCCACTTATCGTTTAAAATTTATCCATTAATATGGATATATTATACCCTTTATACTCTATGTTTTTTGATATAATTATAATATTTTTTCCAAATAATTTACTCATTTAAAATTTGATCAAGAATATACTCAAACACTAAGTGATTAGTACTGTTAGAGTTGCTCACAATGATAACTATCACATCCCAAAATTATGGTAATGATGATACATGATCAATTTATATACACCACTTCCACTTTATATGATCAACCATTGAACTTTTTTTAGTTTTCTTCAAATAAAATTGTATCTATGTCAAAAATACTTTGTTCATAGTTCTATACTTCTCATACATGTTTATGAGTGTTGATATTAAGACAACAATGGTCTTCATCTATCAAATAGTAAAAGAAACATTTAGTGTTATCACCATTAGTAAAAAATTCATTTTAATCATTTCATTATGAAATTTTTGTGTTGATCATAATTTTCAATTTGAGTTTTTTTGTATTGATGAAAAATCAAGTAATTTTATTGTTTCATGGTTGATTATATGATTTTTTTTCTTGTTTTTAGAAAAAATAATTTTTAGAGAATAATATTCACATTTAATTTAGTATTTTTTGATTTTAATAAATACCATTAAATGTGGTTTTGAATTTTTTAGAAATTTTTTAAATTTAATATAATGTATATTTATTAAATTCATATTTCATGTTTTAACTTACTTAATTTTTTAGTTATTTATAAGTGAATGTACATGATTTGATATTAAAATTTTCAGTCATAAAATTTTGTTTTAAATGAAATTTTAGATGATTTTATGAATTTTATATTCTAAAATATTTCATTTTATTTTTTATTCTAATTTTACAAAATATATATTATATATTTTTTTGTTTTTATATGAAAAATGGTTGATTTATTAATTTTTCCCTTTCAAATATATTTTTTTGATAATATTTTAACAAAATATTTGAATATTTCATTATTTTGGTATATTATAATTTTTTTGTAAACATAATTCAAAAAAAAATATTTTTTTAGATTTTTCATATTCATATAAATGATAATGTTTTTACATTTTAATAGTTTTTTGTGTTTTTTTAAGTGAATTTGTTAATTTTAATATATATTTATTTAATGTTTTTGGATTTGAAGGTCCTATAATGATTATTTTTTCTGTGTGTGTGCGTTTTAATGGAATATGATTGAAAGAATATATAAAAAATATGTAGAGAACATATTATTGAAGTGTAATATCTTAAAATAACTAGAGAACAATTATTTTATTAATATTAAATATTAAAAGTTTATTCTTTTTTGTTTTAAAACGTAATCATTTTTTATTTTCATTTTTTTATTTTTTTCACATGTACATATTATGTTTTTAGTTTTTGATGATAAATTCTTTTAATGTTATAGTTATTTTAAAAAGATGATGTTTTATTTATATATATATATATATATATATGAACATTTGAATTGTTTTATGATTCCATGATTTATGAATATTAATGTATTCATTTTATTTTTTAAATATTTTAATGTTATAACATCTTTTAGATTGTAATATGGATATAATTTCAATGAGTAAGTTAATTTTGTAGGATATAAATGAAAACTATAGAAACAAATGATGATGTTTTTTTTATTATATGGAAAAAATTCATTATTGGATGTCATTTTATGGGATAGAGTTAGTGTTATTCCCAAACATGAATTGACCCTTTGAACTTCAAACATAGAATAAAGACCAAATATCAAGTACCAAATAGTAGAGTATTTGGGGGAGAAGGACCCACCCTACACTATATTGGCCAAACAAGATCACCAATATGTAATAAATGAATAACATAAGAACAAATTTATAACCAAAAACATAATTCAAAAGAAATTAATTTAATATGGTTCAGGATATACCCTATATACAAAGGGAAACACCACAATATATTAAGAAAGATGAGAGAGAACACTTTAGTTATAGGTGATTCAATAATAACTTCTTGATAAATTAAAAAATAGATAATTCAATTACCCTTTTAAGGATCATTTATTTATAGAAAAACCTATGATCATCTAGTTAATTGACATTTAGGGAATGAAATTAATATTTGGATAATATTTATTCATTAATGGTTATTGTTACTTCGAGTAGTAATGAGTTATCAATATTATGGATCTAGAACTCCATTTTCCAACTTCATCTAGTTATTGATCAAATCTTCCTCTATTTATCAACATCTTCAAGATTGAGGATTTTTATATAGATTTTAATTTATCAATCTTATAATATTTATCTCATCAATATTTTGATATATAGTTATCACACCTTTCATCATCAAAGTCCCACCAAGGCACAACACTACTGTAGACTTTCCTTGAATGAAACTTTTTTCAACATGTTTGTTGGAATTTCACTTCCACCAATATTTCATAGTTCTAACATCTCTTCTTGTAGAATACTCCAAATGAAGTGATAATTCAGTTTATTATGATCCAATTTTTATTTGTGAATACTTTCATTTTTCATGTTTCAATTCTATATTTCTGGAAAGAGTGAATTTAGAAATTAGGTTCTAGATCATGGAGGAGGCTTATGGTAGTGGAAGTCTAGTAGAGATAGGATTGTCTAGAAGGTGATGTTCTAGATCCAGGTGGGAAAATTTTCATGTACAGATGATATATTGTGAGATTACACTAACATAGGGTGAACACTATTTGATATGTTATAGTAACTAGAGTTTTCTAAAGTTTATTTAAAAATCATTAATGTGCTGTATAAAGAGATATTTAACTATTCAATAAAAGATAACGGTTGATGCAGTGTGATCTATAGGAAACTGAAGGCAACCATGTTTAATAGTGAGCTCCCCAAAATCTTTGGGAGGCAGTGGAATTGGTTTATTGACTAGGACCCACTATAAATAGATGGTGTGAGATCACTTGTAATGAAACTTTGATAAATCTAATATCAACTAACTTAGTTGATTATAATTGTAATATTATTCATTTTTTTTGAATTAAATAAAGAAAAAGTGTTCTCCTATAGATTTGGGACTAAATTCCAAACCATATAAATATCTTCTTGAAAACATCTTTAGTTACTTATTTCTACTTGTGTGATTATTGGTTGAGTTGTGAGTGTTCAAGTGTGAAGAGTGAGAAATTTAGTAAAATAGACAGGGTGTATTTTTCTTCTTAGTTATGAAACATTGTTTCACGGGATTATCCAATTATAGGAGTTCTGGAATTTTTTTTCAGTATATGGAAGTTTCTATGGTGTGATTTTGTATTATTGGTTTCATGGATATTAACAAGTTCCATAAGATATTGCAGTATAACCAGCTTGATAAACATAGAATCAGACACTCTAATTACTTTCTTATCCTTATATTTTTTTATTTCTGTATGAATTAATCATTTTGAAAAGAATAACATTTAAAGATGCCAATGTTTGGAATGAAAAGTTCAAATAAACATATTTTTTGTTTCTGGAGGATGCATATGGGGGATTATCTATTCCACAAAGACCTTGAGATTTCGTTGAAAGGATTAAAACCAAAAGAAATCAATAAAGTAGAATGGAAAAGACTTGATTGGAATACACTTGGAATTATATAGACGTTTTTGTCAAAGAATGTTGCCTAAACTGTTCAAGAGGTGAAACCACTATGGATTTGATAAATACCATAGTAAATATGTATGAGACCAATGAATAATAATGTCAATGAATTCAAAAATGATTTAGAGTCAGTTTGAATCAGTTAAAGTGAAATTTTATGAAGACGTGTGGGATTGTTTTATACTTATTACTTTTGAAATGATGGGATTCTACAATTAATGCTATAATCTATTCTTGTGAAAAGACTAGACTAGTGTTTTAGGACATTCTTGATCTTATTTTGGATAAAGAGATCAGTCAATTGGAATTCCAAGCACCATCTAGAACCATGCTTAATATGTAAGGAAGAGGATATTACATTAAATGTAATGGTCAAAATAATACTAAAGATAAGAGATAGATAAGTTTATATAATTTGACTGGGTTTGAACCCATAAGCTATCATTATGGGAAGATGGTACATCTGAAGAAATATTACAAAGATCAGAGGGTGAATTCTGGAAGGGGTGTTTTAGGAAGTTCAAGTTCTATAAACACTGAATCTGAGGGTGATAATATTTTATTGCAAAGTTTTAATATTCCATTTGAATCATGGATTATTAATTATCAGGATTAATGATATTCTAATACTGATAGGGGATTCATGGAGAATTATGTTTCTAAAAGTTTTATAAGGGTTTGTTTAACTTGTGATGAATCACTTAAGATTATAGATAAGGGAATCATTAATGTATAAATTTCAAATGGAATATTCCTAGAGTTATAGGGAGTTTATCATATATAAATATTATAAAAGAATCTAATTTATTTTGTTCAATTTGATGAATCATGTTTCAAAAAAATATTCACAAAGAGGGTAAAACATATTACTCATAGATACATGGTGATTTCTAGGGGTTTTAAATATGGAATTCTATATCTAATGCGAAGTTGGTATGAAAAAATGGTCATAGTAACAACACATTCAAGAAATTCGAAGTTATAGAATTTTTGGATTGGGAAATTGAGTAAGAAGAACACATGAGTTTTAATATTTAAGGATATAATAAATCTAAACCTCATGGGATTCAGAACTTGTGAGATATGTATACATGGAAACTAGAGAAAGGCATCATTTATCAAAAATGGGAGGAAAACTAAGTCTAAAAAATTAGATCTAATGAACATATATGTTTGGGGCCCTACCCTAGTCCATTATCATAGTGGGTCGATTATAATTTATTTCATTCATTGATTATTCAAAAAGGAAATCATGGGATTAAATTCTTAATAAAAATTATGAGGTGTTTTTATTGTTGTTCGATGAAGAGACATAGTGGAAAAAGTGATAAAAATAATATTATGTGATTTAGTTATAATAATGGTGGGGTATTAATAGTAGGTAATTTTAAAGGTTCTATTAGAGAAAGGGAGTCATATTTGAGAGTATTGTTCCTAAAACATTAGAATAGAATAGTGTAGTATAGTAGATGAATTAGACACCGAATAAGAAGGATCAGAGTATGAGGTTGCACATAGGGTTTAAAAATAATTTTTGGGAGGAATTCATTAATTGTTCTACTTATCTTATGAATAGGATTCCTTTATACTATTGGACCATGAGATTCTAGAACAAGTGTTGGTCAGAAATCTAGCAAAAGTTTTTCACATGGATTTTTTCATTTACTCACATATTCCCATATTGATGTTAAGGATAGAGAAATAATTAAAGAAAAGTCTCAAACATGTTTCTTTATTGGGTATGGAGAGAAAAATTTTGGGTTTCATATTTGAGATAATGATAATTGAAATAAAATTAGATTTCAAAATTTTTATCTTCAATGAGAAAATAATATGGAAATATTGGAACTTGGTGGAAGATTAAGAGAGAAGAATCAACTAACCATATTCAACTTGATCTGAATGTAATTTATAAAGGTTATGAAATGTAATAATGTTTAGGAATAATGTAAATCCTGGAAGATTCTGTAGGGTTTGAAGAAGTAAAAAAAATATCCATAACTTAAAAAATTTGGGGTAGAGTTATATAAGTTGAATTTACATAAGATATATATCCAAAGAGGGTAGAACCATAGGCTTATTTAAAGAGGTCTAAAAATATTAGAAACAAATTCAACGGTTTGAAAGTGATTTTCACTACTTTCTTATTATAGATATATGATAACTAGAGATCCCAATATATGTGGCATGTCTTCATGATTATGGAAAGTAGGAGTTATCTATGAAATGGGATATGAATTAATTGTATGAAAATAAAATATAAGAGTTAACGAAACTACTAGAAGGGAAGAAATTATTATAGAATAAATAGGGTTTTTGGTTGAATGAGGAAGATTATGGTAGAAAAATGTATAAGTTTAGTTTGGTTATGAAAGGGTTTCAATGTAATGAATGAATAAATTTATCCAAAATCTTTTCTCCTATTTCTAAACATATAAACTTCCATGAAGTGTTAAGTTCGATTACTTATGAAAGTCAAAAAATGGAAAAGTTATATACAAATATGGAATTCCTTCATGGATATTCAGAGGAGTTAATCTATATGAAGCAATCATAGGGTCTCATAAAAAATTAATGAGGGATTAGTGTATAAATTTAAATATATACTTTATGATTTCAATCATTAACCAAGGTAGATAAAACCAAAGTTTGAAGTATTTATATTTGGGAATGGGTTATTCTGGAGAAACATATACCATTGTTTCTATTGAAAGTTGTTTAAGGATTGGGTTACATCATCCTTCACTTTTTGGTAGATGATATACTTCTAGTAGAAGGATGGCTTGGGAGGTGAAGGATGACTTTTCTAGAACATTCAATATGAAGGATCCTAGGGAATCTAATAAGAATTTGGGGATAAAAATTCAAATAGACAGGAATACCAAAATATTGGTTCTATCTCAAAGGGATTACATCTATAAGATCCTAGAATGATCCAAAATGAGTGGATGTAAGCTTGTGTCTACCCCGTTGATCTCATACATCAAGTTATCCAAATAGATAGAATAAACATAGGAAGATGAGGTCAAGCACATGAATAAAGTTCCATTTTCATTAGCGTTTGGAATTTTGATGTATGCCATGGTTTTTACATAACCGTACATTGGTCTATCTATGGGAGTTGTGATAGGATCCATGGAGAATTTAGGATATGAGCACTAGGAAGTGGTGAAGTGTATCTTATACTATCTTAAAGGTTCCGAATAATTTTACCTAAGTTTTATAATCAATGATTCTTTATAGGGCTATAAAGATTCATAATTTTATGGATATATAAATGCATGAAAGAGTACCAAAAGATTTGTGTTTAGCTTCAGAGAAATGAACATTAGTTGTTTGTTAAGAATGTAGTTGGTAGTAGCACTATCTATAGTAGACTCAGAGAATATTGTCATTATGAAAGTAGGGAAGTAAATGATTTGGTTTATGTTCTTGTTATAAGAACTAAAAAGGAGATAGGAAAACACAATTTTCTTCTACAATAGTCAAATTACAATCCACTTAGCTAAAAATCCACATAAAGCACATTGAGATAAAGTACCATCTCATCTAGAAGCTATAAGAGAATAGAATGATTGAACTATGGAAGTTCAAAAAAGTTAGAATCTAGATGATATATTGAGAAAGGTTTTATTTAAGGAACATCTATGGAAAACATGTTACCTAGTGGGGATTTGGTGACTAGAAGGTGGATTTAGATATACTAACAATTACTGTGTAAGTTTGGATGTTAAAATTTTACCAAGTGTTGGTAGTTTACTTAAATCCTTAATATCAGTCTTAAAGTGGGATATTGTTAGGATTTGTGATGACCTTTTTTTTCATGTTTTGATTCTCAGCGTCTAGAAGGAGTGACTCTGAAACTTGGGTTTTAGATTATGGGGGAGGACTATGGTAGTGGAAGTCCAGTGGACCAAGGATAGTCTAGAAGGTGATGTTCCAGATTATGTGGGAAAGTGGTCATGTTCATATGATGGAGCGTGGAAGTAGACTAGCATAGAGAAAAATCTATTTGATACATCAGAGTTAGTAGAGTTTTCCAAAATCTATTGAATAATAATTAGAGGGTTGTATAAATAGTTTTCACTATTCACCTGAAGACATTGATTGAGGTGGAATGATCTAATAGAAATTATAGGTGACCATGTTCAATGATGGGCTCCCCATAAACTTTAGGAGGTAGTGGAACTAGTTGACTGATTGGGACCCACTATAAATATATTGGGTGAGAGAATTTGTAATGAAACCATGATATAACTAATATTTATTGGCTTAGTCAATTTTGATTGTAATCTATTTATTCTTACATGAGTATAAGAAGGTTATAATTTTCTCCCATGGATGTAATGAATACAATCCAAATCACATAAATCTTATGTTGCTGACTACTTTAGTTAGTTATTTATTATTGTGTCTTTGTTACAGGATTTGTGAGTGTTCAAGTGCGTGAGAGTGAGAAATTCATTATGGTGTCCTGGATGCATTTTTCTTCTCAGTTCCATAACACCATTTTGTGGGATCTCTTGGTTGAAGGAGTTTCAGAATTTATTCTGCATGTTTAAGTTCTTGTGGTGTGATTCTATGTTGATGGTTCTTTCACCTAAATGGCTCGAAGGCCTTAATTTTTATTTATTTTTGATAACCCCCTTTCAAGGGATGAGGGGGAACCCATACAAGGCCCGTAGGCTCAGAGATTACATGTCCCATAAGCTTAGGAGATTACATGACCCGAAGGTCTTAGGGAATTCAACTAGACTATCTACAAGGAACTGCCCCTCCCCAGCATCTGCATCCTGATAGTAGCTCTCCACCTTTGTATGACTGTCTGGCTAGGCTTCCCATGAAAGAACAGGCTCTCCACCTTTGGATCCTAATAGTTTTATCCAAAAATAAAGCTCTAGATTTTTAATATGACAGACTAAACTATGATTTCCACAAAATAAAATTCTTACCCCTACTTTCTTATGATTTTCTTCAATATATTATTTATTTATATCATTTGTAACATTGGTGTCTTGAATATATGTACTGTACCCAAAACACGTCATGAAAACACATCAATTGCACCTCATAATCACTAAGTCTAGTTTAAACACCAGAGGTTTAATGAAATTCAAGTGGGAGATGATTTTACCCTTAGAATAAAAGAATAATTAATTTAGGTTTATGACTATATATGGCATAACCCACTTACAACACTAATCATAATGGGAGTACAAGTGGTTAACCAATGGAAGCAAGTGATTAAAGGAACTATACTAAGTGGATAAAATGATACAAAAATTCATTGATAAAAAAAGGTATAAAAGAATCCTTAGAGTCTACAAAAAGTGTGAAACTAAACAAAAATGATATACACATAATTCAAGTGAGCCAAACATGGCATAAATACCAAAATTTGAGACTTTATATGTGTAATTTTCCCTAGAGAACACATTGGATAGCCATCTCGGTGCTTTCAATCCATCCATCAAAATCCTAAAAATAAACCATATCAACTCTACAATCCATGTGTAGATAAAACCCATTCTAAAATACTTTAACCTTACTTGGATCATATACAAAATCATATTCACACACCCTATAAGGACACATTTAGGAAATGAGTATAAAAATACCTAGTAGGTGGTTTCCACCCCACCCCTAACCACCTATCATAAACTAAAGTGTATATGGAAACAATCTAAAACTATAAGTGAAAGCATTATAACATTTAATATGGAATATCAAATTCACTCGACATAATAAGATAAATAAAATATAACTCCCTATATAGGGATGGTCTATACTTTAACTAACTCCTTCATATCTACTACTCTGTATCTGAGATGATCTGGGAAGAGGAACCATTATTCCTATCCAAACAACCCTAGTACATGGTATTTAGGGTTCTAAAAACACTCTGGGGGAAACTAAATGGTGTATGTCAGAGTTAGGATAGCCTAGATACCCTACCCATGGAATAAGGGAAGGGGTATACTAGAGTTAGGGTATTATGATCCCATCCCAACCACCTATCTATTCATCAAAATTTGGGTATCTACTTAATCTCAGAATAAACACACACACACACACATATTATAAAATGATAAATATGGATAACAGATCAAGAAATAGTCTATGACATGCTTAACAAGTAAGGAATATTTTACAAAATAAAACATGCTTTGGAAATAGTAGATAATAATATATAATATGATATATACCCTTTTATACTTCACCATACATAAACCAAATGATAAACATACTTAGTGAGTATAAAATAGAATAAAATAATTGAATCATATTGAAATTCATAAAAAACTTGATAAGAATAACCAATATGAATCAGAATAAATCAATTTATTCTCATAAAAAATTGGGAAAACTATTATTAGTATTAAACTATTTTTTAATTAAATTCACTTGGTTCCATACCATTGCTAGGATAAATATCTATGAGTATACAAGAAATAAGGGGTTCAACTACCTATTCCAATGCATGATGTTTCTCCCAAAACCAAAGAGAGATATATAAAAACAAAATCAAGATTATAATAAACTACAATATAGAAATTCATGTATTTAGTTTCTACTAAAGATATTGAAGAAATATGGAGAAAAAAACAGTGGTATTAAATTATATATACCTAGAATTAACTTATTCTATGGATATATAGAATAAAATATGAAGTAAATGATAGGTTTCATAAAACCTTGTGGAATATAAGATCCTATGACATATTTGAAGTAATATAGATAAAAGTTGAATGTGGGTTTTCTTGAGGAGGAAGGAGAGGGAAATAATTTCTGAAAGGAAGATTCATTGATTAAGAATGAGGGAAAATCCTAAAGGAAAGGGGTTTTGGGGGTATAATTTAAGGGGTAAAATATAAAAATGTCCTCTATTTTAAGGTATTTTCACTAGGAGTCTATTGGGTATAAAGTTCAAGGCCACCAATCATCCAATGTATCTTAATATAACTACCTATAACACCTGACCTGCACCAGGTACCTGGTACCAAACCATTGGGTACCCAGTGCACTTGCTACACCTCTAAACCCTTTTCTTATTTCACAAATCCCCTCTGAATATCTATACTAACCACCCATCATTTTACCCTTAAGAATATATTAATTCAACACCAATTATACTAGATATAATGGTTAGTTAATGACAAAAAAATGAAGGTCATTACAACCTCCTCAACATTTGGCTTCCCTTCCTTGAGAATCATCTAGAGACATTAAATATGATTAAACTACTATACAAATATAATTTATCAAGGCATTAAAGGGTTATTAAATTTTAAAACAACAAAGATAGGGACTCCCACGATTAGGAACTCCTAGAGATGGGATACTAAACTGACACCCACACATACCCATGTAAAGGAAATAAAAAAATTTGATCCAAGTAATCGCCTACTAGATTTCATGAAGACTAAATATTCATGATACCATGACCTCAAACATCCACTAATAAGACTAGTAAAAAATATAGAAAAAACCAATAATATATTAATAAACACATATCCCAACAATCATCTTAGAATTTATTCAAATTTTAACCAATGGTAAAATTTTCTTAAATTACTTATGATTCATTCAAGATATATGGTATAAGTAATAACTCTTAGATGATAAGGAAAACAAAGAAACATAACTTTTTAAGTATTATTTTTTTCCAAATCAACTAGGTTACCATTTTTAAGGTTATTTCACAAACATTAAAATTATTTAACAAAAATATTTGATTAGGATATTAAAACTAAGGCACAATACCAAAAAGTGAATTATAAAGGTGAATAATAATTTTGATAGAAATAAAACAAAAATGACCATATGATAACAATTTATATTATAAAATTATATATTTGGTATTATTTTTAGTTATATTCCCTTGAGGAGTAAGATAAATCAAACAAAAATAGTCAAGTTTTATTTCTAATTATTTTAGTTATCCTATAATAACAGAAGGATTTATCTTTACATTAATTAATTACCTATAAAACTTTAACCATATATATATATATATATATTAGAGAACTATATAAGTTATCAAAAACTGTTAAACCAATCAATGCATCTTTTGAAAGTAACATAAATACTTGTTCAAATACATAATGGAATTCATATTATCAAACCTTCTCCCTAGATAATATTTATTTGAAAAATAAAAAACCATTTATGGAAAAATAATAAACTTTAAGGGTTTAAGATATATAATTTCTTAATCAAAAGATTTTTAAATAAAGGTTTTTTAAAACAATTGAATATTATTTGGTACCATTTAAAAATATAGGGTTTAATTCAAAATGAAATGAAAGCTACTAACCTCTTATGGGATTCACCACTTTATAAGAAATTTTGAAATAATTTTATAGTCATAATTAAAAATTAAAATATAAAATAAAAAAGCCGGATTCTAAAAATTTCCTTTCTTTATAAACCATACATCCTAATATAAGGGAAACATAACCATTTAAAATAGAATTAGAGTACTCATACATTAATATATTTCTATAGAAAAAAATTTCCACTCCCTTTCAAAATTTATGTTTTTAAAATCTCAAGTTAAGACATTTCCAACCAATCCCACCTTACTAAAGACCACTTAAAAGTTGTCTTTACAATTGAAACTCAAGGAATTTGAAACTTTGTTCCATGTAATATTAGAATAATTAATTAATTAAATGATTTATTATATGTGTGGAAATATTTATGTTCCCAAAAACTACAGTTTTCAAAAATATCACAATAAAGGTAAAATGTTAAACAATCATTTTTAAATTACATAATCAATAATTTATTATCCATTTTAAAAAAACTTGGAAAAAATCAATTTCCAAGAAATACCACTGAATGTAAGAAAGGTATAAAAAGAATATTTAAGTAAAAATCAAATGAATATTTTACATAATTTAATTAAAAACTATACCCATGTCTTTAATTACATTTAAATTGAATTTTAGAAAAAATAGAACCATTAATATTTGAGATAAAATATAAATAAACCTCTCTCATTCTAAAAATGTTTCCAAGGGAATTATTAAAAATTATATAAATTCATCTACTAAGTTAGTCAAATAAAAAAGTAATTTCAGTCCACTTATTTACTATATAAGGAACCTTTAAAATCCCCTTTTAATTATAGATACCAAAATCACATTTATAAAAGACACAATTATAATAAAGAAAAATAGTAACCATGTTATCTATAGAAAACTTTGGTTTTTCCTCATAGGTTTTTTAAAGTTAAATTATAGATATTCCATTAAAACAAGAGGTGTAGAATCCCTAAGCTATAAATTAATTTCAACATACCATGACATAATTTAGGAACTAAATCCCATATCCAAAATGAAAAAAAGAAGAAAAACTGGGAAAGAGTGAAGGGAAGATAAAAAGAGGCTTACATTATCTTCGATGTTTGAAAACCACATTAGAATACTTGATTGAAGGAACAAGGTGCAATTAAAAAGGAAAGGGAAAGAAAAATTTATCTATCTCAAATTATGATTGAAGTGGGATATGTCTGAAGAAAACCCCAAAGAGGTTTAGTAGAAATTAATGGGAAATGACTATTTAAACCTCCCATTAAGGAATACAACACAACTCCACTAGGTACTTATTGGAACACCTCCAACCACTAGGTGTGAGACTAATGGTAATAACCACACTGGTTTTATTACTGAGTACCTAGATATAGAAGATTGGGTACTCAACAATCACATGCCAAAAAATTTAATTTAACTTTAAAAAACCCATGATGAAAAACCAAAAAATATAATAAATAATCAATCATGAGCATGTATTATTTGGTATGATGAAACCTTCCAAAAACATAAAGTTATGATCTATAACTTACATAATATAAATAAAGAACTTTAATAGACCCATGCTAATGATGTATTGGAACATAAAAGTCACATTGCACCTAAGTCACCGCAACACAACACACACTTCTAAATACCCCAAATAAAAAATTACAAAAGACCATGATTGAAAGAAACGAAAGAGAAGAATAATATAAGTTTTATGTGGTTCAAACTTTATATTACTACTCAAGGGGAATAATTATATTATTTTATTTAAGGAATAATTTATGACTAAAATCGAACAATCATAAATAACATATTCCACACCCTATTTCTAAAAGTAGAGTCCAATCAGTGAAACTGAGTCCCTCGCCTTTTGATATTAATGAAGAGTATACCCACTTGGATCCTAACATAATGAAAATTCATCCACTCTATCAAAGTCATAAACCACATTAACTCCTTCTGGTTAACAATTAACACTTATGGAAACTCTATGAGTTTATCATTATGCATCATCCTAAAGACTCTTACATAATCACTTTGCTTTTAGTCATATTAATTACATATTCACTACTTTCAGAATTTTGGAAATTAATTATTCCATTATTCTTCATATATTTGTGAATTATAAATTAGGAACTTCTAGAATTGATCCTTCCATTAGTCTTAATCACTCAATTGGAAAATGGTTTCCACACAAATGAACATGATAATCTACCACTTGAGAATCATTTTTAGGCTTCACCACTCAGTGCTCTATAAATATTTTCAAACCCTTATCCTATTATTAAACATTATTTATAGCTACATAGTTCCCACACCATTCTTCTGGTTATCCCATATCAACTGAGGTCCAACACTTCCTGAAAAGATCATATACTATAACTTTAGTTAGCATATGTATAGGATTCTAAACTCTATCCAACTTGTATAGATCCAACAAATTTCCACACAATAACTTTTGAATGAAGTTATATTTCAACTGAATATGTTTAATCATAGAATAAAACATCAAATTATTGCCAATTTAGATTACACTATGAGAATCACAAAACACTGTTCCAACCTTATAACTTCTTCCAAGGTCTTTCATCAACCCCTTTAGATAGATCAACTCCTTCCTAGATTTTTTAATGTAACAGAGTCCACTTCCATTATTAAAAGTTCTACTAAGAATTTAATATTAAACATCCAAATCATAACTGTGATTTTAAAAGTGAACACTTATCCAATAGTTCTCTTCCATGTATCCATATCTCCCAAAGTATGAATATATAAATCCCTATAATTATTCATCCATTTTGAAACATAGAGACAGAATTTTAGAACCTTTGATATACTAAAGTATCTACTTTACCACTTCTCAATTTTCTCTTACAGGATTATCCATGAACCCACTAACTACTCCCACTATATACACAATGTATGACCACATGAATTCCATGAAAAACATTATGCTTATGATCACTGATGCGAAAGGAATATTTTCCATATACTAAACCTATATTTTCATTTTAAATGCCTTATACTTGATTAAATTTAAGTGTCTGACCAAGAGAGTGGTAACTAGTTTCACCTATCTTATTTTGAAACGTTCCACCAAATTTTAGATGTAGTAATATTAATCTAGGAATAAATTTTTAAACTTTAAGTACCTTAAAATCTATATCCCCAAGATTCATTTAGCTAGACTGAGATCCAACATCTCGATGATTTTGAATAATTAAATTTTCATCCTATTAACACCTTCCTTTACTAGACCAAAAATAACTATATCATCAATAAAGAGAATAAATATGATGAAACTCCCATCATCAAACATATTTTGGTAACAGAAATGATCAAAATTGATATAGATAAAATTCTATTCTTCCATAAGGAAATTGAAATTTTGGTTCCACTACCCTGGTTCTTGATCCAACCCAAAAATTCTACTCTTTATCTTGTATTTAATATTATTATTATATTTATCGATTAAACCTAGTAGTTTCTCTATGAAAATATATATCTAAATATCTATAAAGAAATGTGGTTTTCACATATAATTATTCTAGATATAATCCTTCCATGATAACCATATTGAGAATATTCTGAATAGTTGTGTGTTTAACAATTAGATAAAGGATATTAGAAAAATATATACCTTATGGTTATTGAAAAACCTTCATGGAAATCCTTTCCTTGTACCTACATCTACCACCTACTTCTTACTTTAGTAGATACATCCATTTTTTAGAACTCTTATCCTAAAATTATTTTCTATTAGCTCCAATGTTACACACACATGTAAAGAAAACATTTAATTCCTCATAGATAACTCTCAATGATTCATGTATTTCATATTTGTTTCCATTTATAGGATCTTGGGTTATCTGTTTCTTGTGAGAAGTAAAAAATATAGATAAATTTCACATATATACACTTGGAAATGAATCCTTGTAGATCTCCATAGATGGCCTTGAATCTTCTATCCTTTAAAAACTAATGCCTCAAAAATATACCCATCCAAATATATTCTCTAAGATTAAAAAATCCTTATATTTTTAGTACTTCTATCCATGGAAACATAATCAGAACTTAAACTGCTTCAAATGATTCTTCTGGATAGTGCATTGTTTCTGGAATTATTGTACTACCTAAGCTCTTCAGAACATTCATAACTTTCAAACATCCATTCAATTGAACCTCAACTTATGATATTTATTTTATCTCATTAGTAATATCCATTTAATTTCAATGTTTATACAATATATCTTTAGTAAAGATAACATGTAAACTTTTTAGAACCTTAATAGAATCATTATCCTAGAGTTGAAATCCAAATTCTTCATCATCATACCTTATAAAGTAACACACTTAGAAGTTAGCCTCTAGCTTTTCCCTCTACTTAGTATCAGTGTGGATATAGGTGAGTGGACCAAATAATTTAAGATGGTAAATTTCATTTTTTTCTTATGGACCAAAAAGATTCTAAAATTTATCACCACAATATAGAAGAGGGACTTCTATTCATCAATTAAGCCACACAATTCATAGCCTCTTCCCAAAACTCCTTTTAAAAAATAGTGTGAATATTCATTATCATTTCATTCTAAATTAATGTTTGATTAATCCTATTTGCAAATATATTTTATTCTAGAGTACTTGGTATGGTCTTCTCAAACCATATGAATTTTAAAAAGTAGAACCTTAAGAACTCCTTACTTCCATATTCCCCACCATTATCAGACCCCAAACACTATATTTTTTTTGTATCATTTTACACTAAGGATATCTATTGAATGAAGGTTATGAAAAATTTAGACTTGTGCTTGGGAAGGAACACCCACACTTTTTATGTCACATCGTTGATGAAGGTAACATAACATAATTACCATCCATGATAATATACCAAATTTAGCCCCCATAAATCTATATTAACTAGCACTAACTTTAAATACATTGATGTTTTACCTTCTATTTGGAATGAAAACTTATATTGATTTACAAGAATGATTTATTAACATGTTTCATACTCTATTTTTTTGACATTCAACATTATTTTAGAAACTGGAATTTTTATCCCTTTATCACTTAAGTGACCTGTATTTACAAGCCATAACTTTTTGTAAATTAATTTTCTAACATGAATTGAACCTTATGAAACTAATATTAGGTACAATGTTCTACAATTTACTTATTTTTCCATCTCCATGGAGCTGAATGAAATTCTACATGATCTATCTACAAGGGTTGTACAAAAACCCACATTATATAAATGACCAACTGAAATCAAGTTATTTCTTAATCTTAGTATTTGTAGCACCCCTTGGAAATATATAAAACTTTCATTACTTTTATAGAAAGAAATATCACCCATTCCCATAATCTCAAGATCCACACTATTCTCAAGATGTACCTTGCCATATATTTATAAAGTATAATTACTCATAATTCATCTATAAAATGTAGAGTGAAATGAAGCACTATATTCTATAGTCCAAGGCTCAACTAAACTAGAAGAACTCAGTAGAATACCACTCATATCTTTCGATACAGGATCTTTTGATGCACTTCTAGAAGCATATCTTCTAGAATTGAAAATCCACTCACTGTAATATTTATTTAGATGGAATTTATTCACATAATGAGAACACATTAGAACACCTTCCTTTGATATAGTACAACATTTAATTCTCCTCATTTTCCTTTTCTATAACTCTTCTATAATGTAGAATATCCCCAATATTCCACACTACATGAATTTATAGAAAATTTTTGTATCTCATTTTTATGAATTTATACATTCAAAATTATATCCCCAATGTTTATAAACACCAAGTCTATCTTTCTTCTTCAGTTACTCACTGTGGTAACCATCACATCCCATGACTATGAGAGTGATAAAAGTAAAACAATTTCCCACTTTAGATCTCCAAAACCCACCATCACTGATTCCAACTAGCTTTAGATGATGTTGAATTCATTGACATGATCATTCATTGAATTTACTTCAAAAATTCTCATATTGAATAACCTCTACAATTAGAACACTTTATTTATTACTATTGGATTCTCATACATATCATAAAGTGATTTAATAAGTTTTAAAATTTTCTTTACCTCGCAAATGTTATAAGACACATTCTAGGATAGTAACATCTATATTATTTCTAGTTATTTATTGTATATCATTATCCATTATTCCTTATTAATCACTTTTGATTTGATTCTAGTTAATGAAAGATCAAAATATTTCTATAATAGAAAATCCTCTATCTACATCTTTTAGAATCTAAAATCCTTACGGTTGAACTTATCTACCTAGACCTTACCCTCATCCAATTCCATTGATTCAGGAATTAATGAACTCACACTAAATTTAAAAGAACATAACAGGGATCAGAAACTAATTAATATAATTCTTACAAAAGGATAAGGGCATAATGATGATACTGAACCAAGCTCTGAAACACATTGTCTTGGGTTTGGTCATATGAAACTCTATAAATAAAGTTCTGATACCATTTTTTGTGTCTAATGAAACCTTCCAAACACCATATGTTATCATTAAAAATTTATATAGATAAAAAAAGAACCAAAATAGACCCATGATAATTATTTACCCAAACATAGAAGACACACCACACTTACATCACCGAACCATAATACACCCTTTTAAACAACCCATAAAATAACTTTAAAAATAAAATGATTGAAATAAATGAAATAAAATAATAACATAAGTTTTATATGGTTTAGAATTAGTCATAATCTATGGAGGAACACTATAATACTTTTATTTAGTTAATTTAAGATGATTAAATCCTAATAGTCCAATAAAACATATGTCTCCACCCTATTACTTAAAGTAGATTCCAACTAGTGCAATCAGTTTCACCACCTTCCGATATTCATGAAGAGTATTCCCAATTGGATACAAAAATCATAGAAATTACTTCACTCAATAAAATACATATACCATTATAACACTTCCTTTCAGTGAACATTTTCTAATTCCAGAAACTCCCTAAGTTTACCCTTACTTATAACCCTAAAGACTCTTAAGTCCCATACTTAAGAACCCTTAAAAATATCTAATTCCAATTTATAACATCTGCATATTGAATTCCCATACCACACCTAGAACACATCATTATAACATCGTAGGCACACCCTTTGATCTCCAGAGGTAAGGTTAAACACCAGGATCTTAATTATATTAATTTGGGAGATGATTCCCTACATAGAATATAGGAAAAATCAATTTAGGTTCATGACCATATATAGAAGGAACGACTTAAAAAATTAATCACACTGAGAGTACAATTGGTTAACAAATGGAAGTATATAATTAAAAGGAACTTTACCAGGTGGATAAAATGATAAAAACATGAATTGAATTACAACCAAGGAGCAAAACAATCCTTAAATTCTATAAAACATGTGAAACTAAACAAAAATAACGAAAAAATAAATTTAATGATTCAAACATGACCCAAATACCAAAAGTGAAGAATTTATATATGTAATATCCTATGAAGAACACATTATATATACCTCACAATACCCTCTGATCCATCCATTAAAATCCTAAAAAGAAATCACATGAACTCTACACTATATATGTAACTATACCCTATTATTATGTTCTTTACCCTTACCTAGGTCATTTATAAAATTATCTACACACATCCCAAAAGGACATGTATAGGGAATGGGTCTAATAATAACCAATTAGTGGTTGCTACCCCACCCCTTAACCACCAACCATAAACTAGTGTGTATATAAATAGTATAAAACTACAAGTAAAAGAAGTTTAATAATTAACATGTAATATCATAAAAACTTGATATAATAAGGAAAATAGAATGCAATGGGGAGGGTTTATATCCATACTAACCGCTTCATTCTTATTGACAAAGATATGAGCTGGTCTAGGTAGGGAAACCATGATGTCCATCCTAGAGAGTCTAATACAAGGTAGTAAAGGTTTTAAACCCATCATAGAGAGAAAGTGAATAGTGTATACTAGAGTTAGGATAACCTAGATTCCCATCTCAAGTAATAGGGTAAGAAGTATACTAGAGTTAGAGCATAATGATTCTATCCCAACCACCCACTTATTTAATAGAATGTGAGCACCTTCTCAATCTCAAAAAACACAACACACACATTTCAACTTGCTCAATATGGATAATAGAAAATGAAACATACCATGACATGTTCAAAAAGTAATTAATGTGGTACAAAATAGAATACACTTTGATTAATAGTAAGAAATAATATATAAGATGATATCCCCCCTTTATACTTCACTAGAAATGAACTAAACAATAAACATTTTGAGTGAGTGTAAAATTGAATACAAGAATTGTTTTGTATAGACATGACATGATAACATTAATATATATAACCAATATCACAAAGAAAAAACCAATTTATTCACTAAAAAACTTAAAAAAACATTTATTAAATTTAAGATATTATTTTAATTAAATTTAATTAGCCCCATAAAATTTTTAATCTATTTATCTATGATTATGAGATAAAAAGGGGTCCACCTATCTATACTAGTGAAAATTGTTTCTTATAGAAATAAAGAGAGGGATAAACCACCATAAGAAATATTAGAATAACCTATAATATTGAACTTTATGGATTTAGTTTCTTTCTATATAGATTAAGTAAATCTAGAGAAAAAATCAAGGGTACTACCTTAACTTTACCTAGAATCAACTTCTTCCATGGCTATACGGAAAAGAATTCAAAGGAAGTGATAGGTTGTAAAAAACCTTTCTGATGACAACCCTTATAAAAAAATGAAAGATATCTAGATGAAGATTGAATGGGGATTTTCTTAGGGAAGAAGGAGAGGAAAATATGACTCTAAAGGAAGCTCCACCACCTAATAATGAGGGAAAATTATAAAAGAGAGGTGTTTTAGGGGTATAATTTAAGGGTTAAAATGTCATAATTTCCCTTATTTTAATGGATTTTCCTATGAGTCTACAATGTACCCAGTACAAGGCCACTAGGTAACCAATGAATCTTTACATAACCACCAACAATACTTAACTCCCATCAGGTACCCAATACCAAACCATTGGGTACCCATTACCAATTTACCAGATATCAAGTGTATTTCCTAAACCTATCTCACTTTACCTTTTCCCTCTAACTCCCCTCAAGGACCTCCAACATCCAACCATTTTTTACCCTTAATAATATGTTAGTTAAATAATTATTAGTATGGATATAATAGGAATTTAATGACCTGAGAAATGAGGGTTTTTACATCATCTCATTTCTAGCGTCAGCTACTACCATATTCTCTACTTATGTGGTTAAGAGTTCTACTACTAGTTATAGTTATGATAATCAACTAATTGTTATTCCTTCATAAGTGATCACATATCCTATGATACCCATATTTAATACCCTGAAAATTATTCATCCAAATATCTATAAAATGGTTTATCTATTATATAAAATAAAAAATCCCATAATCCGAATACACGAGTAATGCCATACCTTATACAAACCTTGAAATACACCAAGTTTCATACTATTGATTCATATAAAACCATTATCATGTACTTAGACCCATTATATATCTTAAGTTAATTTTCTTTGTATTGTTTGAAGTAACTATCTAATAGAGTGGATAATGTTGTTTATCTAAATATTATAAAGATCTATAAAACCTTATCAGTGTAGTTATACCGAGACAACATCAACATTCCCAAATTTTAGTCTCTATAAATAATCATCCCTAAAATATTATTCTTTAATATAAGATCTTTCATCTCAAACATTCTACCCATAACCTATTTTAGATATACTATCTAATTCATATATGAAAATTTATAGGGCATATCATCCACAAAAAATAGAATCATGATGGAATCCCCACCATCACCCACCTTAAAGTAAAAACAATGATCAATATTTTACTAGATGCAAGATTTCTATTTCATGAAAACATAAAACCTATTTCTTTATTTTCCAAGTGCTTGTTTTAACCCATATGAATTCTTTTTGAACCCATATACCAGATCTTACCTTCTGATTTATTATAAACCTTTTATTTTCTCCATGTAAATTTAATCCTTAAAATATATATGAAAGAATGTAATTTTCACATATAATTTCTTCTTTGAAAACCTTATGATGAAACAATTCAAAGTATTGTCTATATAATTGTATACTTCATCACTAGATATAAAATTTTACTGAAATAAATCACATTATTTTAATGAAATTATTTTTCAACCAACATTTATTTGTACCATTTCCTATTATATACTTCCTCCTTGATTTTTATACCCAATTTTTCTATAGTTTCTAGCTCCCATGTTCCATTAACATGCTTATAATTCATCACTTCATCGTTAATTGTCATTGTTTTGAGTCACTAAAAAATTTCACATCTTCTAGGATTTTAGGTTCCACACCATTTATTAGAAGTAAATAGTAAAAAATTGATTCAAACCTATGAACTGGTCATATGAACCTCACATAACTCTCCAACTAACAATGAGAATCAATTTCACCTTTTATAAATTTCAATCATACTTCAATATTCTTTGAATATTATTGTAACACCCTAATCTCTTAATATAAAAAAAGAAGAGTTCGATAGTGTATTTGACATGAAACACTGATATTAGATGATGATTTAACACCTAGATACTCTATGAAATATTTTTTTTGAACAAATTCAATATCATAAATAGCTTTCGATACACACAACATCGATTTGAAATGAAACATGATACTCTATTAAAATATTTTTATTTAAACTTGACTATTATAAACTAGCTATTATATTGGTGGGTATGAATGTGATTAAATAAATTATGAAATATATTAATTACACATTCTCATTGGTTATCAATTAATTATAACTAAAAATAAATATCATTTGAAATAAAATAAATGCTTTTTTTTTCTGAAAGACTAAACTTTTCTTAAAATAATTTCGTCATGTTTTATGCAATTATTTTAAAATAACTATTTATAAATTTTAGAAAATTTAATTAGAAAAATAAAATTCATTTTTTAAATCATAATTTAAAAATTATCTTAGGATTAATTTTTGATAATTTTATGGAAAGTTAATTTTTAATGAATATTGAAAAATACTGGGTTTTATTAAGAATTTTCATTTCTTTTAAAAAATTTAAAAAATTTAAATTCATTTTATGATGGTTTTAAAAGTAAAATTAGTTTAATTATATATTTATTAATCCAATTTATTTCATTTTATTAAATTTTATATTGATTTTTTATGTTGAAACCTTTTAAACTTATGAAAATTTCTCTTTAAAAAACAACTTTTTCACCGCATCTGAGAGTTTAATTTTAAATTAAATTCTCCCATTTATGTGAATTGATTTCAAAAAAATGGATAACATATTTTGAATTATCATAATTAATTTGATCTAATATGTTAAAATTAAAATTTTACCATTATGAATAGTAAAAATAATAAAAATTTATTACCACAATTAAGGTGAAAATGGGTTTACTTGGGGTTAAAATTAAAAGATAAGTGGTAAAATGAACTATAAAATTATCTAAATCCAATTTTAAGGATAATTTTCAACCTTATATCCTATAAGTATCAATAAAATGACATATTTTATTCTTATGGAATGTGAGAAACATGGTTACACCTTTTTATTTTAAAAATTCAAAGTGTGTACTCTCCCCACTTATAAAAGGCCTCCCCCTATCCTCCCCTCTTTACACTTACAAATACATTTTGTTTTTCCAATACCTTCCAAAATACCTCCCATAATTCCATAAAAACATACCAGAGTCTTTCTTTTGATCATAAATCCAACCTATTAGGGAGTTTGGTACAAACCAATAGAAGTTATCTAAAGAATATGTAATGTTCTTAAACGAGAAATTTATTTATTTCTTCTTCCACTTCCTTAAAATATTATTAAAAAACAATTATATAATAAAATTAGTATCTTAAATAAACTGATATTTAATTATGTTAATTTTCATGACCTATATCCATCTCTTCCTCTCTCAAATGGGAAACAAAACCATTGACCGTGTGTATGGTGGACTACCGCCTCACGAACCGATGTAACTCATTTTTCATATATACCTATCATGGATGGATATAATGATAGAGTTGATATATATATATATATATATATATAATATTTTTAACATAATTATACCTATGGAGTCATTATATCATATATACCTTTTTACTTTCCATTCCATTTGGATACGATAACGTCGCTTGTGAGTATGAGGGACTACCGCCTCGCGAAGCAATGTGATTCAGTTTTAACTAACGATTTACATGGAAAGTAATAAAGGATAAATTTAATGAATAAATGTGATATATATGACATTATATTAATTTTATAAAATTAACATACCATCTACTACCTTTCCCTTTCACCCGTTAAAGAAATGATAACATCACTAGTGCGTATGTATGACCTACCATCTCAATGAAGCGATGTGATTCATTATCCATGTTTGAATTTAAATAATGATTATAAAAATAAATCTAATGAAAAATTTGATATTTATAAAATTAATTTAATTCTAGATATTATGGGACTATATCCTATGGTTAAGATCCAAAACTTTCACGACAAAACATGCATGAGAAAACAAGGTAATTAACACCCAAAATAATAGTGATAATGAAATATTGTTAACAAAAAAGTGATAATATATTATAAAATAATCATATAATAAATTATAAATATTAATATGGTTATGGTATAAGTTAATAAAATTTTTAAAACCACTATACATGCGGTTAAATAGAACTCAACTAAATGGAAGTGTGAGGTAAGGGTTTCTCATCTCACTTTTACTTCCACGAGACATACGCCATATTCACCACTTATTTATTTTTTTGTTTTGTATTTAATTCCCATTAAATATGTTATATAATTAATATATTTATTTTCATGGTATTTAAAGTTTCATTTTATGTTATTACTTTCATGGTCCATATGATTCAAAAGTAACCAAAGTGGTTAGGGCTTATTTCACAATCTCATCATTAATCCAAATTGTTTATGTTTATGTCTCCCTTGGGGGAATTATTTGATAATTGTATCTTAAATCCAATAAATTTTCTTCTCCTATTATTATTCATGAAAATTTAAAGTTATATTACCATTTTCTCTCTTTGTTAATTAAAATTACATAGATAATGTTTAAAAAAAAAGAATATTTTATTTCTCTCATCAGTCAAAAATCCTTTTTTTTCTATATCAATGTTTTATAAATGTGTTTTTCAAAATGTTTTTATAATTATAAAAATTATTCATTAAATAATTTTTTACCAATTTTTTAATTTTTTAAAAAAATTTAAAAAGAATCTTCATGTCGTTTTCTAGGAGAGTTACTTTTTACAACAGTGTGAAATGAATGTTTTATTTTAAGTTATACGACATGTAAAAAATTACCCAAAGTTATGAACACTCATTACTTTGAAACTTACTTACAAGTTTATATGGTTATTTTCAAAGAAATTGTTTTTCATTATATTTTGGAAATATTTTTTTTAAGAGAGTTTTCAAAATTAAAGGTTAATTTCATCAAGAATATTTTAATGAAATTATATGATATTTTTATTAATCAACATGACAACCCTTATTATGCTTATGATCCACTAGGGATATGTTATAATGATACCATCCTCCCTATTTATCTAGATGTTTTAAGATCAGTTTGATTATGGATGTACTATTTTGATACCATTCACCATATTACATTGAATGATTTATTTCTATATTTATTGATTGGTGTAATTATTGACATTTAATATTCTAGTTTTTCAATACAAATGTTTACATTGATTATGTTTCTACCCTTTTATATTAGGTATGAATTAGACATAGTAAGTGATGAGTGGGGACCACTACATCCCCTTTATGCATCTATAGGTCTCATGAGACAAACAGGTTTAGGAATTTGGCCGGGGCCTTTACCATTTATAGAATATGTCTCAAAACAAGACCTTGATGGAATGTTTATGAGATTAGTTACTGATTTCAATGTGATTATTTGATTAGTTAAAATATCCATAAATAATTTTCAATCTCATGTGATTGTGTATATGGAATTATTTCACCATCATTTATTCCCACCATATTATGGCCATGTTATTTGATAAATGGAACGTGTCTTCAAATATTTACCATTCCATATTGATTATGCCTTATTTATTCATGATAGATTCTACTATATGCATACCCTTATTAAGAATTTGAGCTCACACCTTTCTTATGTTTCCCTTCCCTAGGATGATAGGAAGTGTTTTATTATTGATATAAGAGGATATGAAAAGGGGATAACAATGTTCTTAAATGAATTAATATGTTTTGTTTTATGTTTCAATTGTAATATGATATTCAAGTATATATCTAGTTTACCAAGAATACTAAACTATACAGTCCTTCAAGATGTAATTCCTTGTATCTAGAGCTAATTTAATAAAGTAACCATCAACCATAGGATACTAGGGATAGGGTATTTATAGTTGGTATCAAAGGAATTTTAATTGAAACATTGGGAACTAGATTTAGGAAAACCTAGATTAGAGAACCTAAAATTCCCTAAGACCTTCAGGTCATGTAATCTTCTAAGACTACGGGCCATGTAATCTCTGAGCCTACGGGCCTTGTAAAGGTTCCCTCTCATCCCTTGAAAGGGGGGTTATAAAAAATCAATAAAAATGAAGGCCTTCGGGCCATTCAGGCAGAACCTAAACCTATGATAGAATTTTAGGATAAGTCCAATTATGGGATGACATCCTAAAGTTTTGGTAAGGTAGATATTATGTGGGTTTCCAAGAAATAAATCCCTATTTGGATACTATAACTAGATGTGGTTCTGGAACATATGTACCTAGGGGTAATAACATGGAAAAGGAACATCGGACTTTACTCGAGCATTACATGGTATATAAAAAAATCCTTACTACACACATGGTTTTACACTCCTAGGGGATATTATTAGGTTAATTAATATTTTATTTACAAAATATTATGAAGGATTAGAAAATATTTGAAAACTTTCTCAAATAAATAAAGTTTCTGAATATGATACTAGCTATGAATTAAATTTTCAATTTATCTTATGCATTTCACTAGTTTAGGGATTATACATTATGTTTCATAATGTTATGATCTAATGTAGTGTATGTTATTTTTTAGAAATGGAACCTAGTAGAAGAAATGGGAACCATATAAATTCACATAATCCATGTTGGGATTTCCATCTTGGGAAATATAATGAATCTAGAGATGGAGATGATTAGATTATAACCATATTATAGTAGTTGACTCAGGTTATAAGCAATAACCTTTCCCACATGAAACAACCTACTGATCCAACATGCAACGTAACAATGTTAAACCAATTCACGCATCGACAAACTCCGTCATTAAGTGGGACTATAAATCCATTGGTAGCTAATTAATGGATAAGTTCCTTAGAGAAGATATTTCTTACTTTGGGAAGCAGTGAAAAAGAGAAAGGCAGTCATAACTATTTATTATCTCTCTAGAGATGTATATCAATGATGGTCATTGATTGAAAGCACTAAGTATGAGGAGGAAATAAAGAGAATGGAATGAAAGGATTTTAAGGATATTTTCTTGGAAATGTTTTCCCCTAAAATAAACAAGAGAATATGGAGAAAAAATTCCTGATTTTAAGAAAAAATGAAGATAAAAATGTTGCTAAGTATGAATATAACTTTACAAGTTTAGAAAGGTATGCTGTTGAGTATGTAGATAATAGAAATAGTATGATTTATTTTTTATTTTATGGGATTAAGTCAATCCTTTGAAGGGAATGAGACTCCCAATAATTATCATCATATGAGGATATAATATCATGTTCTATAAAGATAGAGAAATAATTCTCCAAGACCCGTGGATTCAAAGGGAAGTAAGATAATAAGAGGATAATAAAGAAAAAAAATGGATAAGGGGAAGAAATGAATGAAAGATTTTCCCACATGTGATAATTATGGAAAGAAATGAACTTGTAATTTCCTAAAGGGAATGTGTGTTTGATTCAAGTGTGGAGAAAAAGTCCATCAAGAATGTGAATGGAAGGGTAAGAAAGAAAATTCTAATGTTTAGTGTTTAAATTGTAAAGAGATGGGGCACTGTGAAAATGAATTCCCCAAGTGTCAAGGGAATATACCTTAAGAGAAGATCAGGGATCAAGGTCAAGTTTATGCTATTAATTCATCTAAATTGGAATGATTAAAGTACTTGTGTATTTATATTCAATAATTATGGTGTAGAAGTATTTTATCAATGATAATATCATTACAAGAATCATGGAACATATACAGATTATACTAAAATAGTTATTCTTTAAGGATTTGAAAGTATATATTTAATGGCACTGATAAGAAAGAAGAGTGTCTTAGTGGAAAGTTTATCTTCTGGGAAAACACATTGTTGAGAGAAGATAACTTATATCTATAATTTGTATCTATATTTTGATGGGTTTTTATAGCGTTTCTATTGGATATTAATTGATTCAATATAAGATATGTTCCTTATATCAATGTTTTTTTAATTCTTATTAAGGATTTAAACTTTTAGAAATACCAAGTAAAACATGGCAATTTATGAACAAAAATATACTTCTTGGCACGAGCTTTGCTCGTGGTGCAGCACCTGATTTTGAGAATGATCATGGAGAACTTTCAAAGGGAAAAAACTAAAGAAGCAGGATGAAATGGAGGATAAAATGCTGGAAGTTGAAGATAGACATCATGTAAACATTACATGGCATAAAAATACCCACACATTACGCATCGTGTAAAACATTATACGATGTTAAATTTCCCATTCAAATAAAAAAATGCATATTTTTTTTGTATCTTTGAATGAGTGTTTTCACATTTGACCTGTACCGGACATTAAAGGATATTTTTGACCTAGGTATAGACATTGATAATAGGAGGGATTATAAATATAGGTTCAGACCAAATAATTTAGGAATTCTATTCAAGCGTGTAGAGGATCGACTACAAGGAGGCTGTCATAGGTTTCTAACATGGATTTCTTCATAGATAGGTTTTTTTTTCTTTTCTTTTTTTATGTAATCATAGAATTGTTTCTAGTATAATTGAAATCTATATCTTCATTCCTTTCTTTATTATAATTATTTTTTTAATCTCTCTTCTATGGATTTGGGTTTAATCATCCTTGTAAATCACCTGATGATGGTTGGTTAAAACCCATATAGAAGAGTGGAATCAGTCAAAGGGGGTGCATAGCATCATTGTTTGATTGTACTTTTCTTGTAATGATGATTTTATTTGATAATATCATGTTGTTCCTATACATCAATTTTATTCATCTTTGATCCATGGACCATATTCCATCATTAATGAACAAACCAAAACATGATTGAGTTGATTTATTCATGACCATTGAATAAAATTACTCTTCTATTTTTGGAAATCTGAACATAATGCATCCTTGTATTTTAATTCATATGACCATGAGGAATTATTATTATAGGTTAGTTTGATAGGGAATGACCATTTATTCTATTTATAAAACCATTTGGTTGCGTAACTATTTAATATAATTACTTTGAAAGAAAGGATAAATTAATTTATCAAAACTACCCTTGGAGACCGATTCCCCTCTCTTGTGTTTTTATATTTTAATTCAATTAATAAATTTTCATCACTAGATTAATTAAATCAAACTAAAATTGTAGCGTACTAACCATTATTAAATAGTTTTCATTGTTGTGTTCCCCTATCTCTATGGTTTCGACCCTACACTTCTGATTTACTATGCTTTTGAAGTTAGTACGGTTCAGGTTAATATAATTTTCTAATTTGGTCCATGCTAAGAGAAATTAATAACATCTTTAGGTGCATTAATAACCCTTAATATGTTCTTTATATTGAGATAATGATGTTCGTATAAAAAGATTATTGATATGGATAATGTAAATTGGATGGTATTGATGACTTTGAAACTGATTAGTGATTTGATGAAAAAGTGGTTTATAATATATTTTATAGAGTTTACAGCATGGTATATAATAAATAATCTATGGTTTTATTTAAATAATAAGGATATAGTTAATTTTTCAAAGTATAAATGTTTTCATTACGGTTTTATTGTAATCATCTTGTTTCATGAGAGTATATGATCAATGTATTCACATATTTGGTATGTGATCCTACATAATACATTATGGGGATTAATTTTAAGTTTATTTTAAAAATGTAGTGACCTTCCTTCTAAATTGATGGATTTTGTGTTTGTTCAGACATATTTTGGAGGAACCTTAAGGTTAAATATTTATGGAATAGATCAAGTTGGACTTTTGTGTTATTGGATAACTTGTAAATATCAAGAGACATGAGTAATGACTTTTCATTGTTTTACGGATATTATGATATGTTAAAATTTAATTTTAGTGCTTAATGTTTGAAAAATATATATGGAATTCTCATCATTTGAAGGAAAAGATGATATTGTGGTAGAAATTGATTAAAGGATGAAATTGTACTTATTAAGTAATTATATATTTATTATGTTCTTATTTTAAATGGTAAAGGAATTCCTCAACTCTAGGAAAAGGATATTGAAAAAATGTTATCCTAGTACATTTATTTCTATTTAAATGATGGTATTTTTACCCATTAATGATTTATGGATTTGTGGTCATTAACTTTCTTCTGACCATGTTCTTTATCACTCTCCATATTTATTTACACTTTTCTTCCATGTCCATATTTTCATTTCCCACCAATGTTATCCAACTTGGAAACCTAGATATGTGTTATAACAGATAACCTTCATACTTAAATTTACATATTTTAAGAGGAATTTTTATTAACCCTTTTATAATTTGGGTTTTCCATAAATTAATTTTAAAATTCCAAACCCATGGTTTCCAAGCACAAGTTTAAATTATGAGGACACAATTTATTGAAGGTGGGGTGAATGTAACACCCTAATATTTTAGAAGAAAAAAATTGGGTTCGATAATATATATGACACACAACATCGAGATTATACAAGAATTTAATACCTATATATTTTATGATATATTTATTTTTAAGTAAATTTAATCTCTTAGATATCTTGGAATACACACAACACTGAGATGAAACGAAACATGATACTCTATTAAAATATTTTTATTTAAACGTGAATGTTATAACCTAGATGTTATGTTGGAGGGTATGAATAGGAATAAATAAATTATGATATATATGGTTTGAACATGATTATTTGTTATTAATTGATTAGAAATAAAAAATCATTTGAAAGTAAAAGAAATGTTTTTTTGAAAAATTTCATTTTTCCTAAAAAACCGATTCATCAAGTTTTGCACACTTATTTTAAAATAAATTTTTAATAATTTTAGAAAATTTATTTTAAAAAATAAAATTCATTTTTTAAATATTAATTCCAAAATTATCTTATGGTGAATTTTTTAGAATTTTCTGAAAATATAATTCGTCTAATGAATAGTGAAAAATACCAAGAATTATCATTTATTTTAAAGTATTTAAATTATTAAAAATTATTGTAAGATGTTTTAAAATGAAATATTAGTTCAATTTTACATTTATTATTCCAATTTTTGTCATTTTAATCAACTTAATATTTATTTTTTATGTTAAAATTTTTTAAGCTTATAAAAATATGTATTTGGAAAACCACTTTTTTATCACGTCTATGGGTATAATTTTAAATTAAATTATGAAAATTTAATGAATTGAATTTTGAAAAATGAATTCAATATTTTTAATAATAATAATTAATATTATTTAATAATTTCAACATAATTTTTTTCTATTATGGATAATAAAATTAACAAAAATTAATTATCACGGTTAAGGTGAAAATGGGTTTACCGGGGGTTAAACATTAGAGATAAGTGGTAAAATGAGATAGAAAATTTTAATAATTTCATTTTATATACATATATAGACCTTATATTCTATAATTATCAATAATTTTCCATTTGGGTCCTTTTATCATGTGAAAAACATGGGTACACCTTTTTATTTTAAAAAATTCCAAGTGTGTTTCCTACCCCACTTATTAAAAGACACCCCCTATCCTCTCATATTAACACTTACAAATTAATTTGGTTCAGACAGGTCTTACCCAAATACCTCCATTATTTCCCTCCTAAAATCATAGAGTCCTTGGTTTTATCATAAATCCCATCTAGGAAGGATTTTTGTGAAAAACAAAAGAATTTTTTCGAAGAAGAGGTAACATTCTTAAACGAGCATTTTTATTTTATTTATTCTTCCACTTACTTAAAATCTTCTGAAAACATGTTTATATAATAAAAATAGTATCTTCCATGCATTGAGATTTCATTATGTTGAGTTCATGACCTACATTCATCTTCTACTCCCTCAAATGGAAAAAAACTATCAATCATGTGTACGATAGACTACCACCTCATGAATTGATGTAACTTTTTTTCCATATCAACATATGATGGATGAAAATAATTATTTATTTAATACACACACACATATATTTTTTGTTTTAACATAATTATATCTATGGAGTCATTAAATTACACATAACTTATTATTTTCCTTTTTGTTTGGATAGGATAATGACACTCATGTATACAATGGACTACCACCTCATGAAGTGATGTAATTAATTTCTCACTAAATCTTTACATGGAAATTAATATAGGATAACTTTAATTAATATATGTGATATATATGGCATTATATTTATTTTTTAAAATTAATATACCATCTACTTCCTTACCCTTTCACCTGTTAAAGAGATGATAATGATGCTCGTGCATATGTACGACCTACCGTCTCACAAAGCGATGTGATCCATTATCCATGTTCAAAAAAATTATATAATGAACATAAATGATATTTATTACATCATAATTATTATTATTTATATGATGTAACTATATCCTATGTTCAATATCCATAACTTTTATGACAAAAAATGCATGAGAAAATAAAGAAATTAATAGCCGAAACAATAGTGATAATGAAAGATTATTAACAAACAGGTAGTAAGATGTTATAAAAGGGCTATATATGATATTGTAAATATTAATATTGTTATTTTATAAGTATATAACATGTTTAAAACCACTATAAATGAGTTTAAAGATCTCTTAACTAAAGGGAAGTGTGAGGTAAGGGTTTCTTGTCTCACTTTTACTTCTGTCTAACATACGCCATATTCACCAATTATTATTTTGTGTGGTGTATTTACTACCCATTTGATATGTTATATCATGAATATATTTATCTTAATGTTATTTAAAATATCATTTGATGTTATTACTTTTATGGAGCTTACGATTCAAAAGTAACTAAAGTGGTAAGGGTGTATTTCACAATTTCATCATTAATCGGGATTATTTAAGTTTAAGTCTACATTGGGGGAATTATTTTATATTTATATCTTAATAAAATCTATTTTATTATCCTCTAATTATTAATGAAATTTTCAAGTAATGTTACCATTTCCTCCCTTTGTTACTTAAAATGATTTAGTAAACATTAAAAAAAAACAAAATTTATTTCTCTCTTCGGTTAAAAATACTTTTTCTTATATATCCATGTTTTCTGAAAATTATTTCAAAAATATTTTTAACATTATCCTAATGATTTATCATATAAATTTTTACCCATGTTTTACTTTTTGTAAAATTATTTGAAATGAATTTTCTTACCATTTTTTGAATGAGTTACTTTTTATAACAGTGTGAAAGGAATGTCTTATTTTAACTTATAAAAAATGTATAGAATTACCTACCATCATGAACACTCATTGATTTGATGATTTATTTACAAGTTTATTTTCAAAGATTTTTTTATATTATTTTTTAAAATATTTTTTATTTTTTTAAAAATATTTTCAAAATAGAACATTTATTTTCCTTAAGAATATTTTAATGACATTTTATGGTATTTCTATTCATCAAATTAAACAACCCTTATTATATATATGATCCAATTGGGATATATTGTAATGATACCATCCTTATTATTTCTTTGGATGGTTTATGATCAGTTTTACTATAGATGTACTATTTTGATACCATTTTCCATATTACTCTAGATGGTTTATGACTATGTTTATTGATTGGGGTAATTATTAACATTTAATATGATATTTTTTTAATATGAATGTTTAAGTTGATACATGGAATTTATTGGAATTTGTAAGTTATGAGAAGGTCCTTCTACATCCCCTCAATGCATCAGTAGGTCTCAGGAGACAAACTAGTTTTGGTATTTGTCCGATACCTTTACCATTTATGTAAGATTTCTTGGTATAAGGACTTGATGGTATGTTTATGATGTCCAGTATTACAAATTCCATCATTATAATATTAGTTATTAATGTCTATGTGATTATTCGATTAGTTAGAATATCTATGGATAAGTTTCAAGATCATGTGATTGTGTATATAGAATTATTTCATCATCATTTATTCCTAACATATTACGCTCAAGTTATTTTTTAAATGGAAAGTGTTTTTAGATATTTACCTTTCCATATTGATTATGAATTATCTATTCATGATATATTCCATTTTAAAAATTACCTTAATGAGAATTTAAGCTCACATCTTTCTTATGTTTCATTTCTATAGGATGTTAGGAAGTGTTTTCTGATTGATATGTAGGGATATGAAATGGGGATAATTGTGTTCTCAAATAAATACTATGTTGTATTTTTTTATTTCAATTGTAACAAGTGATTAAATTATATTTCCATTTTTCCAATACTAATAAACTATATGGTCCTTCAAGATGATAATACTTGTATATAGTTCCAATTTAATAAAGTAACCACTATATCTAAGATACTAGGGTTAGGGTGCAAGAACTCAGTTCTTCCTTTGAGGTACTAGTTTCTTTTTTTGGGTTTTTTTTGAGAGATCAGGGGAAAATAAGCCAAGTATTGGTTGTAAAACTATTAAATGACTTGGATTATGGTTATGTGCCATGTAATCATAATTACATTCCATATAGTATGTCCGTGTGTGATGGACATACGTGGCGTGTAGGGAAGTCGGAAAGGGAGAGATGTTTTTTCATGTACATGTCGTGTACTCCCAGTACACGCCGTGTAGTCGTGTCGGCATGAATTTTTAATAACCCAGAAAGTAAGTTGGAGAAACTGGCCACATAACCCATATATATGGTATATATATATATACTACATGCTAGGTACTTTCAAATTTTTGGTTACAATGGGAAGTAGCCTCTTTTTTGAAATTCTAGATGAAACCCTCACAAACCAGCCAACCGAACCTCATTTTGGGTCCCGATTCTTCATCTTAAGTCCAATTAAAATGCTGTCAGATGTGTTGGAACCCAATCGGTAAGAAATTAATTCATCTTGAGTAATTATTCATGATTTTTATTCTCTTCCTCATTATCAGACCTTGAGTGTTTATGCTCGTTCTATAATCTACCACGTTTTAGGTTGAATTAGAGGCCGACACTGAACAAGGGGTGTTGTACATGTACAAGGTAGGTGGTGGAGACCTTGTTTTGTGTTTTTGAGGAATTTTGGGTGGTGTGGAATTTGGCGTGTGTTTGGGTATTTTTAACAAGACCCCGTTATAACTACTGTTTCATATTGAATTGATTGCTATACTCATGGGATGCCGTTGAGAATGACCTATACCTGAATTTCTTGAGTGAGGTCGGGTGAGTGGCCATCACTCCATGGGAAATTTTGGTCGGGGGTTCTAAAATGGTTATAATTGATTCGTTTTGATTTAAACTATTTAGTTCAAATTTTTAAAGCTTGAGTACGTTCTTTAGAGGAATTTAAGACCTCTGTGCTATTGTGTTATAACTGGTAGCTAGTGTAATTCAATCTGTTTAAATTGAATTATTTGTTTAAAGAGGTTTTTTTTCTTTTATATATATGTAATGATTGATATTACATATTCTTATACCCTTGGGGTTTTTATGGGCTTGACCTGAGGGTGGGATGGCATGGACATCCAAATTGAGTAATACTGATCATAGATTAGGCTTGGACTATATTTTCTTGGGTGGTTTTGACCATGGGATTGGGCATCGTGGATGTCAGTTTGAGGAAGTGTGATTATCAGGTTGGGAATGGCCCAAGATAATTGGATGTAATGGCCATTAGATTTGAGTGAAATGGTCGTAGGGGCATGAGGTTCCAGAGATGTTGTGTCTTAGGTTCTTCATTTGGTGATTGTCGCTCACCCATGATAGAAAAAGTTCCAATTTATTCGCGTTCAAACAAGTAGACTATGTGATGAGGTTGTTTTGACCACTCATGTGGGTATAATCCCCAATAGTTGAAATTTATGTAATTGTGGTTTGGGGGTGCTTTCCATAGAAATCTAGTGAAAGGTGAGGAGAATTCAGTTGATAGTAATGAGACTATCGGGTTTGGGGGTGAGGCTCTCCATGGTTGAGGCCATGGGCCTGAATATTTATTTGTGTAAAAACATCTTTGTTCCTCCAATTTCTGTGACATAGGCTAACATGAACTTACGAACAGGGGTCCTTGGGACTGGGATACTATTTATTGGCGTGCCTTCAGGATATCGGTAATTTGAGATACACGGTGTCAGGATGAACATGGTGCCATGATATATGATTGGGGTAGAACTTGAGTGTTCACCAAGACTTTATGAATACCAAAGTACCTTGGGACATGGGACAAATACTCTCCTTGATTCTAATATTTCAGCATTGGTTGAAGTAGGTGATGCTCCCTAGTGGCCTTTGAGAACCAGTGGAGGTGTTATTTAATATTTCATTGAAATATTTACCTTTCATAGTTTTATTGTCTGCTTAAACACTTATACTAGGTATGCACCATTGGGTAGTATCCTACTAAGATTCATCTCACACCCTACACGAGCCCTTCTAGATGCGTGTAGACTTTATGGTTTTATGTACAGGTAAGGGATCATCCTCAGGAGCTAGATTGTAGTACTATTTTTCATGGATATTGGTATGGAAATTGAGGTCATTCCTAGATGGAGTTTTACTTTTGTGTAGCTTTAATTACTGTATCATTATGGTTATTATTATATGTATCTACTATGGTTAGCCATGGGATCCCTTTTTATATTGACATGTCTGACCTACTATGGATGCAAGCCTTGTTATTTTAGTAGTGGTTATAAGTGGTTCTTAGCATATTGTTCTATTTACTTTCCACTGTAGTTGTTTCTATATCACTTACACTATTTTGTTTATTGATATTTAATATGATTCTACTCTGTGGGTCTGGTTTGAGTCCTCTGGGTCATTTATTTTCCACTACATGTTATGCTATTATTCTAGGACTGATGCTTTTATCTTCCTCCTAGAGGGTATGGCCTCCCCACTATACCTTCTTACACCCTCATTACTATTCTAAAACCATTGGTGTTTGGGGAGGTGTGCCTAAGGTCAGTAATACCCAACCCAATAACACTGTTTGGGTGGATATTCGGGTCTGGGACTTTACAAAGTGGTATTAGAGGACTTTTTTACATGGATTTAATACTAGCTTTTGACTGGATACTAATGAGATCGATACTTGCTTTATTTTCTACTGACCTTAATATTTGGGATATGGTAGAGTGAAGATAGGTTGTGATTGGAACTGAGTTTCTAGCTTGTGCTTGTATGCCTATAGCCCCAGGTATGAGGGACATACCAAATTTCCTTGGGTGGGAATTGTTGTTTTGATTTTTCTCAAATTACAGTTTATACGATTTCCACCTTGGAGTATCACTTGGATTATGATGATTATTGATTATAATATGTGACCCTTGTCTTAGTATGGTGAGGGAAAATTAGACCTTGGCCCGATAGGCAAGGTGTGGTTGTTTGGATTTTTAAAGAAACATTTTTATGGTATTTCAATTTTATAATTTCCTATATGCTTTGTAAAGTGTTAATACCATGTGATATGTGTCAATTGATCATTTTATGCAATGTGATATGCCATGATTTAAAAATATGTTAAATTTTATGTGGTAAGGAACTTGGGTCTGGATCTTATATGAACAGACATGTACTATATTTGAGGTGATTTTGATCAATAGGATTGAGAGACTCAGTCATAAGATTTAGGAAATGTGGTTGTCAGGACGAGCACGACCTGGAGATATTGTGATACATGGCTCTGTTGAGAGTGGGTAAGGAGGCCACGAGGCCGGGATACCATGGGTATGGTTGCGATGAGGGAGAGTAAGAGTAGTTATTATGCACTTCCTCTTTAATTATTTCCTTATCTGCGTTATATATATTATGATATATGTGGGCTATCTGACCATTAATGGTATTCAACAGGTTCCTCTTAGATGGATCAGATGGAGTTTCAAGAGAGTGATGGTACAGTGTCGCAGAAGCATGACCAAGTTTAGACCCCTAAGGTTAGGAAGATCATGAGCCGTAGGTACAAGATCAAGGAAAGGATTAGGTTCAAGATCCAGTGTAGGAAGGAAAACTACTAGGTTTGACAGTGTTCGATCTATGGCTCGATGAGAAGCTCTGAAATAGCTTGGTACATGTATTTTGGGGAATCAATAGAGGTCCTTAGGGAACAGATGCCTCTATATCCTATCTTACTTAGGATTTCCAGTTGCAACACCTGCTACTTTTTCTAGGTGAGGGTGGTCCACAAGCGGATGAGAACTGGATAGAAATCATGAAAGTTATCTTTGAGTAGCTATAGACGCCTCTAGGGTAGAGGGTAAAGCCGATGATGTACATGCTCAAAGGACCGGTGAAGTGATGGTGGAATGTGCAGGTTCAGGCTCACAGACATGAGTGACATGCCTAGAAGGACTCTGAGGAAAGATTCTTCGAGAAATTTTCCCTAGATACATTGAGGGAAGAGAGAGCTCGGGAGTTCTTGAGCCTTCAGTAGGGTGACATGTCCATCATGGACTATGCAACTACTTTCACTGAGTTGTCTCACTTTACACTAGGTACGGTAAGCGATGACACCTCAAGGGAGAGGCACTTTGAAGATGGATTATGAAATGCTATTTGGTTGTAGGTAAACATCTTTAGGCTGGTCTCATTCTTAGAGGTGGTGAATCAGGCGCTCATATCCAAGATAAACTTGACAGACATGCTAGGCGGTGGCTTCAGGTGATGGTTCAGATGGTAGGAAACGAGGTTGGGATGAGTTACAACATGGCAGTCAGGTCAAGGACTCATATAGACCACCCCATGGTAGTTTAGTAGTGGTTTTATTTCAATGTGGGAAGCTAGGTCATGTCCGAACTTAGTGTGATAGGCCTCCAATGGAGTGTTGAGCATGCAGATAGGCTGGGCATCTAGAGAGGTTCTGCAGGTAGCCTTCTGAGATAGCCAACATGCAAGAACTGAGGTAGGCACATGCTTCAAAAATTGGTTCATGATCGATACCAGGTGAGGGTAGCCATAGTTCAACTACACACAGAGGAAGTGGAAGAGGTAATGGGACCCAGCCGTGGGGTCAGTGGCTGGTGACTAGCGTAGCACTGTAGGAAGTTAAGGCTTCATATAACCGTGTGTCATGCAGGGTGCATTCCATGGAGCTACCAGGGGCTGAGCAGGCTGGTTAGCCGATGATGGTCAAAGGTATTATAACACCCCAATATTTTATAGTATGAATAATTTCAATTCATTAGATAACTTATTATGAATACAACATTGAGTCTTTTTAAAATAACACTTGGTTATAGGAGATAATTATAAACTTTCCAGTAAACATAATTTTTCCACCTCATTTATTTGAATTTCAAAAAACTGACATACACGGTTGTGTTCAGTAAGATATTTAGAGTCTGATAAGAAAACATAATTTTTTATGAATAGTAATGTAACCTCATCAACAATAACTTGAATAGTAATGTACCCTTACAAATAGTATCTTCACCCTTATGAATAGTAATGTACCCTTAAAAATAGTAGCTTGACCCTTATGAATAGTAATATAACCTTGTGAATAGTAATTGAATATCAATGTATCCTTATGAATAGTAACTTGAACCTTATGAATAGTAATGTACCCTTATAGTAACCATAACCATATAAGTACGAAGACAATTTAGGTACCTTATAAATAAGAGTGAATATTTTAAAAATTAATAATTAAGTGTTGCTATTTTTATGAGCAATAAATAACAAATTACAATTTTATAATCAATATATTAACTTAAAAGTTAATTATTTTTTATAAAATGTATTCATAAATCAATAATTTTCTTAATGATTATAAGATAATTTGATAAGACCCTAGTTAATTTGTAAAAGTGTCATAAAATCAGTTATAATATTAAAATTGGTATTTTTCGAGTAAATGATGGTTTTAATTAAAAATTAAATTTATCATATTTAGAAAATTATTTTTTTAAAATGCATTTCCTTTTTAGATTATACAGATAAAATAAAGGTTTGGATGAATATTCAGTATTTTTAGGAAATAGTTTAATTTTTGTTGAATAGTAAAAAATACAGTTTTTTATGACATACGACATTTTTTGTGACAACATCATGAAATTATTATGATATAAAAATTTATCTAAACTATGTAATAACTAAAAAATTATATTAAAAGTGTAATATTTTATATAATTAATTTATAACATGAAAAGTATATATTTTTAATGATAAGTATAAAAATCATTGTCAATGTCAACGTAGTGCCTGCGCAACACTGATAAAGTCAAAATTGGTATATTATATATAATAATTGAGTGCTAAAAATTATTCTCACAAATTATTTATTAATTATTATGTATTTATATGTCTTTTATTGTTAATTTATAATTTTATTGTCATATAACATGAGTATTATCCAAATGTTTGTGCAATGTATGCGCAGGGCAAGAAAAGAAAAAATAACAAATTTAAGAAGATGTCTTGTTATGTATAAGAGTGAATATACATAATTAATTAATTTAGAATTTTATTTTGAACCTAATTAATTTATTAATTTTTATATATAATATAATTAACATTAATTCTTATGAAACAATGATGCAATGCTTGTGCAAGAATAAGAAAATTAAATAAAATGTTTTTAAATAAATTTATAATAATTATTAAATGACCCATATTTTGGATAAAACTTATTATATAAGTAATTTTATACTATTATATATTTTTTATTTGATTTGGGGACACTTTGGTCCCACAATAATCACTTTACGACCTTTCAAATTTTTTATTTAAAAGCAAGACAAGGTGTTCACACTATAAAGTTTATTTTGTATAACATTTTAATGTAAGGTTTTACTTAATTTTTATTCAATAAAAATGATTATTTGGAAACATAATAAGATTATATTTCTCATGGAATTTTATTTTTAATTTTAGACAAAAAATATATACCATAATGGCTTCCACAAAGATGATGTAGTATTAATTTAATTAATGAATAAATCAAATTAATGATATTAAAAATAACCAAATAAATATAATTTTATATTTTTAAGCTAATTCAAGGATTACATATATGAATATGACATTTATATGATATAATATAAAATTTTATCTGATTTTGAAACTTTTTTTGATGTGTTTGAAGTCTTATTTATGAATAGTTTTAATATTGACAAAATTGTTTTTCATGAATAAAATATTTTTATTAAATTATTTAAAAAAACCAAAATTATTGAAAAAGACCCCAAAATGATAATATTAATTCTAAAATGTAATCCCCTTTAGTTTTTGGTATTTTTGGAAGTCTTTAAACCAATAATATATTTATTATAATTTAATAATTTTAGTAATTTCTAAGTTATCCTCCACCTCACTTATAAAAGGAGACTCTTTCATTCACAAATATTAATCACCATGAGCCTTATTGTTTGTCCAAAATCTTCTAAATTCCATTATCCATATCCCTTAACACATTCTTGTGCTTTTATTATAACAAAAAGGCCACTTCCAAGATCCTTAAGGAGGTTTTAAAAGAGATATTTACAAAAGGTAAGATTCCTTCTTCTTCTCTTTCAAATTATTTATCACTTATAAATTATCCACACCTATTATCCAATGATTCATGAAAAATAAAGTATCATATATATACTGTAATGTTGTTTTTTATGGTATATACATTATAACAACTATTATTTTATTCTTTTATTCTTAAATAACAAAATCTTCGTCCGTGGTGTGTCAAATAACCACCTTTGTCGATGATGCATTTTCATTTCACTTTACCAAAATCTTGGGAAGTTTAAAATCACATGTAATTGTTTAAAATTACCTAAATATATAAATTTTATCAGTTATGGATTATTATTTTTTATAAGGAATTCCATAATAAACCGACCATTGAAACCAAGACAAGAATATACCCAAAATAATGAGAAAAAATATTGTTAATAAATGGTTGAAAAATAGTATAAGAAAATTATGTTTGGTATGATAAAAATTAGTTTAGTTATATAATAATTTAATAAAACTATTCAAATCATATTACAGGGGGTTTGAATAATTTTGAAGGTAGTTGAACCCGAGGTAAGGGATATCTTAACTCAATTTCCATTCATTGAGTTAAACATCAATGTCATTGGTTTTGTCATTCCCAGAATATGTGTGAATGACCTATGATTGTTTTATGTTTTATATCCACTTTAATTTTGTGGGTTTATGTTTGTCACACATAATTATGTCATTGATTTTTCCCAATTTTTATTTCGTTGTGACTTACTTTGTATTGTGCACCTAATAATTCTTATGTGGTGTACCTAATGCCCATTTGATATCACTTTTCATTTCAAATTATATTTATATTTAATATCCATAATCTTTTATCATGGATATGAATATTGTCTAATCCTTATACCATTTTACATATGGTGTTTATTTTGAATGTTGTTTTAACTATGGAAGTATTGATGAATCCATATCCTCTATTCTATACGGATAAATTTAAAGAAATATTGATCTTATATTGAATCTGTGTATAAAGAATGATTTGAACATACAATGATGGGTGGGCCCCACTATATTCCCTAGATGCATCGACAGGTCTCATGAGACAATCATTTGGTGACAAACCCTTTGAGTTTGTTTCCAAAAATCAGATGGGTTTTTACCCACAAACTTAAATAGTTTCAATAATATAGTGGTATCATGTGCTAGGTGCATGAAATCCAAATAATAAGCCTTCTCTTTATTCATTTTTAGTTTTACTATCCATGAGGATTTCACTATGAAAAAATCTATGGATGCAGTTTTATTCTCAGTTTATTAATGGCACGTGTTTTTCATTTATTAACCATGCCATAATGACTATGCCATATTGTTTATGATTCAGTTATTATTGATTCATGCTTTTGCTATTTGTATTCCTTACTGAGCGTTTGACCTCACCCCTTTCATTTTTTTACCTTGAACATGTTTTGAAGAGGAGATAATTTATTGAGTTTACATGAATGAATTTATTTTAGTTTTTGTTATGAATTGTATTTTGTTACCTTTACCATTGTATTTCGAGTTACATCTATGTATCTACTTTCTTCAAGACTACTAAACTGATAATTCCTTCAGGATTTTATTCCTCTTAATCGTACCAATGTAATACGTAATGCATCAGCTCCAGTCTAGAGGGTTTGGGGTGTTACAGTTGGTATCATAGGAAGTTTAGTAGAAACCTTGGGAGCTAGATTTAGAAAACATAGTTTAGGGAACATAACCCAAAGATAGACTTAGAGGACAAGAATAGAAGAACCACCCACATCTATTTTGAGGTCATTATACATGAAAAATTTCAAGGATGAAATTTTAGAAGGTGGTAATAATATAACACCCCAATTGTAATGACTGAGACCCAAACAACCACCCGAACAATGCTAAATGGGTTGGGTGTTACTACCTTAGGCACACCTCCCCGAATGCCAAAGGCTGCTGAATAAAAGTGAGGGTCTTAGAGGTAAAGTGGGGAGGCTATACCCTCTTGGAGGATGATAATGGTACTGCTCCAAGTGTAATAATAAATATGAAACAAAATAAACGACTCTACAGACTCAAACCAGAACTGCAGAGCGGAAGCACATTCAATATCGATAAACAACAGAAACAATAAAAATAAACATCAGCAATGGAAATTAAATAGAACAACATGCTGAACACCACTTTTAACTACTACTAAACAACCAAGCATGCATCTATAGCAAGTCAATATATTAAAGGTGCCAATGTCTAACCAAATGTAGCTATAATAACAAGGTAAGAATAATGATACAGGAAATAAAAAAAAAAGTAAACTACAGCTAGGAAAGACCTCAAGGTCCATACCATCTCCATGAAACAATTAAACCAGTCTAGCTCCTGAAGATGACCTCTTTCCTACATGTAATTCCATAAAGTCTGCACACATCCTGAAGGGCCTATGTAGGGTGTGAGAAGAATCTCAGTAGGATACCACCCAATGGTGAAGAACTAATATAAGTGTTTAAGTAGACATACAATTAAAAGGAAAATAGTAAACAGTACAATGCACACAAACAAAGACAAACTCCACTGGTGATCAGCAGCCACCATGGAGTGTCACATACTTTAGCTAATGCTGGAATCTCTTTCATGTAACTCGACACCATGTTCCCCCTAACATCATGTGTTTCAAGTACTGAAGTCCCAAAGGCATGCCCAGGAAATAGTAACTCGGAGGAACAACGATGCCTGTCCTCAAATAAATAACCAGATGGACAATGATGTCTTCCCTCAAATAAAGTAACCAGGGGGATAACGATGTTTTCCCTCAAGTAGAGTAACCGGAGGAACAACGATGTTTTCCCTCAAATAATGGTGAGCATCTACCCCCATCCCGATAGCCTCAACGCTATCCCCTGAAGTCTCCTCACCTTCCTTGTGGCTTCCTATGACAAGAACCCTCAAACCAAAAGTACCTAAACCACAACTAATGGGGGCCTCTACCCCACATGAGTGGTCAACACCACCTCATCATAGAGTCTCTCTGTGTGAACACTACTCAAAGTTCCGAGTGAGCAGTAATCACCAAAATAGTACCCAAGACATAACAACTCTGACACCTCGTGTCCCTACGAGCATGCCTCTCAAGTCCGATGACCTTGCCATCCATGTAACCTAGCCCATGCCCAACCTGAAAGTTACCCTACCTCAAGCCGACGTCCATGATGCCCAATCCCATGGTCAGAACCACCCAATGTAACCTGGGCCAAGCCCATCCTATGATCAGCAACACTCAAGAATATCTGGGCCATTCCCCACACAACCGCAAGGGTTCCATCATATGAAATTCTACAATTACATATAATAATGAAAGGAATCACTTTTAAACAGGCAAAACAAACTAAACAATTTAAAATAATACAATTCAATTATAACCATTTTGGCATTCCTTGTCCAAAATTCCCTGATGAGCAATGACCAATCGCCCAGCCCCGATCAAGAAAAATAGGTAACAGGGCATACCCAAATGCATCCCATAAGTCATATAACAATTAAACATGAAATAACTGGAAAAAATGGTCACACTCAAAATATCCGAAAATGCACCAAAGGTCACGCCACCCAAAATTGCATGAAAACATAGAAAGAGGTATTCATTGCATACCTCACACTAGTACGATGATTCTCCTCTGATAACAACCTCCAATTATGTCTAAAACACAGTAGATCTACAAAATAATCAAAACTTCTCAAACCCCTATAACTCATCTTAGAACAAAAATCAAGAAGAACGAATCAAGCGGAATCAAGGCCTTACTGAGGAGGTTCCAATCGATCAAACAGTGTTTGAATCTGACTTCAGTCGAAGGAATGATAAGTAATTAAATTCCTGGCCATCTATTCACATCTCCTAGATGAAACCCACTACCCTTGTCTCAAAATGAGGCTACTGCCTGTTTTAATGAAAAAAAGAAAATACACGACATGTACATAGGACTATACACTATGTATTATTTTACTATTCATAAGATGACTGATATTTCACTGAGGACTTTCCAAATTACTACATGGCATGCACTTATGGTACACGACATGTACCTCTCTACCCGATAGACATCCCTAACACACCATGTATATCCCCATACACAGACCCTGTACACAGTGCATAGAAAAGTACTTGCTAAAAACATTCTACCAAGCCAACAGGCCTACATGCCATGTATGGACTCCACACAATCAAGGGTACACAATGTGTAGAGAAAAACTACACACCGTGTAGTAGGAAATTCCAACACAGTCATCACGCAACACGTACTCAGCGAGCACATGGCTGGTACACACCTAACTGATACACAGCGTGTACATTAGTGTACATGATGTATAGTCTAGAAATTTCCAGAACTTCCCAGATTCTCCCAGTTTTCTCAGAAACAAGTCAAAATTAAAATAGGGTCAGGATTTTGACCCGTTCTAAAAACTCGGGTTCTTACAATCTCCCCACATTAACATAACTCGTACCCGAGATATCAAATGAAACTCAGAGATGGCACCGAATATACCACCCTGATCAAAGTAACCGGTACTCTCCCAGTCTCAGAGGTTCTAGATAAATTCCTCAAGGGATCCCCAACTTAGGAATTTCATAAATCAGTCTCAACCCTACAAAACTCAACAAAGCAAGGGTTCACAAACCTGTTTCCAGACTCATGGTCCTCTTGTGATGCATCATCACTCCTGCCCCTCCTTGGTGCTCCCGTGTTATTTCTGACACCCAACGTATCCCACACCGCATTAGTGTCTGCCTCCGTGAGGTCCTATATCCTATTGATGCTCAAAACAAACATGGTGCCTAGCACCTCAAGTAACCTGCATCCTCGATGCCTAGATTCCCATGGAACCTCAAGTAACCTACATCCTTGATGCCCTAATGCCATGAATCTCATACATATATATAAATAAATCATGCACCCGATATGGAGCCAATCCCACTGACCAATATCTAATCATTCCACATAAATCCTATGCACCTCGTGCACTCAAAATGGACATGCCTCAATAGGTCATGCCAAAAGAAAACCAAAAAAGTCACAACCACACTTGTGGTGTACATTTAACCCTCGTTGGCTCACCAACTTGCTCAGCACTTGGAAGATCCACGAAGTGAACCTGGCTTGGTGCATGACTGCCTGATGCCCGACGTCCTTGTGGTGCTGATCCAGCCACCGGTCACTAACCCCTCAGATGGGTCCCACTGTCTCTGTCACGTCCTCCATGTGCAGCTGAAAATCGGCTACCCACTCCTAGTACCAAACCTGAACCAACTCCAGATGCCACAATCTGTCTTGGTCCTTGCCTTCTGGCTGTCTGAGAAGGCAGCCTACAGAACCTCTCAAGATGCCCAACCCGTCCACATGCTCGACACTCCTTTAGATGCCTATCGCACTGAGTTCAAACATGTCTTGACTGTCCAAACTGAAATAAAATAACTAAAGAACTACTACAAGGTGATTTAGATGAGACCTTAGCCTGAATTCCTACTGGAACTCATCCCGTCCTCACTTCCTACTATCCGAACCATCACCTGAAGCCATTTCCTATCCAACTTGGGGCCTATCCCTCTAGTTTCCCTTCACTATGAGTGCCTGATTCACCACCTCTAAAAAAGAACCCAGCCTAAAGATGTTCACTTGGATCTGAATGGTGTGTCATAAGCCATCCTCAAAGCATCTTACCCTTGTTGCATCATTACTTACCATACCAGGTAAAAAGTGAGTCATCTTAGTGAAAGTAGCATTATAGTCCATGACGAACATGTTTCCCTTATGAAGGCTCAATAATTTCCAAGATCTCTCTAACCTCAGTGTATCTGGGTAAAAGTACTCGAATAACCTATCCTCGAAGTCTTTCAATGCTAGTCCCTCGTGTCTACGATCCTGTACCTATACATCCCACCAACGCTTTTCCGGTCCTTGCAGCATGTACGTCGCCAGCTTGACCCTCCACCCTGGAGGCATCTCAAGCTACTCGAAGATCATCTTCATGCTCTCTATCAAGTTCTCATCCGCCTAAAACCCACCCTCACCCTGAAAAAGTGGTGGGTGCTATGACTGGAACTCTAGCATCAGATATGCCATAAATAGCTCTATACCCTGCACACCTCTGTCAATACCATGCAAGACACATACCAGGCTAGATCAGAGCTGCTCGTCGAGCCATGGTCTGAATGCTGCCAAACCCTAATGTTGTCCTATTTGCACGGGATCCTAGGCCTATTCCTGTCCCTGAGCCTATACCTATGGCTCATGCTCTACCTGCACCGGATCCTGAACCAGACCCTGCTCCTGCGACACTGTACCATCTCCCGCCTGCCGCTCCATCTGAGTCAACTAAAAGGAACCCACTGAATACCATAAATGGTTTGAAAACCCATATATATATATATATAGAAAAGTTTATATTCAATGAAGATAAAGAAAGCAATAAAAGAGGCATCATAAAACAACTACCCTTACTCTCCCCTATCCCAACCCATGGCCACGACATCCCGACCTCATGGCCTCCTTACCTACCCTCAACAGAGCCAAGTATCAAAAGTACCTCAGGCCATACCTGTCCTGACAACTAAAGTTGCCTCAAACCGATGATCAAGTCACCCAATTATGGTCATCAAAATCACCTCAGCCATAGTACCTGCCTACTCGTTCAAGAGCCAGACCCAAATACCCTACCACATGCAATTCTACAAATATATAAATCATGTCATAACACATTGCAATAAATAAGAAATTCTATTAGTAATTTCACAAATTCACATTTCAAAGCATACAAAGCATAGAAATTTGATATTATTCAGATGAAATTATCACTTCACAAAGAATACATACAGTTATGAAATTGAAATACCCTATAATGTGCCTGTCAAAAGCCAAGAAAATGAGCCTTGACATACCGGGACAAGGTCCAATTCTCCATTACCTCACTGGGTTAAGGGTTACATATCACAATCAATAACATCACACACCAAGTGAGCCAATGAGGTGGAAATCATATAAATGGTAATCTGAGTAAAAGAAAACAGAAATTCCCACCCATGGAAACTTGGTCCATCCCTTGTACCTGGGGTTGCAGGCACCCAATAACAAGATAGAAACCCAATTCTAGTCATAAACTATCTCTAGTCTACCATATCCCAAATAGTGAATCCAATAGAAATAAAAATAGAAGTCTCAATCTCATTAGTAGCTAGGAAAATACTTCTAATAAATCCCTATCAAGAACTCCTCTGATACCACTTTGTAATGACCCAAACACGAACAACCACCCGAACAGTGCTAAACAGGTTGGGTGTTACTACCTTAGGTGCATCTCCCCGAACGCCAAAGGCTACCAACTAGTAGTGAGGGTCTTATAGGAATAATGGAGAGGCTATAACCTCTCAGAGGATGATAATGGTACTGGTCTGAGTGTAATAATAAATATGAAGTAGAATAAACAACTCAGCAGACTTGAACCAGACCCACAGAGCAGAAGCACATTCAATATCGATAAACAGCAGAAACAATAAAAATAAACAACAAAAATAGAAATTAAATGGAATTGCATGCAGAAAACCACTTGTAACTACTACTAAACAACCAAGAATGCATCTATAGAAAGTCAATATATAAAAGGCACCAATGGATAAACAACTGTAGCTACAATAACAAGGTAAGAATACCAATACAGGAAAAAATAAAAACAAAGTAAACTCTATATAGGCAAGACCTCAAGGTCCATACTGTCTCTATGAAACAGCTAAAGAAGTCCTGATCTTAAAGCTGACCTCTTTCCTGCATGTAATTCCATAAAGTCTGCACGCATCCCAAAGGGTTCGTGCATGGTGTGAGACGAATCTTAGTAGGATACCAACCAACGGTGCATACATAATATAAGTGTTTAACCAGGAATGAAATTAAAAGGAAAATAGTAAATATTACGATGCACACAAAAAAACACAAACTCCATTGGTGCTCAGCAGCCACCATGGAGTGTCACCTGCTTCAGCCAATGCCGGAATCTCTATCATGTAATCTGACACCATGTTCCCCCTAACACTGCATGTCTCAAGTACTGACGTCCTGAAGGCACGCCCAAGAAATAGTAACTCGGAGGAACAGTGATGCCTATCCTCAAATAAATAACTAGAGGGACAACAATATCTACCATAAAATAAAGTCACCAGAGGGACATCGATGTCTTCCCTCAAGTAGAGTAACTGGATGAACAACGATGTCTACCCTCAAATAACGGCGAGCCTCTTCCCCCAACCCGATAACCTCAACACTGTCCCCTGAAGTCTCCTTACATTCCATGTGGCTCCCTACGTTAAGAACCCCCAAACCAAAAGTACCTAAACCACAACTAATGGGGTCTTCTACCCACACGAATGGTCAAAAACACCTCATTATGGAGTCTCTATGTGTGCACACTACTCAAAGTTATGGGTGAGAGGTAATCACCAAAATAGTACCCAAGCCACAACACCTCTGACACCTCGTGTCCCTACGACCATGACACTCAAGTCCGACGACCTCGCCATCCATGTAACCTGGGCCATGCCCAATCTGATAGTCCCCATGGCTCAAGCCGACGTCCATGATGCCTAATCTTGTGGTTAGAACCTCCCAACGTAACTCGGGCCAAGCCCAACCTATGATCAGCAACAATTAAGAATATCCAGGCCACACCCAACACAACTGCAAGGGTTCAAACATATGCAATTCAGAAATTACATATAATAATCAAAAGAATCACTTTTAAATAGGAAAAACAAACTAAACAGTTTAAAACAATACAATTCAATTATAACCATTTTGGTATTCCCAGGTCAAAATGCCCCGATGAGAAACAACCACTCGTCCGACCCCACTCAAGAAAAATAGGTAATAGGGAATACCCAAAGGAATCCTATAGGTCATATAACAATTAAATAGGTAGTAACATGTAAAACAAGGTCACTCTCAAAATACCTGAAAACGCGCCAAAGGTCGCGCAACCCAAAAGTCCATGAAAACACAGAAATAGGTATGCATCACCTACCTCGTACTAGTATGATGATACTCTTCCGATAATAGCCTACAATTAGGTATAAAATGTGGTAGATCTACAAAATAATCAAAACCACTCAAACCCCTATAACTCATCTTAGAATAGAAAATAAGAAGAATGACTCAAGAGGAATCAAGGCCTTACCGAGGAGGTTTCAATGGATCAAACAATGTTTGAATCCGACTTCAGACGAAGGAATAGGAAGGAATTGAAGTCCCGACCGTCTATTCGCATATCCCAGATGAAACCCACTACCCACTACCTCAAAACGAGGATACTACCCATTTTAACGAAAAAAGAAAATACATGGCATGTACTTAGGACTACATGTTGTGCATCATTTTACTGTTCATAAAACAGATGATATTTCTCCAAGGACTTGCCGACTGACAACACGGAGTGCACCTATGGTACACGACGTGTACTTTTATACCCGACCGACATCCCTAACACACCATGTATATCCCCATCCAGGGCCCCTCTACACGGTGTGTACAAATAGTACATGACATGTACTTGATAAAAACATTCTACCAAGCCAACATGCCTACACGCCATGTATGGCCTCCACATGGTCAAGGGTACACAGCGTGTCGAGAAACACCACACGCTGTGTGGTCAGAAATTCCTACACGGGCATCACACGACATGTTCTCGGTGAGAACATGACCAGTATGTGCCTAACTAATACACATCGTGTACTTTAGCCTATACAGCATGTAGTTTGGAAATTTCCAAAACTTCCCAGATTTTCCTAGTTTTCTCATAAACAAGTCAAAATACAAACATGGTTAGGATTTTGACCCGTTCTAAAAACCCGAGTTCTTACACCAATATTTTGCGGTATGAATAATTTCAATTCATTAGATAACTTACTATGCATACAACATTGAGTCTTTGTGAAACAAAACTTGGTTATAGGATATAACTACAAACTATCTAGTAAACACAATTTTTTCCACCTCTATGATTTGAATTTAAAAAAACTTACATACATGGTTGCATTTAGTAAAATATTTAGAGTGTGATAAGAAAACATAATTTTTGGTGAATAGTAATGTACCCTTATGAATAGTAACTTGACCCTTATGAATAGTAATGTGTTATTATAGTAACCACACCTATATAAGTAAAAATACAATTTAGGCACTATATAAATAAGAGTGAATATTTTAAAAATTAATAATTAAGTGTTGATATTTTTATGAGCAATAAATAACGAATTATAATTTTATAATTAATATATTAACTCAAAAGTTAATTATTTTTCATAAAATTTATTCATGAATCAATTATTTTTTTCCAATGATCATAAGATAATTTGATGAGACCCTAGTTAATTTTTCAATGTGTCATAAAATCGGTTATAATATTAAAATTGGTATTTTTCGAGTAAATGATGATTTTAATTAAAAATTAAATCAATCATATTAAGAAAATTATTTTCCTAAAATGGAGTTCCTTTTTGTATTCTATAAATGTAAAAAAGTTTTGAATGACTATTTGGGATTTTTATGAAATAGTTTAATTTTTGTTGAATAGTAAAAAATCATTTTTTATGAAATACGACATTTTTCGTGACATCATCATGAAATTATTATGATATAAAACTTTACTTAAACTATCTAATAACTAAATAATTATATTAAAAGTGTAATATTTTATAGAATTAATTTATAACATGAAAATTATATATTTTTCATGATAATTTTAAAAATCATTGTCAATGTCGACGCTGTGCCTGCGCAGCGCTGACAAAGTAAAAATTAGTATCTTATATATAATAATTGAGTGATAGAAATTATTCTCCTGAATTATTTATTAATTATTATGTATTTTTATGTCTTTTATTGTTAATTTATTATTTTATCGTTATATAACATGAGTATTATCCAAATGTTTGTGCAATGTTTGCACAGGGCAAGAAAAGACAAAATACCAAATTTAAGAAGATGTCTTGTTATGTATAAGAGTGAATATACATAAAGAACTAATTTAGAATTTTATTTTAAACCTAATTAATTTTATTTTTATGATATATTTTTTTTATAATTTTATATATAATATAATTAACATTAATACTTATGAAACACTGATGCAGTGCTTGGGAAAAAATAAGAAAATTAAATAAAATGTTTTTAAATAAAATTATAAGAATTATTAAATGACCCATATTTTGGCTAAAACAGATTATATAATTAATTTTAGACTATTTTATATTTTTTATTATATTTTGAGACACTTTCTACCCAAAATAACCACTTTAAGACCTTTAGAATATTTTATGTAAAAGTAAGACAAGGTTTTCACACTATAAAGTTTAGTTTGTACAACATTTTAATATAAGGGTTTCCTTGATTTTTATTCTAAAAAATGATTATTTTGAAACATAATAAGATTATATTTATTATATAATTTTATTTTTAATTTTTAGACCACAAATAAATACCATAATGTCTTACACAAAGATGATGTAGTATTAATTTAATTAATGAATAGATCAAATAAATGATATTAAAAATAACAAAATAAATATAATTTTATATTTTAAAGCTAATTAATGGATTCCATAGATGAATATGACATTTTTATGATATAATATAAAATTTTATTCTATTTTAAAACCTTTTTTAATGTGTTTAAAGTCTTATTTATGAATAGTTTTTATATGGAAATATTTGTTTTTCAAGAATAAAATATTTTATTAAATTATTTAAAAATACAAAAATTATTGAACAAAGACCAAAATGATAAGATTAATTAAAAAATGTAATCCCCTTTAGTTTTTTGTCTTTTTGGAAGTCTTGAAACCTATAATATATTTATTATAATTTAATAATTTTAGTAATTCATAAGTTATCCTCCACCTCACTTATAAAAGGAGAATATTTATTTCACAAATATTAATCACCTCGATCTTTATTGTTTGTCCAAACTCTTAAAAATTACATCCTAAATATCCTTTAAAATATTCTTGTTCTTTTTTTATAACAAATATACCATTTTCAAGATCCTTAAGGAGGTTTTAAAAGAGATATTTTCAAGAGGTAAGATTCTTTCTTCTTCTCTTTCAAATTCTTTATCACTTATAAATTATTCCTACCTATTATCCAATGATTCATGACAACTCCATTATCATATATATACTATAATATTTTTGTGTTTATGGTATATTCATCATAAAATCTATTATTTTCTTCTTTTATTCTTAAATAACAAAATCATCATCTATGGTTTGTCAAATAACCGCCTTTGTCGATGATGCATTTTCATTTCACTTTACCACAATCATGAGAAGTTTAAAATCACACGTAATTGTTTAAAATGAATTATATATATATATATATATATGTTTATATATATATATATGTTATCATTCTGGATTATTATATTTTTAGAATAAATGCCATAATAAACTGACCTTTCAAACCACGATAAGAACATACCCGAAACAATGGGAAAAAATATTGTTAATAAATGGTTAGAAAATGGTATAAAAAAATTATGTATGGTATGATAAACATTAGTTTAATTCTATAATAATTTAATAACCCTATTCAAACCATATTACAGGAGTTTGGAACAATTTTTAAGGAAGTCGAACCTGATGTAAGGGATATCTTAACTCAATTTCCATTCATTGAGTTAAACATTAATGTCATTGGTTTTGTCTTTACCCAAATATGTGTGAATGAAATATGATTTTTTATGCTTTATATACACTTTTATTGTGTGGTTTTATGTTTGCCCCACATAATTATTTCATTGATTTGTCCCAATTTTCATTTCGTTGTGACTTACTTTGTATTATGCAGCTAATAATTCTTATGTGGTGTACCTACTACCCATTTGAGATCACTCTTCATTTCAAATTATATTTATATTTAATATCCATAATCTCGTATCATGGATATGAATATTTTCTAATTCATATACCATTTTCCATATGGTGTTTATTTTGAATGTTGTTATAACTATTAAAGTATTGATGAATCTGTATCCTCTATTCTGTGTGGATAATGCAAAAGCATATTGATCTTGTATTGAATATATGTATAAAGAATTATTTGGACATGTAGTGATGGGAGGGGCCCACTATAGCCCCTCGATGCATCGGCAGGTCTCATGAGACAATCATTTGGCGACAAACCCTTCGAGTTTGTTTCCAAAAATCAGACGGGTTTCTACCCACAGACTTAAAATGTTTTGACGATATAGTGGTATCATGTGCTCGATAAATGAAGTCCAAATAATAAGCATTCTCTTTATTCATTTTCAGTTATTACTATCCATGAGGTTTTCACTATGAAAAAATCTATTGATGTAGTTTTATTCTTAGTTTATTAATGGAATATGTTTTTCATTTATTAACCATGCCATATTGACTAAGCCAAATTGTTTATGATTCAGTTATTATTTATTCATGCTTCCACTATTTGTATCCCTTACTGAACATTTGATCCCACCTCTTTAATTTGTTTACCTTCAATAGGTTATGATGATGAGATCATTTATTGAGTTTCCATGGATGCAATTTATTATTTTTTGTTATGTATTGTATTTTGTTACCTTTACCAATGTATTTGGAGTTACATATATGTATATAGTTTCTTAAAGACTACTAAACTGATCATTCATTTGAGATTTCATTCCTCTTAATCATGCCAATTTAATAAGTAATGCACCGGCTCCAGTCTAGAGGGGTTGGGGTGTTACTGGTACACCACAGGTATGGCTGTGATTTTGCTTTTTATTTTGTTTGGCATAGACTATTGAGGCATGTCTGTTTTGAGTGCATGAGGTGCACATGATTTATATGGACCAACTAGATGCTTTTTAGTGGGTTTTCACCATCTCAGGTGTGTGATTATATATATATATATATAAATATGAGGTGCTTGGCATCCAGAGCATCGTGTGATGTAGGTTACTTGAGGTGCCTTGGGAATTGGGGAATTAAAGATGAGATTGGGATTGGGGTGCAGGGAACAAGGTTGTTTTGAGCATCCATAGGATACATGACCTTGCTGTGACATGGGTTCCATGGGATTGAGGCGGGTGTCAATGTGGTGTGGGATATGGTTGGGTGTTGGAAGCGACACAGGAGTACCTGATGAGGTGTAGGGATGCCGATGTATCATAGGAGGACCATGGGTCCAGAAATGGGTCAATAGACCATTGATTGATTTGAGACTTGAGCCGGATCTATTATATAATGTTTTTTCACCACCCTTAGAAGGGAAATTTGTGGATGAATTACTTTAACAAGGGATGTTTTTAAGAATCTGGTTCTTCTTTTGAGGTATGAGTTTCTTTTTTTGGGTTTTTTTAGAGAATGGGGGAAGACATTCCAAGTACTGGCTACAAAATGGTTACACTACCTGGCTTAGGGTTACACACCATGTAATACTAAGAACACAGTGTGTAGTATGGATATGTGTGATGGACATTCATGGAATGTAGGGATGTTGGTAAGGGAAAGAGGTTTTACCATGTACATGCCGTGTACTCCCAGTACATGCCATGAAGTCATGTTAGCGGGACTTTTTAATGACCTGGAAAGTAAGTCAGTGAAATTGGCCACATCACCCATATACACAACATTTATATATATAGTACATGCCATGTACATTCTAATTTTTGGTTAAAATGGGCAGTAGCCTCCTTTTTTTAATTCTAGCTAGAACCCTCACGAACCAACTAACCGAACCTTGTTTGGATCCCGATTCTTCATCTTAAGTCTGATTCAAACGCCATCAGATGCATTAGAACCCAATTGGTAAGATCTTATTTCATCTCGAGTCATTCTTCATGATTTTTATTCTTGTCCTAATAATAAAATCTTGAGTATTTATGCTCTTTTTGTAGATCAACCCCGTTCTAGACCAAATTAGAGGCCGATGTTGGACGAGGAGTGTCATGCATATATGAGGTAGGTGGTGCATAACTTGTTTGGAATATTTTTCATATTTTTGGGTGGAATAGACTTTGGAACATCTTTGGGTATTTTAATAAATACCCCGTTATAACTTTTATTTCATATTTAATTGATTGATAGACCCGTGGGATGCCATTGGGCATGAGCTATATCTGAATTACTTGAGTGAGGCCGGGTGAGAGGCCATCACTCCATGGGAAATTTTGGAGGGGAGGGGGGGGGGGGGGTTAAAAAATGGTTATAATAGATTTTTTTTGATTTAAATTATTTAGTTTAAATTGTTAAAGATTGAGTATGCGGTTTAGAGGTATTCAAGTCCTCCGTGCTATTGTGTTATATCTAGTAGCTAGTGTAATTCAATCTGTTTAAATTGAATTATATGTTTAAAGTGATTTATTGTGTTATATATATATATGTAATGATTTATATTACATATGATGAGACCCTTGGGGTTTTGACTTGATTGAATTGAGGTTGGGATGGAATGTCATTCAGAATTGAGTGATGCTGATCACAAGTTGGGCTTGGCCGAAATTTTCTAGGGTGGTTTTGACCACAAGATTGGGCATCATGGATGTCAGTTTGAGGCAGTGTGATTGTCAGGTTGGGCATGGCCTAAGATACTTTGAGGGAATGACCATCATATTTGAGTGACATGATCATAGGGTAACGAGGTTACAAAGATGTTGTGGCTTAGGTTCTCTATTTGGTGATTTCTGCACACCTACGGTGGCCAAAGTGCCAATTGAGTCATGTACACATAGGTAGACTCCGTGATGAGGTGGTTTTGACCACTCACATGGGTAGAGGACCCCAATATTTTTGGTTTATCTAATTGTGATTTGGGGATGCTTTCCATAGAAATCTAGTGTACAGTGAGGAGCCTTCAGTTGATAGTAATGGGATTATCGGGTTGGGGGATGAGGCTCATCATGCTTGAGGCCATGATCCTGGATATTTATTTGAGGAAAAACATCACTATTCATCTGGTTGTCATACCATAGGATAACGTGAGCTTATGAGCAGGGGTCCTTAGGACCAGGATACTATTGATTGGAGTACCTTTGGGATGCCAATACTTTGAGACACGTGGTGTCATGAGGCACATGGGGCTGGGCTATGTGATTGGGGTGGAACCTGAGGGTTCACCAGGACTTTGTGAGTATAGAAGTACCTTGGTCCATGGGCCAAAAAATCTCCTTGCTTATGAGATTCTGGCATTGGCCGAAGCAGGTGATGCTCCCTGGTGGCTGCTAAGCACCAGTGGAAGTGGAATTTATTATTGCATTGAACTATTTACCTTTCTTAGTGTTATTGTTTGCTTAAACACTGATACTAGGTACACACCATTGGGTGGTATCCTACTGAGACTCATCTCACACCCTACATGGCCCCTATGAGACTCATGTAGACTTTATGGTTTTACATACAGGAAAGGATTCAACCTTAGGAGCTAGATCGTAGTACTATTTGGCATGTAGATTGGTATAGACCTTGAAGTCATGACTAGATGGATTTTTAATTTTGTTTAGATTTCATTACTATATCAGCATGATTATTATTATATTTAGTTACTCTAGTTAGCCATGGGTGCCCTTTTTATATTACCATATATGACCTGTTATGGATTCATGCCTTGTTATTTTAGTAGTGGTTACAAGTGGTGTTTATTATGTTGTTCTATTTAATTTCCACTGTATTTGTTTTTATATTTCTTCCAAAATTTTGTTTATGGATATTTAATATGCTTCCACTATGTGGGTCTAGTTCGAGTCTGCTAGGTCATTTATTTCCCACTAAATGTTATGCTATTATGTTTGGACCAGTACCTTTATCTTCCCCATAGAGGGTATATCCTCCCCAATATACCTATTTAGACCCCCACTTCTTGTCTGAAGCCTTTGGCATTCAGGGAGGTTTTCCTAAGGTTAGTAACACCTGACCCAATAACACTGTTCAGGTGGCTGTTCAAGTCTAAGACATTACATAGGGTTTTTAAAATTATAGTATATCTACTCTTCCTTGATTATTTTAATTCTGAACAACTACCAATATATCTATATTTTAAATACTCTATTAATTTTAATTTCATAAATTACATTCAATTTTATTTAATCATTCTATTTTGATGATTTTTATCAACTATGTCTTTCTCTAAGTGATTATCCTTAGAAATGATCCCTTCATTGAAGGTGAAATTTTGAATTCTAATGACGTTTAATTGATTAGAATCCCAAAATATAAGTTTAAAATATTTATTTTAATACCCCATAAAGAAATATGTTTTAAACTTAGATTCTAGTTTTTCCCTTTTATTAGCATCACCATGGACATATGTGATGCTTTTGAATATTTTAAGGTGTGAGATATTAACCAACTTATCAATCCAAAGTTCTTCAAGTAGCATATTCCCCCTAAATATGGATATATTTATATAGATAATATTATCCATTTCAAAAAATCTATTAAAATATCTAAGTATAGAGACATTCTTTAGGATGTATAATTTAGCGTCTTATTCATTCATTCCATCATACCATTTTGATGTGGTTTCCTAGGTGATATATTTTAAAATATTATACCATTATTCAAACAAAAGTGATTAAACTCTTTGATGTTGTACTCATGGATATTTTCACACATAAATCATTTAAACATTAAATAAGACTTCCATAATGGATCTTCATCTAATGAATGCTACAAATAATTCTGACCCATGATTATGAAAATGTACTCAAACGTTTTCTATGACATCATTGATGAAGGTAACATAGTATAATGAGACACCATGTGAGTATACTAAAGTTATTCCTCATAAATTATTATATACAATATCCTACTTCATAGACTTGGGTTCTATCCATGCATAAAAAATGACACACTTTTTTTTTATTTTCAATGACACAGTCTTCACATACTGCATAATCCTCATTCTTGAGATTTTATACACCTTTATAAGCCAATTATTTTATTACCCTATCACTCAAATGACCAATATGTTAATACCATAACCGAGAATCTTTGGTTATACTAATAACCATTTTCTAATATCACACCCAAATTGGATATATTTTTCCACATTTCACACTTTTTCTACCACCATGAAACCCTTGGTGAATTTCCACACCCTATCTGCAAATTTCATATAGAACCCCATGTTATCCCACTAACCTAGTAAAATCAAATTCTTCCACAATCAATTATGTGTTTGAAGAATAAAAACTTTAGAAAGTATCCATTATTTATTCACACATAAAAATCACCATTCCTAATAATATCAAAAGACTCATAATTAATTTAGTGAATTTTTTTGAACCTTACGGGTACATAATTTGACATGCATCCTATCTCTAATATAGAATAAAATGATGACCTAGAATCAATGATCCATGAATCCAATGGATTTTTGACACTTTACTTTTAAACAACTATCATATTTCTCAGCTAAGTTTTTTTGGATGGCCCTAAAATTCTTCAAATATCATTTCATTCCAAAAAATTAACATTTAGTACTTAGACCTACCAATTTACCTTCATAACCCAGTCTTCTCTTTCCAACTTCACTATTAAGATGGCTATCCACTATCCTTTTCACTATATATTTTTTTATAGGATTTTGAACTTATTTCTATATAATATATTTATTTTGAATCAAATCCCTCAAATAACAAGTGAGTATTAAAACTGTAGATTCTCACAGTGGAAACCATCATATCCCAAGATGCTGGTAATGATGATAAGATGATCAATTTCCACACACCGCTTCCAAAATTTTCATTCATAGAATTTAACTATCTCTAGATAGTATTAAAAATAAAAGTATATTGGTCAAATTTTTATTTCCAAAATGTCAGCATTGTTTTTTCATATTTTTATTTTTATTAATTATTTAGTATATCTATCTTATTATATTTTTATTATATAAAATAAATTTAATTTATTTTTAATATTATTCTTTTTTTCTTATTTTTTATTATTATAAAAAATCATTTTTTAATTTTTTTAAGTTTTTTCATTTGTTGTAGAAAGTTTACCTTTTAATTTATTATTTATCATTTAGAAAATCATTTTTAAATATTAATTTCTATATTTCTTTGATTTATTTTTATATTGAAAGTTATATTTTTGATGAAAATTATGGACATAACACATACTTGTGAAAATTATGGACATAACATTTGGAATTCCTTTCACTTTATGATCCCACACTATATAAGTTATTTTAGAGTTGTTGATAATTTTTTTCAACATAATTGATTTTAATTTCTGACCATCATCATTTTAATTAATTATTTAATGAATCACATCATTAAGGGTTGAAAATTTCTAAGGGGGTTTGATTTTTTGGTTTAGTGAGGGGTTTATTGAGAACCAGGACTCAAATTGGGATTCTGAGTGTTTGTAAATCCTTAAGAGTTTCTATTGGTGGGGAGTTTGGGGGATTTCTCAAGGTAATAAGAGGATGTCAAATCAATAGTTGGGGGGGCTTATGGAAAGTTGCAGTAGTAGGATATTCATGGAATGACGAGGTATTCACACCATGACTAACTATTCATGGGGCCTTTATAGGTTGTGAATGAAGTTGTAAGGAGAGAGGATTACTACATAGAGGCCTTTATAAAATGAGAATGGTTTATGTAATGAAAGTATTGAGGAATAGGGTCTCCCCTCTATCTATATGAGGATTCATGGCATGAACCCCATATTAATTCCATAAACCTATGTTGAGTACCCCCCCCCTTCAGATACTTTTTTGGTAATTTTACTCGGGATATTCTTATAGTAACCCCTTAGGTTCCTCTAATTTTGGTCTACCAAATGAAGTGTGAGCTCCCTCTTTAGATCTCATCTTATCCTCTTTTTTGGACATTTGATCCATGTGTATTCTTATTGTTTCTTTATGTAAATTCTAGGTAAGGTATCCCATATTATTAATTTTTTTATTCCTTACTGTTCTTCTCTAATTTCAGTTTAGTTGGTAGTATTTTGGAGGGATGATTTCTTCACATCATGGAGAAATTATCACTCTCATTGGGTATTTCATGTGTGACTCATATTAGATGTTATAGGATGAAAAAATAAATCCATCATTTTTCAATTACCTTAAAGTATGATTTCTAGTGTGTTTATTTATGATTATTTGTGATTTTGGGAGAAATTGGCCATTAAATCAGTAATATAATTTGGGAATTTTGTGTGTATTAGGTTAAGGTGTGTGTTATAAAGGGATCACATCTATTTGATTTTGGTTTTGGACTAGTTGTGTTTCTTAGTGAGTCTGGTGTCAATTATGAAAATTTTTAATATTGGTATTAATTGTCTGGTTTATTAATTTATTGATGTCTATTGATGATATAGGTTCTTATTAACTCATAGTAGGTTAGTACCTGATTATTGATAATTAAAGAATCACTAATTTTAGGTAGTTGGCCTTTACATTATAATGTCTATTGGTATTTTAGTGATTTTATGTTTGTGTTCCATCAATAGTATATTATCTACATATTTCATGCTTCTATGGTCTTTCCCCATAAAGTGAGATGAAATCACATTGATCTAATAGTCAATATAGACCACATAATTTTTCAAATGGTTCTATGGTAGTGCCTTGGTCATATGAGTACCTATGGACTTTCTTATGAATATCTTGGTGGAAGGAGTTGTTTTTAAAGAATAAGGGACTTCCTTTTTAAAATGAGACTTTAAAAATAGGAATTGATTGAATTATAATTTAAAGTAAAACAAGTGATTTGATAAATGGTATTTCAAAATATTAAATGGTTTTTATAAGGAATGTTTTGATATGATTTTGGCCAAGGTACTAGTGTGATTAAAGTGTTATGTGGTGAATCTTTGAAATGATTTGTAAATGGGTATTTGATTTGAGTTTTAATGGAAACCCATGAGGACTCTATTAGATATATTTTTTGGTTTGTTGGACCTCGTTTGGGAAATAACCTATTTTACAAACTAGTATAATTGATGCATTCCCCTGATTGTGATTTCCTTGTGTGTTTTTTATGATGGTTCTTTCTATTGATGTTCTATTTAGTATCAAAGTGTGGGGTACATATATATAGATATAAGGAAACGGTTTTGGGTTTAGATATGGACCTATAGTAATTAGTTTGATTCAAGTGATGGGATAATTGAACGGTAAAATGTTTGATACATGGATGGGGTTAATTTGGGAAATACCTGAGTGGTTAGGAAGGGATAAGTCAAGGGATATCCTAGGATGATTGATCCTGAGATGTGCCACTAGGCTAGTGTGTTTGGTGTTCTTTTATTGATTCTTATGGTTCATTACTTATGTGATGAAATAATGATGGTAACCCAGTTATGAGATAGAAGATAGTGGGTTTATTTGAGAAGGTGTGTGGTGGATATTTTTATATATCCATGAGTGATATGGTTTAACCATGGGTATCCACGAGTGATATGGTTAGCCATGATGTGACATAGGAAACCATGAGTTATGTGGTTGGGTCTTGGAAATCCATGAGTGATACAGTTGGACCTGATGCAACACAGTTACACATGAGTGACATGCTTCATCCTTAATCATCCATGAGTCATATGGTTGGACCTAATGTGATATCGGTAGCCATGAGTGATAGAGTTCAACCTTGGAAATCCATGAATGAAATGGTTGGTCCCAACCATGATGATTGGATCAAACTTGTGTTAGATGATTGGGCCCAAGGACGTGGACAATGTCTAACCATAAGTGATATGGTTGATACTATGGTTAGTGATGTAGTATCCCATGAGTGAGAAGGTATGGTCTGACTCTTGGTACAAGATTGGACCCATATGAAACCCTACCCATATTTTTTGAGTATGGGGTGGGATTATGGTACATTATGATTTCTTTCTAGCATTTTCTAAATAAGGTATAGTTAGGTGTTTTAGTGGCCCGGTTAGCACATTATGACCTGGAACGTATTCATGTATGAGAATTGTGTGTTATGTTTATGGGTGGTTATGTTTCACAAACACAAATACACTTATTTATATGCATTGCATACATATCCACTTATTCACTATAACACTTAGCATTGTTGAGCTATTGGTGACTCTACCAAGTCATTGGAAAAATCCCTACCCATGTACACAACATGGGTTTCATGGTACATGGGTAGACCATTATTTTTTATCTTAGAACACAAGTAATTCCAAAATATGGAAAATTAGTATAGTTATTATAGGATTTGGAGACCAAGGACTTGATAGGATGATTCTATGCATTAGGCCAGACACCAGTAAATTTATTTTCAGTTATCATTTAGCATGTGAACTTTTTAGTGTTCATTTTATTTATATATAATGTAATTTTTATCTAATTATTCTATACTTTTATGGTTGATTCATTATATATACTATTTTACTTCTTTCTACTTTGGACTATGGGGGCTCATGGGGCTCCCTATTTTATGTCTATAGATTTTTGGGATATCTGATATAAGAATAGGACATGATGAGTAAACTATAAAATTTGGGTATGAAACTTAGTATGATTTGTAGGGAATAATTTCCCCATGAATATGACAATCCCTCATCGCCAGTAGAAAAATTCTAGTGTATGAGGAGACACACTTGAGTTCATGTACCAACTATTGATCAGGTTCTGTTCAAGCGATCCATGTCGAGGAATTACAAAATGAAATCAAAGAATCTTTTGGGAAGGGATAGTGAAATTATTTGTAGAGTTAAGATATCTTAACTTGAAAGGTATATCAAACACATGATGGGCCTTCATGACATTGGTTAAAACCCAAGTTTCCAAGGGATGTTTAGTTTCAGGATAAGACACTCTAGAATTAGTGAAGTGTTGGATTGGATTGAGAATTTCACTATAGAATATATGAGATTTGGGATAAGTTATAGGGATTATCTATGAGTTGGTGAGTTATTAATGTATCATGATAGTGGAATGATAGGGTCTTGATACATACATATATGTGTGGTGTTGTTTGACATGATACCACACCAAAATTTATTATTAATTAAAGTAATTTATAATGTAATTGTTTTTTTGATTACATTATAAGGGGTGATTATATTAATATTTTTTAAGGTGATTTATTGATTGATTGTGTTTTTATGTGTTTTTTGGTCACCATAGAGACATTTTTTTGGGGACAATCCATTTTTGAGATAAACCATGTTTTGGAAGAAAACTCACATAGCGAAACAAGGTGTTCGAGAAATGGTTTTTAAAGGTTTGTTTATTTTAAATGGATCACATAGACAATTAATTTAAAATGGATTGGTATTTTTAGGTTTTAAGAAAATATAAGGAAAATGGGTTTTTAATTTGGATTTCATAATAGTGTGTGAAGTATGATTTCAAAGGACTTTAGAAACCAGATTGGTTTTTGGAAAGTGAATAGCTAGGCCAGGGATTCTAGTGATTTTGAATTTGATGAAACCATCAGATGATAAGGGGTGTTTAACAACTTGGGTGAGTTATTTTAGTGTGTTTAAAGGTGTGTTGGAACTGGTTTTTAAATAAGAAAATGATGCTTTTTGTAGAATGGGCTACTTGGTTTTTTGGTGTTTGTATGGGGAAAACTCTGATATGTGAATTGTGTTCTTGGATGGTATGCCATGTTCATTTGGAAACCATAAATTTAGGTTAGGGGGTGTGTTTGGATTGATTGTAGAGATATGAATAGAACAACCAATGCTTGTTTAGGTAGATTTTCTAGAATTTTGGTGGTAGATCAGGATATCCTAGAGTATTGGATTGTGTGTAATATTGATTTACCATGGTTATTTGAGAGATTCATGTGTGGTGGGTACATGAATGAATTGGAATGTTATTATTGAGTATCTGTATATGTGTGGGTGCATTTAGGGTTTAGATCCATTGATGTGTGTTTTGGTGATTTCACTGGTTGGACTACTTGGTGGTTGTTTTATATAGGAAATTCCTATGTTGGGGAGCGCCATTTTCTAGAATAAACCATTGGTAGTGGTGTAATATAGTGGAAATAACCATATGTATTTAGTTAAATTGATTTTTTACACTTTGGTTTTTGTTATTTTAATGTTTGTGTGGTCACCAACTTGGAACTTGGTGATATGTGTTTTTGTGTTTGGCACTTAGGTATGAGTGGAGTGATCACATTTAATCATTACATACGGTAATATAAAAAACATGTAAGATGTAGATTGGGGTTTTTAGTCATGAAGGGTGATAAAAAGGATACTACTATGGTGAAGATCAACAAATTGGTCATGGGTGTTTGATCCGTGTATTGTAAGGGTCATGGATGCGGTGAAGATGGTCAGTGGATGGTTGAAAAAATAGTGGGATATAGATGAAAAAACATAACAAATTTGGATATTTGAGTGTGATTTTATATAGAGTTTGTGTTTTAGCAACGATCTTGGGATAGTAGTTGTGTGATCCATAAGTGAGTTAAATTAGCGATGCACTGGTGTTCATGATAAAATCATGGTGGTTGGATGGGTCAGTTGAGGAATAAATCATAGAATCACACTATGTTTTAGGATCAGTCTATGATGTGAGAGTTATTATGATTAAGTGTTTCTTACTGGTGTTAAGAAAATATGATCGGTTGAAGTGGTGTAGTGGGGGTGCGTTGGTGGGTGAGGCTGAGTGTTATGAGGAGAATTCATCTAGATAAAGAATTACCAGTGCTATTTCATAAGATTGGATGCAGTGAGATGGAAACCATTATTCAAGATGTATTTGATGTGGTTTGAGGATTATATTATGATTTTTGGAATAAATTTGGAATGTATGGGGTTGGTGGTTGGAGTTTCATAGTGGATGCACGTTCAAAAATCATGTATGATATGTGACAGGTTAGTTGTGAAATAATGAATGATTGAGGAAATGTTTTGTGGTTATAGGATTAATAAAACTTCTCAAGGATGAGAAGAATTATAGCAGGGAGTTTGTAATGTCCCACATCATTATAGGTTGAGAATTCCCAAGTTAGTTTGATTTTTTGGTTTATTTAGAGGTTTATTTTGATAAATAAGACTTAGATTAGAATTTTGAGTGTTCATAAATCCTTAAGATGTCCATTTAGAGGTAGTTTGTCGATCATAGGATGCCTAAAAGTCTCAAGAGGATGTTAGTGTAGCAGCTAGGGTGTCGAGTTACTGAAAAGATGTATCAATAGAAAATTCATGGTGTGAAACAGAACTCATGTTGTGAATGACCCTTCATGGGGTATTTATAGGCTATGAATGGAGTTATGGAGAGAAGGTATTACCAAACAAAGGCATTAAAGATGTGAAAAGGGTTCATGCTATGAACCTATGCTGAGTACCCCATTTTTCTGAGGATTTTTGGAATTTTTGGGGGTAATGTTTTAGGAACCCTTTGGGTTCCTATAGTTTTAGTTGTCTGAACAAAGTGGAAGATCCCTCTCTGTCTCTCATCTTATCCCATTTAATAACCCTTTGATCTTGGGGGATTCATGATGTTTCATCTCACCAATTTTAGGTAAGGATTCCCCTCATCTTCTCCTTATTCTTTCTTATTTTCCTTATGTAATTTTAGTTAGTCCAGTAGGGTTATAGAAGGATGATTTTAATAGACCAGGGAAAAATTCTCACACTTGGTGGGGATTTCATGTGTGGATCGTAGTGGATATTCAAGGATGGGGAAATAAAGTCCCCATTCATCATTTACCTTAATGTAAGATTTATAGAGAGTTTATTTAGATATTTTAGTAATTTTGGGTGAAATTAACCATTCAATCAGAAATGTAATTTTGGGATTTTTCATGACTTAGGTCTGGGTGCATGTATGGAGGGGACCATATCTCATTGCTCATGTTTTAATTTTTTTTTCATTTCACAATGAGTTTGGAATCAATTATACCAATTTGAAATACTGATATTAATTGTTTGGTTTATTAATTTATTGGTGTTTATTGATGTGATAGATTCTCATGGACTTTAAGGAGATCAACCCAATCTTAAGGATTATTTATGAATAATTGGTTGTGGTTGGTGTCATTTACATTATCACATCTATTGGTCTTTTAGTGATTTTATGTATACGTTCAATTATCATTATATTTTCTATATATTGTATGATCACATTAACTTTCCCTATAAAGTTGGTTGAAATCACATTGGTATAATAGTCAACAATGAGAACATAGATTTATAAATAGTTTTCTGGTGGAACCTTGTCCAGAAGAGTGTTAGTGGACCTTCTTTTGGATTTATTGGTGGAACAAGTGGGTTTTATGGAACAAGAGACTTACATTTTTAAATATTTCTTTAAAAATAGTATTTAATTGATATGGAATTTAAATTAAAATGAGTGAATTGATAAACGGGTTTTGAAATTTTATTTCAAAATGGGAAAGGGGATTTCTAAGGAATATTTGATGGTATTTTTGATAAGGCATAGGTGAGAGTAAAGTGGAATATGGTTTCTTTTTGAAATTTTTTGGAAATGGGATTTGATTTGGTTTTTAAAGGAAAGATGAGAGGGATTGGTTAGAAATTATGTTTGGTTCGTTTAACATTTTGTGGGAAATACCATATTTTATAAAGCTTATATACTTGATGTGTGCCCCTAATTTTGATTTCCTTGTGAGTTTTCATTATATAATGTTTTTTATCAATAATGTGGTGTTTATTATATAAGTGTAGGTTAGATCTACATTTATATAAGTAAACACTTTTGGGGGTAGATATCAACCTAGAGTGAGCTCTTGGATTTGAGTGATGGGATCCTACATTCAGAAGTTGTTGGGAACATGGATGGGTTATATGGAAAATAACTAAGGGGTTGGGTATGGAGAATCTAGGATCTATACTAGGATTTTCTTCCTTTATATGTTTCATTGGGATAGTGTGTTTGGTGTACTATTACTGATTGATGGTTTTCTACTTATTTAGTGCTAATATTGAAGGTGGTAACTGAGTAATGAGAGAGAGTATGATGGGTTAAGATAAGAAGGTGTGTGGTGGATATATTTAAGTATCCATGAGTAATATGGTTTATCATTTTGAATCCTTGAGTGATATGGTTATCCTCAATGTAAATAAATCATCCATGAGTGATATAGTTCAACCTTGGGCATCCCGGTGTCATATGGTTGGGCTTGTCATAATGCAAGAAACCATGAATTACATGGTTCAACTTTGGACATATATGAGTGATATGGTTGTCCCTAATGTGATGTAGGAATCCAAGAGTGATATAGTTTGGTCATGGGAATCCATGAGTGATATGGTTGGCCTTGACTATGATGATTGGGTTAACTATGGGTGAGATAGTAGGGCTCGAGGAGGTAGACATTGGATAAACATGAGTGAGATGGTTGAGCCCTTAGTTGGTGATGCATCCTTACTCTATTGACAAGGGATGTTAAAATTCTTGTTATGAGATTGAAAACATATGACACCCTATCAAGAGACTTTAGGTATGGGGTGGGGCTGTGGAATGTAGTGACTTCTTTTTGAAATTGGTCGAAATAGGTATGTTCAGGTGTTGTGGTGTCCTAGTTAACACATCATTACCTGACATGTATGTATGTATGTGCAATGTGTGTTATCTTTTTGGGTGGTTTTTTTTTCATGGACATGACTATAGATATTTATATATTTTGTATGAACATCCACTTTATCACCACAATACCCAAAAGTTTTAAGGAATTAGGGATTTATACTAGGTCATTTGACTTAACCCATACTAGTATACACAATATGGGTTTCAATGTATATTGGTAGACCATCATGTCTTTTATTGGGACATAGATATGACTTGGATCTATACAATTGACATAGGTCTAGAAGTTCATCGACCCTAAGGACTTGGAATGATGATTTTGTGGGATGGGCTAGAGGACAGTGTATTTATTTTCAATTATCATTTAGCATGTGAATTGGACAATGTGACTTTTATTTATATATGTTTCCACTACTATTATATTATGGGTTATGCATTATACAATCTATATTAATGCTTTCTATTTTTAACCATGAGAGCCTATAGGGATCCTTGTTTTATGTGTATAGTTTTTTGAGATATCCTATATATGAATGGGTAATGTAAAATTATCTATAATATTTAGGCATGAACCTTGGGATTATATTTGGGACATACTCTCCCCAATACTATGATAGGCCCTCACTAATAGTCGACAACATCTGACATATGGGGAGGTATACCTAAGGTTAATAAGTAATCCTCGCTCTTGGTCTATTTGGGTGATCTAGGATGGGGTAGTACAAAATGGTATCAGAAAATATTTTATGATGCGATAATATAGATTTAATTGGAGATAGGATGTTGAAACTTGATAGGTAGATCAAGAAAATTCCTGGTCAACATAACATCATTTGAAACCCAATTTTACTAAAGATGTTCATTTTCAGGATTGGGCACTCTAGGATGAGTGAGGTGTGGTATCAGACTAATAATTCCACTATATAATAGATGAGACTCAAGTTGAGTAATAGGGATTAGTTGGGGGATAGTGATTAGTTCATGTATCATGATAGTGACATGCTAGGGGCATGACACATGCACCTACAGGCGATATTTTTTGACATGGTGCCTCATCAAAATCCATTATTAATTGAAGAAACTTATAATATAATTGATGTTTTATAAATTAAAATATTAGGGATGTTTATATTAATATAGATTCAATGGGTTTTACTAATTGATTGTGTTTGTGATGTATTTTTTGGAAACTATAAGGAAATGGTTTTGGGGATGATTGGTTTTTGAGAAAAACCTAATTTTGAAATAAAACTCACAAGGTGGCGTGAGGTGTGTGTGAAATGGTTTTAAAGGTTGTTTTATTCTAAATGGATTGTGGATCCAGGGACTTTGAAATGAATTGGAATTTCCCCTTTTTAAAAAATGTAAATAAAATGAGTTTTCAAGCTAGATTTCAGAATAGTATTTAAAGTTTTATTTTAAAGGATTTTGTAAATTGGGTTGGTTGTTGGGAAAGTGACTGGATAGGCTAGGGATTTTAGAGATTTTTAATTTGATAAAACCCTTTTATTCCAATGGGTGTCTGAAAACATGGGAATATTTTTTAGTGTGTATAAAGGTTTTTTGGAATTGGTTATAAATTAAGAGACTGATGCTTTTTTATATTAGTATGCTAATATTTTTAGTGTTTAGATGGGGATGACCTAGATGTGTGAATTTTATGCTTATATGGTATGCCATTTTTTAAGAACTACCAAGTAATTTTGGAAGTTGTTTTTGGATTGATTGGTGTAATGTATGGAGAGTAGCTAATTCCTGGGTTGGTGGGTTTTTTGGACTTTCAGTGGTGGACCAGGAAGACCCCAGGTGTTTGATTATGTGTACGGTGACTATACCATATTTGTTTGAGAGAGATACATGTGGTGGGATGATGGATTAATTTGGATACTGTGATTTAGTATCCATATACGTGTTGGTGTATTTAGGAATTAGATCCATTTATGTTTGTTTTTGTAATTTCATGGGTTGGACCACTCATAGTTTGTTTTATATAGAGGATTCCTATTGTGGAGAGTATTATTTTCTAGAATTGAATATTGGTAGTGAATTATTATAGTGGGGAGTACCATAAGTCTTAGAATGAATATATTTTTGATACTTTAGTGTTAGGGATTTATAGGTGTGTTTGAGAATTGTCTTGGGACTTGATGATTAGTGTTTCCTATTTTTCACTCTAGTGAGAGAAGAGTGGCCACTTACAACTACTATCCATGGTAATATGTGATATGTAGACTTTAAAGATTAGGTATTTTGGTTCTACAAGGTGATAATAAGGATACTCCTATGGTGGGGAGCATTAAATCAGTCAATGACATACGAACCTCATGTCAGAAGGGTTGTATAGTGATCCTCTATTTTCATACATTAATATTACATCATTTTCTCAGAATACTTAAAATATTACACAAATGGAAACCCAAAGAGCATATTAGTCTAGTTACTTTAGAAACAAAGAAACATATAAATTGTCACATAAGTGAGATAAAATATATCCCAATAGGTTATTCATGACTAGAATAGTTCTCAGACACATCATACATAATACATATCTTCATAAATCGGGGAATGGAAACATATAAAGGGGTGAGCTAAGATGCTTAGTAAGGGTAAAAAAGGGAGACAAGTAAGTATAAACATGAGCATAAGGGTATGATAATGTGATCACGACATTAGAAGATCATACCCTATATATCAAAGATCATAAAAATGAATCATGGAATACATATTTATAGGTCATAATACTTTAATTATAAGGGAATCAAGAGCATAATACATGAAAACATAACATAGGAATAAAAAATTGAATTGTGGCAGACACATAAACATTTAATATCATTAATTATAAGTCAAGGTGCATTTAAAAAAATTAATAGGTAACTTAATGGGGAATACACCTACTGGGTGAGACACACCACTATCCCCAGTCATAGTTCTTTCCTTATAAGGGATCATGTTTCCCCATTTTCCCATAGTGGATCAGGTTTCCCTATATTCTCATAGTGGATAGAGTTTCCCCATATTCCCATAGTGGATTGGGTTTTCACATATTATATAGTGGATCAAGACCATTGAAATTAATCACATCATTATCTCATGAGATATAAATATTTACCCAATTCATTGGAGGGATATATAGGTCTCACCCATCTCATAATGAAACAATACATACATGTTCCACAAGATCATGAATAGTAATATCATAACCCATGAAATGAAATGGGTGTTATATAAATGTAATCATTCCTTAACCTACGGAAAAATATAGGTTTCATAATCACTTAATCAAATCATAACTCATGAAAAGAACTGGGTTTCTTAATAATATAACCCATGAAAGAGAAACAAGTTTCATAAAAATCATGCCATTAAAACATAAACCATTCCGAGAAATAATATGAATGGATAATTTGGATAAATTAACTATAAGGGAATGAGTAACACCAATGGATGTTATCTTATATATAAAATAATTTGATAACATCTTTTAAAAACATTTCTTGAGAAAAATATCCTTTCTGCTTCGAAAAATGTTTTTTTAAAACAGAAAAAATTTTCAAAACAAAATTTATTTGAAAATAGATTTAAAAAATTATAAAGGAATTTTGGAAACTATAAAAATTTTTAAAAATAGTTTTTCTTAAAATATCATATTTAAAAATAATTTTGAAAACATTTTTTAAAACATGGTTTTTGAAATTCTTGGCATGTGTCTCAAAGAAGGAAAATTAAAACAAAACCACTTTACCATTTTTGTAACTTTTTAAAAATAATAACCATGAAAGAAAGAACATAAAATAGATATTTAACTACTTATAAATTTAAGGATAATAATGATATAATATATTTATGGGTAGTGTATACACCACACAAAAGATTCAAGTGGTGAATAAGTCATAAATCTCACAGAAATAAAAGAGAGACTAAAAATCCCGTTAATCTATGTCTGGAATATCTTTGTAATCATTAGAAAATACTATATAATAAATTTAAGTTTATTATAAAACTAAGAAATAACCATATTATTATATATAATACCATATATGGATTTATATAAACCTCTTATTAACACTTTTATGTAAAGGTTACATTTCGGGTAATATCTTCTTTGTTCTTCGCTTGTGTCTTAATTTGTTATATTTTTGGTTCTAATACTTATATAATTATTTAAATAATGTAAAAAATGATATAAATATAATTTATGTAAATTATATATCTATTTATAATCATATATGTAAGATATAAATATGAAATGGAATACACTATTCATGGAGATGGTAGGCCGTACATACACATGAACACTATTTCCGATTAGTTATCACATTGAAAGAAAGAAAGTAAATGAAATATATGTATATATTTATATATAATAATTTAAATAGAATTATTATTTCATATATATAATATAATTTTACCTAACCCAACCTTAATACATTCCATGTAGAGTGTGAACGAATCACATCACTTTGAGGAGGCGATAGTCCACACTTCCCCAAATGAAATTATTATATTCGCAAAAAATAGAAATCATAAAGATATGTGTTATATAATAATTATATAAGAATAAATACATAATAAATATCATATATAAAATATAAAAAAGATTTTCCATCATAATTCCAAATCATGAGAGGTGGTAAAGGAAAAACAGACAACATCATTTCGTGAGGTGATGGTTCTCCATACACAAGAATGGTAAGTTTGTTACCCATTAGATGGAAGTGTGTGAAAGTGTAGGTATAACCCTTAGAATAAAAATATATCTGTATATTTAGGATAATAATTATATTATATAATAATGGAATAATAATTCTTGAGGGGGTGGATAATGAAAATTAAACAAAAGAGCATGAGGAAGGATGTTACCTCTTCCATGGATAACTCATTTTAGTTTGCAACAAAGGGATTCCTTGGATGTATTTATACTAAATAGAGAATTATAAAATGAATTTTGTGATGTGGGAGGACATTTATGTATATTTTTTCTAATACAAATGGATTTATAGGTTTGAATAAGTGGGATGGGTGAGTTCCTTTTTATATGGACGAGGAGTGACATTCTTGTAAATTTTTGAAAAGGGAATTTCACCCATGTTTTAACAATGTAAAGTGGATAAAATAATGATAACAATACAAGAAAATGGAATATAGGGTATAAATAATTACATATAATAGATATTTTACAAGTTTACAGGTCATTTTGGGCCTTAAGTTTAAGATTTATTCCTTTGTTATGCTAACTTTTCTCTTAATCCATGTAATTAATTTTAACCACTTACACTAAATATTTTGGTAAAAAACTAAAATAAACTTATTTAAAATTATAAAATATGATTATTAAAAACATGGAATCCATTTTTTAAAATTAAAATCATAGAAGTCTTGGAAATTAAATTAAAATTAATCCCGCAGACAGGTCATGACATCAGGGGGTTTTAAGTAAAAATGTTTAAAAGTTTGGAATGTTTTGATATAAAATTTCAATGAGAAATTGGTTACAATGAATTAAATTGGATTAATTTATGTAAAATTAATCTCATTACACTTTAAAATAAAATTAAAATATAATTTAACTATATAAATAAATTATATGAAAAACAGTTTTGAATTTAAATTCATCATCTTTCACTATTCATAAAAAATGAAGTTTTTCAGAGAAATTCATAAAATTCAACCTAATTTAATTTTTAAATTATGAGTTAAAAAATTATTTTTATTTTAGGAAATTAAATTTCTAAAATTTTCTAAAATTTATTTTATTATTGTTTACAGATGGACATAAAAAATAGTTCTTTTAAGAAAATAGTATTTTTAAACATATAAAGACTTTACTAAAAATTGTATATATTATTATCAATATGAATTATCTATAGAAAAATGTTATAAATAATATTTAAAAATTAGTTATTACTCTTCATATTACTAATTTTAATGACTATGTTATAACCATCCCATTTAAATAATTAATATAATAAAATGTTGTTTCATAGAAATTCAATGTTGCGTGTAACACAAGAAAAGTCAGTATTGTGTGGAGCACAAGATTAACATGGTATAGTGTATAAATAAAGATTTAATTAGTTTATCATGAAATTAAATACATCAAATAAAATTAATTTATTTGAAAAAAAAGGTTTTTAGAAACTCGGGGTGTTATATTCTATCCCCATTAAAATGAATTTTTCCCTAGAAATTCATCATTTTGATATAAAAAATGAGAATAATGTAACACCCGAGACTTTTATGTTATATAAATCATCAAAGGAATCTTTTTCTACACACAACACTTGCTTGGCTTGCTTTACACGAAATCGCGAGCTTCCTCGATAGCTTGCGTCGTACGCAATACCGAGTTTCACTAAACAACAATATACTATTAAAATATTATTAAAACTAGCCGTTATGAATAGTAATAACCACTTTTTGAAATATTATAAATTTTATTTTTCAAAATGGACTTCATTTTTGGATTCGTGATATCGAAATTAGCCTAGGGTGAAATTTTGGTATTTTTCTGAAAACTTTCAATTTTTGATGAATAGTGAAACCACTAAGTGGTAGTTAAAAAAAATGAATTTTTCATAAAACTTAATTTTACCGCTTCTGTGAGTGGAATTTCGAAAATCCGAGAGACACGGTTGATGTCAGTAGGTAAAATGTGGTTCAATGAGATGAAAATAATTTTTTGGTGAATAGTAACTTTTTACTTTTTTTTACCACGGTTAAAAGTAAATAGGGTAATTAAGGGTAAAAATGATATTATTATTACCCTAACACATGTACTAATTCTATTGGACAAGTGTAATTCGACCAAAAACAACCTTAGGAATAAAATATGACCATTTAGGCCCACTTGGATTAGATTAGGACATTTATTATTAATTTATTTAAAGAAGGGTTAAAATAGTTAAAATAAAAGTTTAATAAGTAAATCATTTTTAATATAGGGTTATACAAAAGATAAATTCTATTATAAATATTCATTAGAAATATAAAAAGATTTACTACATAATGGTATTTTATTTTTAATTTTTAGACATTAAATAATTTAATTTATTTATGACACAACGATGATGCAGTAATTATCTTATTAATGAAATATTGACATAATTGATGTTATAAATACCAAAATAAATATAATTTCAGACTTTTTATTAATTACACTAATTTTCTAGGTTAATATGACATGTTAGTATTGATTTAATTAACTTGGTTTGAACTAATAATTCTGTTATGATTTTCACAAAAATCAATTACTAAATAGTGTCAAAATTGACATAAAATAGTTTTTAAAAAAAATATTATATTAGTAATTGTTATTTTATGCCTAAAAATCTAATGTTCGGACAAATGACTTAGATAAGTTTATATATATTAATAATAAACAACTTGGGGTTCGTTTGGCTGCTTATAGTAAGTTTATTAACCTTATAGTATAAGAACACAAGAAGACACAGTAAAAGTAAACTTATTTAACTTAATGTTAAATCTAAATGATAAGGTTAAAATAGGAACCTAAACTTGTCTAAATTCTATTGGATGAGAGTATTTCGACCCATCCTTACCTTATCCTCGAAATAAATCAATTTGGAGCTATTTAAAACCGAACTTGACTTTATAATAAAATAATATTTTTAGTTTTCCAAAGGTGCCCCTCTCCTCCCTTATAAAAGGGCACCTCCTCCCTCTCTTCCTCATACCACTTTGAGCCTTCAAGCTCGGCCAACCCCTGCCAATTTCTTCTCTCCACTTACCTAGAAACATCCTAGAGGTTCTGGTCTTCTTCAAAGACCCATTTTAGTGCCCTTAAAGGAGGTCTCAAAGAAGCACTTTAAAGAAAAGGTAATGTCCGTTACCGATTCTTTCATCTTTATTTCTTCTTCCACTTCTTCTCCTTTAGTTGTTTCTGTTGGTCGGAGTGGTTTACTCAAGAGGGGGGTGAATTGAGTACCAATTAAAATTTCTGTATTTAAAAACACTGTCTTAAAGACCCCCAAATAAAATAATAAATTAAACTGTAGTGAATTTATATTAAAGTAGAGGTTCTGTTAGATTCTCAAGGGATTGATTAATTCCCAGTTAATCAACACAAGAGTGTGTGATTATCTTTTGAAACTAACTTACTAATCTACACTTAACATAAACACTTGCTAATTTAATTATCAAAGTAACTTTAAAAACAGTATTAGTTTTAAAGTGATTAGCAGCGGAATAAAACTTTGAAAGAGATGGCACAACAAATGTAACCAAGAGGTTCAGTCTCAAGCCGAGACTTAGTCCTCTCAAAAGTTTATATAAAAATGATCCACACCCTGGATCGGGGTTCAACAGTTTACAACTGTCCAGGTCCAAGACCTCTACCACTGTTCTTCGTGGGAAACAGTACAACAGCAACCAGCTGTTCAGGTCACACACGACCTCTACCACTGTTATTCGTGGGAAAGAATAGAATGAAAGAGTTTGGTAAGGATTTACAAATCCTCCAGTTTAAGTACAGGAGACAGTGTATGTGTTAGATACAGCAGATAACACACACTGCTCGAAAAGTATAATAATAAATCACAGAACAAGAGATGTAGAGTTTAGAGATGGTTCTGGTGATTTCAGTGTAGCTCTGGACTCGTTTGGATTCGATCAGAAGTGAGTCTGAGTCCTCTTATCGTTTCTGTTTGAGAAACAGAGTGTTGTATGCTCCAGATTCACAGACAGTGAAAAAGTAGTGGTTGAAGTTCTTCAGTGTTCTTCTTATATACACAGAACACTTCTCGAGTATGCTTGTTTGTCTATGAGCTTCTCTGTGTTCTTGATGGAGCTGGTTTTGCTCTTGATTCTTCTTGTTCTTATGTTTCTCGTATATTTCATCCACCACACACTTCTTTTTTTTGGCAGCGTAGTCTTCTCGTATTTATCTCACGAGCAACAGGGGACAGAAAAGATTTCCTTTCTGCAGGTACGAGGTACGGGTTCCTGACATCCGACAACCTTTATCAGATATTTGACAAATCATTAAAATGTACATGATATGACCGTTGGATAGATTAAATAAAGATAAATAAAGAAATTCAAACAGTGAGTCGAGTGATCGGTAGGTAATCAGCATCGGTATCTTGGACATCGGTAACTCAATGTCATTAGTTGCTTTGACTCTATCGGTGGCTCTATGCGTCGGTTGGTACATGCTTGTATCGGTGAATTTGTTTATCGGTAGCTCCATGCGTCGGTAGCTTCATGCGTCGGTAGCTCCATGCGTCGGTAGCTCAATGCGTCGGTAGCTCCATGCGTCGGTAGCTCCATGCGTCGGTAGCTCCATGCGTCGGTAGCTCCATGCGTCGGTAGCTCCATGCGTCGGTAGCTCCATGCGTCGGTATCGGTAGCTGTGAGTCTGTCAGTAGCTTCGTCCATCGGTGACTCTTATTCCATCGGTAACTATTTATACTTACACCGGTAGCTCTATGTTTGTATCGGTAGCTGTCTGTAAGTCAGTAGCTTACATTTATAAGCACATCGGTAGCTCTGTGTTTAAGTATATCGGTGACTCTGTCTGTCGGTAGACTAAGTCTATCGGTAGACTGGGTACCGGTATCTCTTTATCAGTAGCTATAGGCAGATTACTTATCTGTTTTATGCAGAACACATCCGATTGTGTTAGAATCAATTTATAACTTGTATGAACATGGATAAATGAGGATTAACATATTCCAAAGACTATTTTAAAAATTATTATTGGTTTGATCACATATTTGAAAGAATTAAAGTATAGATCAATGATACTTAAAAATATCATAGAGAATGAAAACATAATTGGGATTTTCAACACATATGAATACATGATTGAGATTATCAAAACAGGTGAGGTCAACAATCTCCCCCTTTTTGATAATCACAATTTATGATATGGGCATTTAACATAGTGAAAATATAATAGTAAAGAGTATAATATTGAATTCAATTTTCTCAGAGAAAACTGCATCAGAGATAATAGAAATAGTATGATATAGACATAAGTTATCAGAGGTAACAATCATAAGGTACCGAAGGTAAAAAGAAACATAATAATATCAGAGATAAAATTGAAAAGAAGGTTATTTTTCATCATTGAAAATATTTCTCATTCTCTCATTTTGTTCTCCCCCTTATCTCCCCCTTATTGTTCTCCCCCTTTGTGATAATAAAAAAGTGGGAAAGCATATATAGGAGACAAATAAAACATGAGAAGTAAAAAGAGTTCTTCTGTATTAGAGCAGTCAGAAAGTACAGAAACAGAATACAAATGAATTCCTATCAAAAATCCTGGCCACTGGATCAATCCACATCTTCCACGTGAGATTTTCATTTGGGATCAGAAGAAGGTTCGGGTGGTGAGGATGCAGGTGAAGGTTTTAGAATAGCTTGAGCAGGAGTCAGCTGGACTGTGGAAGCAGCTGAGGCAGAAGCAGGCAAAGCAGGAGGTACTATGACTGGTCTGGCATCAAAATGCAAGAAGGGCAGCAACAGATTTCTAAAATCCATAATAATTCCTCCTCCTCTTTCCATAACAGAGATGAAATCATCTTTTTTCTCCATGAATTTATCCCAGGCAGGAGTCAATTGTCTTAGTTTGCTCACTTGTTCTCTAAAAGACTGAGTTACTGGAGGTAGCTTCATGTTTTCCAACATCAGCTTGAAGTGGTGTTCGAGTTGATGCTTGGTGAAAATTCTGGTGAAGTAGTAGTCCACTTTGCTCTTTATGGCTTCCTGAGAGGCAGAGGCTTCTCTCATATAATCTTGAACAATCTTCATTATTTCTCTAGCAGAATCTCTTGTAGAAAGCACCACTCGGCTCAACTCTGATGAGTCCACAGAGCCACTGGTTGAAATAGAACCAATATCCTCCTTCAACATTTCTCGAACTTGATTCAGGTCAACTAATAGTTTGGATGTGAGAGGGCCAAGAGAGAAGGAAACAGTTTCTTTGAAACTCTTAGACAAACCACTGATTAGGCTTTGAACTTGAGAGTCCTGTAATTGAACATGATCCTTCACTGAGGTTTTGAAACTTTCAAAAACCGAGACAAACTGGCTTACTACACTCTTCACATAAGCTAGGTCCTTGTCATCTTGAGACTTGGAGCTCATATAATAATCCAAAGCAATAACTGTTGTCTTGAGAGCTTCAAGATCTGCTTCGATTCTAGAAGACTGAGTCTGGCACTCTTTCACTTCTTCCATAATCTCAGACATAAAAGAAGATAAATTACAAGCCAGAGATAGTTCGAAGGATCTCTCTAACATTTTCATTTCTTCATTAAAGATTTGTTTCATCTCAGCAATTGATACACTGAATGATTCTTTCAGCTCATTCTTCATGGATTCAAGATCAGATTTAGAGACAAAATCATTAGGGAAAACTGCAGCAGATCCCTTTACTGAGGCCAAACTAACTACAGAATCAGTCATTATTGAATGAATTGAGGATGCAAGGGAGGTTTCCATTAACTTCACTTCTTCAACAAAACTAGTTTTGAGGTCCTCTTTCAGCTTATTCAGATCATGAAATATGACCACATTATCGGGCAACAACTGAGAAGAAAGATCATAATTGGTCTTCGGTATATTCACAGACATCTCATTGTCAGAATCCAGATAATCCAATCTACAGACTATAAACCCTGGGTCTTCTACCCAGTCTCCAAACTCAACAGCTACTGTAACATTTCCAAGAACAGATTGATGCTCCCCCTCAATGGGTGCATTCTCATGTGTCACAACAGCATTCAGTGCTGGATTCTCTTCATCAGAATCTTCTACTACAAGTTCCATCGGTGCAGCATCTAGAAGATCTTCTGTTTCAGGTACAACTTCTTCTGTATCTCTTTCTACTTCCGCAGTCGGCATAGCTGAGCTTCCAATCAAAGGACTCATACTTAAGCTACCAGAAGCAGGCGATTCAGATACATTTTCCTTTTCCTCTTCTTCTTGGTGAGGTACAGACTGGTCTTCCTCATAAGTAGACAAAATTTCCTCTACCTTTCCTTTCCTAGAATAAACCAATTCTGCAACAGGACTTGGGGGAAAGTCTGGATCTCCTCCAACATCCATGGGAGTTTCTTCTTCTTCTTCCTCTGTTTCATCACTATAAACAGGTTCCTCTTCATCAGGTCTCAGACTTGGATCTCTCTCATCCTTTGGTCTTGAGGGATGATCCACAGGATTAAACCTATCATATATCATCTGATCATCACTGACCCATTCTCCCTTCCATGGGTTCCAGTTAATTTTCATGTACTTACAAACAGTCGAGGTGATGCAGAAATTGTTACTGACTACAACTGTCTCATCCTGAGACTCAGCTATTCCTTTCACTTTTATCATTACTGAAATCAGCTTGGCAAAGAATAAAGCATTAGTCTTTGACTTTGGTCTAATCATGTCTTCCATTTGAAGCATTAACAATCTGCACAGATTGATTTTTACACCATGTCTTAGAAAATGAAGAAGATAGATATCTTGATATCTCAGATTTGCAAAATCTCCTCGCCTTGGTATCAACACATGCTGAACAAACTTGAAGAGCAGTCGATTCTCTCCATCCATTTCAGCAGCAACCACTTGCCTTTGATTCCCATTACCGGTCAGTTCTTTTAAGGCGGTTTCATAATCAAATATGTCACTGCTAGGTGGAATTGCTCTTGATACATACCCAGAGACACCTTCATGTGGTACTTTCAAACACTCAGCCCACTCTACTGAAGAAAAATACATCTCTTTTCCATTTAAAAACGAGCTTACCCGATTCTCATTTTCAGACTTCTCGAAGGTTACAAACTCGTAGAACTGTTTTACTAACTTCGGGTAGTATGGGCCATTGTTATTCGAGAAACCATCCACCCATTTCTGGTCCTCCAGAATTTCTAGTACTAACGATTTTCGAGGCAGTAGCCATTCCACGCACAGTTCCTTCTCGATTACTATGTCTCTATTCTGCAAGTGAGGATTCATTGGTCGCTTTCCCGATCTAGTTCTGACTTCACTAACACTGGCTTTATGATGTGTCTTCTGCTTCTTAGCATTTGGTTCTACACTTTCATCTCTGACAATAGGAAGCTTAGTTTTTGCCATCGCGGGTTTAGGGTTCTTGGCCGATTTGGGAGCAAAGGTTCGAAGGTGAGAGATTTCGATCTCGGTGAGGTAGGAAGTGGCTTAGACTTGGTTTTATCATTTAGGAATTCTAAATAAATGACTAAAATAGAGTAAAATAAAATAAAACGATTCGTATTCTTGGCGGCAGACAGAAGTTTTAAAATATAGCATCGGTGAGAATTTCACATTGGTGAGAATTTCACATCGGTGAGAATTTCACATCGGTGAGAATTTTCACATCGGTGAGAATTTCACATCGGTGAGAATTTCACATCCGTGAGAATTTCACATCGGTGAGAATTTCACATCGGTGAGAATTTCACATCGGTGAGAATTTCACATCGGTGAGAATTTCACATCGGTGAGAATTTCACATCGGTGAGAATTTCACATCGGTGAGAATTTTCACATTGGTTGTGATTAAACATTCCCAATTCGTGTCTTATGTAACTTAGCCTATCCAAACTTAAAGGTTTAGTTAAAATATCATCCAATTGATGTTCAGTGCCAATAAATTCAAGAGAAATATCACCTTTTTGATAGTGATCTCTTAGGAAATGGTGTCTTACATCTATGTGTTTGGTTCTAGAGTGAGATACAGGATTCTTAGAGATGTTTATTGCACTGGTGTTATCACAGTTGATTGAAACATGTTTAAAAACATATCCATAGTCCAAAAGAGTGTGTTTCATCCACATAATTTGTTCACAGCAACTACCAGCAGCTATATATTCTGCTTCGGCAGTAGATAATGCAACTGAGTTCTGTTTCTTACTACACCAAGAAACTAAAGATTTTCCAAGAAATTGACATGTTCCTGATATGCTTTTTCTATCTAACTTACAACCAGCAAAGTCAGCATCTGAATAACTCATTAACTCAAAGGATTGTCCTTTTGGGTAGAACAAACCTAAGTTAACCGTGTGTTTGAGATATTTAAAAATTCTTTTAACATCAAGAAAATGAGATTCTTTTGGATTATCTTGAAATCTAGCACACATACACACACTAAACATAATATCAGGTCAACTAGCAGTAAGATAAAGTAAACTACCAATCATACCTCTGTAATTTGTTTGATCAACTGGTTTCCCAGTTTCATCTGCATCCAATTTACAGGTAGTACTCATAAGAGTTTCACTTTCCTTGATACTATCCAGACCAAAACGTTTTAAAAGATCCTTTGTATATTTACTTTGATTCAAAATAATACCATTTTCATTTTGAAATACTTGAAATCCAAGAAAGTACTTAAGTTCTCCCATTAAGCTCATTTCAAATTCATTTTGCATACTTTTTGAAAAATCAGTACATAAAGAGTGTTTAGAAGATCCAAAAATAATATCATCAACATATATTTGTACAACTAAAACATCTTTAGAAATTATTTTAATGAAAAGAGTTGGATCAGCAATCCCTTTAGTAAAACCATTTGAGATAAGGAAATTTCTAAGTCTATCATACCAAGCTCTTGGAGCTTGTTTTAAACCATACAGAGCTTTAGAAAGTTTAAAAACTTTATTTGGAAAATGGGGGTTAGTAAATCCAGGTGGTTGTTCTACAAAAACATCTTCAATTATAAAACCATTTAGAAATGCACTTTTCACATCCATTTGATATAACTTGAAATCCAGATGTGCAGCATATGCAAGTAAGATCCTAATGGCTTCTAGTCTAGCTACAGGTGCAAAAGTTTCCTCATAGTCTATACCTTCTTCTTGACTATATCCTTGTGCAACTAGTCTAGCTTTGTTTCTAACTATATTTCCAGATTCATCTACTTTATTTCTAAAAACCCATTTTGTGCCTATTGTCAAAGTGTCCTTAGATCTGTCAACTAATTCCCAGACTTTGTTTCTTTCAAACTGATTTAATACTTCCTGCATAGCTATTACCCAGAATTCATCATTGATAGCATCATTGATATTTTTGGGTTCTAGCTGTGAAAGAAAAGCTTGATGTTCAACCTGGTTTCTTAGAGAAGCTCTAGTTTGTGTTCCTCTATCAAGATTACCAACAACAGCTTCTAAAGGATGATTCTTTAGAATCCTCATTGATCTGGTAAAGGTTGGACTAGAAATTTCAGGTTCATCTATAGGTTCGGGTTCAACAGAAGCAGATTCTGGAAAAATTCCAGAACTGGATGTTTTGATAACAGGTTCTTTAGATTTATCATTAATGTCCAGAACATATAAGTCTTCTTCAATATTTTCAAGAGAGGTTTTAGGCTCATGTGGATCAGTTTCATCGAATTTGATGTGAACAGATTCTTCCACACATTTGGTTTTCTTATTGAATACTCTATAGGCTTTACTTGAAATAGAGTAACCCAGAAAAATTCCTTCATCACTTTTGGAAGCAAACTTATCCAGATTATCTTTAGTATTCAGAATAAATACTTTGCAACCAAAAACTTTAAAGTAATTTACCTTAGGCTTTCTATTGTTACACAATTCATAAGGGGTTTTCTTAAGAACAGGTCGGATTAAGACTCTATTAATAACATAACAAGATGTATTTACAGCTTCAGCCCAAAAATAAATAGGCAGGTCATATTCATTGAGCATGGTTCTAGCAATTTCTTGAAGGGTTCGGTTTCTTCTTTCTACCACACCATTCTGTTGGGGTGTTCTAGGGGCAGAAAAGTTATGAGTATAGCCATTGTGTGAGCAATAAGATTCAAAATCTTGATTTTCAAACTCACGACCATGATCACTCCTCAAAGTTTTAATCTTAAGTCCACTAAGGTTCTCTACAGATTTAGAGTATTTAACAAAAGAAGAACAAGCTTCACTTTTGTGAGCTAGAAAATATACCCAAGTATATCTAGAAAAATCATCTACAAGAACATAAACATAGTGCTTCCCATTTAAACTAGAAACTCTTGATGGTACAAACAAATCCATGTGAACCAATTCAAGTGGTTGAGAAGTTGAAACTTCTTTCTTTGATTTAAAAGAAACTTTGTGTTGTTTTCCCTTTTGACAGGGGTTACACACTCTATCATTTGGGAATTCTAATTTAGGTAGGTCTCTAACTAGGTTTTTTCTAGAGAGTTTTCTAAGTGAGTGAATGTTGCAATGTCCCAATCTTCTGTGCCATATCCAAGATTCTTTATGAAAAGCATTCAAACAAGTAATATTCTTCTTAGCTAAAGAATTCAGATTAACAGCATAAACATTTTCATTTCTTAAGGCAGAAAATACCAAAACATTCTTAGAATTAAAAACTTTGCAAGAATCATTTTCAAATTTAACATGAAAACCATCATCACATAACTGAGAAATACTTAATAAATTGTATTTAAGGCCATCAACAAATAAAACTTTAGAAATCAAAATTGAATCAGTGTTACCAATCTGGCCTAGGCCGATGATTTTCCCTTTAGAGTTGTCACCAAAGGTGACAAAGCCTCCATCAACTTTTATTAAACTCTTAAAACAAGAGAAGTCTCCTGACATATGTCTTGAACATCCACTGTCCAAATACCAGGTCTCTTTACAGGAGCTCTTTAAGCAAGTTCCCTACAAAACAGATTCAGATGGGAGATGATTTTGGTACCCAGATTTTCTTGGGTCCAGACAGGTTAGCCAATAACACTTTAGGTACCCATATTTGTCTAATGGGTCTCATATAATTTGTAGAATTGACATGATTTGAAAGATAAACTTTATTAGATCCATAGCTATGTATATAACTGGTTGAAGCATATGAAGTTCCAGAATTACCTTCATTCTGTCCAGATTTAGAAATGAATCTAGTTTTGGAAATTTTCCTTTGTCCAGGTTGGTATCCTATACCAGTAGTATATTTAGGTGCTATTTTCTTTCCTAGCATCTGTGTTAGTGTATTTTTTCCATTGGTGAACTTCTCTAAGTATTTCTTGAGTTTCTCATTAGATAGTTTCAGTTCAGTGTTTTCTTTTAACAGTTGAGCATTCTTTTCCTTTTCTATATCAAGATCAGATTTATGCTTAACACTTAAAGCATGCTGTTTCTTTAAACCTTTGTATTTATCCTTAAGTTCATTACATGTCTCTTCCAGCATATTACAGTAATCAAACAATTAATTTTTATACATTGTTCCAGAATCAGAGTCAGATTCTGCATTATCTCCAGAGTAATAATAATTTAAAGCAGGAGTTTCAGCAGTTACCTGAGAAGTGTTTGTCATAAAGCACATGTTTGCCTTATTTTTGTGTTCAGTTTCAGAGCTTTCAGATTCAGTAGAGCTATCCTCAGAATCACTCCAAGTAGCCTTCATGGCTTTCTTAAACTTATTGTCCTTATATTCATATTTCTTTTTATACTTCAGCTTTGGACAGTCGGCTTTAATGTGTACTTTTCTCTTGCACTCATAGCAGACAACATCATCTGATTTGTCATTCTTCTTCCAATCCTTTTTCCATTTACCTTGGTGATCATACTTACCCTTATAATTCCTTTTTCTGAAGAACTTCTTTTTCCTATAAAATTTCTTAAATCTTCTAGCAATGTGAGCCATCTCAGCATCACTGTCAAAATCACTTTCACTGTCTTCACAGCTTGAACTTTCAACTACAGCTTGAAGCTTTTCTTTGTCCTTATTCTTTGAAGTTGAAGATTTGAAAGCGACAGACTTTCTTGGAGGTTCATTTTCTTCCTCTTTATTCACTTTAAGCTCTTCTTCATACATCATCAGCTTGCCAATTAGTTCCTTGACAGGTAGAGCAGCAATGTCACATGATTCTCTAATTGAGACAGATGTGCCTCTCCATCTATCAGGTAGACATCTCAAAATTCTCATAATTTGTTCCTTCGATGAGACATCCTTTCCCAGCGAGATCATTGTATTGACAATTTCATTGAACCTGAGATACATGTCAGAAATGGGTTCATCAGGCTTCATTTTAAAATTATCATACTTGATAGTATAAGTGTTCAATATCATTTATTTAACATTCGTTGTTCCTTCATGAGAAACAGCTAAGGTATCCCAAATTTCATATGCAGTTTTACATGCAGAAATTCTATTAAACTCTTCATCTCCTAGAGCACAGTACAAGGAATTCATATCTTTACAGTTGTTATTATAAGCAGTCTTTGTAGGTTCATCCCAAGTAGATCTAGCAGTAGTGGGAATTTTGTATTCTGATTCAATAGCAGTCCAAATATCAAAACCTATGCTTTCTAGATGAATTTTCATTTTTAGTTTCCACTGAGCATAATTAGTTCCATTGAAGAAAGGTGGCCGGTTAGTAGCAGCACCCTCAAGTCTATTGTCCATGATGAGAAAATTTTAAAGAGATAAAAATTTAGATATAACAGAAATTTTAAGAACTTTAAAATACAACTAAAATCACAGTTCAAAAGTAGAGTACTTTTAGAGAGTATTTTCAATCCTCTGATACCAAGTGTTGGTCAGAGTGGTTTACTCAAGAGGGGGGTGAATTTAGTACCAATTAAAATTTCTGTATTTAAAAACACTGTCTTAAAGACCCCCAAATAAAATAATAAATTAAACTGTAGTGAATTTATATTAAAGTAGAGGTTCTGTTAGATTCTCAAGGGATTGATTAATTCCCAGTTAATCAACACAAGAGTGTGTGATTATCTTTTGAAACTAACTTACTAATCTACACTTAACATAAACACTTGCTAATTTAATTATCAAAGTAACTTTAAAAACAGTATTAGTTTTAAAGTGATTAGTAGCGGAATAAAACTTTGAAAGAGATGGCACAACAAATGTAACCAAGAGGTTCAGTCTCAAGCCGAGACTTAGTCCTCTCAAAAGTTTATATAAAAATGATCCACACCCTAGACCGGGGTTCAACAGTTTACAACTGTCCAGGTCCAATACCTCTACCACTGTTCTTCGTGGGAAACAGTACAACAGCAACCAACTGTTCAGGTCACACACGACCTCTACCACTGTTATTCATGGGAAATAATAGAATGAAAGAGTTTGGTAAGGATTTACAAATCCTCCAGTTTAAGTACAGGAGACAATGTATGTGTTAGATACAGCAGATAACACACACTTCTCGAAAAGTATAATAATAAATCACAGAACAAGAGATGTAGAGTTTAGAGATGGTTCTGGTGATTTCAGTGTAGCTCTGGACTCCTTTGGATTCGATCAGAAGTGAGTCTGAGTCCTCTTCTCGTTTTTGTTTGAGAAATAGAGTGTCGTATGCTCCAGATTCACAGACAGTGAAAAAGTAGTGGTTGAAGTTCTTCAGTGTTCTTCTTATATGCACAGAACACTTCTCGAGTATGCTTGATTGTCTATGAGCTTCTCTGTGTTCTTGATGGAGATGGTTTTTCTCTTGATTCTTCTTGTTCTTGTGTTTCTCGTATATTTCATCCACCACACACTTCTTTTTTTTTGGGCAGCGTAGTCTTCTCGTATTTATCTCACGAGCAACAGGGGACAGAAAAGATTTCCTTTCTGCAGGTACGAGGTACGGGTTCCTGACATCCGACAACCTTTATCAGATATTTGAAAAATCATTAAAATGTACATGATATGACCGTTGGATAGATTAAATAAAGATAAATAAATAAATAAATTCAAACAGTGAGTCAAGTGATCGGTAGGTAATCAGCATCGGTATCTTGGACATCGGTAGCTCAATGTCATTAGTTTCTTTGACTCTATCGGTGGCTCTATGCGTCGGTTGGTACATGCTTGTATCGATGACTTTGTTTATCGGTAGCTCCATGCGTCGGTAGCTTCATGCGTCGGTAGCTCCATGCGTCGGTAGCTCCATGCGTCGGTAGCTCCATGCGTCGGTAGCTCCATGCGTCGGTAGCTCCATGCGTCGGTAGCTCCATGCGTCGGTATCGGTAGCTGTGAGCCTGTCAGTAGCTTCGTCCATCGGTGACTCTTATTCCATCGGTAGCTATTTATACTTACACCGGTAGCTCTATGTTTGTATCGGTAGCTGTCTGTAAGTCAGTAGCTTACATTTATTAGCACATCGGTAGCTCTGTGTTTAAGTATATCGGTGACTCTGTCTGTCGGTAGACTAAGTCTATCGGTAGACTGGGTACCGGTAGCTCTTTATCAGTAGCTATAGGCAGATTACTTATCTGTTTTATGCAGAACACATCCGATTGTGTTAGAATCAATTTATAACTTGTATGAACATGGATAAATGAGGATTAACATATTCCAAAGACTATTTTAAAAATTATTATTGGTTTGATCACAGATTTGAAAGAATTAAAGTATACATCAATGATACTTAAAAATATCATAGAGAATGAAAACATAATTGGGATTTTCAACACATATGAATACATGATTGAGATTATCAAAACAGGTGAGGTCAACAGTTTCATTATGAAGTAATAACATCAGTATCACTCATATACTGATATGTTATTATAAGTATGAAACAACCCTATTTCACCATCTATCCATCCTACGGAAAAAGAAATCACCGCGCGTGCGTACGTACGAAATACCGTCTCCACGCCGTGGTGTAATCTATTTTCCACCACCACCTTACTTGGATGGGTATAATGGTGTAAATAATGACTATATATGAATATTATAAAGTGATACTGATTCCGAAATAGTATACATACACTCCAATACAATTCCATGATCATAGGAACAATATCATCACTCGTGCGTACGTACGGAATACAGTCTCCACGATGTGATGCGACTCGTTCTACATGATATTCATTTCATAATGATTATATAAATGAATTGAATAAATGAATATGATATATATTACACTAATACCATTCTGGAAATTAGATATCTATAACCTAAAGAGAAGAATAAGAATTTATTCGACAAAACACGCATAAGACAAAAAGTTATAAACACCCGAATAACAAGTAGCAATGAAATATTACTACTAAGAAGCTAATAATATGACCAAATATGATATCATAAAAATATGTATGATTCTGGAATAAGTCAATAACATTATTTAAATCATTATACAGGAGGTTCGGACACGTACAAAGCATATCAGACCTAAGGTAAGGGAAAAATCACAATCTCATTTTTATCCGAGATTTTTTATACTTTGGTATTTACCGGGGTGTATTTTATCATCCACATCCATGTTTCCTCAATATGTAATGTTATTTCCATCCACCTGCAATTGTTTAAATCCATTTTTACCCTTCGGTGAGTTTTTAGTAAAAGATATGAAAGGAATCTTTTGTCGTCTTTCGTACGAGGTACTTTTTTGACTTTTCCGAAAAAAGTATGAGAAGAATGTTTTTTTAACTTATACGGCATGAATGGATTTTTAAAACATTATTTCCAAGAAGCTTACTTTACAAGTTTTCAAGTTTATTTTTATCAACTTCTTTTAGTTTAAAATTTTATGACATGTTAAGAAAGGAAAATGTTTTTGAAGTAGAAAGGATATTTTCCTCAAGAATGGAGTTCAAGTGTTTTATCAAAATTATTTCCCATCTAAGATAATATAGGGTTCTGTTTCTATCCCTATTATTACATTGATTTTATTATGTTGTGATGGAATTATTTTTATGAATTACTTTATCTTATATGAATTGTTTTATGATGTCATGTTTTTTAAGAATCCCATTTTTATTACATGGGTTATGCAATGATGTATGATTTATGATTTTGTGGCACACGTAAGAATGGTATCATTATGAGATGGGTGGGACCTATATCTCCCTCCAATTCATTGGGTAAAGATTTTATATCTCATGAGATAGACATGGCTGGAATGGTAGGTTATACCGGTTCAGTGAAACAGGACTGAAACGAGGGTGACTCAGTTCAGAAATGGACTTTGTCCACTAAGATAGTCTTGGCAATGAGTCTTGACTAATAAGAAATGATTCTCTATGATTGTGTGTGTATGCCACAAAGTTTCATGTTTTAAGTTATGATTATTGGGATTCCATTTCACTACTATGATTTATCCCATGTTATGAAATTATGCTCTCTTTTGCAGGTTAAGATTTCCAAAATGTTATGTTATTATGAATATGATGTGATTGATATTTCTTTTGTTTACCCTTACTAAGAATTTGAGCTCACCCTTTTGTATGTTTTATTTCCCCAGGGCAGGAAGAAGGTTATTAAGTAGAATATGACAAAAAGGGACTCTAGATATGATGAAATAAATGGGAGGCAAAGTAGATGCTTTTTGAACCAGTTGTTTATGTTTCCCAGTTTCTAAAGACACTATACCTATACGGTCCTTTCTTGGTTTTGTTATATGTTGTAATAAGTGTGCTTTAATTCTGAAGTAATAACAATGTATGTAAAGTATGGGTCGTTATAGTTGGTATCAAAGGAAAGGTATAGTCAACCTTTGGAAACTAGGATGTGAAAGCCTTAGTAAGAACCCTAAGGATAAGTCTAAGCATAGAACACAATCGTAGTGTTTTAGAAATGGCCATGAATAACCTAGGATAAGACATTAAGTGTGAAATTTTATTCTTGATTATGTGGTTTTCCTATTTTAATTAGTGTTGCTCACACTATTCTTCTTGGTTTTAGTCAATGGCTGGAACCCGAAGGAACCGTGTTAATGCGGAATGCGACGGGAAATGTAATGATTGTCCCCCTGAGAAACCAAACTTTATGGGAGCTGGAATGAAAAATCTTGTAGCCATGCTCACACAACTTTCTCAAGCTATGAATCATGCAGGACTTCCAAACGAGCAAAGGAAGGAGCAAGATTATGTTGAATCCTTCATGAGACAGCGTCCACCTTCATTCAGCGGGTCTACTGATCCATTAGTTGCTGAAAAATGGATTAGTACTACTGAAAAGATATTTTCAGTTCTTCAATGTTCTGAACATGATAAAGTCATCCTAGCAGTGTATCGTTTGGAAGGAGATGCTGATCAATGGTGGAATCTTATTAAGAATATGAGGCAAAGGGATGAAATTGAGTCCATGGAATGGGACGAGTTCAAGAACTTATTTTTCAATAAGTACTTCCCTCGTATTCTCTGAACAAATATGGAGAAAGAGTTTCTTGAACTGAAGCAAAAGGATGATGAATTTGTTGGTACCTATGAAGAAAATTTTACAATACTTGCAAGGTACGCTTCTGGTATTATTATCCAACCTAAGAGTAAGATCGATCGATTCTTTAGTGGCTTAAAACCAAGTCTTCGAAGGGCCTTAGCCATAAGGGACTTCAATAGCTACGAGGAAATTGTTCGATGTGATCTCAAAGTTGAAATGGAGATTGGAGTAACCCATCAGTCATATGGGTTTGATAAGAAGAGGAAAATGGAATTCGAAGGAAAATCTAAAGAGCACACTGAAAAGAAGATGAGCTTTCCCTTATGCACAAAGTGTGGAAAGAAACATGGAGGGAGTTGTCTTAAAGGGACAAGTAAATGTTTCAAATGTGGAAATGAAGGTCATCGAGCATTTGAATGCCGCGATGATGGGAAGAAGATGTCTAATGATGAAAAAAAAGGAAGGGATACACAGAATGAACCTACTACACTTCAATGTTTCAAGTGCAAGGAGATAGGGCATTATGCCAATCAATGTCCAAATCCAAGGGTTGATGATGATGGTCGACGTCAACAAACTCTTAAGGCTAAAGAAAAAGGAAAGTCAAATGCAATTTCTATCAACGATGTGGAGTATGATAACGATGTGGTGAAAGGTACACTTACCATCCACTATAAAGTAGAAAATGTTTTATTTGATTATGGATCCACCCACTCCTTTATTTCTGAAGAGTTTTCTAAGGGTATCACCGTATTACCTCAACAATTAGATGTTGATTTAGCTGTGACAACACCTAATGGCACAACAGTCGCATCAAAAGTTTATAATTCTTCTCCGATTGAGGTTTGTGGGAAAGTGATTCCTGCAAATCTTGTGATCCTTCCTATAGTGGAATTTGATGTTATTCTTGGGATGGATTGTCTTTCTCTACATGGAGCTCATATCAATTGCCAAAGAAGGGAAGTCACATTTCATATTCCAGATCAATCTATGATCGTCTATCAATGCAAGGATGAACATAACCTTCCAATGGAAATTTCTTCAATTTTATGGGTATTGATTCCACTAAATGAAGGTTATTTATCTCAAATGGTTGGTGAGAAACTCACGATTAAGAATATGCCCATTGTACAGGAGTTTGATGATGTCATTCTGGAGGAATTACCGGGTCTTCCACCGAATCGTGAAGTTGAGTTTTCAATAGAACTCGTACCGGGTGCTTTTCCTATTTCCAAGACACCTTATAGAATGGCCCCAATTGAGTTGCAGGAATTGAAGAAGCAACTCCAAGAGAATCTTGATAAGGGGTTCATACGCCCTAGTGCGTCACCTTGGGGAGCACCTGTTCTGTTTGTTAAGAATAAAGATGGATCAATGAGACTCTTCATTGATTATCGAGAACTTAACAAGATCACTATCAAGAACAAATATCCTCTCCCACGCATTGATGACCTATTTTACCAACTACGCGGAGCTCAATACTTTTCCAAGATTGATCTTCGTTCAGGGTATCATCAATTAAGGGTCAAAAGGGAGGATATACCAAAGATAGCTTTTCGTACAAGGTATGGACACTATGAATTTATAGTGATTCCATTTGGTCTTACTAATGCCCCTTCTATCTTCATGGATCTAATGAATAGAGTCTTTAAAGACTATCTTGATCAGTTTGTGGTAATCTTTATAGATGATATTCTTGTCTATTCAAAGAGCAAGGAAGAACATGAAGATCACTTGAGAATTATATTGAAGACCCAGAGAAAGGAGAAGCTTTATGCCAAATTTACCAAGTGTGAATTTTGGCTTCAAAAAGTTGCATTTTTGGGTCACATAATCTCAAAAGAGGGGATATCTGTGGATCCAGCAAAAACAGAGGTTATCGAAAGATGGTCGAGACCAACAACAGTAACTGAGATCTGAAGTTTTCTTGGTTTGGCTGGATATTATCGATGTTTTGTGAAAGATTTTTCACGATTATATAATCCACTCACCAAGTTGACTCGGAAAGGAGTTAAGTTTGTCTGGACGGAGGAATGTGAAGAGAATTTCAAGGATTTGAAAAGAAGGTTATCTAGTGCACCTGTTCTCACACTACCTTGTAGTGGAGAAAGGTTTGTGATCTACAGTGATGCATCCAAGAAGGGACTGGGGTGTGTTCTTATGCAAAATGATATGGTGATAGCTTATGCCTCACGACAGTTGAAAATACATGAGAAAAATTACCCAACTCATGATTTGGAGTTAGCTGAGGTAATATTTGCATTAAAGATTTGGAAGAATTACCTTTATGGTGAAATGTGTGATATTTATACTGATCATAAAAGTTTAAAGTATATTTTCACACAAAAGGAGCTGAATATGCGCCAAAGAAGATGGTTGGAGCTAATTAAGGATTATGACTGATCAATCCATTACCACATTGGGAAAGCAAACAAGGTGGCAAATACATTAAGTCGACAATACCATGCTAGTTTATCCATGATGAGGATCACAAAAGATCCAATATTTATGGATTTACAAAGGATGGATCTTGGAATTATAATGAAAGGGGAAAAATCGTATCTTTCTCAAATGAATGTTCAACCATCTATACATGTGAAGATTAAAGAGGCACAGAAAGAAGATGTCAAGTTACAAAAGAAGGTGATAAATGTTCCTGAATTCAACCTTGATTGTGATGGGATAATAAAGTTCACGAATCGGGTTTGTGTTCCTCCCATCCCCGAATTAAAGAAGGAGCTGCTGGATGAGGCACATAGTTCTTCATTCTCTATTCATCCTGGAAGCACAAAGATGTATATGGACCTGAAAGAGTACTTCTGGTGGGATGGCATGAAAAGAGATTTTGCTGAATATGTCTCTCGATGCTTGGTTTGTCAGCAAGTTAAAGCTGAGAGACAGAAGTCTAAGGGGATGTTACAACCATTACCCATACCCGAATGGAAATGGGAAAACATCACTATGGACTTTGTCACAGGACTTCCTAAAACATCCAAAGGCAATAATTCTATCTGGTTCATAGTTGATCGTCTTACAAAGTCTGCACACTTCATTTCTATTAGAGAGGATTTCTCTCTACATCAGCTCGCCAGGATATATGTAAAGGAAGTGGTAAGATTTCATGGAGTACCACTTTCTATTATATTTTATCGGGATCCGAGATTTACCTCGAAGTTCTGGCGAAGTCTTCAGCATACTCTGGATACAGAGTTGAGTTTCAGCACTGCTTATCATCCTCAGACAGACGGTCAGTCTGAGAGAACAATTCAAACTCTAGAAGATATGTTGAGAGCTTGCTCTATGGATTTAAAAGGTGGTTGGGATCAACACCTACCTTTGGTGGAATTTTCTTATAATAATAGATTTCACTCCAGTATTCATATGGCTCCTTATGAAGCTCTCTATGGAAAGAAATGCAGGACTCCAACTTGCTGAGATGAAGTTGGGGAAAGAAAGCTATTAGGACCTGATCTCGTTGATGAAATGGAAGAAAAGGTCAGATCTATTCAACAACACATAAGAGCATCTCAGAGTCGACAGAAAAGTTATGCCAACAATCGAAGAAAAGACCTAGAGTTTGAAGTGGGTGATAAAGTGTTCTTACGAATATCTCCCTGGAAGAGGGTTATGAGATTTGGAAAGAAGGGGAAGTTGAGCCCTAGATATATCGGTCCTTTCTAAATACTTGATCGTGTTGGGAAGGTAGATTACCGATTGGCGCTTCCACCGAATCTCTCTCAAGTTCACGATGTGTTCCATGTATCTCTCATGAGAAAGTACATACCTGATCCTTCACATGTACTCAACTCAGAAGTTGTACCGCTGGAGCGAGATCTTTCTTATGAAGAATAACCGATAGAGATTCTGGATTGTAGCGAAAAAGTCCTACGAAACAAGACCACTCTATTGGTGAAAGTTTTATGGAGGAACCACCAATTAGAAGAAGCTACATGGGAGCTTGAGGATATGATGAGGGATAGGTATCCTCATCTGTTTGTTACAAAGTGACGAATTTCGAGGGCGAAATTCATTTTAAGGGGGGTAGAATGTAACACCCAAGACTTTTATGTTATATAAATCATAAAAGGAATCTTTTTCTACACACAACACTTGCTTGTCTTTCTTTACACGAAATCGCGAGCTTCCTCAATAGCTTGCGTCGTACGCAATACCGAGTTTCACTAAACAACGATATACTATTAAAATATTATTAAAACTAGCCGTTATGAATAGTAATAACCACTTTTTGAAATTTTATAAATTTTATTTTTCAAAATGGACTTCATTTTTGGATTCGTGATATCGAAATTAGCCTAGGGTGAAATTTTGGTATTTTTCTGAAAACTTTCAATTTTTGATGAATAGTGAAACCACTAAGTGGTAGTTAAAAAAACTGAATTTTTCATAAAACTTAACTTTACCGCTTCTGCGAGTGTAATTTCGAAAATCCGAGAGACATGGTTGATGTGAGTAAGTAAAATGTGGTTAAATGAGATGAAAATAATTTTTTGGTGAATAGTAACTTTTTACTTTTTTTTACCAGGGTTAAAAGTAAATAGGGTAATTAAGGGTAAAAATGATATTATTATTACCCTAACACATGTCCTAATTCTATTGGACAAGTGAAATTCGACCAAAAACAACCTTAGGAATAAAATATGACCATTTAGGCCCACTTGGATTAGATTAGGACATTTATTATTAATTTATTTAAAGAAGGGTTAAAATAGTTAAAATCAAAGTTTAATAAGTAAATCATTTTTAATATGGGGTTATACATAAGATAAATTCGATTATAAATATTCATTAGAAAGATAAAACGATTTACTACATAATGGTATTTTATTTGTAATTTTTAGACATTAAATAATTTAATTTATTTATGACACAACGATGATGCAGTAATTATCTTATTAATGAAATATTGACATAATTGATGTTATAAATACCCAAATAAATATAATTTGAGACTTTTTATGAATTAAACTAATTTTATAGGTTAATATGACATGTTAGTATTTATTTAATTAACTTTTTTTGAACTAATAATTCTGTTATGATTTTCTAAAAAATCAATTACTAAATTGTGTCAAAATTGACATAAAATAGTTTTTAAAACAAATATTATATTAGTAATTGTTATTTTATTCCTAAAAATCTAAGGTTCGGCCAAATGGCTTATATAAAGTTATATATATTAATAATAAACAACTTGGGGTTCGTTTGGCTTCTTATTGTAAGTTTATTAACCTTATAGTATAAGAACACAAGAAGACACGGTAAAAGTAAACTTATTTAACTTAATGTTAAATCTAAATGATAAGGTTAAAATAGAAACCTAAAATTGTCTAAATTCTATTGGATGAGAGTATTTAGACCCATCCCCACTTTATCCTCTAAATAAATCAATTTTTATCTATTTAAAACCGAACATGACTTTATAATAAAATAATATTTTTAGTTTTCCAAAGGTGCCCCTCTCCTCCCTTATAAAAGGGAACCTACTCCCTCTCTTCCTCACACCACTTTGAGCCTTAAATCTCGGCCAACCCCTGACAATTTCTTCTCTCCACTTCCCTAGAAACATCCTAGAGGTTTCGGTATTCTTCAAAGACCCATTTTAGTGCCCTAAAAGGAGGTCTCAAAGAAGCACTTCAAAGAAGAGGTAATGTCCGTTACCGATTCTTTCATCTTTATTTCTTCTTCCACTTCTTCTCCTTTAGTTGTTTCATTATGAAGTAATAACATCAGTATAACTCATATACTTATATGTTATTATAATTATTAAACAACCCTATTTCACCATCTATCCATCCTACGGAAAAAGAAATCACCGCGCGTGCGTACGTACGGAATACCGTCTCCACACCGTGGTGTAATCTATTTTCCACCACCACCTTACTTGGATGGGTATAATGGTGTAAATAATGACTATATATGACTATTATAAAGTGATACTAATTCTGAAATAGTATACATACACTCTAATACAATTCCACGATCATAGGAACGATATAATCACTCGTGCGTACGTACGGAATACCGTCTCCACGATGTGATGCGACTCGTTCTACATGATCTTCATTTCATAATGATTATATAAATGAATTGAATTGAATGAATATGATATATATTACACTAATACCATTCTGTAAATTAGATATCTATAACCTAAATAGAATAGTAAGAATTTATTCGACAAAACACGCATAAGAACAAAAAGTTATAAACACTCGAATAACAAGTAGCAATGAAATATTACTACTAAGAAGCTAACAATATGACCAAATATGATATCATAAAAATATTTATGATTTTGGAATAAGTCAATAACATTATTTAAATCATTATACAGGAGGTTCGGACACGTACAAAGCATATCGGTCCTAAGGTAAGGGAAATATCACAATCTCATTTTTATCCGAGATTGTTTATACTTTGGTATTTACTGGGGTGTATTTTATCATCCACATCCATGTTTCCTAAATATGTAATATTATTTCCATCCACCTACAATTGTTTAAATCCATTTTTACCCTTTGGTGAGTTTTTAGTAAAAGATATGAAAGGAATCTTTTGTCGTCTTTCGTACGAGGTACTTTTTTGACTTTTCCGAAAAAAGTATGAGAAGAATGTTTTTTTAACTTATACGGCATGAATGGATTTTTAAAACATTATTTCCAAGAAGCTTACTTTACAAGTTTTCAAGTTTATTTTTATCAACTTCTTTTAGTTTAAAATTGTATGACATGTTAAGAAAGGAAAATGTTGTTGAAGTAGAAAGGATATTTTCCTCAAGAATGGAGTTCAAGTGTTTTATCAAAATTATTTCCCATCTAAGATAATATAGGGTTCTGTTTCTATCCCTATTATTACATTGATTTTATTATGTTGTGATGGAATTATTTTTATGAATTACTTTATCTTATATGAATTGTTTTATGATGTCATGTTTTTTAAGAATCCCATTTTTATTACATGGGTTATGCAATGATGTATAATTTATGATTTTGTGGAACACGTAAGAATGGTATCATTATGAGATGGGTGGGACCTATATCTCCCTCCAATTCATTGGGTAAAGATTTTATATCTCATGAGATAGACATGGCTGGAATGGTAGGTTATACCAGTTCAGTGAAACAGGACTGAAACGAGGGTGACTCGGTTCAGAAATGGACTTTGTCCACTAAGATAGTCTTGGCAATGAGTCTTGACTAATAAGAAATGATTCTCTATGATTGTGTGTGTATGCCACAAAGTTTCATGTTTTAAGTTATGATTATTGGGATTCCATTTCACTACTATGATTTATCCCATGTTATGAAATTATGCTCTCTTTTGCAGGTTAAGATTTCCAAAATGTTATGTTATTATGAATATGATGTGATTGATATTTCTTTTGTTTACCCTTACTAAGAATTTGAGCTCACCCTTTTGTATGTTTTATTTCCCCAGGGCAGGAAGAAGGTTATTAAGTAGAATATGACAAAAAGGGACTCTAGATATGATGAAATAAATGGGAGGCAAAGTAGATGCTTTATGAACCAGTTGTTTATGTTTCCCAGTTTCTAAAGACACTATACCTATACGGTCCTTTCTTGGTTTTGTTATATGTTGTAATAAGTGTGATTCAATTCTGAAGTAATAACAATTTATGTAAAGTATGGGTCGTTATAGATAATTATTCCTCATTATATCCTCAAGTTTCCACATAGTTTACTCTAACAGGTGATTTCTCCACTTAACTTTAACTAGGTGAGTGCTCTTATTTCATAGGACTTCTTCTATATTATCCACAATTTCAACTAGTTATTCCTCATAAGAAAGATCCTTCTCTAGTGGTATAACCTTTGAGTTTAGTACATGTGAAGGGTTAGGTATATACTTCCTCAAGAGAGATACATGAAACACACACTAAACTTTATAGATATTTGGAGGATGTTCCAAGTGACCGACTGCCGTTCCGATATGATCAAGAATCTAAAAGTGACTGATATACATTGGTCTTAGTTTCCCTTTGTTCCTAAATCTCATAACCTTATTCTAGGGAGATATTCATAGAAAAACATTCTCACTAACTTCAAATTATATTTCATGCCTATAGTTATCATCATAAATTTTCTACCCACTTTTAGCTTCCTTGATATGCTTTTAAATGGTTCTACCCTTCTCTGCTATTTCTTCAGCTATCTTAGGCCCCACTAGTTTTATTTCCCCAAATTCATGCCAAAAAGTTGGAGCTATACTTTTATTCTCATAGATGGATTTATAAGGAGCCATATGAATGATTTTGTGAAATCTATTATTGTAATAAAACTTTACTAGAGGAAGGTGTTGATCCCAACCACCTTTAAAATCCAATAAACAAGATCTCAACATATTCTCTAGGGTTGGAATTTTTCTTTTAGGATAACCATCCGTCCAATGATGATAAGTAGTACTGAAACTCATTTCTATATCAAGTTCTTGATGAAAAGTTTTCCAAAACATTGAGGTAAACCTCATATACCAATCATATATAATGGAAAGTGGTACTCCATTCAACCTTTCCACTTTCTTAATGTATATCCTGGAAAGTTGATCCATAGATAATTATTCTCTAACAACTCTTTATTAAAATATGCTATTGAAGGAACACATACATGGTTCCAGAACCTTATAATTTCATCACGATTAAGGTTTAACTTAAGAACATTTCTAACCTTATTTTTCATCTCTACATCTTCCTCCCGCGCCTCTTTAATCTTCACTTAGATAGAGGGTTGAACATTCAATTGAGTAAGATAATTTTTCTCCCCTTCCTTAAGGATTTATAGATATTTCCTTTTAAAATACAGAAATATGGGATATTTTGTGATCCTCATCATGGATAATCTATCATAATCCTTTAGACTCAAATCATCGACCACCTTGTTCAATTTACCAGGGAGGCAATGTATTGAGAAATCATAATATTTTATCACATCTAACCATATTCTCTAGTGCATGTTCAACTCCTTATATGTGAATATATATTTTATACTTTTATGATAAATATATATATCAAACATTTCTCTATAAAGATATTACATCCATATCTTTACTTCCAAAATTACCACTGCTAACTCCAAATCATTATTTGGGTATTTGTTCTCGTAGATATTCAACTATCATGAGGCATAAGCAATAACCATGTTTTTTTTCTACATAATAACACATTAAAATCCCTTATTTGATGCATCACTATAGATTGAAAACCCTTCTCCACTATAGGGTGATGTAAGCCCAGGTGCACTAACCAACCTTCTCTTTAGTTCCTTGAACTTTTCCTCACATTCATCCATCCAGAGGAGCATGTAACCCTTCCAAGTTAACTTGGTTAGAGTATTTGATTGTTGTGATAAATTATCCACAAACCATTAATAATAATCCAACTAATATAAGAAAAATATGGATCTGAGTCACCGTGGTTGGTTTAGGCCAACATTCAATATCCCCTATATTTGATAGATCTACTTCTATATCATCTCTTGGGATTATGTGACCCAAAAATGAAATCTTTTGCAGCCAAAATACAAACTTTTTAATTTTTTCATATAGTTTCTCCTTCCTCAGTGTCTTTAGTAAAATTTTCAAGTGGTCTTTATGCTCTTCTTTTCCATTTGAATAGATAAGAACATCATTTATAAAGACTACCACAAACTTATTGAGGTAATATGTAAATAATTTATTCATAAAATACCTAAATATTGAAGGGGAATTAATGAGACCAAAAGGCATCACTATATATTCATAGTGTCCATATATTTTATGTAATGATGACTTGGGTATATATTCATTCTTGGCCCTCAATTGATGATATCCAGAATAAAGGTCAATCTTGGAAAAGTATTGATCTCCACACAGTTGATCAAATAAGTCATCAATATGGGGAAGAGGATACTTGTTCTTGATTATGATATTTTTAAACTATTAATAATCAATACAGAGTCACATTGATCCATGTTTCTTCTTTACAAATAGAATATATGTAGGCCAAGGTGACACACTTGTCCAAATGAATCCATTATCAAGGATTTCTTGGAGCTTCTTCTTCAATTCCTGCAACTCAATAGGGGAAAATATATTGGGAGTCTTTGAAATTAGTGTGGAACTAGGTATGAGTTCTATTGAGAACCCAACTTCATGTTTTGGTGGAATACTAGAAAAATCTTCTGGGAAAAAATCCCCAAATTCCCAAACAATAGGCATATCATCGATTTCGAGTTTCTCCCCAACCATTTGAGACAAAAATGCCTTCTGAATAGGAATTATGACCCATACACTGGATGTAATCTATATAGTAAGCTCATATCTATTATCACATTGATAGAATATTATAGGTTGGTTTGAAATATCAAATTTAGCTTCCTTTCCTCAACAATTGATGTTGGATTTATGAGGAGAAATCCAATCCATTTTTAAGATGACATCAAATTCAACCATGGGAAGAATGAAAATATTTTTAAGAAGTACATTCCCACAAAATTCAATCAAATAGGAATAATATAATTGAGATACAATCATCATACCATTAGGGGTTTTCACTACTACGTCCAAATCTAATCGGTTGGGTGGAATCTTAATACCCATCGAAAATTATTTAGATATGAAATAGTTGGTAGATATAGAATCAAATAAGACATTAGCAGTTCTAGAGTGGATGGTAAGTGTACCATTCACCAAGTCATTATCACAACTCACATTAAAAACAATCATAACATGATATTTACCCTTGCACCTCAGTTTAAGAGGTTGCTGATACTGATTATCATCACCAACCCTTGGGTTTGAGCACTGGTTAACATAATTCCCACCCTCCTTACACTTGAAACACTAAAGTGTGGTAGATGAATTATATATAGATTTCCCTTTATTTTCATCATTGGGAAAATTATTCCCATCAGTTTGGAAATAAATTTTTTGATGACCTTCCCTCGTGCAATTAAAACATTTATTAGACCCTAGAAGACAATTTCCTTCATTCTTATTTCAATACTTGGATCATAAAAGAAGGATCATCTTCGTCTCTTCATGGTTTTTATATTTTATTTTAAACTCAACCTTACTTTTATTGTTAAAACCATGAGATTGATATGTAACTCCAACCTCCATTTCAACTTTGGTTGCCCAATTCACAATCTCTTCATAGCTACTAAAGTCTCTTAAGGGTAACACCCTTATGAGACTTAGATTTAATCCACTGAATAAACTATCAAATTTACTTTCAAGTTGGATGATAATAATAGAAGAATACCTCAAAAGTATTGTAAAATTATCCTTATAGGTACCTATAGATTCACCATCCATTTTCTTCATCTTATGGAAATCCTTTTCCATATTCATATGAAGAACACCGGGAAATTACTTATTGAAGAATAAGTTCCTGAACTCAACCCAATCCATTGATTAAATTTCATCATGATTCCTCATATTATTGATTAGAATCCACCATTGGTACACTTAACCTTATAAAAGATAAACATATAGAATTAATTTATCATGATACGAACACTAGAGAATAGATAATATGTTTTTAGTGGTACTGATTTAGAATTTAGCAACAAGTAGATCAAAGATCCCCTGAAATAAGGTGGACGTCACCTCATGAAGGGCTCAACAGAATGTTGTTCCCTCCTTTTCTAATTTTTAAGATCAATATTATTAAAATCTTGAGAAATATGTATGAGTATAGAAATGAGGTTTTTCATTCTAGCTCCCATAGCATTTGGATGCTCAGGATAAGAATCATTACATTATCCATCCCAATCACTAATAATGCGCTTCCTTAGGGTTCGAACCATTGACTAAAACCCAAAATCATAGTGTAAGAAACATTTTTCATAGTGAGTAACCGTATAATCATGAAAAATACTTATAAGATGTATAATTTATAACACCTTCATTAATCTATGACACCCTATGTTTATCCTAGGTTATTCATAGACAAATTATTTTTAAATCCTAATGATGGTTCACAAAGAGTTTGTGAATTACCAAAGCATAACCCCAATAAGTGTCAAACTAGGTGTGCTTTATGGCCCATTATCATGTACTGGGTTACACTTGAGTCAGGCCCAACATACCTTGTAGGAGTTGTTACTCCTAGGTACATCTATGCAAGAACCACATCCATTTATAGTATCCAGACAGAGATGTATTAATTTTAAACCACTCACTCTATCCTTTACCAAAATTCTAGGACATTTTCATATACTTATACTTATCCTTAGACATATCCTTAGACATGTCGTTAGAGTTATCAATAAGGTCGTCTCATCCTAGTTTCCAAATTTTAACTAAACCTTTTCTCTAATGCCAACTAAAGAGACCCTTTCTTTTTATACATTAATATTACATCATTTTTGTAGAATACTTAAAACATTACACAAATGGATGCCCAAATTCTATATTAGTCAAGTGGAATTAGAAACATGTAAACATAAAAATTGATACATAAGTGAGCTACATTATATCTCAATAGGTTATTTATGACTATAACACTTCTTAAAAACATCATACATAATAAAAATTTTCATAACCTAGGGAATGGAAACATAAAAGGGGTGAAATAAAATTCTATGTATGGATAAACAAGGTAGATATGTAATCATAAACATGAGAACAAGGGAGATTTGTAATCCGGTTTTCCATTGTTTTTTTGTAGAACTTGATGTCTCGAAAATTCCCCCCGAGTTTGTGTGGATTAAAGTGTAGGGAGAGATTCAACACAAACAAAGTGTAGTCTATGAAACTTGGTTTGATTTTTGTAATTCCTACAAGAACATGGGCTATACGGTGGTTTCTTATAAATGTGTGAGGAATAATTTTTCTCCTCTATTGGTATAGGATCCAAGAAACAGTAGTAGGGGGATGTGAATGAGTGAAGATAGTGGTAATACTTTGGAAGTCAAACCAGTGTGTGCCAATAGTGGTCCTAAAGTTGGAAAGCAACAAGTGAATGGGGCTCCAGGATATAGTTCTATTATTGCAGTTCTGGGTTCTTTGAGGAAAGTTCCAGTCCCCAATCCAAACCCTAGTGTAGTAAAGGTGTTTTACAGACTAATGAGAGATCTAGGGGTGCATTCCAGGGGAAATGGAGAGAAAATACACTACATAGAACATGGGTGATAGTAAGGTGGTACCCTTAGAAAATTTAGTTTCAAGTTATAGTGAAGAGGCAGTGAATGACCTGCACATGCTTCTGGACGGTGGATCACATGGTGGTAGTAGTGAATGAGTGAATGAGGTCCATTAGGAGGATATTTAAATTTAAATGTATTTATTAAATGCATCCAAGGTAACCGAGGTGATTGAGGGAGTCTGTGAGGACCAAGATACTGGTGAGGGATCTCAACGTTTGGATATGGAGGATATCTCAATGCACTTTCAATTTATGGGATGAGTATTTCACCAGGAAGGAGTCTCAGAGCTTCCAATATAGGCCATGTGGGTGACCCCTTCTTATGTTGAGAAGGTTATATTTGGGGGAAAAATATGAACTATCAAAATCAGTTTATAGTGTTGGGAGAGGATGACTTCCAAGCTAGTGGTGAATTAGATGGGATGAAGGGAACCCATGTAGAAGAGAAGGACCACTTGGTGGATGAGGGAGCTTCCCATGAGGAGACTGACAATACTTTGGATTTCCTTACTGAGTCTAAGGAAATGATCATTGTGGGGGAATATCTTAGATCCCACACTCAAAAAGTAAAGTACACTAATATTGATTCAGATGGATTTATTAAGAACAACTACATGTAACTTTATAGGAATGAGTTTTCTAATTTACCTAGTCCTCCTATCCCTAGATCTGTAAGTAAGGGAAAGATGCCCCCAAAGGCTCATATTACTATGAGAAACCTGTATATAGTAGCCAACATATCTAGTGACATGGTTTCTTTAGGTGGTGATACATTTTTCTCGACCAATACCCTGAGTGGTATAGAGACGAGGAATCCTAGACAACGATGTGAGTCAAGCTCCACTGGATACCCGCAACGATAGATATACTCAATGATGGAACACATGGAACTACTTATGCACTCTGATGAAGAAATGGTAGAAGAAGTAATGGATATGAAATCACTAAAGAGGATGTGAATAATTCTTTGTGTGACCACCACTAAGGAGGATAACGAGTGGATTGATAAACAGGCTCATATTCTACTGAGAGGCTTCAATATGGGGAAGATCAACATGAATAAATTCATAAAATCTTGGGAAAACTTGGAGCTTCTGTATAAAGTAATCCTAAATGGATACCCTAACTCACAGGTAAATTCTATTCCCTGGATTTTGTTTAGGGAGAGGAATTCCAAACAGATCAAAATATTTTTCAAAAAATCAGTAATTTCTTTTGGTGTTTAATCTTGTGAGGGTTCTCACCTTCCCATTAAAAGTGTTTTCAAAATAAAAAAGTAATTTTGGAAAGGTATGATAACATGATCATGATATTATAAGATCATACTCTATATATCAAAGATCACAAAAATGAATCACAAAATAAAGATTGGCAGTTCATAAGGCATGAATCATAAAGGAATCAAGAGCACAATCCATGAAATCATGACATAAGAATAATAAATTGAATTATGGAATACACATAAACATGTAATATCATTCCTTATAAGTCAAGTAACATTTACCAAACTTAATAGGAAACTTCATGGGGACTCCACCTACTTGTCTGGACACACCACCATCCCCAATCACAATCCTTTATTTATAAGGTATCCAGTTTCCCCATCGTTCTATAGTGGATCGGGTTTCCCCATTTTACAATAGTGGATCAGGTTTCCCTATATTCCAATAGTGTATCAAGTTTTCCCATTTTCCCATATTATATTAGGTTTCCCCATATTAAATACTGGATCAAGCCTTTTGACTTGAATCCCATTATTATATCATGAGATATAAATCTTTACCCAATGAATTAGAGGGAGATATAAGTCCCACCCATGTCATAATGAAACCATACATACATGTTACAAAAGACAATAAAAAATTATATCATAACTTATGAAATGAAACCAGAATCATAAATATGTAATAGTTACTTTACTTGTGGAAAAATAAAAATTTTATAATCATTTCATTAAATCATAGCTCATGTAAATAAGTAGGTTTCTTAAGCATATAATCTGTGAAAGAGAAATATGTTTTCTAAAAATAATACCATCAAAACATAAACCATTATGAGAAATAATATAAATGTAAAATTTGGATCAATTCCCTATAAAGGCATGAGTAACACCAAATGATTTTATCTTGTATAGAAAATAATTTGGGAATATCTTTTAAAAACATTTTTTGAGAAAAATATCGTTTCTGGTTTGAAAATTCAATTTAAAACATAAAACATTTCTGAAATCATTTAAATTTAAAAATAGATTTGAAAACTTATAAAGGAAGCTTGGAAACCATAATAGTTTTTAAAATATTTTTTTATTAAAATATCATCTTAATTATTTTTGAAAAACATGGGTTTTGAAATTCATGACATGTGTCTCAAAGAAGGAAAATTGAGACAAAACTACTTTATCGATTTGGTAACATTTGAAACATAAATCCCATGAAATAAATATCATAAAATGGATATTTAAATATCCATAAATTTGACATTAATAAGAATATATTATATTCATATTATATACACCACCCAAAATATTCGAATGGTGAATAAGGAAAAATTCTCATAAAAATAAAAGGGAGACAAGAAGTCCCCTTACATTATGTATTGAATATCTGTTTAATCATTCAAAACTCATGTATAATAAATATAAGTTTATTATACATATAAAATAGAACCATATTATTATATCTAATACCATATATGGCTTTATATCACCCTCTTATTAGTACTTCCATGTTAAGGTTACGTTTTAGGTAATATCCTCTTTGTTCTTCAGATGTGTCTTAATTTGTTATATTTTTTTCCTCATACTTATATCACTATTTAAAAAATGTAAACCATGATATAAATATCATTTATATTAATTTTATATGTATTTATAATCATATATAAAATATAGAAATATAAAATGGAATATACTATTCATAGAGATAGTAGGTCGTACGTACACATGAACACTGTTTCTAATTAATTATCATATTGAAAGAGAGAAATTAAATGAAATATATATATATATATATGTAAATATAATTATTTAAGTATAATTATCATGTTATATATATAATATAATTTTACAGAACTTAACCTTAATACATTCCATTTTGTGTGTGAATGAATCACATCATTTCGAGGAGGCGGTAGTCCACATTTCCCCAAACAAAATTATAGTATTCACAAAAAATGGAAATAATGAAGGTATGTGTTGTATAATAATTAATGAAGCATAAATAAATCATAAATATCATATATATAATATAAAAATATATTTTCCATCATAATTTCTAACCATGAGAGGTGGTAAAAGAAAAAATGAACAACATCGTTTTGTGATGCAATAGTTTGCTGTACACAAGAACGATAAGTTTGTTACCAATTATATGGAAGTGTGTGTAAGTGTAGGAAAAAAACTTAGTATAAAAAAAATAAGTATATTTATTATTCTTAGGTTATTATATAATCATGGAATAAGAAGAGTTGAGGGGGGTGTAGAATGAAAATTAAACAAAATATATTTGGGAAGGATGCTACATATTATTTTGGTAACTCCTTTTGGTTTACACCAAATGGATTTATTGGATGGATTTATTCCCAAATAAAGGTTTGGGGGGTGGGGTTGAGTGCCTTTTTATAGTGGAGGAGGAGTGGAATTCTTTTAAATTTTTGAAAAGGGAATTCCACCCATGTTTTTACTATGTAAAGTGGATCCAATAATGTTAAAAATATGATAAAATGGAGGATAGGGTAGAAATATGGACATACAGTGGATTTTGGAAAAGTTTTTTGGTCATTTTGGGTATTAAGTATAAGGTTTAGTCCTTTGTTAAGTTGATTTTCTCTTAATTTATTTTAATTAATTTTAATCATTTTCACTGATATTTTTGGTAAAAATATAAGTTGAACTTATTAGAAATTATAAATTATTATGATTCCAAATATTTAATCCATTTTTTAAAATTCAAATCACAAAAGTGGAAGAAATTAATTTAAAATTAATCCCGTAGATGGGTCGTGACATTGGGTTCTTTAAAGTAAAAATGTTTAAAAGTTTGGAATGTTTTGATATCTAATTTGAATGTGAAATTTTTTCTAATGAACTAAATTGGATTAATTGATGAAAAATTAATCTCATTAAAATTTAAAAACAAATTAAAATATAATTCAACTATATAAAAAATTAGATGAAAAAGTAGTTTTGAATTAAAATTTAGTATTTTTCACTACTCATCTAAAAATGATATATTTTAGAAAAATACCTAAAATTAAAACTAAGATAATTTTTACATTATGAATTAAAAAAATATGTTTAATTTATTAAATTCAACTTCTAAAATAATATAAAATTAATTTTATTATTGTTTACAGAAGGACATAAAAAGAAGTTCTTTTAAGAAAAAAGTATTTTCAAACATATAAATACTTTACTAAAAGTTATATGTCTTATTATCAATATTAATTATCTATATATTTGTGTTTAAATAATATTTAAAAATTATTTATTACTATTCATATTACTAAGTTTAACGGCTATGTTATAACTATCCCATTTAAATAGTTAATATAATAAAATATTATTTCGTTGAAACTCAGTGTTGCGTGTAACACAAGCCAAGTCAGTGTTGCATATAGTGTAAGACTGACTTGTATATAATATAAATAATATTTTACTTAGTGTATAATGAAATGAAATATATTAAATAAAATTATTTTATTTAAAAAAAATTCATAAAAACTAGGGGTGTTACAAGTTGTGGGAATAGTGAAGTCGGTCGGTGGATGGTTGAAAGGGTAGTGGGATAATAGTGAGTGTGAATAACCAATTTGGAGATTTAGGTGTGATTTTTGATGGAGTCCATGTGTTGGAAACAATATTAGGATGATTTTAGTGTTATTTGAGAGCGTTTTAGATATGTGGAGTACTGGTGCTCATGAGAAGAGTGTAATAATTTGATGGGATGATTGAGGATTCAAACATAGAATCACACTGATTGTCTCGATTAGACCTTGGTGTTGGTGTTTTGATGATACAATTATTACTTCATGTGTTTATGTATTGTGATCAAGAAATTTAGTTAAGTGGTGGTGTATTGGTGGGTGAGGTCGAGTGTTTTCAAGAGAAGTTGGTAAAAGAAGGGCTGAATGGTGTTGTTTCCATTGTATTTGATGTAGTAAGATAGAAACCACAACAGGAGAATTATTCAAGATGTTTTTGAGGTTTTATGAGGACTAGATAGGTCTTTTTTGAAGAAATATAGTGTGTTTGGTCTTAGTGTTTATAGTTTCACAGTGGAAACACATTCGATGATCATAGACGAGACATGAAGGGTTAGTCATGAATTGATGACCAAGGTAGGAAATAGTTCATATTATAAGGACTACAATAGATTCTTGATGATAATAATCCTTATGTTGGGGAGTTTGTAATGAATCATATTGTTATGGGTTGATAATTCTCAAGGGAGTTTAAATTTTTTGTTTTGTGAGGAGTTGGTTTTGAGAACTAGGGATCAGATTGAGATTTTACATGTTTAGAAAACATTAAGAGGTCCTCTTTGAGGTGGGTTGAGGCTCACAAGATTCCTCAAGGTCTCAATAAGATGTCTGAGAAGTGGTCAGGTTTATGGGCTATTGTAAAGTTAGTGCTACTGGTTATTAACATTGTGATGACACATTCACACCATGAATGGATTCACGGGGAGAGGATATTACTACCCAAATAAATTAATGGTGAAAATAGGGTTCACACCATGAAAGTACCAAGGCCTAGGAAATCCCCTCTATTATAAAGAGGATTGATAGCTTGAACCCTCTGTTCATGGTGTGAACTAGTATCAAGTTTACACTTTTTAGGGCCATACGACAACTTACATGGGTCTTCTTTTAGGAATCCTTCAAGTTTCTATGGTTTTGGTCAACTGAATATAGAGGGATAAACCTCTTTAGATCTCTTATTTCATATTTTATGGCCCTTTTATCCAATGTATTCTTAGTTTTTCCTCACACCAATTTGAGGTAAGGTCCCACACTCTTTCTCCTTATTCTCCCTTGTTGTTCACCTATAATTTTGGTTCGAATGGTAAGGTTTTGGAGGGATGATTTTTCTAGAGCATAGAAAAATCATCTTGCTCATTGGATATTTCATGGACGACACATAGAGGATGTCCCAATAAGAGGAAATAAATCCCCCATTCCTTTTTCACATTAAGGAATGATTCCCTGAGAGTTTCTTTAGTGAATTTAGTAATTTTTGGTGAAATTGGATATTGAACCAGCAATATAATTTGGGATGTTTTTTGTTTCTTAGGTCTGCGTGCATAACTAGATGGGACCAAACCTTGTTTCTAAAAGTTTCAAAATCATTTCATCACTTGGTGAGTTTGGTTTCAATTATGCCAATTTGGAAAATTGGTATTAATTGTTTGATTTATTAATTTTTTGGTTCTTATTGATGATATATGTTCTTGTGTACTCGAAGGAGGTTAGTATGAGCGTAAGGATGATTTATAAATCTTATTTTGGGGCAGGGAACCTTACTTTACTACATCACCTAGTACTTTGGTGATTTTATGTTTTTTTTCCATTATTAGTATATTGTATACATTTTTAATGCTTGTTTTATATTTCCCCATAAAGTAGTATAAACATGTATTATCCTAATAGTCAACATAGACCACATAAATCACTAATTATTTGATAGTGGTACCCTGGTTAAACAAGTATTAATGGCCTTCCTTATGGATTTCTTGGAGGCATGAGTGTTTTTTAAAGAAAAAGAGACTTCCTTTTTAAAATTTGACTATAAAAAGAGGATTTTATTAAAATGTAATATAAAGGAAACTAGTTTATTTGATAAATGTTTTTTGAAATGGAATTTTGAAATGGTAAAGGGGATTTCTATGGAATGTTTTGATAGGATTATATCCAAGGTCCTTGTGTGAGTAAAGCATCATATGACACTCTTTTGAAATTGTTTAGAAAAGGTGATTTGAATTATATTTTAAAGGAAATATGAGTGGGTTTATTTAAAAAGTGGTTTTGGTTTGTTTAAACATATGTGGGTAATATCCTATTTTACAAATGTTGTGTACTAGATATTTACTCTTGATTATGATTGCATTATGCACTTTTGTTGTATGATGTTGCTTGATAACGATGTTCTATTTTGTATCAAAGTGTGGGGGAGATCCAGGTAGACATAAGGAGACCCTTTTGAGGCTAGAAAATTCCTAGAGTGATATATTGGATTTTAGTTATAGCCTCCTTTATTGATAAGGTGTTAAAAATGTTAATGGGATTTATGTAGGAAATCCTTAAGTGGTTTGGTAGGGAGAATCCATTGGGTATTCCATGATCGCTGTTCTTGAAATGTGTCATTGGTCTAGTGTGTTTAGTGTGATATTATTGATTATTTTTCCATATTTCTTGTGTCCTAAGATTGATAGTGGTAACCCAGTCTTGAGAGAGAAGATGGTGGGTTGAGATAATAAGGAATATAATAGATATTGTTAGATAACCATGAGCGATATGGTTTGGCCTTGAGCATATGTGATTGATTTGGTCACCCCCAATGTAACATAGGAAACCATGAGTGATATGGTTTAACTTTGGGAATGAATGAGTGATATGGTTGGCCCTGATGTAACATAGGAATCCATGAGTGACATGGTTTGACCATGGGTATCCATGAGTGATATAGTTGACCCCGATATAATGTAGTCAATAATTAGTGATATGGTTTATCCTTGGGTATCCATGAGTGATATGGATATCCTAAAATTTGATGATTTGGTTAGCTGTGAGTGAGATGGCTAGTCCTAATGTGGTGGAAATCGACTAACTATGAATGTGATGGTCGATCCCTTATATGGTGATATAGCATCCCTTGAGTGAGAAGGGATGGCAAAATGATTGGTATTAGATAAGATATGTATGAAAACCTTCCCTGAGTATTTTATTACAAAGTAGGAGTGTCATACATGGTGAATTCTTTTAGGCATTGGGTGAAGTTGGTGTGGACAGGTGTTGTGGTGGCCTAGTCAAAACATGATGACCTAATATGTATACATGTATGTGCATAGTGTGTTATGTTTCTAGGTGGGTGTGTTACATATAATTTACTCCTTCTTTATATGTATTGTATTCATATCCACTTGATCACAACAACAATAAAAAATGTTGAGGTGCTGGGGATTCCTACTGCGTCATTGGACTCACCCCTACCCATGTACACAATATGGGTTTCAATGTATGAGGGTAAATGTTCATGTATTCACTTAGGAAATTGTTACTTCTTAGTTATGGACACTTGGTATAGGTCTAGTTGGTTATGGATGTTAAGGACTTGTCCAGATGAGTTTGTCAGTTAGGCCAGAGTCCAATGTATTTATTTTCAGTTATCATTCAATATGTTAACTGGACACTATTACTTTTATTTATATTTTATGTCATGTTTATTTATTTTTGTTACTATATTATGGTTGATACATTATATATAAACTATTTTATCACTTTATATTCTATATAGGAGGGGAAATTGGGATCCCTATTATATATCTATAGGTTTTATGGGATGTCAGATATATAGAAAGGTCATGCCATATTTTTTTATAGAATTTGGGCATGAACCTTGGTCTTATTTTTATGGAATCTTTTCTGAAAAACTATAATAAGCCCTTAACACTAGTCAGTTTCCTCTAACATATTGTGAGGTGAACTCGAGGTCATATAGTGACTCTTTCTTGGGTTCTAATTGTGTGACACTCTATGGGTCACAACTATTCTTTAGTTTGAGCTTGGTTTATCCTTTGGGTTTTCTATAGGTTTTTGGGAGTTGGAGGTTGAAAATTTGGATTTTTGGAGGAAACATGCTAGGAACATGGTTGAGGAGCATGATTAGTACTAATTTTGTGGTAACTGTGTGGTATATCTCTATGAGTTTATATTCACATTTTTCATGGTTTTAACATGGTTAGTCAAACTGTTTGGCTCACAAAAGTAATCGTACGAGTGTTTAGGGGTTGTCTAGGGGTGTCACACAACTTGATCATGGTTTTTCCAAAATGTGTGGATCATATATAGGAAACCATGCATCCTTTTTTTCAAAGGATAGAGACCACACATGGTTGGTGTGAGGTTTTTCTAATCATGCATCCAAACTAGGAACACAAACCTGAACCTATAAAAAGATATAATTTACCTATTTCCCTAATCATTTTTATTTATAATTTCCTCCTAATCCTCATTAGGCTTTACCTAAACCATACCCAACACTCTATAGGTTTCTATCTTTGCATTCTTGATGGATTTCCTTCGTTCTTGATGGATCTCTTCAAGGTATGTTTCGTTTTAGATCAGGATATCTCTTTTATTGTTAGATACTTACTATATCTCTTATCCACATATCTTTTTGGAACAAAATTTGGATACTATTCTAGATATAATGGGTTTGAAATAGGTTTTATGTTGTTTCTTATGGATTTAACATCGTGAGGACCCGATCTTTTCTTTTCTGATCTCCTTTTTTGCAGGTGACTAAGTTTCCTAAATTCTTAAGGTATGTGTATCTATAAAAAGGTTATAACACTTGAATTTATTTAATTTATTGTAAATTAATTTTGGGTTATTTAATTAAATTGATTTATTATTTATCATGGTGGTTTTTATGGATGAAATTCATGTTTTTAAATGGGGTTTTCTTTAAAAGAATATTTGTTTACACCAAGTGCTTGATGAAATGATTCAATAGTGGATTCAGTTTAAAAATGGGTTTCCAAGAAGTAAATAATTTATTATTTTCTATTAAAATGTTCTATAAAAAATTAGCACAGTTTTTTAATATTTCCTTCAAACTTATCACATTAGGTAACCTTGGGTGCATCAGAAAACAGACTTGTCTCTTTAGTGTGCATAATTCCCTTAGTTGTTTATGTCAATTTAGTGTGTATAGCTTCACTAGAGGTTATATCAAATTGGACCCACCTTATGCCTAAATTTAGCATTTCCTTTCATATTTGGCATGTAATCCCCTATTTCAGAGTCCAAATGGTGGGATTTGTCATTTATTCTTGTTTTTTTACATGATGGTATATTTCATGGTTATTTTATCACATGATTTTCTTATGGAATGTCTATGGTTAGTTTTGACTATTATTTCTTGATATATCTCATGTAATTTTCATATTACTTATTATGTGAATATAAAATTCTTTTCATGAAAACCAAATGATGATTTAAAAAATGGTTTTATCTTATGAAAATGAATTATGAATTGGATTTTGTTGAAAATATAAAACTAATGCATTATTGGTATTATAATTTTTATATATGATTTAGTGAAATAATATTGGGATTTATTCTCACAACATATATTATATTTCTTCTGGTTATATATGTTGTTTTTTAGGTCTTAGGTAAAGTGAATGTAATTATATAACATGATCATTTTCTCGTTAGTAGTCACCTTCTTAGCGAGATGGTGTGGTGGTGATGACTGGTAACATAGAGACCTATTAGTATGGTATAGTTTTATCTTTCTAGTTTGGAATATTTATATTTATGTTATATGCATCATGGTTTTTTACTATTTATTACTCTTTGTACTTTTTTTCTTTAGTTATACATGTGACATGTGTTCCCTTGTTGCACCTTACCATGTGATGGGCCACCTCGGGTGACTTTCCTAGTTGACCTAGGTTGGTTCATTATAAAATGGAATCCTAGGGAAATAACCATTATGAAGTTTTATTACACTACCTAGGTTTGGCTTAGGGTCTTTGGTATATAGGAGTTAGGACCATCAAATTCAGTTAGTAAGTGTGGGAGGGTTCCTGGACAACTCACTTACTTGTTTGAAACTGAGTTACCATGGGTGGTATGATATTTTTTTTCCAATATTTATAATTGGTGTTTGAGGTTATTTGAATAAAATCGATGCAAGGTTTATTTAAATGAAGCTATTCATTTTGAGATTATACCCTTCATTTTTATAATATATAATTTCTTTTAAATTCATTTTGTTTAAAATCATTATTTTTGGATCCTAGAAGGTGGTCTTATGATAATGGATTGTCTCATAAGCTGATTTGTTACTGTATTTTTATTAGATAATAAATCTAATAAGATCTCTTTCTAATATGATTAAGGAATCTGTGAGAAAAGTTCAACATGAAAATCGTCCTATGGACCCTTCTTTAGTGGAAAATATAATTCACACTATTCAGAATCGAGGTCAAGTGGGTTCCAAGAACCCAACAAAGATGATAGATAATGGATTGAATTTGATTAAGTAGAATCCACCCATATTACATGGTAATAAGGGAACCTTGTAATATGAGTAATAAATTTATTATATTGAGAGGATATTCAACTTATTGAAAATCCCTAGGGAATCTAAGGTGTATTTTTCCATGTATATGCCTGAGGGACTAGGAAGGATAGGGTGGGACTCTATTATGCAATAAAAATTACATGAGGATCTTACCTAGGTTTCTTTAAAAAATATATTCAAATAGTAGTTTTATCTTAAGATGCTATGTGTGGTGAAGACCTAGGAATTTATATCCTTAGAGTAAGGGGATCATAAATTTTTAGAGTATTCCACGTGTTTTACTGAGTTGGTTCACTTAACACCAGATCTTTTCACCAATTATTACCTTAATTCTCAGAGGTTTGAGATGGGAATGAGGGATTATATTCAATTTATGATGATTCTCATGTTCCATTTTACCATTTTGGAGGTATTTGATAAAAAAACTCTAGAATAGGCAGACATATCTAGGAAAAAAGTTTTGGGTGGAGCTTTAGTTTGTGAAATTGTTAGTCATGGTTTGTCATCTGGATAGAGAAGAAAGTGAAATGGTTGGCCATTTTTTTAAGACCAATTCTAGAGTATTCTTCAAAACAAAATCAGGTTATCTTCTATCATCATGGAAGGCATGGTCATACCAATCCTAACAGCATGGAATCACCCCAAAAGTTTCATCATTGTATATAATCAGGTCCTCTCAGCCATTTTTGTGGAAGGATGTCCCAAAGTTGTAAGGCATAATCCACTATCACTAAGGAATCATAGGTTTGTTCCAATTTTACCAAAGGTGGTAGGTCTTTTCCTCAAGCCAAGGGAAATGCACATGTGGATAATAAATATCAAGGAGAAGCTAAGGCCATATGTCATTACATAGTGGAGTATACACCAATGGAATAAAATGCAGGACTGGCTGCTATTAGAGTTACAATGTTTGTTTCATCTTCTATGGTACTAGACTTGTCTGATATTGGTGAAACTAATTATTTTATATCATCAAAGTTGGTTTACATTTTGGGAATACATTTTGAGCTTATACCATTCTTATTGGATCTTTCAACACCTTTGGTAAAGAGGTCCAAATAAGGTTTTAAATGTACCACTTTTTGGTGGTCGATAGATAAATTTGAGATGGTGTGGGATTTATTTGTTCTTGATCTTGATATATTTGACCTTATTATTGACATGGATTGGATGACCTATGTTAATTCTCTGATCAAATGTAATCGTCATTGCATTCAGTTTCTATATCATGATGTATCCCCTCATGTATTTTAGGATGAGTTGGATTATAGGTCTGGTAGAGTGGGGCTTATTGGACCATATGTTGGGGTGATCTCATGCCATTTGTTAGAGATGTTCCTTGATATATTTAATCCTTATTTTATTAGTCCACTTCCCATAGTGGTATATTCATACTGTAAGGTCTTAATGGATGAATTTTCTGGTTTACCACTATAGAGAGAGGTTGATTTCACCACTGTACCACTTCCTAGTATGGGGCCCATTCCTATTACATCTTACTGCATGATGTATGATGAGTTATAAGAACTTAAGGTTCAGATTTCATACCTTGAGGCTAAGAGGTTTTCTAGTCCTACCATGTCACTTTGGTATTTCCCTCTCTTCTTGTAGAGACCCAAACTTGACATAGATGGACATTAAATTACTTTTGTGGAATACTTAATAAATAACAAAAGTAGACACCCAAGGACCATAATAGTTTAGTGTACTTGGAAACTCAGAACATAATCTTCTAATCATGGTGAAAGATCTTCAACATCTCCCATAAATATCTTCCCCTTTTGTTTTCTTACCTAAAACTTTTCTTTATGTCCTAGGGAAAATAAAACATAGAAAGGGTGAGCTCGAATGATCAGTAAGGGTAAACATGGAGAACATAAAACCATCAATAAACATTTGAATGTAAAAACAAGAACATAAAATTTAAACATCAAAATCATGAGCAATGACATAAAACATGGTAGTATATAAATCATGGATCATAAAGGGACATTAACTATAAAATAATATCATTGGAATAAAACATGTAATTATGGCAAACTATTAAGCACTTATTATGATTTCCATAGTATACAAGACATTTATTCCATGACCATTATAGTGGACGAAGTCCATTATTGAACTGGGTTTAGTTGTCGTTCCAGCCCTGTATTACTGAACCAGATTTACTTTCCGTTCCAGCCATGTTTATCTCATGAGATATAAATCTTTACCCAATTTATTGGAGGGAGATATAGGTCCCACCCATCTCATAATTAAATCATTCTTATGTGTGTCACAAAATAAACATAAATCATTCATCATAAACCAATGAATAAAATGGGTTTCATAAACATCATCCCATCATAACATAATCCATATAAAACAATGGATATCATTTCATCAAAAACAAAACCATACCATGTAAATAATCAGAGCATTATACTTGAAACATAACCATATTAAAGAATGTAATTTTAGATGGAAAATAGTTTTGAATTATTCTTGAAAATAATTCTTGTGGAAAATATCCTTTCTTCTTTCAAATCATTTTCTTTTCTCAAAATGACGTGCAATTTTAAAAGAAAAGATTTTTTTTAAAGATAATCATGAAATCTTGTAGAAGAAGCTTTATGTAAATAAGGAATTATGAAATCCTAAAAAAATCCATTCACACAGTATAAGTTAAAAAAACATTCTCCCCATAATGTTTCCAGAAAAGTCAAAAAGTACCTCGTATGGTAAACAAAAAAAGATTCCTTCCATATCACATAGTAAAAGTCAGAAAGAGGTAAACACAACTTTAAACATATATGGAAGAATAGTAAAAATTTTATGAAAACATTTTTTACAAAACATGGACATGAATGACAAATATAACCCCAGTAAATACTTAAGAATATACAATCTCGGATAAGTACAAGATTGGAATAATTATCCCTTTCCTTAGGTCAAATTTCTTCTGTACCTATCTGAAACTCCTGTATAATGATTTAAATAATTTCATTGACTTATTAAAGAATCATATTCATTTTTATAATATCATATATGATTCACTTACGACTTTATATTACCCGTTCATTTGTTAATTCCATGTTGAAGCAACGTTTTGGGTAATAATCGTTTCATTTATCATACATGTTTGGACTTGTTGTTCTTGATAGTATCATAATTTACTTACTTCAAAAATGTAAAACACGATTTATATATCATATATACATTCATTATATATATATAATAGATAGATAAATGAAATAAAATACACCGTTCATGGAGACGGTAGGCCGTACGTACGCATGAACGCTGTTTTCCTTTCCTTATTGACTTGAATAGAAGTAAGTAGATGACATATATATATATACACACATAAATACAGTAACATTATAATTTCATATATCACATTATTATTCATTATATATACTTTATAATCATTCTTTAATGGCTAACATGGATAATGAATCTCATCGCATCGTGGAGGCGGTAATCCGTATGTACTCATGATCGATGATATCATTCCCATATTTATTGAATGGAATTGGAGTGGATGATATAATATCTCATAATTAGTATCATGTTATAATAATCATATATATTTATTTCTTACATAATTATACACATCCAAGTATTTTGGTGATGAAAAATAGATTAAACCACGGCGTGGAGATGGTAAACCATATGTACACATGCGTGGTGATTTTATTTTTTATGTGATGGATAGAAGGTGAAATATGGTTGTTTAATATTCTTAATAACATATCATTATACAAGTGATACTGGATTTATTACTTAATGATGAAACAAATCATATAGAGGATGTAGAAGAAGAAATAATTTTGAAAGAATCGGTAAAGGATATTACCTCTTCTTCGACACGCCTCTTATAAACCTCCTCTTAGGGAACTAAAGTTGGTCTTTGAAGAATAATAGGACCTATAGTATGTTTCTAGATAAGTTTATAAGGGAAATGGGAAGTGTTTTGATGAGTTTGAAAGCTCAAAATGGAGTGAAGAGAAGAGGGAAGGGGTGCCCTTTTATAAGAGAGGAGAGGGAACCTTTTGGAAACCTCAAAAATATTTATTTATAATAAACTTAAACCCCACCTAAAAACTTTCAAAGTGACTAAAATTAGAATATGAGATATGTTAGGGTTTTAATATCATCAACCAATCAAATTTAGATATGTTTTGATTTTATTTTAAACCTCATCATTTTGATTTATCCTTATTTTATCTATTTAAATTTATTTGTTGTAATAATATTCTACATTTTAAATGGTTATAAATACTTAATTATGGATTTTTAATTGTCTATAATTGGATAATTTATAAAATTTTCAACCATATAAATTTCAATTTTTAATTTTTAAATTTTTTTGTGATTTTTAAACAATTTAATAATATATTATTTTTATAAAATATCAATAGTGTCAATTTTGACACTATTCATTTATTTGAATTTAAATAAAATCCAAATAGATGATAGAGTAGAACAAAAATATTTAATAGATTCATAACATGTCATATCCATCTTGAAAATTCGTGGATAAAATTAATTAGTTTATATAATATTTATTTTAATATTTTTAAAACCATTTATTTGATATTTCTATTAAAAAAATAATTACTACAACATTTTTGTATAATTAATTTATATATTTATTTGTTGTATAAAAAATAAAAATAAAATACTATGATGAAGATAAATCTAATATATTTCATAAAAATAATTTTAGTTGAATTTATCTTCTAAAACACCCAAATTTTAAAATGTTATATTTATTAAATTATGAAGGTGACAACTTTGACATCATTTAATGTCCTAATCTGTTTTATAAGACTCCAAATGGTCCAAAAGTAGACACTTGGATACTTATGGTGTATATATACTCGACCAATAAGTTTTGGTCAAGTTTTTGGGTCTTTTGATGGGTATTATTATTTTAATAAAAACTATATTATTGTTTTTTCACTAAATAAATAATTTCTGTATCATTAATGTATAAGATATTAAGGTAATTATATATTTCTTAAAAATTAAAAATAAATTTCAATGATAAACAAAAAATATTTAGCTTTCCAATGAGTATTTATAATAGAATTTATATTATGTTTACCCTTATATTAAAAATAATTTAATTATTAAAGTTTGAGTGAGACATATTTCACTTTCCTTTAAATAAAAAAATTAAAGGTATTAATCTCATCCAAGTGGCTTCAAATAGATATCATTTCGACCCAAGTATATTTTAGGATTAAATATAATCATCCAATTATATTTATACAAGTATTAGGGTAATTTTATAATATAATTTTTACCCTTAATTACCTGATTTACCTTTAACTGTGGTAAATAAAATTTACCGTAGTTACTATTCATAATGTCCAACAAATAAAAGAATCCTATTAACATAATTTGGACCTACTGATTGCAAATATGGAATCCATTTTTTTTCAAATTCAGAACACAAAAGATATAGTAATTAATTTAAAATTAATCCCGTTGTCGAAAAAATGGGGTTTTATTTAAAACTTTGAAAAATATTGAAATGTTTTTACCGATGAATTAAATGTAAAATTAATGATAATGACATACATTATATTAAATGTTAAAAATATATTCTATTTATACTTTAAAACCATTCAATATTATAATCTATCCATAAAAATTATCTCGATGAAAAAAGTTGTTTTTAAGTAAAATTTAGCTTATTTTTATTATTCACCAAAATATGAAAGTTATCAGAAATGTATGAAAAAAATTATCCAAAGTAAATTTTTATATCTTGATTCAAAATAATTAGTTTATTTTGTCAAATTAAACTTATAAAAGTGTCAAAAAATAGATTTAAAATGGGTGCACCATCAAAAGGCGGTAAAGCTGCATTTTTTGAAAAATACTTATTTTATCTGAAAAATTGATTTTGTTCTCATAAAATGATTTAGAAAATGTGTAAGATGAATGATAATGTTATAAAATTTAAAATTTGGTTAATCATATTCATAACAGCTAGTTCATAATAATATTATAATAATATATCGTTGTTTTAGTGAAACTCGGTATTGCGTACCACGCAAGCTATCGAGGAAGGTCACTCTTGCGTGTAACACAAGCCAAGTATATTATTGTGTATACTGCAAGATAATCTTGGTGTAGCATACAATATAAGATATCAAAGAAATTAAAAATAATCTATCTCATAAAATCTCAAGGTGTTACATTCTACCCCCCTTAAAATGAATTTTTCCATCGAAATTCTTCGGGGTTAAAAATGGTTTACTACTTGAAAGCTTCTTTCATAGAAACCCACATCATAAAAAGGAATGCTAAAAATTAATTTTATAAAGAAACGTTAGAAACAAAGAGGATACCCAAAGTAACTCATCACTGTGATTCCACATAGGAAAACATAGGTGGGAAGTGAAAACATGGATATGGAAGAGAAATATAACAATCAAGTTCTGATGAAGAGTGGTAGAGAACATGGCTATAAAAAATCCAAAAATCAAAAAGCCATAAATTTGTGATGATCTAAGGTACTATCTGATTCATCGGATATGAGGGTACTAGGATGAAATTTTTGGTTTTCAAGATTATTTCCCTAAAATTGATGAATTTTTTCATAAGAAGAAATACTTACTTGATTTCAGTGTAATATCATCATTGGTCATTCTATGAACAATTTCTAATTCATCTCTTATTTAAAGAAATGAAGTTAAATTTTTCATTCTTGAAGTGTTAGCAGATCATGCGATAGAATGATAGGCCATCCATCTGTCTTTATCACAAAAAGGTTAGCACAAATTATTAAATATACATAAGTCCATCTATGGTGAGATTAACCATATAAGATTACAAAAATGGACTTATAATTTATCTATCATACCGCTTAATAAAACTAATTTCTAATAACCAGGGAATTCCTGTAGGCCAGTGGTAGGCGATAAAGGCCTGTCACACTTCAGTTGTGGGTTCGATTCCCACAGCCTTGTCTGACGCGACATGTTGTCGCCCATCCTGTAGGTTGTCATTTTTCTAAAACCACACTATTATTCCAGAAATAAACAAATAAAAAGTTATAGCCTTAAACAATATTATCTGATGTCCAAATTAATCCATTCTAAACTTTAGGCTTATCCAAGATACTTATATCCAATCTCACAGTACAAAGAAAGAAAATACCATAAAGGTCATATAACAAACATGTGAATACCATCGTTCATCCCTAATATATCACAAGAAATATCTTGTTGTTCCCATCCCAAACTTGTGAATACTTTAATCATGTATTCTATTGAAACATCAATTACCATAAAACATTAGTGAAAACATGAATGCTGTAAAAAGTTAACTCTTTCCACATACCAAAAATACTGAAAAAAATTCTATATACTCAAACCATGATATCACTTTGTCCTTTATCAGTCATGAGCTCATTAATACTATAAATCATATTATTTTCTCCTTATACCTTCATTATGAAAATATAATTTTCTTTCCAAAAAATATTTCAATCACTTTTCATGGTTACTGGTACCATTCATCATATACTTTCAAATACTTAAGAAAAAACAATAGTGTAACAATCCTTATATTTTTCATTATTCCATAGTACCAAAAATTACTTATACAACCTTACTCTTGATAAACATGCAATCATTCAACTACCTTCATAAACCATTGACCAAGCTACGTCATTTTATTCCTCAACACTTCTTTCATCTCATATATCATTTGTAGTCTCTTCATCATCATCAACATAAATACTACCCATACGACCATGCTGATTCTCTTCATGAGATTTTCCCTTAGGGCATTGGTTTTAATAATGCCCGTACATTCCACATTTAAAACATTTAACCATTATTGATGTCCTAGCAATACCATTATCATTGTCCATGGTGTTAACTGAACCTTTTCCTTTGCAATTACTAGATTTGTGTCTTTCTTTTTCACACCCAAAATATCTTCGATTTCCTTTGAAACATTCTCCATGATGCCTATTCCCACATGATTTACATGAGGGAAATTGAAATTTCTTTCCTCTATAATCATCATAAAATTTACATCTTTGTCTTATTAGATAAGTCAGGAAACTTACCAAAGTTGAGATTATTGATCATATTATGAGATTTCTGATTAGGAATAATAACTATGTACTGCCTTCAAAATCCTATTTCATTTGGTTTCTCATGAATAATATCATTCCATTGTCCATCATATTCTCCATTAACATGAATCTTTCTGTTTCCAGCCATTTTCTAAAACCCAAAAAGAATAGTGTGAGAGGCAAAAATCACACTAGGAAAACAACATAATCAAGGGGGATTACTATCAATATCTAACATATTAGGTTTAATCCTAGGTTATTCATGATTGTTATCATAATTATAGGATTGTAACCTATACTTATACTTAACCTTACAGACATACCTAGAAATACCTTAGATATATATCTATGGATCTCACTAAAGATTTCACATCCTAGTTTTAAAAGGTTAACTAAACCTTTCCACTGATACCAACTGTAGAGACCTAAGCTTGACGTACATGGACATTACATTAATTTTTTGGAATACTTAATACATAAAAAAACAGACACCCAAAGACCATAATAGTTTAGTGTCTTTGGAAACTCAGAATATAGTCTTCTAATCATGGTGAAATATCTTCAACATCTCCCATAAAGATCTTCCCCTTTTGTTTTCTTACCTAAAATATTTCTTTATGTCTTGGGGAAAATAAAACATAGAAAGGGTGAGCTCAAATGGTCAGTAAGAGTAAACATGTAGAAGATAAAATTTAAACATCAAAATATTGAGCAATGACATAAAACATAGCAGTACGTAAGGCATGGATCATAAAGGGACATTAACCATAAAATAATAGAATTGGAATAAAACATGTAATTATGGAAAAATAATAATCAAATATTATGATTTCCATAGTAGCCAAGGAATTTCTTCCATGACCATCATAGTGGACGAATTCCATTACTGAACCGGGTCTACTTTCCGTTCAAGCCCTATATTACTGAACCAGATTTACTTGTCGTTCCAGCCATGTTTATCTCATGAGATATAAATCTTTAACTAATGAATTGGAGGGATATATCGATCCCACCCTTCTCATAATTAAATCATTCTTACATGTTCCACAAAATAAACATAAATCATTCATCATAACCCAACGAATTAAATTGGTTTCATAAACATCATCCCATTATAACATAATCCATATAAAAAAATGGATATCATTTCATCATAAAAAAATCAAACCATATAAATAATAGAAACATTATACTTGAAACATAATCATATTAAAGGAGGCAATCTTAGATGGAAAATAGTTTTGAATAAACACTTGAAATGAATTCTTGAGGAAAATATCCTTTCTTCTTTCAAATCATTTTCTTTTTTCAAAATGACGTGAAATTTTAAAAGAAAAGAATTTTGTTGAAGATAATCATGAAATAGTTTATAGGAAGCTTTATGTAAATAAGGCGTTATGAAATCATAAAAAAATCCATTCATTCCATATAAGTTAAAAAAAAATTCTCCTCATACTTTTGCCGGAAAATCCAAAAAGTACCTCGTATGATAAACAGAAGAAAGATTCCTTCCATACCACATAGTAAAAGTCAAAAAGAGGTAAACATAAATTTAAATATACATGGAAGAATATTAAAAACCTTATAAATTTTTTTTTTATAAAACATGGACATGGATGATAAATATAACCCCAGTAAATACTTATGAATAAACAATCTCAGATAAGAACAAGATTGGAATAATTATCCCTTATATTAGGTCCAATTTCTTCTATACATGTCCAAAACTCCTGTATAATGATTTAAATAATGTCATTGAATTAGTCAATAATCATATTCATTTTTATGATATCATATATGATTCAATTACGACTTTATATTACCCGTTTATTTGTTAATTCTAGGTTGAAGCAACGTTTTGGGTAATAATTGTTTCATTTATCGTACGTGTTTGGACTTGTTATTATTGATATTATCATGATTTACTTACTTCCAGAATGTAAAACATTATTTATATATCATATATAAATTCATTATATATATATATAATAGATAAATAAATGAAATTAAATACACCATTCATAGAGATGGTAGACCATACATATGCGTGAAGGCTGTTTCCATTCCTTATTGACTTGAATATAAGTAAGTAGATGACATATATATACACACACACACACACACACACACACATAAATATAGTAATATTATTATGTCATATATCTCATTATTATTCATTATATATACTTTATAAACATTCTTGAATGGCTAACATGGAGAATGAATCTCATCACGTCGTGGAGACGGTAATGCGTACGTACGCACGGGCGATGATATCATTCCCATATTTATTGAATGGAATTGAAGTAGATGATATAATATCTCATAATTAGTATCATGTTATAATAACCATATATAGTTATTTCTTCCATCATTATACACATCCAAGTATGTTGGTGATGAAAAACAGATTACACCACAGCGTGGAGATAGTAAGTCGTACGTACGCACGTGTGGTGATTTTTTTTTCATATGATGGATAGAATGTGACATATGGTTTTTTCATATTCATAATAACATATAAGTATACAAGTTATACTAGAGTTATTACTTAATAATTAAACAAATCATATAGAGGAAGTATAATAAGAAATAATTTTGAAAGAATCGATAAAGGATATTACCTCTTCTTCAACGCGCCTCTTCTAAACCTCCTCTTAGGGAACTAAAGTTGGTCTTTTAAGAATAAAAAGACCTATATTATGTTTCTATATAAGTTGATAAGGGAAATGGGAAGTGTTTGGGCGAGTTTGAAAGCTCAAAATGGAGTGAAGAGAAGAGGGAAGGGGTGCCCTTTTATAAGAGAGGAGAGGGGCACTTTTAGAAACCTCAAAATATTAATTTATCATAAACTAAAACCCCACTTAAAAACTTAAAAATTTACTACAATTAGAATATAAGATAATATAGGGTTATAATCGCATCAAAAAATCAAATTTAGACATGTTTTGAGTTTATTTTAAACCTTATCATTTTGATTTATCCTTATTTAATCTATTTAATTTCATTTGTGGTAATAATATTCTAAATTTTAAATGGTTATAAATACTTACTTATGTGTTGTTAATTGTCCATAATTGGATACTTTATGACATTTTAGACCATATAAATTTAAATTTTTAATTTTTAAATATTTTTGTGATTTTTAAACAATTTAATAATATGTTATTTTTTATAAAATATCAATAGTGTCAATTTTGACACTATTCAATTATTTGAATTTAAATAAAATCCAAACAGATGATAGATTCGAACCAAAATATTAAATAGATTCCTAAAATGTCATATTAATCTATAAAATTCATGTAGAACATTAATCAGTTCATATAATATTTATTTTTATATTTTTAAAACCATTTATTTGATATTTCTCTTAATAAAATAATTACTAAAACATTTTTGTATAATTAATTAATATACATATTTTTTTCATAAAAATAAAAAATAAACTACTATGATGAAGATAAATCTAATATATTTCGTAATAATAATTTTAGTCTAATGTATCTTCTAAAACACCCTACTTTTAAAATGTTATGTTTATTAAATTATGAAGGTGACAACTTTGACATCATTTAAAATATAATAATATAAATATCCTAATCTATTTTATAAAGATCCAAATGGTCCACAAGTTGACACTTGGATGCTTATGGTATATATAAACTCGACCAATAAGTTTTTGGTCCCGTTTTTGGGTCTTTTGATGGGTATTAGTATTTTAATAACAACTATATTATTGATTTTTTACTAATTAAATAATTTCTACATCATTAATGTATAAGCTATTAAGGTAATTATATATTTCATAAAAATTACAAATAAATTAACATGATAAAAAAAGACATTTTAGATTTCAAATGAGTACTTATAATCGAATTTATATTCAGTTTATCCTTATATTAAAAATAATTTAATTATTAAAGTTTGAGTGAGACATATTTCACTTTCCTTTAAATAAAATATATTAAAGGTCTTAATCTCATCTAAGTGGGTTACAATAGATATAATTTCGACCCAAGTATATTTTTGGACTAAATATAATCATCCAATTATATTTATAAAAGTGTTAGGGAAATTTTATAATATTATTTTTACCCTTAATTACCTGATTTACCTTTAACTGTGGTAAATAAAATTTACTATAGTTACTATTCATAATGCCGAAAAAATAAAATAATACTATTAAAATAATTTGTACCTACAGATTCCAAATATGGAATCCATTTTTTCCAAATTGAAAATACAGAAGATGCAGTAATTAATTTAAAATTAATTCCGTTGTAGAAACAAATGAGGTTTTATTTAAAACACTACAAAAGATTGAAATGTTTTTACCTATGAATTCAATGTAAAATTAATGATAATGATATAAATTATATTAAATGGTAAAAAAATATTCTATTTATACTTTAAAAAAATTAAATATTATAATCTAACCATATAAATTATCTTGATGAAAAAAGTTTTTTAAGTAAAATTTAGCGTATTTTTACTATTCATCAAAATATGAAAATTATCAGAAAAGTATGAAAAATTTATCCAAGGTATATTTTTATATCTTGATTCAAAATAATTAGTTTATTTTTTCAAATTAAACTTATAAAAATGTCAAAAAATATATTTAAAATGGCTGCGCCATCAAAAGGCAGCAACGCTACGTTTTTTTTGAAAAATACGTATTTTATTCGAAAAATTGATTTTGTTCTCATACCATGATCTAGGAAATGTGTAAGATTAATTATAATGTTATAAAATTAAAAATTTGGTTAACTATATTCATAAAGGCTAGTTCATAATAATATTATAATAATATATCGTTGTTTTAGTGAAACTCGGTATTGCATACCACGCAAGCTATCGAGGAAGGTCACTCTTGCGTGTAACACAAGCCAAGTATATTGTTGCGTATACTGCAAGATAATCTTGGTGTAGCATACAATATAAGATATCAATGAAATTAAAAAGAATTTATCTCATAAAATCTCAGGGTGTTACACTTCTTTTCCAAGAAGGCAGACAAGAGCCTCATACTTTTCATGGATTATATAAAGTTGAATCAGGTGACCACCAAGAATAATTACCTCTTATCTAGGATTAATGATATATTTGATCAACATATAGGGGATCATTAGGTTTTTAATATTGAACTTCATTCAGGGTACCATGAATTGAGAGTCTAAGAAGATGATATACCTAATACTTAGTTTAGCAGCCAATATGGGCATTTCACGTTTTTGGTTATGTTATTTGGTGTCATTAATTATATTGAAGTAATTTTGGCATTTATGAATTAGATATTTCATCAATTCTTATAATATTTAATGTTCATGTTTATAGATTACATTTTTGTGTACTCTAAGTTAGAGGAGGAGCGATGGATGATTTGGATATCATCCTTTAAATCCTAAAAGAACAATTCTTGTATGATAATCTTTCCAAATGTGAGTTTTTGGATCCATGAAATAAAATTTCAAGGTCATGTTATTTATGATTGGGATGTCATAGTGGATTTTAAATAGATATAGGTAGTATTATCTTGGGAGCATCCTATAAATGTGTTTCTTATCCATAGATTTTTGGGTTTGTATTGTTATTAAGGGTAGTTTATTGATAACAATATTGTATCCCTGATGAAAGATTTTACCCACAAGGGTGTGAAGTTTGGGTGGAATAACAAATTCCATATATATTTTTAGGAATTAAAGTTTAGTTTGACTTCATCTCCATTTTTTATTCTTCAATAATTAAATTTAGTTTATGACGTTTGCTGTAATGCTTCTTGAATGGATTTTGAGTGTGTTTTTATGTATAGAAAATATGTGGTGTCCTATGGATACGTTTATTCCCTCATGAGAATAACTTCACTACCCATGATCTTGAGTTGACAGTGTTTATAAATACACTAAAAATGTGGCAACACTATCTCTTTGGGGAGTGGTTTACAACATATTATGATCATAAGATCTTGATGTATATTTTCACTCAGAGAGACATTCAGAGAGACATGAACATGAAACAGACACACTGGGTTGAGTATATTAATATTTTTTTTATATTTATTATACTATTGGGAAAGGGAATATGGCCACTATTGCAGTGAGTAGGAAATAACTGACTCAACCCATAAAGGAATTAGTAGAGGAGTGGTATCTGATGAGTTTGTTCATAGAGATGATCTTGGAAGTGAAAGAGGCTTGAGGGAAGGTGTTATTATCTTTGATGAAGTTTTATTCTTCTTTTTTATGATAAATTTCATCTTGAGTAGGTTATAGAAACTGATTCCCAATGATTTTGTAAAATCCTAAATGGGGGGGGGGGAGGAGACCTCGGGTGAGTGGTCTTGGTCTCCCAATGATGGTTTGTGTTTATAAAGCAGGTTGGAAGTTCTAATTTATTTAAGATAGGAATTTATAGATAATGGGTATTGGTCTTGTTGGTTCATTAAACCTGGGAACACTGAGATGTATTATTTTTTGAGAAGCTTGTATTGGTGGATGGGGATGAGGTGAACAATTATAGATTTCATTTCACAGTGCCTTACATGTTAGAGAATTAAGGAAGAACACTAGATACCTGTTGGGTTATTTAAACCCTTACCCATTCTAGTATAAAAGTGGGATAATATTTCTATAGAACTCAACATTGGTTTCCCATGGAATCCTAGTGTGAGATATTTGATTCGGGTGATCATTTATCAACTTATGAAATTGGATCATTTTTTTCTTATATAGGAGACAATGAAGGTGGAACAAATTGGGAACTTTCATATCCAAGAGGTTGTGAGAATTCATGGGGTTACCTCTATGATTTTGTATGATAGGTAGCCAAAGTTCACATCTAGGTTTTGGAATGGTTTTCAGGATGTCATGAGTTCCTAGTTAAAATTAATCACATCATATCACCTATAGATGAATGGAAAGATACAAAGAGCTATTCAGATTATTGAGGATATTCTCCAGGTATGTTTTCTTGATTTTAGTGGTTCATATAAAAATAATCTACCTCTGATTTATTATATTATAATAATAGTTTTCTGGATTCAATTGAGATGTATCCCTTCAAAATGTTTTATTTGAGGCCATGTAGATATCCCTTAGGATGGGAAGAGTTGGGAGAGCTTTCCTTAGTAAGGATCAGTCTTGTTTAGAAGAGTATGAAAAAGGGGAAATTAATTTGGAATATATTGGTCATGAAACATAATCATAATAAATATTAAGAGGAACATATTCATCAGCCGCTAGAATTTTAAGATGGTGATTTAGTCTTCCTTTGAGTTTCACCTCTCATTAGACACCATCGGTTGGGTAAGTAGGGTATGTTGGCACCGAGGTTTATTGGCCCTAATGAGATCATTGAAAAATTAGAAAGGTGACATATCAGTTGAACTTTCCATATCACTTGACTTTTATTTAAAACATGATTCAAGTTATCCAACCGAGGAGGTGTCAACCAGAACCTTCCCTTGTGATTAAATGGGAAGATGATGATCTTGAGCTCAACACCACCATGGTTGAGCAAGCAATTTAGTTTATGGATTATTGAGAAAAGGTAGTTCTGAGTAAAATAATTCACCTGGTTCATGTACTACGGAAGTGTAGATAGGATATCCATGAGGCATGGGAGTGGAAATCATGGATGAGTCATTAGTGGTATACTCTCTTTACAAGTCTATTATATTATGTAATTTCTAAGGACGCAAATATTTTATGGTGGGGAGAATTGTGAAGCTCTCCAATTCACTGTTATGCCCTAGTTTGAGCTTGGTTTATCCTTTGGGTCATTATATATATTTCTGGGAGTTACAAGTTGAAAATTTTTATTTTTGGAGGAAACATGCTAGTACCATGATTAAGGAAAATATGTTAGTAATAACTATGCAGTATGGATTTATCAGGTTACATCAACATTTTTCCTGGTTTGAGCATGGTTAGTCAAACTATTTGGCTCGCCAAAGTAACCATGTGGGTGTTTGAGGGTTATAAAAGGGTTTCACAAGGATTGAGCATAGTTTTCCAAAACAACGTGGCTTATCTACAAGAATCTGTTCTCCCATTTTTTAAAGGATATATGCCACACATGATTGAAAAAAGTATTGTCTAACTGTGTGGAAAAACAATACATGCAGTTTTGAACCTCTAAAAAGTTATAATTTACCTCTTTTAACTTGATCATTCTATGTATAATTTCCTCATAATTCTCACTCTCAATCTAAACCTTACCCATCACTTTATAGGTTTATCTACTTATATTGTTGATGGATTTATTTTTTTCTTAATGGATCTCTTCAAGGTATGTTACATTTTTGATCAGGTTTTCTCTTTTATTCTTAGATTCTCACTAGATCTATTGTCCTATTGTCTTATTGGAACCCAATTGGGTTATCATCCAAAATATAAGGGGTTTAGTAGATGTTTTATGATGTTTCTTATGGATCTAGGATTTCATAGACCCAATCTTCTCTTTCTCAATCTCTGTTTTTGAAGGTGACTAGGTTTTATCCATTATTGGAGAAGGTATCTCTATAAAAATGTCCCAGCACATTAATTTCTTTAAGCCTGTGTAATTAATTTAGGTTTTTGAATGAAATTAATGAATTTATGATCATAGTGGTTTTGATGTAATAGATTCATGTTTTTATAGGGGGTTTTATTTAAAAAAAGATTTTTAAACACCAAATGATCAATGAAATGCTTCAACGGGAGAGTTGGTTCAAAATGGGTTTTCTAGAATGGAAGATTTGATTATTTTTTTTATGAAAATTCTTTATAAATAGTGATATTGGTTTTTAAATGATTTTAGAAAACCTATAACATTGGGTAACCTTGGGTGTATTAAGAAATAAACTTTTCACTTTAGTGTGCATAATGCCACTAGTGGTTTGTGTAAATTTAGTGTGTGTAATTCCACTAGATAGTATATCATATTGGTTCCACCATATTTCTATATTAGGTATTTCCTTTCATGTCTAGCACGTATATCCATAGGTTAGACCCCAAATGGTGTGACTTTTCATTTATTCTTGGTTTTTAACAAGATGATATATTTAATGGTTCTATGATCACATACTTTTCTTATAGTGTATACATGATTAGTTTTTATTATTTTTCATGCTATATCTCATGTACTAGTCATATTCCCTGTAATATGAATATGAAAGGATTTTCATGGAAACTAAATGATGATTTACAAAATTGTTTTATCATTTGAAAATGTTTTATAAAATGGATTATTTGAAAATTAAATGCTAATACATTATTCATATTATACTTTTATAGATTCTTTGGTGAAATACGACTAGAATTTGTGCTCACACCCTATTTTTTCCTTTGGGTAGTTGTAGATATCATTTTTCAGACTCAGTTAAAAGGAATGACATTATGTTGCATGTCGGTTTCTCTTGTTGGTCGTTTCTTTTTTAGTGAGATGGTGTGATGGTGATGAATAATCACATAGAGAGTTTTTAGTTTGGTATTTTTATATCTTTATGGTTTGGTCTAATTTTCTTGACATTATATTTATCATGGTTATGTACTCTTTATTATGATTTGTACTATATTGTTTCTTCAGTTATATATGAGAAATGTGTTCTCTTATTGCACCTCACCGTGTGGTGGGACACCTTGGTTGACTTGCCTAGTTGACCTGAGTTGGTTCATTATAGTTCAAGAGATCCTATCAAGTGTGCTACATGTTACATGATCCTTCTAGTTCTATTGAATGATAGAAATTTATTACATGATATAATATATATTATTTAAAAAAAATCACTTGAAAACATGTTTTGGTGTAAATTTTATAATATAACCTCATAAACTAACTTATTTAATGGTGTCCATGGGGATAAATATAGAATAGAACAATCCTAGGCTTTAGGAACATGCCATTGACCAATTTTATTGGATCCACAAATAAGATAAGAAGAATAAAACATAAAAAACTATCCTATGTCAATTATATATCAATAAGAATATAATTTTAGTGAAATGTTGCAGAACATATCAATTTTAGATTTATGTTTTGATACCCAATTCCCAATTGACCTAAAATCATGATGTGTTGATTATGGGATTCAAAGTTATTCATGAATCCTTGGATCAATAATCACACAAAAACCCTAAATAAACTCAATCCTCAATATAATATTATATTTAACTAGGATTTGATGAATCAAAAATACAGATATAAAGTATATTAAACCCAATGGTCATGGTATTTACTATTATTGATAGTATTGGTGTTCCCATATCCTAATCCACTTGTTTCATAAACTTAAAGAGAGAAATCTCGCAAAGTTAGTTCACAACATGATATTACAATATTCATGAAACCAAAATGAATTAAAAAACAAAGATAATTTAAAACATCATTATCCATATCATATACATACCATAACAAGAAATAAATTAGCTATAAAATATATATATAGAGAGAAAAAATAATATGGAAATAAAAATAAAATAGAAATCTCAAACCCATGAAGATTTATAACAATTCATGGAGCTGGAATATTTCTTTATTGCGAGACACTTTCTACTCCATATAATCCTTCAATTAAGAAACCTAAAATTCTCTCCCATATTTATTTTCTGAGTTATAAGCATTTCCATTTAATCTATTTATTTTATACTATTTTAAAAATGAAAAAAATTTATTCTAACTTGATCTTCAATAGAAACAGTTTATATGAAAGATTTGTTAACCACTCTATCAACAATGAATTCATTTATGTTTGATTGGTGTAATTCATGGATAGTAGCTAATTCCAGGGTTGGTGGGTTTTCTGGACTTTCGGTTGTAGACCAGGAAGACCCTAGGTGTTTGATTATGTGTATGGTGACTGTACCATATTTGTTTGAGAGAGACACATGTGGTGGGATCATGGATTAATTTGGATATTGGGAATTAGTATCCATATATGTGTTGGTGTATTTAGGAATTATATCCATTTATGTTTGTTTTTGTAATTTCATGGGTTGGACCACTTATAGTTTGTTTTCTATAGAGTATTCCTATTGTGGAGAGTATTGTTTTCTAGAATTGACTTTCGGTAGTGAATTATTATAGTGGGGAGTACCATAAGTCTTAGAATGAATATATTTTTGATACTTTAGTGTTAGGGATTTATAGGTGTGGTTGAGAATTGTCTTGGGAATTGATGATCAATATTTCATGTTTCACACTCTAGTGAGAGAAGAGTGGCCACTTACAACTGCTATTCATGGTAATATGTGATATATAGACTTTAAAGATTAGGTATTTTGGTTCTACAAGGTGATAATAAGGATACTCCTGTGGTGGGGATCATTAAATCAGTCAATGATATCTGAACCTCATGTCATAAGGGTTATATGGTGATCCTCTATTTTCATACATTAATATTACATCATTTTTTCAGAATACTTAAAATATTACACAAATGGAAACCCAAAGAGCATATTAGCCTAGTTCCTTTAGAAATAATGAAACATAAAAATTGGCACATAGGTGAGCTCCAATATATCCCAATAGGTTATTCATGACTAGAATAGTTCTGAGACACATCATACATAATACATATCTTCATAACTCGGGGAATGGAAACATAAAAAGGGGTGAGCTAAGATGCTTAGTAAGGGTAAAAAAGGGAGACAAGTAAGTATAAACATGAGCATAAGGGTATGATAATGTGATCATGAAATTAGAAGATCATACTCTATATATCAAATATCATAAAAATGAATCATGGAATACAGATTTATAGTTCATAATAATTTAATTATAAGGGAATCAAGAGCAAAATAAATGAAAACATAACATAGGAATAAAAAATTGAATTTTGGAAGACACATAAACATTTAATATCATTAACTATATGTCAAGGTGTATTTGAAAAACTTAATAGGTAAATTAATGGGGAATACACCTACTGGTTGAGACACACCACCATCCCCAGTCATAGTCCTTTCTTTGTAAGGGATCAAGTTTCCCCATTTTCCCATAGTGGACCAAGTTTCCCCATCTTCCCATAGTGGGAAGAGTTTCCCCATATTCCCATAGTGGATCGGGTTTCCACATATTATATAGTGGATCAAGCCCATTTATATTAATCACATCATTATCTCATGAGATATAAATATTTACCCAATTCATTTGAGGGATATATAGGTCCCACCCATCTCATAATGAAACAATACATACATGTTCCACAGGATCATGAATAGTCATATCATAACCCATGAAATGAAATGGGTGTTATAAAAATGTAATCATGCCTCAAACTATGGAAAAATATAGGTTTCATAATCACTTAATCAAATCATAACTCATGAAAAGAACTGAGTTTCTTAAGAATATAACCCATGAAAGAGAAACAATTTTCATTTAAATCATTCCATTAAAACATAAACCATTCCGAGAAATAATATTAATGGATAATTTGGATCAATTACCTATAAAGAAATGAGTAACACCAATGGATGTTATCTTATATATAAAATAATTTGATAATATCTTCTAAAAGCATTTCTTGAGGAAAATATCCTTTCTGCTTTGAAAAATGTTTTTTTTAAAACATAGAACATTTTAAAAAAAAATTATTTGTAAATAGATTTAAAATATTATAAAGGAATATTGGAAACTGTAAAAAATTTTAAAAATAGATTTTCTTAAAATATCATATTTAAAAATAATTTTGAAAACATTTTTGAAAACATGGTTTTTGAAATTCTTGGCATGTGTCTCAAAGAAGGAAAATTAAAACAAAACCACTTTACCATTTTTTGTAACTTTCGAAACATAAAACCCCTGAAATAAAGAACATAAAATGGATATTTAACTACCTATAAATTTAAGGATAATAATGATATAATATATTTATGGGTATTATATACACCACCCAAAAGATTCAAGTGGTGAATAAGGCATAAATCTCACTGAAATAAATGAGAGACTAAAAATACCATTAATCTATGTCTTGAATCTCTTCGTAATCATTAAAAAATACTATATAATAAGTTTAAGTTTATTTTAAAACTAAAAAATAACCATATTCTTATATATAATACCATATATGGATTTATATCAACCTCTTATTAACACTTTTATGTAAAGGTTACATTTTGGGTAATATCTTCTTCGTTCTTCACTTGTGTTTTAATTTGTTATATTTTTGGTTATAATACTTATATAATTATTTAAATAATGTAAAACATGATATAAATATAATGTATGTAAATTATAAATCTATTTATAATCATATATGTAAGATATAAATATGAAATGGAATACACTGTTCATGGAGATGGTAGGCAGTACAGACTCATGAACACTATTTCTGATTAGTTATTATATTGAAAGAAAGAAAGTAAATGAAATATATGTATATATTTATATATAATAATTTAAATAGAATTATTATTTCATATATATAATATAATTTTACCTATCCCAACCTTAATAAATTCCATGTAGATTGTGAACGAATCACGTCGCTTTGAGGAGGAGATAGTCCACACTTCCCCAAACGAAATTATTATATTCGCAAAAAATAGAAAGCATGATGATATGTGTTATAAAATAATTATAGAAGAATAAATACATAATAAATATCATATATAAAATATTAAAAAGATTTTCCATCATAATTCCAAATCATGAGAGGTGGTAAAGGAAAAACAAACAACATCATTTCGTGAGGTGATGGTTCGCCATACACAAGAATGGTAAGTTTATTACCAATTAGATGGAAGTGTGTGAAAGTGTAGGTATAACCCTATGTATAAAAATATATCTTTATATTTAGGATAATAAGTTTATTATATAATAATGGACTAATAATACTTTAGGAAGTGGATAATGAAAATTAACCAAAAGAGCTTGAGGAAGGATGTTAACTCTTCCATGGGTAACTCATTTTAGTTTGCACCAAAGGGATCCCTTGGATGTATTTATTCATAAATAGAGAATTATAGAATGAATTTTGGGATGTGGGAGTACATTTAGGTATATTTTTTCCAATATAAATGGATTTATAGGTGTGAATAAGTGGGATGGGTGAGTTCCATTTTATATGGATGAGGAGTGCCATTATTGTAAATTTATAAAAAGGAAATTCCACCCATGTTTTTACAATGTAATGTGGATAAAATAATGATAAAAATACAAGAAAATGGAATATAGTGTCACAATATTTACATATAATAGATTTTTTAAAAGTTTACAGGTCATTTTGGGCCTTAATTTTAAGGTTTATTCCTTTATTAAGTTAACTTTTCTCTTAATCCATGTAATTAATTTTAACTACTTAACTAATATTTATGGTAAAAAACTAAAATTAACTTATTTAACATTATAAATTATGATTATTAAAAACATGGAATCCATTTTTTTAAATTAAAATCATATAAGTGGTGAAAATTAAATTAAAATTAATCTCGCAGACAGGTCGTGACATCAGGGGTTTTTAAGTAAAAATATTTAAAAGTTTGTAATGTTTTGATATAAAATTTCATTGATAAATTGGTTCCAATGAATTAAATTGGATTAATTTCTGTAAAATTAATCTCATTACACATTAAAATTAAATAAAAATATAATTTAACTATATAAATAAATTATATGAAAAAACAGTTTTGAATTTAAATTCAGTATCATTCACTATTCATAAAGAATGATTTTTTTAGAAAAATTCATAAAATTCAACCTAAGTTAATTTTTAAATTATGCGTTAAAAATTTATTTTTATTTTATGAAACTTAAATTTCTAAAATTTCCTAAAATTAATTTTATGATTGTTCACAGATGGACATAAAAAATAGTTCTTTTAAGAAAATAGTATTTTTAGACATATAAAGTCTTTACTAAAAATTGTATATATTATTATAAATATGAATTATCTATAGGAAAAATTTATAAATAATATTTAAAAATTAGTTATTACTATTCATATTACTAATTTTAAGGACTATGTTATAACTATCCCATTTAAATAATTAATATAATAAAATGTTGTTTCATAGAAATTCAATGTTGCATGTAACACAAGACAAGTCATTATTCTGTGGAGCACAATATTAACATGGGATAGTGTATAAATAAAGCTTTACTTAGTTTATCATGCAATGAAATACATCAAAGAAAATTAATTTATTTGAAAAAAAAGGTTTATAAAAACTCTGGGTGTTATATTCTACCCCCCTTAAAATGAATTTTGACCTAGAAATTCATCTTTTTGATTAAAAAAATGAGGATAATTATTCTTAATTATATCCTAAAGTTTCCACATAGATTCATCTAACAAGTGATTTCTCCACAAAACATTAACTAGGTGAGTGATCTTATTTCATAGAACTTTTTCTATATTATCCATAACTTCAACTAGTTATTCCTTATAAGAAATATCCTTCTCTAGTGGTATAACCTATGAGTTTAGTACATGTGAAGGGTTAGGTATATACTTCATCAATGGAGATACATGGAACACATACTGGACTTTATAGAGATTTGGAGGAAGTTCCAAGTGACCGGCTTCTGTTCCGATATGATCAAGAATCTCAAAGAGACTGGTATACATAGAGCTTAGTTTCCCTTTGTTCCTGAATCTCCTAACCTTATTCTAGGGAGATATTCATAGAAAAACATTCTCACTTACTTCAAATTGTATTTCATGCCTATAGTTATCATCATAACTTTCTACCAACTTTTAGCTTCCTTGATATGCTTTTAAATGGTTCTACCCTTCTCGGCCATTTCTTTAGCTATCTCAGGCCCCAATAGTTTTATTTCCCCAAATTCATCCCCAAAATTTGGAGCTATACTTTTATTCTAATAGAGAGGTTTATAAGGATCCATATAAATGCTTGTGTGAAATCTATTATTGTAATAAAACATTACTAGAGGAAGGTGTTGATCCCAACCCCCTTTGAAATCCAATAAACAAGATCTCAACATATTCTCTAGGGTTTGAATTTTTCTTTTAGACTAACCAATCGTCCGAAGATGATAATTAGTACTGAAAATCTTTTCTATATCAAGTTCTTGATGAATTTTTTTCCAAAACATTTAGGTAAACCTCATATCCCAATCATATATAATGGAAAATGGTACTCCATTCAACCTTTCCACTTGCTTAATGTATATCCTGGAAGGTTGATCCAAAGATAATTATTCTCTAACTACTCCTTATTCAAATATGGTATTGAAGGAACACATACATGGTTCCTTAACCTTATAATTTTATCACAATTAAGGTTTAACTTAGGAACATTTCTAACCTTATTTTTCATCTCTACATCTTCCTCCTGCACCTCTTTAATATTCACTTGGATAGAGGGTTGAACATTCAATTGAGTAAGACAAATTTTTTCCCCTTCCTTAAGGATTTATAGATCTATCCTTTTAAAATACAGAAATATGGGATATTTTTTTATCTTCATCATGGATAATCTAGCATAATACTTTTGACTCAAATCATCGACTACCTTGTTCACTTTACCAGGGTGGTAATGTATTGAGAAATCATAATATTTTATCATATATAACCATCTTCTCTAGTTCATGTTCAACTACTTTTATGTGAATATTTATTTTATACTTTTATGATCAATATATATATCACAAATTTCTCTATAAAGATATTTCATCCATATCTTTACTTCCAAAATTACCACTGCTAACTCCAAATCATTATTTGGGTATTTTTTCTCGTAGATCTTCAACTATCATGAGGCATAAGAAATAACCATGTTTTTTCTACATAATAACAAATTAAAATCACTTATTTGATTCATCACTATAGATTGAAAACCCTTTTCCACTATAGGGTAATGTAACTAGAGGTGAACTAACCAACCTTCTCTTTAGTTCCTTGAACTTTTCCTCACATTCATCCATCTAGTGGAGCATGTAACCCTTCCAAGTTAACTTAGTTAGAGGATTTAATAGTTGTGATAAATTATCCACAAACCATTAATAATAATCCATCTAATATAAGAAAAATATGGATCTCAGTCACTATGGTTGGTCTAGGCCAACATTCAATATCCCCCATATTTGATGGATCTACTGCTATATCATCTCTTGAGATTATGTGACCCAAAAATGAAATCTTTTGCAGCCAAAATTCACAGTTTTTAATGTTTTCATATAGTCTCTCCTTCCTCAGTGTCTTTAGTAAAATTTTCAAGTGGTATTTATGCTCTTCCTTTCCCTTTTAATAGATAAGAACATAATTTATAAAGACTACCTCAAAATTATTGAGGTAATATATAAATAATTTATTCATAAAATACCTAAATATAGAAGGGGAATTAATGAGAAAAAAAGGCATCACTATATATTCATAATTTCCATATATTGTACGTAATGATGACTTGGGTATATCTTCATTCTTGACCCTCAATTGATGATATCCAGAATGAAGGTCAATCTTGGAAAAGTATTGAGCTCCACACAGTTGATCAAATAAGTCATCAATATGGGGAAGATGATACTTGTTCTTGATCATGATATTGTTCAACTATTAATAATCAATATAGAGTCACATTGATCCATGTTTCTTCTTCACAAATAGAATATATATACGCCAAGGTGAAACACTTGGCCAAATGAATCCATTATCAAGGTTTTGTTGGAGCTTCTTCTTTAATTACTGCAAATCAATAGGGGCCAATATATGGGGAGTCTTTGAAATTAGTGTGGAACTAGGTATGAGTTCTATCGAGAACCCAAATTCATGTTTTGGTGGAGTACTAGACAACTCTTCTGGTAACAAATCCCCAAATTCCCAAACAATAGGTATATCATCGATTATGAGTTTCTCCCCAACCATTTGAGACAAAAACCCCTTATGAATAGGAATTAAGACCCATATACTGGATGTAATATACATAGGAAGCTCATATTTATTATCAGATTGATAGAATATTATAGTTTGGTTTGAAATATCAAATTTAACTTACTTTCCTCAACTATTGATGTGGGGTTTATGAAGAGAAAGCCAATCCATTTCTAAGATGACATTAAATTCAACCATGGGAAGAATGAAAAGATTTTTAGGAAGTACATTCCCACAAACATCAATCAAAGAGGAATCATATACTTGAGATACAATCATCATACCATTAGGGGTATTCACTACTACTTCCAAATCTAATCATTTTGGTGGAATCTTAATACCCATAAAAAATTCTTTAGATATGAAATAGTGGGTATATCTAGAATCAAATAAGACATTAGTAGTTCTAGAGTGGATGATAAGTGTACCTTTCACCAAGTCATTATCACAACTCACATTAAAAACAATTATAACATGATATTTACCCTTTTACCTCAGTTTAAGAGGTTGTAGATACTGATTATAATCACCAACCCTTGGGTTTGAGCATTGGTAAACATAATTCCCACCCTCCTTACAATTGAAATTCTAAAGTTTGGTAGATGAATTATATATAGATCTCTATATATTTTCATCATTGGGAAAATTCTTCCCATCAGTTTAGAAATAAGATTCTTTATGACCTTCCCTCATGCACTTAAAACATTTATTAGACCCCATAAGACAATTTACTCCATGATTATTTCCATACATGGATCATAAAAGAAGGCTCATGTTTTTATCTTCATGGTTTTTATATTTTCCTTTAAACTCAACCTTACTTTTATTGTTAAAACAATGATATTGATATGTAACTCCAAACTTTATTTCAGCTTTGATTTACCATTTCACAATCTCTTCATAGCTACTAAACTCTCTTAAGGGTAACACCTAATGAGACTTGGATTTAATCCACTAAAGAACCTATCAAATTTACTTTCAAGTTGGATGATAATACTAGAAGAATACCTCGAAAGTATTTTGAAATTAGCCTTATTGGTACCTATAGATTGACTATCCTTTTTCTTCAACTTAGGGAACTCCTTTTCTATATTCATATGAAGAACACCAAGAAATTACTTATTGAAGAATAAGTTCTTCAACTCAACCCAATCCATTGATTCAATTTCATCAAGATTCCTCATATTATTGATTATAATCCACCATTGGTATACTTCACCTTATAAAAGATAAACAGATGGAATTAATTTATCATGATCCGAACACTGGAGAATAGAGAATATCTTTTTAGTGGTACTGATCCAGAATTTAGCAACAAGTAGATCAAAAGATCCACTGAAATAAGGTGGACGTCGCCTCATGAAGGGCTCAACAGAATATTGTTCCCTCCTTTTCTAATTTTTAATCTCAACATGATTCACATCTAGAGAAATATTTATGAGTATAGAAATGAGTTTTTTCATTCTAGCTCACATAGCATTTGGATGCTTAGGATAGGAATCATTACATTATCCATCACAATCACTAATAACGTGCTTCCTTCGGGTTCCAACTATTGACTAAAACGAAAAATCATAGTGTAAGAAAAATTTTTCATAGTGAGTAACTGTATAATCATGAAAACCACTTATAAGATGTATAATTTATAACACCTTCCTTAATCTATGACACCCTATGTTTATCCTAGGTTATTTATATAAAAATTATTTTTGAATCCTAATGACGGTTCACAAAGAGTTTGTGAATTACCAAAGCATATCTCCCATAAGTGTCAAACCAGGTGTGGTTTATGGCCCATTATCATGTACTAGGTTACACTTGAGTCGGGCCTGACATACCTTGTAGGAGTTGTTACTCCTAGGTACATCTGTGCAAAAACCACATCCACTTATAGTATCCAGACAGGGATGTATTACTTTTAAACCACTCACTCTATCCTTTACCAAAATTCTAGGACATTTTCATATACCTATACTTATCCTTAGACATATCCTTAGACATGTCATTAGAGTTATCAATAAGGTTGTCTCATCCTAGTTTCTAAATTTTAACTAAACCGTTTCTCTAATTCCAACTAAAGAGACCCGTTCTTTTCATACATTAATATTACATCATTTTTGTAGAATAATTAAAACATTACACAAATGTATGCCCAAAGACTATATTAGTAAATATTACATTAGAAACATTTAAACATAAGCATTTATACAAAAGTGAGCTACATTATATCCCACTAGGTTTTTTATGACTATCAAACTTCTTAAAAACATCATACATAATAAGATTTTTATAACCTAGGGAATAGAAACATAAAAAGGGGTGAAATAAAATTATAAGTAAGGATAAACACGGTAGATATATAAGCATAAACATGAGAATAAGGTATCCTTGTAATCCGGTTTGTCCGTAGTTATGTGTGGAACTTGATGTCTCGAAAATTCCACCTAAGTTTGTGTGGATTAAAGTGTAGGGAGAGATTCAACACAAAAAAAGTGTAGTCTATGAAACTTGGTTTGATTTTTGTAATTCCTACAAGAAAATGTGCCATACTATGGTTTCTTATAAATTTGTGAGGAAGAATTTGGATCCTCTGTTTGTAGAGGATCCAAGAAACAGTAGTAGGGGGATGTGAATGAGTGAATATAGTGGTAATAATTTGGAAGTCGAACTAGTGTGTGCCAATAGTGGTCCTAAAGCTGGAAAGCAACAAGTGAAGGGTGATCCAGGATATAGTCATGTTCTTGCTGTTCTGGGTTCTTTGAGGCAAGTTCCAATACCCAATCCAAACCCTAGTGTATTAAAGGTGTTTTATAGACTAAATAGAGATCTGGGGGTGCATTCCAGGGGTAATGGAGAGAAAATACACTACATTGAACATGGGTGCTAGTAAGGTGGTACCCCTAGATAATGTAGTTTCAAGTTATAGTGAAGAGGGAGTGAATGACCTGCACATGCTTATGGAAGGTGGCTCACATGGTGGTAGTAGTGAATGAGTTAATGAGGTCCATCAAAAGGATATATAAATTGAAATGGATTTATAAAATGAAGACAAGGTAACCGAGGTGATTGAGGGAGTATACGAGGACCAAGATACTGGCGAGGGATCTCAACGTTTGGCTATGGAGAATACCTCAATGCACTTTCATTTTATGGGATGAGGATTTCACCTAGAAGGAGTCTCAGAGTTGGAAATATAGGCCATGTGGGTGACCCCTTATTATGATGAGAAGGTTATATTTGGGGGGAAAATATGAACTATCAAAACCGGTTTGTAGTGCTGGGGGAGGACGACTGCCAAGCAAGTGGTGAATGAGATGGGATGGAGGGAACCCATGGAGAAGAGAAGGACCACTTGGTGGATGAGGGAGCTTCCCACAAGGAGACCGATGATCCTCTGGATTTCCTTATTGAGTCTAAAGAAATGGTCATTGCAGAGGATATCTCAGATCCTCCACTCAGAAAGTAATGTACACTACCATTGATTTAGATGGATTTATTATGAACAACTAGAGGGCACTTCATGGGAATGCGTATTCTAATTTACATAGTCCTCATATCACTAGATCTGCAAGGGAAAGATTCCCCCAAAGGCTCCTATTACTATGAGAAACCTGTATACAGTGGCCAACACATCTAGTGACATGGTTTCTTTAGGTGGTGATGCATTTGTCTCGACCAATAGCCTGAGCGGTATAGAGATGAGGAATCCGAGACAACGACATGATTTAAGCTTCACTGGATACCCGTGGTGACATATATCCTCGGTGCTGGAACACATGGACCTACTTATGCACCCAGATGAAGAAATGGTAGAAGAAGTAATGGATATTAAATCACTAAAGAAGATGCGAAGAATTCTTCGTGTGACCACCAATAAGGAGGATAGTGAGTGGATTGATAAGTAGGACCGTATTCTGCTGAGAGGCTTCAATATGGGGAAGATCAACATGAAGAAATTCACGAAATCTTTGGAAAAATTAGAACATCAATATAAAGTAATACTAAAGGGATACCCTAACTCATAGGTAAATTCTATTCCCTGGATTTTGTTTAGGGAGAGGGATTTCAATCGGATCAAACTATTTTTCAAAAAATCAGTAATTTCTTTTGGTGTTTAATCTTGTGAGGGTTCTCACATTCCCATTAAAAGTGTTTTCAAAATAAAAAAGTAATTTTTTAAAGGTATGATTACATGATCATTCCATTATAATATCATACTATATATATCAAAGATCACAAACATGAATCAAAAAATAAAGATTGGCAGTTCATAAGGCATGAATCATAAAGGAATCAAGAGCAGAATCCATGAAATCATGACATAAGAATAATAAATTGAATTGTGGAATACACATAAACACGTAATATCAATCCTTATAAGTCAAGTAACATTTCCAAAACTTAATAGGAAACTTCATGGGGACTCCACCTACTTTTCTAGAAACACCACCATCCCCAATCACAATCCTTTCTTTATAAGGTATCCAGTTTCCCCATTGTTCCATAGTGGATCGAGTTTCCCCATTTTCCAATAGTGGATCAGGTTTCCCTATATTCTAATAGTGTATCGGGTTTCTAAATTTTCCCATATTAGATCAGGTTTCCTCATATTCTATACTGGATCAAGCCTCTTGACTTGAATCCCATTATTATATCATAAGATATAAATCTTTACCCAATGAATTAGAGGGAGATATAGGTCCCACACATCTCATAATGAAACCATAAATACATGTTCTAAAAGACAATAAAAAATTACATCATAACTTATGAAATGAAACCAGAATCATAAATATGTAATAGTTCCTTAACTTGTGGAAAAATAAAAATTTTATAATCATTTCATTAAATCATAGCTCACGTAAAGAAGTAGGTTTCTGAAGCATATAATCTATGAAAGAGAAATATGTTTTGTAAAAATAATACCATCAAAACATAAACCATTATGAGAAATAATATAAATGTAAAATTTGGATCAATTCCCCATAAAGGCATGAGTAACACCAAATGATTTTATCTTGTATAGAAAATAATTTTGGAAGATCTTTTAAAAACATTTTTTTGAGAAAAATATCCTTTCTATTTTGAAAATTCAATTTAAACCATAAAACATTTTTGAAATCATTTTACTTTAAAAATAGATTTGAAAACTTATAAAGGAAGCTTATAAACCATAATAGTTTTTTAAATATTTTTTCTTAAAATATCATTGTATTTTTTTTGAAAAACATGGGTTTTTAAATTCATGACATGTGTCTAAAAGAAGGAAAATTGAGACAAAACTACTTTACTGATTTGGTAACATTTGAAACATAAATCCCATGAAATAAATATCATAAAATGGATATGTAAATAACCATAAATTTAATATTAATAATAATATAATATATTCATGTTATATACACCACCCAAAATATTCGAATGGTGAATAAGGAACAAATCTCATAGAAATAAAAGGGAGACAAGAAGTCCCCTTACATTATGTCTTGAATATCTTTTTACTCATTCAAAACCCATGTATACTAAATATAAGTTCATTATACATATAACATAGAACCATATTATTATATCTAATACCATATATGGATTTATATCACTCTCTTATTAACACTTCCATGTCAAGGTTACATTTTAGGTAATATCCTCTTTGTTTTTCAGATGTGTCTTAATTTTTTATATTTTTTTCCTCATACTTATATAACTATTTAAAAAATGTAAACGATGATATAAATATCATTTATATTAATTTTATATGTATTTATAAACATATATGAAATATAGAAATATAAAATGGAATATAATGTTCATGGAGATAGTAGGTCGTACGTACACATGAACACTGTTTCCAATTAATTATCACATTGAAAGCGAGAAAGTAAATGAAATATTTATATATATGTAAATATAATTATTTAAGTAGAATTATTACGTCATATATATAATACAATTTTACTGAACTTAACCTTAATACATTCCATTTTGAGTGTGAATGAATCACATCATTTCGAGGAGGCGGTAGTCCACATTTCCCCAAACAAAATTATTGTATTCACAAAAATGGAAATCATGAAGGTATTTGTTGTATAATAATTAATGAAGCATAAATATATCATAAATATCATATATATCATATAAAAATATATTTTCCATCATAATTTCTAACCATGAGATTTGGTAAAGGAAAAATGAACAACATCGTTTCGTGATGCGATAGTTTGCTGTGCACAAGAATGATAAGTTCGTTACCTATTATATGGAAGTGTGTGTAAGTGTAGTAAAAAACTTATTATAAAAAATATAAGTATATTTATTATTCTTAGGTTATTATATAATCATGGAATAAGAAGAGTTGAGGGGGTGTAGAATGAAAATTAAACAAAATATCTTTGGGAAGGATGTTACCTATTATTTTGGTAACTCCTTTTGGTTTATACCAAATGGATTTATTGGATAGATTTATTCCCAAATAATGGTTTGGGGGGGTGGGGTTGAGTGCCTTTTTATAGTGGAGGAGGAGTGTAATTCTTGTAAATTTTTGAAAAGGGAATTCCACCCATGTTTTTACTATGTAAAGTGGATCCAATAATGTTAAAAATATGATAAAATAGAGGATATGGTAGAAATATGTACATACGGTGGATTTTGGAATTTTTTGGTAATTTTGGGTTCTAAGTTTAAGGTTTAGTCTTTTGTTAGGTTGATTTTCTCTTAATTTATTTTAATGAATTTTAATCATTTTCACTGATATTTTTGGTAAAAATATAAGTTGACCATATTAGAAATTACAAATTATTATGATTCCAAATATTGAATCCATTTTTTCAAATTCAAATCACAAAAGGGGAATAAATTAATTTAAAATTAATCCCATAGATGGGTCACGACATTGGGTTTTTTAAAGTAAAAATGTTTAATAGTTTGGAATGTTTTGATATCTAATTTCAATGTGAAATTTGTTATAATGAACTAAATTGGATTAATTGATGAAAAATTAATCTCATTAAACTTTAAAACCAAATTAAAATATAATTCAACTATATAAAAAATTAGATGGAAAAGTAGTTTTGAATTAAAACTTATTATTTTTCACTATTCATCTAAAAATGATGTATTTTAGAAAAATACCTAAAATTAAACCTAAGATAATTTTTACATTATGAATTAAAAAAATATGTTTAATTTATCAAATTGAACTTCTAAAATAATATAAAATTAATTTTATTGTTGTTTGCAGAAGGACATTAAAATAAGTTCTTTTAAGAAAAAAGTATTTTCAGAAATATTAAGACTTTACTAAAAATTATATGTCTTGTTATCAATATGAATTATCTATATTTTTGTTTTTAAATAATATTTAAAAATTATTTGTTACTATTCATATTACTAAGTTAAATGGCTATGTTATAACTATCTCATTTAAATAGTTAATATAATAAAATATTGTTTCGTAGAAACTCAGTGTTGCGTGTAACCCAAGACAAGTCAGTGTTGCATGTAGTGTAAGAATGACTTTTATATAATATAAATAATATTTTACTTAGTGTATAATGAAATGAAATATATTAAATAAAATTAATTTATTTGAAAAAAATTTCATAAAAAGTAGGGGTGTTACAAGTTGTGGGAATAGTGTAGTCGGTTGGTGGATGGTTGAAAGGGTAGTGGGATAATGGTGAGTGTGAATAACCAATTTGGAGATTTAGGTGTGATTTTGTATGGAATCCATGTGTTGGAAAAAATATTAGGATGGTTTTAGTATTATTTGAGAGCATGCTAGATCTGTGGAGTACTGGTGTTCATGAGAAGAGTGTAATAATTTGATGGGATGATTGAGGATTCAAACATAGAATCACATTGATTGTCTCGATTAGACCTCGATGTGGGTGTTTTGATGATATGGTGATTACGTCATGTGTTTATGTATTGTGATCAAGAAATGTAATTAAGTGGTGGTGTATTGGTGGGTGAGGTTGAGTGTTTTCAAGAGAAGTTGGTAAAAGAAGGACTGAATGGTGTTGTTTGCATTGTATTTGATGTAGTAAGATAGAAACCACGTCATGAGAATTATTCAATATGTTTTTGAGGTTTTATGGGGACTAGATAGGTATTTTTGAAAGAAATATAGCGTGTTTGGTCTTAGTGTTTATAGTTTCACAGTGGAAACACATTCGATGATCATAGTCAAGACATGAAGGGTTAGTCATGAATTGATGACCAAGGTAGGACATAGTTCATATTATAAGGACTAAAATAGATTCTTGATGATAATAATCCTTTTTTTGGTGATTTTGTAATGAATCATGTTGTTATGGGTTAATTCTCAAGGGAGTTTAAATTCTTTGTTTAGTGAGGAGTTGGTTTTGAGAACTAGGGATCTGATTGAGATTTTACATGTTTAGAAAACATTAAGAGGTCCCTTTTGAGGTGGTTTGAGGCATAGAAGATTCCTCAGGGGCTCAATAAGATGTCAGAGTAGTGTTCAGGGTTATGGGATATTGGAAAGTTAGTGATACTGGTTATTAACATTATGATGACACATTCACACCGTGAATGACCATTCATAGGGATTTTACTAGCCATGAATGGATACATGGGGAGAGGATATTACTACCCAATGAAATTCATGGTGAAAATAGGGTTCACACCATGAAAGTACCAAGGCCTAGGAGATCCCCTCCATTGTAAAAAGGATTGTTATCTTGAACCCTCTATTCATGTTGTGAACTAGTATCAAGTGTATACTTTTTAAGGACATAGTACAAATTACATGGGTCTTCTTTTAGGAATCCTTCAAGTTCCTATAGTTTTGGTAAACTGAATATAGAGGGATAGACCTCTTTGGATCTCCTATTTCCTATTTTATGGTCCTTTTATCTAATGTATTCTTAGTTTTTACTCACACCAATTTGAGGTAATGTCCCACACTCCTCCTTATTCTCCCTTGTTGTTCAGCTATAATTTTGGTTCGAATGGTAAGGTTTTGGAGGGATGATTTTTCTAGAGCATAGAAAAATCATCTTTCTCGTTGGATATTTCATGAACGACACATAGATGATGTCCCAATAAAAGGATATAAATCCCCCATTCTTCATTTACATTAAGGAATGATTCCCTGAGAGTTTCTTTAGTGAATTTAGTAATTTTGGGTAAAATTGGATATTGAACGAGCAATATAATTTGGGATTTTTTTGTTGCTTAGGTCTGGGTGCATAACTAGATGGGACCAAACCTTGTTTCTGAAGGTTTCAACTTCATTTCATCACTTGGTGAGTTTGGTTTCAATTATGACAATTTGGAATATTGGTATTAATTGTTTGATTTATTAATTTGTTGGTTCTTATTGATGAGATAGGTTCTTGTGTATTCTAAGGAGGTTAATATGAGCTTAAGGATGATTTATGAATCTTATTTTGGGGAAGGGAACCTTACTTTACTGCATCACCTAGTACTTTGGTGATTTTATGTTTTTTCCATTATTAGTATATGGTATACATTTTTAATGCTTGTTTTATATTTCCCCATAAAGTAGTATAAGCACGTATTAGCCTAATAGTCAACATAGACCACATATATCACTAATTATTTTATGGTGGTACCTTGGTTGAACAAGTATTAATGGCCTTCCCTATGGATTTTTTGGAGGAATGAGTGTTTTTTAAAGAAAAAGAGACTTCCTTTTTAAAATTTGACTATAAAAAGAGGATTTTATTAAAATGGAATATAAAGGAAACTAGTTTATTTGATAAAGGTTTTTTGAAATTGTATTTTTAAATGGTAAAGGGGTTTTCTATGGAATGTTTTGATAGGATTATATCCAAGATCCTTGTGTGAGTAAAGCATCATATGAAACTATTTTGAAATTGTTTAGAAAAAGTGTTTTGAATTAGATTTTAAAGGAAATATGAGAGGGTTTATTTTAAAAGTGGTTTTGGTTTTTTTTAAACAGATGTGGGTAATGTCCTATTTTACAAATCTTGTGTACTCGATATGTAATCTTTATTATGATTTCCTTATGCACTTTTTTTGTATGGAATTTCTTGCTAACGATGTTCTATTTTGTATCAAAGTATGGGGGAGATCCAGGTAGACATAAGGAGACAATTTTGAGGCTAGAAAATTCCTAGAGTGATATATTGGATTTTAGTTATAGTCTCTTTTATTGATAAGGTGTTAGAAACATTAATGGGATTCATGTAGGAAATCCTTAAGTGGTTTGGTAGGGAGAATCCAGTGGGTATCCCATGATCGTTGTTCTTGAAATGTGTCATTGGTCTAGTGTGTTTAGTGTTATATTATTGATTATTGTTGCCTATTTCTCATGTCCTAAGATTGATAGTGGTAACCCAGTCTTGAGAGAGAATATTGTGTGTTCAGATAATATGGAATATAATAGAGATCATTAGATAACCATGAGCGATATGGTTTGGCCTTGAGCATCTTTGATTGATTTGGTCACCCCCAATGTAACATAGGAAACCTTGAGTGATATGGTTTAACATTGGGAATACATGAGTGATATGGTTGTCCCTGATATAACATAGGAATCCCTGAGTGACATGGTTTGACATTGGGTATCCATGAGTGATATGGTTGACCCCAATATAATTTAGTCAATAATTAGTGATATGGTTTATCCTTGGGTATCCATGAGTGATATGGATAGCCTATAATTTGATGATTTGGTTAGCTATGAGTGAGATGGCTAGTCCCAATGTGGTGTAAATCGAATGAATATGAATGTGATGGTTGATCCCTTATATGGTGATATAACATCCCTTGAGTGAGAAGGGATGGCCAAATGATTGATATTAGATAATATATGTATGAAAACCTTCCTTGAGTATTTGATTATGGAGTAGGAATGTCATACATGTTGAATTCTTCTGGGCATTGGGTGAAGTTGGTGTGGACAGGTGTTGTGGTGGCCTAGTCAAAACATGATGACCTAATATGTATACGTGTATGTGCATAGTGTGTTATGTTTCTAGGTGGGTGTGTTACATATAATTTACTTCCTATTTATATGTATTGTATTCAAATCCACTTTATCACAACAACATTAAGAAATGTTGAGCCGTTGTGGATTCCTACTGCGTCATTGGACTCACCCATACCCATGTACACAATATGGGATTCAGTGTATGAGGGTAAATGTTCATGTATTCACTTGGGACATTGTTACTTCTTAGTTATGGAAACTAGGTATAGTTATATATGGTCATGGATGTTGAGGACTTTTCCAGATGAGTTTGTCAGTTAGGCCAGAGGCCAGTGTATTTATTTCCAGTTATCATTCAATATGTTAACTGGACACTATTCCTTTTATTTATATTTTATGTCATGTTTATTTATTTTTGTTACTATGTTATGGTTGATACATTATATATAAACTATTTTATCACTTTATATTCTATACAGTATGGGACAATGGGATCCCTATTATATATCTATAGGTTTTATTGGATTTCAGATATATAGAAAGGTCATGCAATATTTTTTATAGAATTTGGGCATGAACCTTGGTCTTATTTTGAGGGAATATTGTCTGCAAAACTATAATAATCCCTTAACACTAGTCAGTTGCCTCTAACATATTGTGATGTGAATCTGAGGTTATATAGTGACTCTTTCTTGGGTTCTAATTGTGTGACACTGTATGGGTCACAACTATTCTTTAGTTTGAGCTTGGTTTATCCTTTGGGTTCTTCTATAGGTTTCTAGGAGTTGGTGGTTGAAAATTTGGATTTTTGGAGGAAACATGCTAGGAACATGGTTAAGGAGCATGACTAGTACTAATTGTGTGGTAATTGTGTGGTATATCTCTATGAGTTTATATACACATTTTTCATGGTTTTAGCATGGTTAGTCAAACTATGTGGCTCACCAAAGTAATCGTACGGGTGTTTAGGGGTTTTCTAGGGGTGTCACACAACTTTATCATGGTTTTTAAAAAATGTTTGGATAATATCTAGGAAACCATGCATCATTTTTTTTTCAAAGGATAGAGACCACACATGGTTGGTGTAAGGTTTTTCTAATCATGCATCCAAACTAGGCACACAGTCCTGAACCTATAAATAGATAGAATTTACCTATTTTCCTGATCATTTTTATGTCGAATTTCCTCCTAATCCTCATTAGGATTTACCTAAACCATACCCAACACTCTATAGGTTTCCATCCTTTCATTATTGATGGATTTCCTTCGTTCTTGATTGATCTCTTCAAGGTATGTTTCGTTTTAGATCAGGATATCTATTTTATTATTAGATCCTTACTATATCACTAATCCACTTATCTTTTTGGAACAAAATTTGGATACTATTCTAGATATAATTTGGTTGAAATAGGTTCTATGTTGTTTCTTATAGATCTACATCGTGAGGACACAATCTTTTCTTTCCTAATCTTTTTTTTTGAAGGTGACTAAGTTTCCAAAATTCTAAGGTATGTGTTTCTATAAAAAGGTTATAGCACATGAATTTATTTAATTTCTTGTAAATTATTTTTTGGGTTATTTAATTAAATTGATTTAATTTTTATCATGGTGGTTTTTATGGATGAAATTCACGTTTTTAAATTGGGTTTTCTTTAAAAGAAGATTTGTTCACACCAAGTGCTTGATGAAATGATTCAATAGTGGCTTCAGTTCAAAAATGGGTTTCCAAGAAGGAAATAATTTATTATTTTATATTAAAAGGTTATATAAAAAATTATCATAGTTTTTAAATTTTTCTTTCAAACTTATCACATTAGGTAACCTTTGGTGCATCAGAAAACAAACTTGTCTCTTTAGTGTGCATAATTCCATTAGTTTTTTATTTTAATTTAGTGTGTGTGACTTCACTAGAGGTTAGATCAAATTGGACCCACCTTATGCCTAAATTTAGGATTTCCTTTCATATTTGGCATGTATTCCCATATTTTAGAGCCCAAATGATGGGATTTGTCATTTATGCTTGTTTTGTTTACATGATGGTATATTTCAGGGTTATTTTATCACATGATTTTCTTATGGCATGTCCATGGGTAGTTTTGACTATTATTTCATGATATATCTCATGTAATTTTCATATTACTTATCATGTGAATATAAAATTATTTTCATGAAAACCAAAGGTTGATTTAAAAAATGGTTTTATCTTATGAAAATGAATTATGAATTGGATGTTGTTGAAAATATAAAACTAATGCATTATTGGTATTATAATTTTTATATATTATTTAGTAAAATCATATTGGGATTTGTTCTCACACCATATTTTTTATTTTTTGTGGTTATTTATGTTGTTTTTAGGTCTTAGGTAAAGTGAATGGAATTATATTGCATGCTCATTTTCTTGTTAGTAGTCACCTTCTTAGCGAGATGGTGTGGTGGTGATTACTGGTAACATAGAGACATGTTAGTATGGTATAGTTTTATATTTCTGGTTTGGACTATTTATATTTATGTTATATGCATCTTGATTATTTACTCTTTATTACTCTTTTTACTCTTTTTTTTATTTAGTTATACATGTGACATGTGTTCCCTTGTTGCACCTTACCATGTGATGGGACACCTCAGATGACTTTCCAAGTTGACCTGGGTTGGTTCATTATAAAATGTCATCAGAGGGAAATAACCACTCTGAAGTTTTATTATACTACCTAGGTTTGGCTTAGGGTCTTTGGTAGATAGGAGTTAGGACCACCAAAATTCAGTTAGTAAGTGTGGGAGGGTTCCTGGACAACTGACTTACTTGTTTGAAACTGAGATACCATGGGTGGTATGAGATTTTTTTCCAATATTTATACTTGGTGTTTGAGGTTATTTGAATCAACTTTATGCAAGGTTTATTTAAATGAACCTATTCATTTTGAGGTTATATCCTTCATATTTGTAATCTATAATTTCTTTTAAATTCTTTTTGTTTAAAATCATTATTTTTGGATCCTAGAAGTTGGTCTTATGATAATGGATTTTCTCATAAGCTGATTGGTTACTGTACTTTTATTAGATAATAAATCTAATAAGATCTCTTTGTAATATGATTAAGGAATCTGTGAGAAAAGTTCCACATGAAAATCGTCCTAGGGACCCTTCTTTAGTGGAAAATATAATTCACACTATTCATAATCGAGGTCAAGTGGGTTCCAAGAACCCAAAAAAGATTATTGATAATGGATTGAATTTGACTAAGTAGAATCCACCCATATTACATGGTAACAAGGGAAGCTAGTAACATGAGTAATGAATTGATTAAATTGAGAGGATATTCAACTTATTGAAAATCCCTAGGAAATATATGGTGGATTTTCCATGTATATACCTAAGGGACTAGGAAGGATATGGTGGGACTCTATTATGCAATAAAAATTTCAGGAGGATCTTACCTAGGTTTATTTAAAAAATATATTCAAATAGTAGTTTTTTCTTGAGATGCTATGTATGGTGAAGACCTAGGAATTTATATCCTTAGTGTAAGGGGAGCATATATTTTTGGATTATTCCACATGTTTTACTGATTTGGTTCACTTAACACCAGATCTTATCACTAATGATTACCTTATTTCTCAGAGGTTTGAGATGAGAATGAGGGATGTATTCAATTTATGATGATTCTCATGTTCTATTTTACCATTTTAGAGGTATTGGATAAAAAAAATCAGGAATAGGCATACATATGTGGGAAAAAAGTTTTGGGTGCAACTTTAGTTGGTGAAATTGTTAGTCAGGGTTTGTCATATGGCTAGAAAAGGAAGTGCAATGCTTAACCATTTTATTTAGGACCAATTCTAGAGGCTTCTTCAAAACAAAACCAGGTTATCTTCTATCAGCGTGAAAGGCCTGATCATACCAATTCTAACAGCATGGAATCACCCCAAAATTTTAATCATTGTATATAATCAGGTCCTCTCAACCATTTTTGTGGAAGGATGTCCCAAAGTTGTAAAGAAGAATCCACTATCACTAAGGAATAATAGGTTTGTTCCAATTCTACCAAGGGTGGTAGGTCTTTCCCTAAATCCAAGGTCAATGCAAATGTGAATAATAAATCTTAAGGAGGATCTAAGGCCAGATGTCATTACACAGTGGAGTATACACCAATGGAATCAAATTTAGGGCTGACTACTATTTGAGGTACAATGTTTATTTCATCTTCTATGGAACTAGACTTGTCTGATATTGGTGCAACTATTTATTTTATATCATAAATGTTGGTTTACATTTCGGTCTTACATTTGGATCTTATACCATTCTTATTGGATCTTTCAACACCTTTGGTAAAGATGTATAAATAAGGTTTTAAATGTACCGCCTTTTGGGGGTCAATAGATAAAATCGAGATAGTGTGGGATTTATTAGTTCTTGATCTTGATACATTTGACCTTATTATTGACATGGATTGGATGATCTGTGTTAAGTCTTTGATCAAATGTAATTGTCATTGCATTAAATTTCAATATCCTGATGTATCCCCTCATTTATTTTAGGATGAGTTGGATTGTAGGTCTGGTAGAGCAGGGCCTATTGTACCATATACTGGGGTGATCTAAATCCATTTGTTTGAGATGTTCCTTGATATATTTAATCCTTATTTTATTAGTCCACTTCCCATCGTGGTATCTTCATACTATAAGGTCTTAACGGATGAATTTTCTGGTTTAACACTACAGAGATAGGTTGAGTTTACCATTGTACCACTTCATAGTATGGGGCCCATTCCCATTACATCTTACCGCATGATGTATGATGAGTTATATGAACTTAAGGTTCTGATTTCATACCTTGAGGCTAAGTGGTTTTCTAGTCCTAGCATGTCACCTTGGTATTTCTCTGTCTTCTTGTATAGACCCAAGCTTGACGTACATGGACATTACAATACTTTTGTGGAATACTTAATACATAACAAAAACAGACACCCAAGGACCATAATAGTTTAGTCTATTTGGAAACTCAGAACATAATATTCTAATCATGGTTAAAGATCTTCAACATCTCCCATAAAGATCTTCCCCTTTTGTTTTATTACCTACAACTTTTCTTTATGTCCTGGGGAAAATAAAACATAGAAAGGGTGAGCTCGAATGCTCAGTAAGGGTAAACATGGATAACATAAAACCATCCATAAATATTTGAATGTAAAAACATGAACATAAAATTTAAACATCAAAAGCATGAGCATTGACATAAAACATGGAAGTACATAAAGCATGGATCATAAAGGGACATTAACCATAAAATAATAGCATTGGAATAAAACGTGTAATTATGGAAAACTAATAAGCAGTTATTATGATTTATATAGTATCCAAGACATTTCTTCCATAACCATCATAGTGGACAGAGTCCATTAATGAACTGGGTTTACTTGTCGTTCCATCCCTATATTACCTAACTAGATTTACATTCCATTCCAGCCATGTCTATATCAGGAGATATAAATCTTTACCCAATTAATTGGAGGGAGATATAGGTCCCACCCATCTCATAATTAAATCATTCTTATGTGTGCCACACAATAAACATAAATCATTCATCATTACCCAATGAATAAAATGGATTTCATAAACATCATCCCATCATAACATAATCCATATAAAACAACAGATATCATTTCATCATAAACAAAATAAAACCATATAAATAATCATAACATTATACTTGAAATATAACCATATTAAAGAATGTAATTTTAGATGGAAAATAGTTTTGAATTATTCTTGAATTGAATTCTTGAGGAAAATATATTTTCTTCTTTCATATAATTTTATTTTCTCAAAATGATGTGCAATTTTAAAAGAAAATATTTTTTTGAAGATAATCATGAAATCTTATAGAGGAAGATTTATGTAAATAAGTAATTATGAAATCCTAAAAAAATCCATTCACGCCGTATAAGTTAAAAATACATTTTCCTCATACATTTTCTGGAAAATTCAAAAAGTACCTCGTATGGTAAACAAAAGAAAGATTCCTTCCATACCACATAGTAAAAGTCAAAATGAGGTAAACACAACTTTAAACATATATGGAAGAATAGTAAAAACTTTATGAAATCATTTTTTTTATAAAATATGGAAATGGATGATAAATATAACCCCTGTAAATACTTTAGAATAAACAATCTCAGATAAGAATGAGATTGGAATAATTTTACCTTACCCTAGGTCAAAGTTCTTCTGTACAAGTCCAAAACTCCTGTATAATAATTTAAATAATTGCATTGACTTATTCAAGAATCATAGTCATTTTTACGATATCATATATGATTCAATTATGACTTTATATTACCCGTTCATTTGTCAATTTCATGTTGAAGCAACGTTTTGGGTAATAATCATTTCATTTATCGTACATGTTTGGACTTGTTGTTCTTGATAGTATCATGATTTACTTACTTCCAGAATGTAAAACACGATTTATATATCATATATAAATTCATTATATATATATAATAGATAGATAAATGAAATGAAATACACCATTCATGGAGAAGGTAGGCCATACGTACACATGAACGCTCTTTTCCTTTCCTTATTGACTTGAATGGAAGTAAGTATATGACATATATATATATACATAAATATAGTAACATTATAATGTCGTATATCTCATTATTATTCATTATATATACTTTATAATCATTATTTAATGGTTAACATGGAGAATGAATCTCATCACATCATGGAGGCGGTAATCCGTACGTACGCACGAGCGATGATATCATTCCCATATTTATTGAATGTAATTGGAGTGGATGAGATAATATCTCCTAATTAGTAACATGTTATAATAATCATATATAGTTATTTCTTCCATCCTTATACACATAAATGATGGTGATGAAAAACAAATTACACCACGGCGTGGAGATGGTAAACCGTATGTACACATGCGTGGTGATTTTATTTTTCATGTGATGGATAGAAGATGAAATATGGTTGTTTAATATTCATAATAACATATCATTATACAAGTGATACTGGATTTATTAATTAACAATGAAACAAATCATATAGAGGATGTAGAAGAAGAAAAAAGTTTGAAAGAATCGGTAAAGGATATTACCTCTTCTTCGACGTGCCTCTTATAAACCTCCTCTGAGGGAACTAAAGTTGGTCTTTGAAGAAGACCAGGACCTATAGTATGTTTCTAGATAAGTTGATAAGGGAAATGGGAAGTGTTTGGATGAGTTTAAAAGCTCATAATGGAGTGAAGAAAATATGGAAGGGGTTCCCTTTTATAAGAGAGGAGAGGGTCACTTTTGGAAACCTCAAAAATATTTATTTATAATAAACTTAAACCCCACCTAAAAACTTCCAAAGTGACTAAAATTATAATATGAGATATGTTAGGGTTTTAATATCATCAAAAAATAAAATTTAGACATGTTTTTATTTTATTTTAAACCTCATCATTTTGATTTACCCTTATTTAATCTATTTAATTTTATTTGTTGTAATAATATTCTAAATTTTAAATGGTTATAAATACTTACTTATGTGTTGTGAATTGTCCATAATTGGATACTTTATAACATTTTAAACCATATAAATTTAAATTTTTAATTTTTAAATATTTTTGTGATTTTTAAACAATTTAATAATATGTTATTTTTATAAAATATCAATAGTGTCAATTTTGACACTATTCATTTATTTGAATTTAAATAAAATCCAAACAGATGACAGAGTCGAACAAATATATTTAATAGATTCATAAAATTTCATATCCATCTAAAAAATTTGTGGATAACATTAATTAGTTTATATAATATTTATTTTAATATTTTTAAAATCAATTATTTGATATTTCTATTAATAAAATAATTACTACAACTTTTTTGTATAATTAATTAATATACTTGTTTGTTACATAAAAATTAAAAATAAAATACTATGATGAAGATAAATCTAATATATTTCATAAAAATACTTTTAGTTGAATTTATCTTCTAAAACACCCTACTTTTAAAATGTTATGTTTATTAAATTATAAAGGTGACAACTTTGACATCATTTAATGTTCTAATATGTTTTACAAGGCTTCAAATGGTCCAAAAGTAGACACTTGGATACTTATGGTGTATATATACTCGAACAATAAGTTTTGGTCAAGTGTTTGGGTCTTTTTATGGGTATTATTATTTTAATAAAAACTATATTATTGTTTTTTCACTAAATAAATAATTTCCACATCATTGATGTATAAGCTATTAAGGTAATTATATATTTCTTAAAAATTACAAAAAAATTACCATGATAAACAAAAAAATATTTATCTTTCAAATGATTATTTATAATCTAATTTATATTCTCTTTAACCTTATATTAAAAATAATTTAATTATTAATGTTTGAGTGAGACATATTTCACTTTCCTTTAAATAAAATAAATTAAAGGTATTAATCTCATCCAAGTGGGTTCCAATAGATATCATTTAGACCCAATTATATTTTAGGATTAAATATAATCATCCAATTATATTTATACAAGTATTAGGGTAATTTTATAATATTATTTTTACCATTAATTACTTGATTTACCTTTAACTGTGGTAAATAAAATTTACCGTAGTTACTATTCATAATGCCCAAAAAATAAAAGAAGCATATTAATATAATTTGGACCTACTGATTCCAAATATGGAATATTTTTTTTTCAAATTCAAAACAAAGAATATTTAGTAATTAATTTAAAATTAATCCCATTGTTGAAAAAAATGGGGTTTTATTTAAAACATTGCAAAATATTGAAATGTTTTTACCTATGAATTCAATGTAAAATTAATGATAATGATATACATTATATTAAATGGTAAAAATATATTCTATTTATACTTTAAAACCATTAAATATTATAATCTGACCATAAAAATTATCTCGATGAAAAAAAGTTGTTTTTAAGTAAAATTTAGCGTATTTTTATTATTCATCAAAATATGAAAGTTATCAGAAAAGTATGAAAAAATTATCCAAAGTAAATTTTTATATCCTGATTGAAAATAATTAGTTTATTTTGTCAAATTAAACTTATAAATGTGTCAAAAACTAGATTTAAAATGGGTGCACCATCAAAAGGCGGCAAAGCTGTATTTTTTTAAAAATACTTATTTTATCCGAAAAATTGATTTTGTTCTCATACCATGATTTAGAAAATGTGTAAGATGAATGATAATGTTATAAAATTCAAAATTTGGTTAATACTATTCATAACGGCTAGTTCATAATAATATTATAATAATATATCATTGTTTTTGTGAAACTCGGTATTGCGTACCATGCAAGCTATCAAGGAAGGTCGCTCTTTCATGTAACACAAGCCAAGTATATTGTTGCGTATACTGCAAGATAATCTTGGTGTAGCGTACAATAGAAGATATCAAAGAAATTAAAAATAATCTATCTCATAAAATCTCGGGGTGTTGCATTCTACCCCCCTTAAAATTAATTTCGCCCTCGAAAATCTTCGGGGTTAAAAATGGTTTACTAATTGAAAGTTTCTTTCATAGAAACCCACATCATAAAAAGGAATGCCAAAACTTCATTTTAAAAAGAATCATTAGAAAAAAAGCAGATACCCAAAGTAACTCATCACTGGGATTCCACATAGGAGAACATAGGTGGGAAGTGAAAACACGGATATGGAAGAGAAATATAACCATCAAGTTCTGATAAAGAGTGGTAGAGAACATGGCTATGAAAAATCCAACAATCACAAAGCCATAAATTTGTGTTGATCTAAGGTACTATCTGATTTATCAGATATGAGGGCACTAGGATGACATTTTTGGTTTTCGAGATTATTTACCTAAAGTTGATGAATTTTTTCATAAGAATAAATACTTACTTGATTTTAGTGTAATATCATCGTTGGTCATTCCATGAACAATTTCCACTTCATCTCTTATTTAAAGAAATGAAGTTGAATTTGTCATTCTTTAAGTGTTAGTAGATCATGCGATAGAACGATAGGCCATTCCATATGTCTTTATCACAAAAAGGTTAGCACAAATTATTAAATATACATAAGTCCATATATGGTGAGATTAACCATATAAGATTCGAAAAATGGACTTATAATTTATCTATCATACCACTTAATAAAACTAATTTCTACTAACCAAGAAATTCCTGTAGGCCAGTGTTAGGCGATATAAGCATGTCGCACTTCGGTTGTGGGTTAGATTCCCACAGCCTTGTCTGACGCGACAGGTTGTCACCCATCCTATAGGTTTTCATTTTTCTAAAGCCACACTATTATTCCAGAAATAAATCAAAAAAAGTTCTAGCCTTAAACAATATTATCTGATGTCCAATTTAATCTATTCTAAACTTTAGGCTTATCCAAAATACTTCTGTCCAATCTCACAATAGAAAGAAAGAAAATACCAGAAAGGTCATATGACAAACATGTGAATACCATCATTCATCCCTCATATATCACAAGATATATCTTTTTGTTCACATTACAAACATGTAAATACCTTAATCATGTATTCTCTTGAAACATAAATTACCATAGAACGTTAGTGAAAACATGAGTTCTGTCAAAAGTCAACTCTTTCCACATACCAAAAATACTGAAAAAATTCTATATACTCAAACTGTGATATCACTTTGTCCTTTATCAATAATGAGATCATTAATACTATCAATCATATTATTTTCTCTTTATACCTTCATTATGCACATATCATTTTCTTTACAAAAAATATTTCAATCACTTTTCATGGTTACTGGAACCATTCCACATATACTTTCAAATACTTAAGAAAAAACAATAGTGTAACAATCCTTAGCTGTTTCATTATTCCATAGTACAAAAAATTACTTATACAACCTTACTCTTGATAAACATGCAATCATTCAACTACCTTCTTAAACCATTGACCGAGATACGTCATTTTATTCCACAAAACTTCTTTCATCTCATATATCATTTGTAGTCTCTTCATCATCATCAACATAAATACTACCCATACGACCATGCTGATTCTATTCATGAGATTTTCCCTTAGGGAATTGGTTTTCATAATGCCCATACATTCCACATTTAAAACATTTAACCATTGTTGATTTCTTAGCAATACCATTATCCTTGTCCCTGGTGTTAACTAAACCTTTTCCTTTTCAATTACTGGCTTTGTGTCCTTCTTTTCCACACCCAAAACATCTTCAAGTTCCTTTGAAACATTTTCCTTGATTCCTCTTCCCACATGATTTACATGAGGGAAATTAAACTTTATTTCCTCTATGATCATCATAAAATTTCCATCTTTATCTTATTAGCCGAGTCAGGAAACTTACCAATGTTGAGATTATATATCATATTATGAGATTTCTGATTAGGCATAATAAAAATTTATTGCCTTCCAAATCCCATTTCATTTGGTTTATCATGAATAATATCATTCCATTGTCCATCATATTCTCCATTAACATGAATCTTCCCATTTCCAGCCATTTTCTAAAACCCAAAAATAATAGTGTGAGAGGTAAAAATTACACAATGAAAACAACATAATCAAGGGGGATTACTCTCAATATCTAATATCTTAGGTTTAATACTAGGTTATTCATGATCGTTATCATAATTCTAGAATGTTAATCTATACTTATACTTAACCTTACAGACATACCTAGACATACCTTTGATATATCTCTATGGATCTCCATAAATATTTCGCATCATAGTTTTCAAAGGTTAACTAAACCTTTCCACTGATACCAACTATAGAGACCTAAGCTTTAGGTACATGGAAATCACATTAATTTTGTGGAATACTTAATACACAACAAAAACAGACACCCAAAGACCATAATAGTTTAGTGTCTTTGGAAACATGGAACATAATCTTCTAATCATGGTGAAATATCTTCAACATCTCCCATAAAGATCTTCCCATTTTGTTTTCTTAACGAATACCTTTCTTTATTTCTTGGTTAAAATAAAACATAGAAAGTGTGAGATAAAATTCTTAGTAAGGGTAAACATGGAGAACATAAAATTTAAACATCAAAATATTGGGCAATGACAAAAAACATGGCAGTATGTAAGGCATGGATCATAAAGGGACATTAACCATAAAATATTATAATTGGAATAAAACATGTAATTGTGGAAAACTAATAAGCACATATTATGATTTCCATAGTAGCCAAGGAATCTCTTCCATGACCATCATAGTGGAAGAAGCCCATTACTGAACCGGGTTTACTTGCCATTTCAGGCCTATAAAACTGAACTAGATTTACTTTCTGTTCCAGCCATGTTTATCTCATGTGATATAAATCTTTACCTAATGTATTAGAGGGAGATATAGGTCCCACCAATCTCATAATTAAATCATTCATACATGTGACACAAATTAAACATAAATCATTCATCATAACCCAACAAATAAAATGGATTTCATAAACATCATCCCATTATAAAATAATCCACATAAAACAATGGATATCATTTCATCATAAAAAAAATCAAACCATGTAAATAATAGGAACATTATACTTAAAACATAACCATATTAAAGGAGGTAATCTAAGATGGAAAATAGTTTTGAATAAAAACATGAAATGAATTCTTGAGGAGAATATCCTTTCTTCTTTAAAATCATTTTATTTTCTCAAAATGAAGTGAAATTTTAAAAGAAAAGAATTTTTTTGAAGATAATCATGAAATATTTTAGAGGAAACTTTATGTAAATAAGGCATTATGAAATCGTAAAAAAATCCATTCACGCCGTATAAGTTAAAAAAAACATTCTCCACGTACTTTTTCCAGATATTTCAAAAAGTACCTTGTATCATAAACAAAAGAAATATTCCTTCCATACCACATAGTAAAAGTCAAAAAGAGGAAAACACAAATTTAAATATACATGGAAGAATAGTAAAAACTTTATGAAAACATTTTTTTATAAAACATGGACATGAATGATAAATATAACCCCAGTAAATACTTACGAATAAACAAATTTCAGTAATATTATTATGTAATATATCTCATTATTATTCATTATATATACTTTATAATCATTCTTGAATGGTTAACATAGAGAATGAATCTCATCACATCAGGGAGACGATAATCTGTACGTACACACGAGCGATGATATAATTCCCATATTTATTGAATGGAATTGGAGTGGATGATATAATATCTCATAATTAGTACCATGTTATAATAACCATATATAGTTATTTATTGCATCATTATACACATTAAAGTATGTTGGTGATGAAAAATAGATTACACCACAACGTAGAGACGGTAAGTCATACGTACGCACGCGTGGTGATTTTATTTTTCATATGATGGATAGAAGGTGAAATATGGCTGTTTCATATTCATAATAACATATCAGTATACAATTTATACTAGAGTTATTACTTAATAATGAAACAAATCTTATAGATGAAGTAGAAGAAGAAATAAGTTTTAAAGAATCGGTAAAGGATATTACCTCTTCTTCGATGTGCCTCTTCTAAACCTCCTCTTAGGGCACTAAAGTTGGTCTTTTAAGAATAACAGGACCTATAGTATGTTTCTAGATAATTTTATAAGGGAAATGGGAAGTGTTTGGGCGATTTTGAAGGCTCAAAATAGAGTGAAGAGAAGAGGGAAGGGGTTCCCTTTTATAAGAGAGGAGAGGGGCACTTTTGGAAACCTAAAAAATATTAATTTATAATAAACTTAAACCCCACTTAAAAACTTAAAAAGTGACTCAAATTAGAATATGAGATATTATAAAGTTGTAATATTATCAAACAATCAAATTTAGACATGTTTTGTGTTTATTTTAAACCTTATCATTTTGATTTATCCTTATTTAATCTATTTAATTTCATTTGTGGTAATAATATTCTAAATTTTAAATGGTTATAAATATTTACTTATGTGTTGTGAATTTTCCATAATTGGATACTTTATGACATTTTAGACCATATAAATTTTAATTTTTAATTTTTAAATCTTTTTGTGATTTTTAAAAAATTTAATAATCTGTTATTTTTTATAAAATATCAATAGTGTCAATTTTGACACTATTCATTTATTTGAATTTAAATAAAATCCAAACATATGATAGAGTCGAACATAAATATTTAATAGATTCCTAACATGTCATATGAATCTATAAAATTCATGGATCACATTAATTAGTTCATATAATATTTATTTTAATATTTTTAAAATCATTTATTTGATATTTCCCTTAATAAAATAATTACTACAACATTTTTGTATAATTAATTAATATAATTATTTATTGCATAAAAATAAAAAATAAAATATATGATGAATAAAAATCTAATATATTTCATAATAATAATTTTAGTCGAATTTATCTTCTAAAACACCCTACTTTTAAAATGTTATGTTTATTAAATTATGAAGGTGACAACTTTGAAATCATTTAAAATAAAATAATATAAATTTCCTGATCTATTTTATATGGCTCCAAAGGGTCCACAAGTTGACACTTGGATTCTTATGGTATATATACACTCGACCAATAATTTTTGGTCCAGTTTTTGGGTCTTTTTATAGGTATTAGTATTTTTAAGAAATACTATATTATTGTTTTTTCACTAAATAAATAATTTCTGCATCATTAATGTATAAGCTATTAAGGTAATTATATATTTTTTAAAAATTAAAAATAAATTACCATGATAAAGAAATAAATTTTAGCTTTCAAATGAGTACTTATAATCCTATTTATATTCAGTTTATCCTTATATGAAAAATAATTTAATTATTAAAGTTTGAGTGAGACATATTTCACTTTCCTTTAAATAAAATAAATTAAAGGTCTTAATCTCATATAAGTGGGTTAAAATAGATATCATTTCGACCCAATTATATTTTGGGACTAAATATAATCATCCAATTATATTTAGACAATTTTTAGGGTAATTTTATAATATTAATTTTATCCTTAATTACATGATTTACCATTAACTGTGGTAAATAAAATTTATCGTAGTTACTATTCATAATGCCCAAAAAATAAAATAATCCTATTAAAATAATTTGTAACTAATGATTCCAAATATGGAATCCATTTTTTCTAAATTGAAAATACATAAGATGCATTAATTAATTTAAAATTAATCCCGTTGTCGAAACAAATGGGTTTTTATTTAAAACACTACAAGAGATTTAAATGTTTTTATCTATGAATTCAATGTAAAATTAATGATAATGATATAAATTATATTAAATGGTAAAAATATATTCTATTTAAACTTTAAAACAATTCAATATTATAATCTAACTATATAATTTATCTTGATGAAAAAAGTTTTTTAAGTAAATTTTTTTGAATTTTTACTATTCATCAAAATATGAAAGTTATCAGAAAAGTATGAAAAATTTATCCAAAGTGTATTTTTATATCCTAATTCAATATAATTAGTTTATTTTGTCAAATTAAACTTATAAACGTGTCAAAAAATAGATTTAAAATGGTTGCGCCATCAAAAGCCAACAAAGGTGCGTTTTTTTGAAAAATACTTATTTTATCTGAAGAATTGATTTTGTTCTCATACCATGATCTAGAAAATGTGTAAGATTAATGATAATGTTATAAAATAAAAATTTTGTTAATACTATTCATAAAGTCTAGTTCATAATAATATTATAATAATATATCGTTGTTTTAGTGAAACTCGGTATTGCGTACCACACAAGCTATCAAGGAAGGTCACTTTTGCGTGTAACAAAAGCCAAGTATGTTGTTGCATATACTGCATGATAATCTTGTTGTAGTATAAAATAGAAGATATCAATGAAATTAGAAAGAATCTATCTCATAAAATCTCAGGGTGTTACACTTCTTTTCCAAGAAGGCAGACGGGAGCCTCAGACTTTTCATGGATTAGCTAAAGTTGAATCAGGTGACCATTAAGAATAATTACCCCTTAACTAGGATTAATGATATATTTTATCAACATAGAGGGGATAATTAGGTTTTTAATATTGAACTTCATTCAGGGTGCCATGAATTGAGAGTCTAAGAAGATGATATACCTAATACTTAGTTTAGCAGCCAATATGGGAATTTCTTGTTTTTGGTTATGTTATTTGGTCTCACTAATTATATTGAAGTATTTTTGGAATTTATGAATCAGATATTTAATCAATTATTAGTCTATTAATGGTCATGTTTATGGATTACATTTTGGTGTACTCTAAGTCAGAGGAGGATCACATAGATGATTTGGATATCATCCTTTAAATCCTAAAAGAACAATTCTTATATGATAATCTTTCCAAATGTGAGTTTTTGGATCCATGAAATAAAATTTAAAGGTCATGTTATTTATGATAGGGGTTTCACAGTGGATTATAAAAAGATATAGGTACTATTATCTTGGGAGCATCCTAGAAATGTGTTTCTTATTCATAGATTTTTGGGTTCTAATTGTTATTAAGGGTAGTTTATTGATAACAATATTGTATCACTGATGAAAGATTATACCCATAAGGGTGTGAAGTTTGGGTGGAATAAAAAATGCCATATATATTTTTAGGAATTAAAGGTTAGGTTGACTTCATCTCCATTTTTTATTCTTCCATAATTAAATATAGTTTATGACATTTGCTGCAATGCTTCTTGAATGGGTTTTGAGAGTGTTTTAATGTATAGAAAATATGTGGTGTCCTATGGATCCATTTATTACCTCATGAGAATAACTTCCCTACCCATGATCTTGAGTTGACAGTGTTTTTGGATACACTCAAAATGTTGCAGCACTATCTCTTTGGGGAGCAGTTACAACATATTCTGATCATAAGATCTTGAAGTATATTTTCACTCAGAGAAAAATGAACATGAAACATACACACTGGGTTGAGTATATTAATATTTTTTATTTTTATATTTATTATACTATTGGGAATGGGAATGTGGCCACTGATGCGGTGAGTAGGAAAGAACTGACTCAACCCCTAAATAAATTAGTAGAGGAGTGGTATCTGATGAGTTTGTTCACAGAGATGATCTTGGAATTGAAAGAGGCTTGAGGGAAGGTGTTATTATCTTTGATGAAGTTTTAATCTTCTTTTTATGAGAAATTTCATCTTGAGTAGGTGATAGAAACTGATTTCCAATGATTTGGTAAAATCCTAAATGGGGGGGGGAGACCTTGGGTGAGTGGTCTTGGTCTCCCAATGGTGCTTTGTGTTTATAAAGCAGGTTGGCAGTTCTAATTTATTTAATATAGGAATTTATGGAAAATGGGCATTGGTATTGTTGGTTCATTCAACCTAGGAATACCAAGATGTATCATTTTTTGAGAAGCTAGTATTGGTGGATGAGGATGAGGTGAATAATTATATATTTCATTTCATAGTTCCTTACATGTTAGAGAATTAAGGAAGAGCACTAGATACTTGTTGGGTTATTTAAACCCTTACCCATTCTATTATAAAAGTGGGATAATATTTCTATAGAACTAAACTTTGGTTTTCCATGGAATCCTAGTGTGAGATATTTTATTGGGGTGATCGTTTATCAACTTATTAAATTGGATCATTTCCTTCTTATAAAGGAGACAATGAAGGTGGAACAAATTGGGAACTTTCATATCCAAGAGGTTGTGAGAATTCATGGGGTTACCTATATGATTGTGTATGATAGGTAGCAAAAGTTCACATCTTGGTTTTTTAAAGGTTTTCAGGATGTCATGGGTTCCTAGTTAAAATTAAGCAGATCATATCATCTATAGATGAATGGAAAGATACAGAGAACTATTCAGATTATTGAGGATATGCTCTGGGTATGTTTTCTTGATTTCAGTGGTTCATATAAAAATAATCTACCTCCGATTTATTTTATTATAAAAATAGTTTTTAGGATTCAATTAAGATATATCCCTTCAAAATGTTTATGTGAGGCCATGTAGATATCCCTTATGCTCGGAAGAGTTGGGAGAGCCTTCTTTAGTAAGGCTCAGTCTTGTTTAGAAGAGTAAGAAAAAGGTGAAATTAATTTGGAAGATATTGGTCATGAAACATAATCATCATAAATATTAAGAGGACCATATTCATCAGCTGCTAGAGTTTTAAGTTGGTGATCGAGTCTTCCTTTGAGTTTCACCTCTCATGAGACACCATCGGTTGGGTAAGTAGGGTAAGTCGGCACTGAGGTTTATTGGCCCCAATAAGATCATTGAAAAATTAGAAATGTGGCATATCAGTTGGACTTTCCATATCACTTGACTTTTATTTAAAACATGATTCATGTTTTCCAACTGAGGAGGTATCAACCAGAACCTTCCCATGTGATTAAATGGGAAGATTATGTTCTTGATCTCAACACCACCATGGTTGAGCAAGAAATTTAGTTTATGGATCATTGAGAAAAGGTAGTTCTGAGTAAAATAATTTACCAGGTTCATGTACTATGGAATTGTAGATAGGATATCCATGAGGCATGGGAGTGGGAATCATGGATGAGGCATTAGTGGTATACTCTCTTTACAAGTCTATAATCTTAAGCAATTTATAAGGATGTAAATATTTTATGGTGGGGAGAATTGTGAAGATCTCCATTTCACTATTATGGCTTAGTTTGAGCTTGGTTTATCCTTTGGGTCATTATATATATTTCTGGTAGTTACAAGTTGAAAATTTGTATTTTCAGATGAAACATGCTAGGAGCATGATTAAGGAACATATGTTACTACTAACTATGCGGTATGGACTTATGAAGTTACATCAACATTTTTCTTGGTTTGAGCATGGTTATTCAAACTATTTGGCTTGCCAAAGTAACCTTGTGGGTGTTTTGGGGTTATCCAAGGGTTTCAAAAGGATTGAACATAGTTTTCCAAAACAATGTGTCTTATCTACAAGAAACTGTTCTCCCCTTTTTTAAAGGATAGATGCCACACATGATGGACACAAGGTTTGTCTAACTGTGTGGAAAAACAATACATGTGGTTTTGAACCTCTAAAAAGTTATAATTTACCTCTTTTATAGTGATCATTTTATGTATAATTTCCTCATAATTCTCACTCTCAATCTAAACCTTACCCATCACTTTATAGGTTTATCTACATAGATTGTTGATGGATTTATTTTGTTCTTAATGGATCTCTTCAAGGTATGTTACATTTTTGATCGGTTTTTATCTTTTATTCTTAGATTATCACTAGATCTATTGTCCTATTGTCTTATTGGAACCCAATTGGGTTATCATAAAAAATATAAGGGTTTTAGTATATGTTTTATGATGTTTCTTATGGATCTAGGATTTCATGGACCCAATCTTCTCTTTCTCGATCTCTGTTTTTGAAGGTGACTAGGTTTTATCCATTATTGAAGAAGGTATCTCTATAAAAAGGTCCCAACACATTAATTTCTTTAAGTTCATGTAATTAATTTGGGTTCTTCAATGAAATTAATGAATTTTAGATCATGTTGGTTTTGATGGAAGAGATTCATGTTTTTAAAGGGGATTTTATTTAAAAAAAAGATTTGTAAACCCCAAATTCTCAATGAAATGCTTCAATGGGAGACTTGGTTCAAAATGGGTTTTCAAGAATGGAAGATTTTTTTTATTTTTTATGAAAATTCGTTATAAATAGTGATATTGGTTTTTAAATGATTTTAGAAAACCTATAAAATTGTGTAACCTTGGGTGTATTAAGAAATAAACTTTTCACATTAGTGTGCATAATGCCACTAGTGGTTTATCTAAATTTAGTGTGTGTAATTCCACTAGATATTATATCATATTGGTTCCACCTTATTACTAGATTAGGTATTTCCTTTCATGTCTAGCATGTATACCCATAGGTTAGAGCCCAAATGGTGTGACTTTTCATTTATGCTTGGTTTTTAACAAGATGATATATTTAATGGTTCTTTGATCACATACTTTTCTTATAGTGTATCCATGATTAGTTTTGATTATTTTTTCATGCTATATCTCATGTACTAGTCGTATTCCCTGTAATGTGAATATGAAAGGATATCCATGGAAATCAAATGATGATTTATAAAATGGTTTTATCATTTGAAAATGCTTCATAAAATGGATTTTTTGAAAATTAAATACTAATTCATTATTGGTATTATACTTTTATAGATTCTTTGGTGAAATTCTACTAGAATTTGTGCTCACACCCTAATTTTTCCATTGGTTAGTTGTAGATATCATTTTTTCAGACTCAGTTAAAAGGAATGGAATTATGTTGCATGTGGGTTTCTCTTGTTGGTTGTTGCCTTTTTAGTGAGATGGTGTGGTGGTGATGAATAATCACATAGAGAGTTTTTAGTCTGGTATTTTTATATCTTTATGGTTTGGTCTAATTTTCTTGACATTATATTTATCATGGTTATGTACTCGTTATTTTTCATTGTACTATATTTTTTCGTCAGTTATATATGAGAGATGTGTTCTCTTATTTCACCTCACCATGTGGTGGGACACCTTGGTTGACTTTCCTAGTTGACGTGAGTTGGTTCGTTATAGTTCATAAGATCCTATCAAGTGCGATACATGTTATATGATCCTTCTAGTTCTATTGAATCATAAAAATGTATTACATGATATAATATATATTATTTAAAAAAAATCACTTGAACATATGTTTTGGTGTAAATTATATAATATAACCTCATCAACTAACTTATTTAATGGTTTCCATGGGGGTAAATCTAGAATAGAACAATCCTAGGCTCTAGGAACATGCCATTGACTAGTTTTATTGGATCCACACATAAGAGAAGAAGAATAAAACATAAAAAAACTATCCTATTTCAATTATATATCAATAAGAAAATAATTTTAGTGAAATGTTACAAAACATATCAATTTTAGATTTATGTTTTGATACCCAATTCCCAATTGACCTAAAATCATGATGTGTTGATTATGGGATTCAAAGGTATTCATGAATCCTTGGTTCAATACTCACACAAAAATCCTAAATAAAATAAATCCTCAATATGATATTATATTTAACTAGGATTTTATGAATCAAAAATACAAATATAAAGTATATTAAATCCAAAGGTCATGGTATTTACTATTATTGATAGTATTGGTGTTCCCACATCCTAATCCACTTATTTTAGAAACTTAAAGAGAGAAATCTTGAAAAGTTAGTTCACAACATGATCCTACAATATTCATGAAAAAAAACTGAATTAAACCACAAAGATAATTTAAAACATCATTATCCATATCTTATACATACCATAACAAGAAATAAATTAGCTATAAAATATATATAGAGAGAGAAAAAATAATATGGAAATAAAAATAAAATAGAAATCCCAAACCCATGAAGATTGATAACAATTCATGGAGCTGGAATATTTCTTTATTGCGAGACACTTTCTACTCCATATAATCCTTCAATTAAGAAACCAAAAATTCTCTCCCGTAGTTATTTACTGAGTTATAATCATTTCCATTTAATCTATTTATATTTTACTATTTAAAAACATGAGAAACATTTATGCTAACTTGATCTTCAATAAAAAACAGTTTATATGCAAGATTTGTTAACCAATATATTAATAATACATTCATTTATGTTTTATTGGTGTAATTCATGGAGAGTAGCTAATTCATGGGTTGGTGGATTTTCTATACTTTCGGTGGTGGACCATGAAGACCTTAGGAGTTTGATTATGTGTATGGTGATTGTACCATATTTGTTTGAGAGAGACACATGTGGTGGGATCATGGATTAATTTGGATTTTGGGATTTAGTATTCGTATATGTGTTGGTGTATTTAGTAATTAGATCCATTTATGTTTGTTTTTGTAATTTCATGGGTTGGACCACTTATAGTTTGTTTTCTATAGAGGATTCCTATTGTAGAGAGAATTATTTTCTAGAATTGACTGTTGGTAGTGAATTACTATAGTGGGGAGTACCATAAGTCTTAGAATGAATATATTTTTGATACTTTAGTGTTAGGGATTTATAGGTGTGGTTTAGAATTGTCTTTGGACTTGATGATCAATGTTTCGTGTTTTTCACTCTAGTGAGAGAAAAGTGGCCACTTATAATTTCTATTCATGGTAATGTGTGATATATAGACTTTAAAGATTAGGTATTTTGGTTCTACAAGGTGATAATAAGGATACTCCTATGTTGGGGAGCATTAAATCAGTCAATGATGTACGAACCTCATGTCATAAGGGTTGTATAGTGATCCTCCATTTTCATACATTAATATTACATCATTTTCTCAGAATACTTTAAATATTACACAAATAGAAACCCAAAGAGCATATTAGTCTAGTTCCATTAGAAACAATGAAACATAAAAATTGGCACATAAGTGAGCTACAATATAAATCACAATAGGTTTTTCATGACTAGAATAGTTCTTAGACACATCATACATAATACATATATTTATAACTCAGGGAATGGAAACATAAAAAGGGGTGGGCTAAGATGCTTAGTAAGGGTAAAAAAGGGAGGCAAGTAAGTATAAACATGAGCATAAGGGTATGATAATGTGATCACGACATTTGAAGATCATACCCTATATATCAAAGATCATAAAAATGAATCATGGAATACCGATTTATAGTTCATAATACTTTAATTATAAGGGAATCAAGAGCATAATCCATGAAAACATAACATAGGAATAAAAAATTGAATTGTGGTAGACACATAAACATTTAATATCATTAACTATAAGTCAAGGTGAATTTAAAAAACTTAATAGGTAACTTAATGGGAAATACACCTACTGGGTGAGACACACCACCATCCCCAGTCATAGTCCTTTCCTTATAAGGGATCAAGTTTCACCATTTTCCCATAGTAGATCAGGTTTCCCCATCTTCCCATAGTAGATAGAGTTTCCCCATATTCCCATAGTGGATCGGGTTTCCACATATTATATAGTGGATCAAGACCATTTACATTAATAACATAATTATCTCATGAGATATAAATATTTACCCAATTCATTGGAGGGATATATAGGTCCCACCCATCTCATAATGAAACATTACATACATGTTCCACAAGATCATGAATAGTCATATCATAACCCCTGAAATCAAATGGGTGTTATAAAAATGTAATCATACCTTAACCTATGATAAAATATAGGTTTCATAATCACTTAATCAAATCATAACTCATGAAAAGAACTGGGTTTCTTAAGAATATAACCCGTGAAAGAGAAACAAGTTTCATAAAAATCATTCCATTAAAACATAAACCATTCCGAGAAATAATATGAATGGATAATTTGGATCAATTACCTATAAATGAATGAGGAACACCAATTAATGTTTTATTATATGTAAAATAATTTTATAATATCTTTTAAAAACATTTTTGAGGAAAATATCTTTTCTGCTTTGAAAAATGTTTTATAAAACATAAAACATTTTCAAAAAAAAAAAATTATTTGAAAGTAGATTTAAAAAATTATAAAGGAATATTGGATACTGTAAAAGATTTTTAAAATAATTTTTCTTAAAATATCATATTTAAAAATATTTTTGAAAACATTTTCGAAAACATGGTTTTTGAAATTCTTGGCATGTGTCTCAAAGAAGGAAAATTAAAATAAAACCACTTTACCATTTTTGTAACCTTTGAAACATAAATCCCATGAAAGAAAGAACAGAAAATGGATATTTAACTACCTATAAATTTAAGGATAATAATTATATAATATATTTATGGGTATTATATACACCACACAAAAGATTGAAGTGGTGAATAAGGTAGAAATCTCACAGAAATAAAAGAGAGACTAAAAATCTCGTTAATCTATGTCTTGAATCTCTTCGTAATCATAAAAAAATACTATATAAAAAATTTAAGTTTATTATAAAATTAAATAATAACTATATTATTATATCTAATACCATATAGGGCTTTATATCAACCTCTTATTAAAACTTTTATGTCTAGGTTACATTTCAGGTAATATCTTCTTTGTTCTTCGCTTGTGTCTTAATTTGTTATATTTTTGGTTCTAATACTTATATAATTATTTAAATAATTTAAACCATGATATAAATATAATGTATGTAAATTATATATCTATTTATAATCATATATTTAATATATAAATATGAGATGGAATACATTGTTCATGGAGATGGTAGCTGTACAAACGCATGAACACTGTTTCTGATTAGTTATCATAATAAAAGAAAAAAAGTAAATGAAATATATGTATATATTTTTATATAATAATTTTAATAGAATTATTATTTCATATATATAAAATAATTTTACCTAAACCAACCTTAATACATTCTATATAGAGTGTGAACTAATCACATCGCTTTGAGTAGGTGATAGTCCACACTTCCCCAAACAAAATTATTATATTCGCAAAAAATAGAAAGCATAAAGATATGTGTTATATAATAAATATAGAAGAATAAATACATAATAAATATCATATATAAAATATAAAAAATATTTTCCATCATAATTTCAAATCATGAGAGGTGTTAAAGGAAAAACAAACAATATTATTTCGTGAGGTGATGGTTCGCCATACACAAGAATGGTAAGTTTGTTACCCCTTAGATGGAAGTGTGTAAAAGTGTAGGTATAACCCTTAGTATAAAAATATATCTGTATATTTAGGATAATATGTTTATTATATAATAATGGAGCAATAATACTTGAGGGGGTGGATAATGAAAATTAAACAAATGAGCTTGAGGAAGGATGTTATCTCTTCCTTGGGTAACTTATTTTAGTTTGCACAAAAGGGATTCCTTGGATGTATTTATTCCTAAATAGAGAATTATAGAATGAATTTTGGGATGTGGGAGGAAATTTAGGTATATATTTTCCAATACAAATGGATTTATAGGTGTGAATAAGTGGGATGGGTGAGTTCCTTTTTATATGGATGAGGAGTGACATTCTTGTAAATTTTTGAAAAGGGAATTCCACCCATGTTTTTACAATATAAAGTGGATAAAATAATGATAAAAATACAATAAAATGGAATATAGGCTCTAAATATTTACATATAATATATTTCTTACAAGTTTACAGGTCATTTTGGGCCTTAATTTTAATGTTTATTCCTTATTAAGCTAACTTTTCTCTAAATCCATGTAGTTAATTTTAACCACTTACACTAATATTTTTGGTAAAAAAATAAAATGAACTTATTTAAAATTATAAATTATGATTATTAAAAACATGGGATCCATTTTTTGAAATTAAAATAATAGAAGTGGTAGAAATTAAATTAAAATTAATCCCACAGACAGGTCGTGACATCAGGGGTTTTAAGTAAATTATTTCAAAAGTTTGGAATGTTTTGATATAAAATTTCAATGAGAAATTGATTCCAATGAATTAAATTGGATTAATTTCTTTAGAATTAATCTCATTACATTTTAAAATAAAATTAAAATATAATTTAACTATATAAATAAATTATATGAAAAAATAGTTTTGAATTTAAATTCAGTATCTTTCACTATTCATTAAAAATGAAGCTTTTTAGAATAATTCATAAAATTCAACCTAAGTTAATTTTTAAATTATGAGTTAAAAAATTATTTTTATTTTATGAAATTAAATTTCAAAAATTTTCTAAAATTAATTATATTATTGTTCACAGATGGACATAAAAAATAGTTCTTTTAAGAAAATAGTATTTTTAAACATATAAATACTTTACTAAAAATTGTATGTATTATTTTCAATATGAATTATCTATAGAAAAAAGTTATAAATAATATTTAAAAATTAGTTATTACTATTCAAATTACTAATTTTAATGACTATGTTATAACTATCCCATTTAAATAATTAATATAATAAAATGTTGTTAAATAGAAATTCAATGTTGCATGTAACACAAGACAAGTAAGTATTGTTTGGAGCACAAGATTAACATGGGATAGTGTATAAATAAAGCTTTACTTAGTTTACCATGCAATGAAATACATAAAAGAAAATTAATTTATTTTAAAAAAAAGGTTTATAAAAACTCAAGGTGTTATATTCTACCCCCATTAAAATGAATTTTTCCCTAGAAATTCATCATTTTAATAAAAAAATGAGGATAATTATTCCTCATTATATCCTCAAGTTTCCACATAGCTTCCTGTAACAAGTGATTTCTCCACAAAAATTTAACTAGGTGAGTGTTCTTATTTCATAAATTTTTTTCTATATTATCCATAATTTCAACTAGTTATTCCTTATAAGAAAGATCCTTATCTAATGGTATAACCTCTGAGTTTATTAAATGTGAAGGGTTGAGTATAAAATTCTTCTAGAGAGATACATGGAACACATACTGGACATTATATAGATTTTGAGGAAGTTCCAAGTGACCGGTTTCCGTTTCAATATGATCAAGAATCTCAAAGGGACTGATATACATAGGGCTTAGTTTCCCTTTGTTCCTGAATCTCATAACTTTATTCTAGGGAGATATTCATAGAAAAACATTCTCACTAAATTCAAATTATATTTCATGCCTATAGTAATCGTAATAACTTTTCTACCATCTTTTAGCTTCCTTGATATGCTTTTAAATGGTTCTACCCTTCTCTTCCATTTCTTCAGCTATCTTAGGCCCCGATAGTTTTATTTTACCAAATTCATCCCAAAATGTTGGAGCTATACTTTTATTCTCATAGAGGGATTTATAAGGTGACATATGAATTCTTGTGTGAAAGCTATTGTTGTAATAAAACTTTACTAGAGGAAGGTTTTGATCCCAACCACCTTGGAAATCCAATAAACAAGATCTCAATATATTCTATAGGGTTTGAATTTTTCTTTTAGACTAACCATCCATCCAATTAAGATAAGTAGTACTGAAACCCATTTCTATATCAAGTTCTTGATGATTTTTTTCCAAAACATTGAGGTGAACCTCATATCCCAATCATATGTAATGGAAAGTGGTACTCCATTCAACCTTTCCACTTTTTTAATGTATATCTTGGAAAGTTGATCCAAAGATAATTATTCTCTAACAACTCCTTATTCAAATACGGTATTGAAGGAACACATACATGGTTCCTAAACCTTATCATTTCATCACGATTAAGGTTTAACATAAAAACATTTCTAACCTTATTTTTCATCTCTACATCTTTCTCCTGCGCCTCTTTAATATTCACTTAGATAGAGGGTTGAACATTAAATTGAGTAAGATAAAATTTCTCCCGTTCCTCAAGGATTTATAGATCTGTCCTTTTCAAATACAGAAATATGGGATATTTTTTGATCCACATCATGGATAATCTAGTATAATCCTTTTGACTCAAATCATCAACCACCTTGTTCACTTTACCAGGGTGGTAATGTACTGAGAAATCCTAATATTTTATCATATCTAACCATCTTCTCTAGTGCATGTTCAACTCCTTTTATGTGAATATATATTTTATACTTTTATGATCAATTTATATATCACAAATTTCTCTATAAATATATAGCATCCATATATTTACATCCAAAATTACCACTGCTAACTCCAAATCATTATTTTGGTATTATTTCTCGTAGATCTTGAACTATCATGAGGTATAAATAATAACCAGGTTTTTTCTACATAGGAACACATTAAAATCCCTTATTTTATGCATCACTATATATTGAAAACCTATCTCCACTATAGGGTAATGTAATAACAGGTGCACTAACCAACCTTCTCTTTAGTTCCTTAAACTTTTCCTCACATTCATCCATCCAGAGGATCATGTAACCATTCTAAGTTAACTTTGTTAGAGGATTTGATAGTTGTGATAAATTATCCACAAACCATTAATAATAATCCATATAAAATAAGAAAAATATGGATCTCATTCACTATGGTTGGTCTAGGACAACATTCAATATCCCCCATATTTGATGGATCTATTGCTATATCATATCTTGAGATTATGTGACCCAAAAATGAAATATTTTGTAGCCAAAATTTACACTTTATAATGTTTTCATATAGTTTCTCCTTCCTCAGTGCCTTTAGTAAAATTTTAATTTGGTCTTTATGCTCCTCCTTTACATTTGAATAGATAAGATAATCATTTATAAATACTACCACAAACTTATTGAGGTAATATGTAAAGAATTTATTCATCAAATACCTAAATATAGAAGGGAATTAATGAGACCAAAAGGCATCACTATATATTCATAGTGTCCATATATTGTATGTAATGGTGACTTAGGGTATATCTTCATTCTTGACCCTCAATTGATGATATCCAGAATGAAGGTCAATCTTGGAAACGTATTGAGCTCCACACAATTGATCAAATAAGTCATAAATATATGGAATAGGATACTTGTTCTTGATCATGATATTGTTCAACTATTAATAATCAATACAGAGTCACATTTATCCATGTTTCTTCTTCACAAATAGAATATATGTATGCCAAGGTGATACGCTTGGCCAAATGAATCCGTTATCAAGGTTTTCTTGGAGATTCTTCTTTAATTCCTACAACTCAATAAGGGCCAATATATGGGGAGTCTTTGAAATTAGTGTGGAACTCAGTATGAGTTATATCAAGAACCCAAATTCATGTTTTGGTGGAATACTAGACAAATCTTCTAGGAACAAATCCCTAAATTCCCAAACAATAGGCATATCATTGATTTCGAGTTTCTCTCCAACCATTTGAGACAAAAACGCCTTCTGAATTGGAATTAAGACCCATACATTGGATGTAATCTACATAGGAAGATCATATTTATTTTCACATTGATAGAATATTATAGGTTGGTTTTAAATATCAAATTTAACTTCCTTTCCTCAACAATTGATGTGTGATTTATGAGGAGAAAGCCAATGCATTTCTAAGATGACATCAAATTCAACCATGGGAAGAATGAAAAGATTTTTAGGAATTAAATTCACACAAATATAAATCAAAGAGGAATAATATACTTGAGATACAATCATCATAACATTAGGGTTTTTCACTACTACTTACAAATCTAATCATTTGGGTGGAATCTTAATCCCCATCGAAAATTCTTTAGATATGAAATAGTGGGTAGATCTAGAATCAAATAAGACATTGGCAGTTCTAGAGTGAATGGTAAGTGTACCTTTCACCAAGTAATTATCACAACTCACATTAAAAACAATTATAACATGTTATTTACCCTTATACCTTAGTTTAAGAGGTTTCTGATACTAATTATCATCACCAACCCTTGGGTTTGAGCATTGGTTAACATAATTCCCATCCTCCTTACACTTGAAACACTAAACTGTGGTAGATGAATTATATATAGATTTCCCTATATTTTTATCATTGGGAAAATTATTCCCATTAGTTTGGAAATAAATTTCTTGATGACCTTCCCTCATTCACTTAAAACATTTATTAGACCCCATAAGACAATTTCCTCCATGCTTATTTCCATACATGGATCATAAAATGAGGCTCATATTCTTATCTTCAAGGTTTTTATATTTTACCTTAAACTCAAACTTACATTTATTGTTAAAACCATGAGATTGATATGTAACTCCAACCTCCATTTCAACTTTGATTACCCAATTCACAATCTCTTCATAGCTACTAAAGTCTCTTAAGGGTAACACCCTTATTAGACTTGGATTTAAGCCACTGAAGAACCTATCAAATTTAATTTCAAAATCGATGATAATACTAGAAGAATACCTCAAAAGTATTGTGAAATTAGCCTTATAGGTATCTATATATTCACCATCCTTTTTCTTCAACTTAGGGAACTCATTTTACATATTCATATGAAGAACACCAGGAAATTACTTATTAAAGAATAGGTTCTTGAACTCAACCCAATCCATTGATTCAATTTCATCATGATTCCTCATATTATTGATTAGAATCCACCATTGGTATACTTCACCTTATAAAAGATAAAAGGATAGAATTAATTTATCATGATCCAAACACTGGAGAATAGAGAATATCTTTTTAGTTGTACTGATCCAGAATTTAGCAACAAGTAGATCAAAAGATCCACTGAAATAAGGTGGACGTCACCTCATGAAGGGATCAACAGAATGTTGTTCCCTCATTTTCTAATTTTTAATCTCAACATGATTCACATCTTGAGAAATATGTATGAGTATATAAATGAGGGTTTTTATTCTAGCTCCCATAGCATTTGGATGCTCAGGATAATAATCATTACATTATCCATCACAATCACTAATAATGCGCTTCCATCGGGTCCCAACCATTGACTAAAACCAAAAATCATTGTGTAAGAAACATTTTTCATAGTGAGTAACCATATAATCATGAAAACTACTTATAATATGTATAATTTATAACACCTTCCTTAATCTATAACACCCTATGTTTATCCTAGGTTATTCATATAAAAATTATTTTTAAATCCTAATGATGGTTCACAAAAGAATTTGTGGATTACCAAAGAATAACCCCCATAAGTTTCAAACAAGGTCTGCTTTATGGACCATTATCATTCACTAGGTTACACTTGATTCAGGCCCGACATACCTCGTAGGAGTTGTTACTCCTAGGTACATCTATGGAAGAACCATATCCATTTATAGTATCTAGACATGGATGTATTACTTTTAAACCACTCACTCTATCCTTTACAAAAATTCTAGGAAATTTTCATATACTTATACTTATCCTTAGACAGATCCTTAGACATGTTTTTAGAGTTATCAATAATTTCTTCTCATCCTAGTTTCCAAATTTTAACTAAACTTTTTCTCTAATGACAACTAAAGAGACCCTTTCTTTTCATACATTAATATTACATCATTTTTGTAGAATACTTAAAACATTACACAAATGGATTCCCAAAGACCATATTAGTAAAGTGACATTAGAAACATGTAAACATAAGAATTGATACATAATTGAGATACATTATATCCCACTAGGTTCTTTATGACTAGAAAACTTCTTAAAAACATCAAACATAATAATAATTTTTATAACCTAGGGAATGGAAACATAAAAAGGGGTGAAATAAAATTCTAAGTAAGGATAAACAAGGTAGATATGTAAGAATAAACATGAGAAAAAGGGAGCTTTGTAATCCAGTTTGTCCATAGTTATGTGTGGAACTTTATGTCTCGAAAATTCCCCCTGATTCTGTGCGGATTAAAGTGTAGGGAGAGATTCAACACAAACAATGTGTAGTCTATGAAACATGGTTTGATTTTTGTAATTCCTATAAGAAAATGGGCCATACCATGGTTTCTTATAAATTTGTGAGGAAGAATTTGGCTCATATATAGGTAGAGGATCCAAGAAACAATAGTAGGGGGACGTGCATGAGTGAAGATAGTGGTAATACTTTGGAATTTAAACTAGTTTGTGCCAATAGTGGTCCTAAAACTGGAAAGCTACAAGTGAAGGGGGATCTAGGATATAGTCCCGTTCTTGTAGTTATGGGTTCTTTGAGGCAAGTTCCAGTTCCCAATCCAAACCCTAGTGTAGTAAATGTGTTTTAAATACTAAAGAGAGATTTGGGGGTGCATTCCAGTGGTAATGGAGAGAAAATACAATACATCGAACATGGGTGCTAGTAAGGTGGTACCCCTAGATAATGTAGTTTCAATTTATAGTGAAGAGGTATTGAATGACCTGTACATGCTTCTAGAAGGTGGCTCACATGGTGGTAGTAGTGAAAGAGTGAATGAGGTCCATCAGGAGGATATTTAAATTGAAATGGATTTATCAAATACAGCCAAGGTAACCGAGGTGATTGAGGGAGTCTGTGAGGACCAAGATACTGGAGAGGGATATCAACGTTTGGCTATGGAGGATACCTCAATGCAATTTCAATTTATGAGACAAGGATTTCACCAGGAATGAGTCTCAGAGCTACCAATATAGGCCATGTGGGTGACCCCTTCTTATGCTGAGAAGGTTATATTTGGTGAAAAAATATGAACTATAAAAACCGGTTTGTAGTGTTGGGAGAGGACGACTACTAAGCTAGTGGTGAATGAGATGGGATGGAGGGAACCCATAGAGAAGAGAAGGACCACTTGGTAGATGAGGGAGCTTCCCATGAGAAGACTGACGATCCTTTGATTTTCCTTGATGAGTCTAAGGAAATGTTCATTGTAGAAGAATATCTTAGATCCTCCAATCATAAAGTAAAGTAAACTACTATTGATTTAGATGGATTTATTAAGAACAACTAGAGGGCACTTCATAGTAATGGGTATTCTAATTTACATAGTCCTCCAATCACTAGATCTGCAATTAAGGGAAAGATTCCCCCAAAGGCTCCTATTACTATGATAAACCTATATATAATGGAAAAAACATCAAGTGACATGGTTTCTTTAGATGGTGATGCATTTGTCTCGACCAATACCCTGAGCGGTATAAAGATGAGGAATCCTAGACAACGACAGGAGTCAAGCTCCACTGGATACCCGCAGCGACAGATATCCTCAGTGCTGAAACACATGGACCTACATATGCACTCAGATGAATAAATGATAGAATAATTAATGGACATGAAATCATTAAAGAAGATGTGAAGAATTCTTCGTGTGACCACCACTAAGGAGGATAGTGATTGGATTGATAAGAAGGCCGGTATTCTGCTGAGAGGCTTCAATATGCGGAAGATCAACATGAAGAAATTCACGAAATATTGGGAAAAAATAGCACATCTGTATAAAGTAATCCTAAATGGATACCCTAACTCACTGGTAAATTCTATTCCCTGGATTTTTTTAGGGAGAGGGATTCCAATCGGATCAAACTATTTTTCAAAAAATTAGTAATTTCTTTTGGTGTTTAATCTTGTGAGGGTTCTCACATTCCCATTAAAAGCTATTTCTAAATAAAAAAGTAATGTTGGAAAGGTATGATAACATGTTCATGCCATTATAAGATCATACTCTATATATAAAAGATCACAAATATGAATCAAAAAATAAAGATTGACAGTTCATAAGGCATGAATCATAAAGGAATCAAGAGCACAATCCCTGAAATCATGACATAAGAATAATAAATTGAATTTTGGAATACACATAAACATTTAATATCATTCCTTATAAGTCAAGTAACATTTCCAAAACTTAATAAGAAACTTCATGGGGACTCCACCTACTTGGATGGACACGCCACCATCCCCAATCACAATCCTTTCTTTATAAGGTATCTAGTTTCCCCATCGTTCCATAGGGGACCGGGTTTCCCCATTTTCCATTAGTGGATCAGGTTTCCCTATATTCCAATAGTGTATCGAGTTTCACCATTTTCCTATATTGGATCAGGTTTCCCCATATTCCATACTGGATCAAGCCCGTTGACTTGAATCCCATTATTATATCATGAGATAAAAATATTTACCCAATGAATTATAGGGAGATATAGGTCTCACACATATCATAATGAAACCATACATACATGTTCCAAAAGACAATAAAAAATTATATCATAACTTATGACATGAAACCAGAATCATAAATATGTAATAGTTCCTTAACTTGTGGAAAAATACAAATTTTATAATCATTTAATTAAATCATAGATCATGTAAAGAAGTAGGTTTCTTAAGCATATAATCTGTGAAAGAGAAATATGTTTTGTAAAAATAATACCATCAAAACATAAACCATTATGAGAAATAATATAAATGTAAAATTTGGATCAATTCCCCATAAAGGAATGAGTAACACCAAATAATTTTATCTTGTATAGAAAATAATTTGGGAAGATCTTTTAAAAACATTTTTTGAGAAAAATATTCTTTTCTAGTTTGAAAATTAAATTTAAAACATAAAACATTTTTGAAATCATTTTACTTAAAAAATAGATTTTAAAACTTATAAAGGAATCTTGGAAACCATAATAGTTTTTTAAATATTTTTTCTTAAAATATCACTTTAATTTGTTTTTGAAAAACATGGGTTTTGAAATTCATGACATGTGTCTCAAAGAAGAAAAATTGAGACAAAACTACTTTACCGATTTGGTAACATTTGAAACAAAAATCCCATAAAATAAATATCATAAAATGGACATGTAAATACCCATAAATTTAACATTAATAATAATATAATACATTCATATTATATACACCACCCAAAATATTTTAATGGTGAATAAGACATAAATCTCATAGAAATAAAAGGGAGACAAGAAGTCCCCTTACATTATGTCTTGAATATCTTTATACTCATTAAAAACTCATGTATAATAAATATAAGTTTATTATACATATAAAATAGAACCATATTATTATATCTAATACCATATATTGCTTTATATCACCCTCTTATTAACACTTCCATGTTAAGGTTACGTTTTAGGTAATATCCTTTTTGTTCTTCAGATGTGTCTTAATTTGTTATATTTTTTTCCTCATACTTATATCACCATTAACAAAATGTAAACCATGATATAAATATCATTTATATTAATTTTATATGTATTTATAATCATATATGAAATATAGAAATATAAAATGGAATATACTGTTCATGGATATAGTAGGTCGTATGTACACATGAACACTATTTCCAATTAATTATCATATTGAAAGAGAGAAAGTAAATGATATATATATATATAAATATAATTATTTAAATAGAATTATTATGTTATTATGTCATATATATAATATAATTTTACTGAACATAACCTTAATACATTTCATTTTGAGTGTGAATGAATCACATCATTTCAAGGAGGCGATAGTCCACATTTCCCCAAACAAAATTATCGTATTCACAAAAAATGAAAAGCAGAAGGTATATGTTGTATAATAATTAATGAATCATAAATAAATCATATATATCATATATATCATATAAAAATATATTTTCCATCATAATTTCTAACCATGAGAGGTGTTAAAGGAAAAATGAACAACATCATTTCGTGATGCGATTGTTTTCTATACACAAGAATAATAAGTTCGTTACCCATTAGATGGAAGTGTGTGTAAGTGTTGGAAAAATAATTAGTATAAAAAATATAAGTATATTTATTATTCTTAGGTTATTATATAATCATGGAATAAGAAGAGTTGAGGGGGTGTATAATGAAAATTAAACAAAAGATCTTTGGCAAGTATGTTACCTATTATTTTGTTAACTCCTTTTGGTTTACACCAAATGGATTTATTGGATGGATTTATTCACAAATAACAGTTTGGGGGGGTGGGTTTGAGTGACTTTTTATAGTGGAGGAGGAGTAGAATTCTTGTAAATTTTTGAAAAGGGAATTCCACCCATGTTTTTACTATGTAAAGTGGATACAATAATGTTAAAAATATGATAAAATGAAAGATATTGTAGAAATATGGAAATCTAGTGGATTTTTGAAATGTTTTTTGTTCATTTTGGGTACTAAGTTTAAGGTTTAGTCCTTTGTTAAGTTGATTTTCTCTTAATTTATTTTAATTAATTTTAATCATTTTCACTGATATTTTTGGTAAAAATATATGTTGAAAATATTAGAAATTATAAATTATTATGATTCCAAATATTGAATCCATTTTTTTAAATTCAAATCACAAATGTGGAAGAAATCAATTTAAAATTAATCCCATAGATGGGTTGAGACGTTGGGTTTTTTAAAGTAAAAATGTATAAAAGTTTGGAATGTTTTGATATCTAATTTCAATGTGAAATTTGTTCTAATGAACTAAATTAGATTAATTGATGAAAAATTAATCTCATTAAACATTAAAACCAAATTAAAATATAATTCAACTATATAAAAACTTATATGAAAAAGTAGTTTTGAATTAAAATTTAGTAGTTTTCACTATTCATCTAAAAATGATGTATTTTAGAAAAATACATAAAATTAAAACTAATATAAATTTTACATTATGAATTAAAAAAATATGTTTAATTTATCAAATTCAACTTCTAAAATAATATAAAATTAATTTTATTGTTGTTTACAGAAGGAAATAAAAAGTTCTTTTAAGAAAAAAGTAATTTCAAACATATAAAGACTTTACTAAAAATTATATGTCTTATTATCAATATGAATTATCTATATATTTGTTTTTAAATAATATTTAAAAATTATTTATTACTATTCATATTACTAAGTTTAACAGCTATGTTATAACTATCCCATTTTAAAAGTTAATATAATAAAATATTGTTTCTTAGAAACTCAGTGTTGCGTGTAACGCAAGCCAAGTCAGTGTTGCGTGTAGTGTAAGACTACCTTGTATATTATATAAATACTATTTTATTTAGTGTATAATTAAATGAAATATATTAAATAAAATTAATTTATTTGAATTTTTTTTCATAAAAACTAGGCGTGTTATAAGTTGTGGGTATAGTGAAGTCGGTCGGTGGATGGTTGAAATGGTAGTGGGTTAATGGTGAGTGTGAATAACCGATTTGGAGATTTAGGTGTGATTTTGGATGGAATCCATTTGTTGGAAACAATATTAGGATGGTTTTAGTATTATTTGAGAGTGTATTAGATCTGTGGAGTACTGGTGCTCATGAGAAGAGTGTAATAATTTGATGGGATGACTGAGGATTCAAACATAGAATCACACTGATTGTATCAATTAGACCTCAGTGTGGGTGTTTTGATGATACAGTGATTACTTCATGCGTTTATGTATTGTGATCAAGAAATGTAGTTAAGTGGTGGTGTATTGGTGGTTGAGGTAGAGTGTTTTCAAGAGAAGTTGGTTAAAGAAGGACTGAATGGTGTTGTTTGCATTGTATTTGATGTAGTAAGATAGAAACCACATCAGGAGAATTATTAAATATGTTTTTGATGTTTTATGAGGACTAGATAGGTATTTTTGGAAGAAATATAGTGTGTTTGGTCTTAGTGTTTATATTTACACAGTGGAAACACATTCGATGATCATAGACAAGACATGAAGGGTTAGTCATGAATTGATGACCAAGGTAGGACATAGTTCATATTATAAAGACTACAATAGATTCTTGATGATAAGAATCCTTACGTTGGGGAGTTTTTAATGAATCATGTTGTTAAGGGTTGAGAATTATCAAGGGAGTTTAAATTTTTTGTTTAGTGAGGAGTTGGTTTTGAGAAATAGGGATCAGATTGAGATTTTACATGTTTAGAAAACATTAAGAGGTCCTTTTTGAGGTGGGTTGAGGCTTAGAAGATTCCTCAAGGGATCAATAAGATGTTTGAGTAGTGGTCAGGGTTACGAGTTATTGGAAAGTTAGTACTACTAGTTATTAACATTGTGATGACACATTCACACCATGAATGACCATTTATGGGGATTTTATTATCCATGAATGGATTCATGGGGGGAGGATATTACTACCCAAATAAATTCATTGTGAAAATAGGGTTCACACTATGAAAGTACCAAGGCCTAGGATATCCCCTCTATTCTAAAGAGGATTGATAGCTTGAACCCTCTATTCATGCTATGAACTAGTATCAAGTGTACAATTTTTAGGGCCATATGACAACTTATTGGGGTCTTCTTTTAGGAATCCTTCAAGTTACTATGGTTTTGGTCAAATGAATATAGAGGGATAAACCTATTTGGATCTCCTATTTCCTATTTTATGGCCCTTTTATCCAATGTATTCTTAGTTTTTCCTCACACCAATTTGAGGTAAGGTCCCACACTCATTCTCCTCATTCTCCCTTGTTGTTCACCTATAATTTTGGTTCGAATGGTAAGGTTTTGGAGGGATGATTTTTCTAGAGCATAGAAAAATAATCTTTCTCATTAGATCTTTCATTAATGACACACATTGGATGTCTCAATAAGAGGAAATAAATCCCTCATTCTTCGTTTACAATAAGGAATGATTCCCTGAGAGTTTCTTAAGTGAATTTAGTAATTTTGGGTGAAATTGGATATTGAACCAGCAATATAATTTGGGATTTTTTTGTTCCTTAGGTATGGGTGCATAACTAGATGGGAGTAAACCTTGTTTCTGAAGGTTTCAAGTTCATTTCATCACTTGGTGAGTTTGGTTTCAATTATTCCAATTTGGAATATTGGTATTAATTGTTTGATTTATTAATTTTCTAGTTCTTATTGATGAGATAGGTTCTTGTGTACTCGAAGGAGGTTATTATAAGCTTAAGGATGATTTATGAATCTTATTTTTGGTTAGGGACCCTTAATTTACTGCATCACCTAGTAATTTTGTGATTTTATGTTTTTTTCCATTATTAGTTTATTGTATACATTTTTAATGCTTGTTTTATATTTCCCCATAAAGTAGGATAAGCATGTATTAGCCTACAAGTAAACATAGACCACAAAAATCACTAATTATTTGATGGTGGTACCCAGGTTGAACAAGTATTAATGGCCTTCCTTATGGATTTCGCAGAGGCATGAGTTTTTTTAAAGAAAAAGAGACTTCCTTTTTAAAATTTGACTATAAAAAGAGAATTTTATTAAAATGGAATATAAAGGAAACTAGTTTATTTGATAATTTTTTTTGAAATGGTATTTTGAAATGGTAAAGGGGTTTTCTGTGGAATGTTTTGATAGGATTATATCCAAGGTCCTTGTGTGAGTAAAGCATCATATGACACTCTTTTGAAATTGTTTAGAAAATGTGAGTTGAATTATATTTTAAAGGAAATATGAGAGGTTTTATTTAAAAAGTGGTTTTGGTTTGTTTAAACATATGTGGGTAATGTCCTATTTTACAAATATTGTGTACTCGATATGTACTCTTGATTATGATTGCCTTATGTACTTTTTTTGTATGACGTTGCTTGCTAACGATGTTCTATTTTGTATCAAAGTGTGGGGGAGATCTAGGTAGACATAAGGAGACCCTTTTGAGGCTAGAAAATTCTTAGAGTGATATATTGGATTTTAGTTATAGTCTCTTTTATTGTAAAGGTGTTAGAAACATTAATGGGATTCATATATGAAATCCTTTAGTGGTTTGGTAGGGAGAATCTACTGGGTATCCCATGATCGCTGTTCTTGAAATGTGTCGTTGGTTTAGTGTGTTTAGTGTGATATTATTGATTATTGTTGCCTATTTCTTCTGTCCTAAGATTCATAGTGGTAACCCAATATTGAGAGAGAATATGGTGGGTTGAGATAATAAGAAATATAATAGAGATCGTTAGATAACCATGAGCGATATGGTTTTTCCTTAAGCATATGTGATTGATTTGGTCACCCCCAATGTAACATAGGAAACCACAAGTGATATGGTTTAACATTGGGAATTCATGAGTGATATGGTTGGTCCTGATGTAACATAGGAATCCGTGAGTGACATGGTTTGACCTTTGGTATCCATGAGTGATATGATTGAACTTGATATAATGTAGTCAACAATCAGTGATATGGTTTATCCTTTGGTATCCATGTGTGATATGGATAGCCTATAATTTGATGATTTAGTTAGTTGTGAGTGAGATGGCTAATCCCAATGTGGTGGAAATCGACTGACTATGAATGTGATGGTTGATCCCTTATATGATGATATAGCACCCCTTGAGTGAGAAGGGATGACCAAATGATTGGTATTAGATAAGATATGTATGAAAACCTTCTCTGAGTAATTTTTTATGGAGTAGGAATGTCATACATGGTGAATTCTTCTAGTAATTGGGTGAAGTTTGTGTGGACAGGTGTTGTGGTGGCTTAGTCAAAACACGATGACCTAATATGTATACATGTATGTGAATAGTGTGTTATGTTTCTAGGTGGGTGTGTTATATATAATTTACTTCCTATTTATATGTATTGTATTCATATCCACTTGATCACAACAACAATAAAAAATGTTGAGGCATTGGGGATTCCTACTGCATCATTAGACTCACCCCTACCCGTGTACACAATATGGGTTTCAATGTATGAGGGTAAATGTTCATGTATTCACTTAGGACATTGTTACTTCTTAGTTATGGACACTTGGTATAGGTCTAGATGGTCATGGATGTTGAGGACTTGTCCAGATGAGTTTGTCAGTTAGGCCAGAGGCCAGTGTATTTATTTTCAGTTATCATTCAATATGTTAACTGGACACTATACCTTTTATTTATATTTTATGTCATGTTTATTTATTTTTGTTACTATTTTATGGTTGATACATTATATATAAACTTTTTTATCACTTTATATTATATATAGGAGGGGACAGTGGGATCCCTATTATATATCTATACGTTTTATAGGATGTCAGATATATAGAAAGGTCATTCCATATTTTTTCTAGAATTTGGGCATGAACCTTGGTCTTATTTTGAGGGAATCTTGTCTGCAAAACTATAATAAGCCCTTAACACTTGTCAGTTACCTCTAACATATTGTGAGGTGAACCTGAGGTCATGTAGTTACTCTTTCATAGGTTCTAATTGTGTGACACTCTATGGGTCACAACTATTCCTTAGTTTGAGCTTGGTTTATCCTTTGGGTTCTTCTAGAGGTTTCTGGGAGTTGGAGGTTAAAAATTTGGATTTTTGGAGGAAACATGCTAGGCACATGGTTGAGGATCATGATTAGTACTAATTGTGTGGTAACTGTGTGGTATATCTCTATGAGTTTATATACACATTTTTCATGGTTTTAGCTTGGTTAGTCAAACTATGTGGCTCAAAAAAGTAATCATACATGTGTTTAGGGGTTGTCTAGGGGTGTCACACAACTTGATCATGGTTTTTCCAAAATGTGTGGATCATATCTAGGAAACCATGCATCCTTTTTTTCAAAGGATAGAGACTACACATGGTTGGTGTAAGGTTTTTCTAATCATGCATCCAAACTAGGCACACAATCCTGAACCTATAAAAAGATAGAATTTACCTATTTCCCTGAGCATTTTTATGTCTAATTTCCTCATAATCCTCATTAGTCTTTACCTAAACCATACCCAACACTATATAGGTTTCTATCTTTGCATTCTTGATGGATTTTCATCGTTCTTGATGGATCTCTTCAAGGTATGTTTCATTTTAGATCATGATATATCTTTTATTATTATATCCTTACTATATCTCTTATCCACTTATATTTTTGGAACAAAATTTGGATACTATTCTTGGTATAATGGGGTTGAAATAGGTTTTATGTTGTTTCTTATGGATCTAGCATCATGAGGACCCGATCTTTTCTTTCCTGATCTCCTTTTTTGAAGGTGACAATGTTTCTTAAATTCTTAAGGTATGTGTCTCTATAAAAAGGTTATAACACTTGAATTTATTTAATTTATTGTAAATTCATTTTGGTTTATTTAATTAAATTGATTTATTTTTTATCATGGTGGTATTTATGGATGAAATTCATGTTTTTAAATGGGGTTTTCTTTAAAAGAAGATTTGTTCACACCAAGTGCTTGATGAAATGATTAAATAGTGGCTTTGGTTCAAAAATGGGTTTCCAAGAAAGAAAAATTTATTATTTTCTATTAAAATGTTCTATAAAAAATTTTCACAGTTTTTAAATATTTCTTTCAAACTTATCACATAAGGTAACCTTGGGTGCATCAGAATACAAACTTGTCTCTTTAGTGTGCATAATTACCTTAGTTTTTAATGTCAATATAGTGTGTGTAACTTCACTAGAGGTTATATCAAATTGGAGCCACCTTATGCCTAAATTTAGGATTTCCTTTCATATTTGGCATGTATTCCCATATTTTAGAGCCCAAATGGCGGGATTTGTCATTTATGCTTGTTTTTTTACATGATGGTATATTTCATGGTTATTTTATCACATGATTTTCTTATGGAATGTACATGGTTAGTTTTGATTATTATTTCATGATATATCTCATGTAATTTTCATATTACTTATTATGTGAATATAAAATTCTTTTCATAAAAACCAATGGATGATTTAAAAAAATGGTTTTATCTTATGAAAATGAATTATGAATTGGATTTTGTTGAAAAGATAAAAGTAATGCATTATTGGTATTATAATTTTTATATATTATTTAGTGAAATCAAATTGGGATTTGTTCTCACACTATATTTTTTCATTCATGTGGTTATATATGTTGTTTTTTTGGTCTGAGGTAAAGTGAATGGAATTATACAACATGCCCATTTTCTTGTTAGTAGTCACCTTCTTAGAGAGATGTTATGGTGGCGATGACTGGTAACATAGAGACCTGTTATTATGGTATAGTTTTATCTTTCTGGTTTGGACTATTTATATTTATGTTATATGCATCATGGTTATTTACTCTTTATTACTCTTTGTAATATTTTTTTCTTTAGTTATACATGTGACATTTGTTCCCTTGTTGCGCCTTACCATGTGATGGGCCACCTCAGGTGACTTTCCTAGTTAGCCTGGGTTGGTTCATTATAAAATGGCATCATAGGGAAATAACCATTCTGAAGTTTTAATACACTAACTAGGTTTTCCTTAGGGTCTTTGGTAGATAGGAGTTATGACCATCAAAATTTAGTTAGTAAGTTTGGGAGGGTTTTTGGACAACTCACTTATGTGTTTGAAACTGAGTTACCATGGGTGGTATGATATTTTTTCCAATATTTATACTTGGTGTTTGAGGTTATTTGAATAAACTTGATGCAAGTTTTATTTAAATGAATCTATTCATTTTGAGGTTATATCCTTCATTTTTTTAATCTATAATTTCTTTTAAATTCTTTTTGTTTAAAATAATTTTATTTGGATCCTAGAAGTTGGTCTTATGATAATTTATTTTCTCATAAGTTGATTGGTTACTGTATTTTTATTAGATAATAAATCTAATAAGATATCTTTCTAATAATATTAGGGAATCTGTGAGAAAAGTTCCACATGAAAATCGTCCTATGGACCCTTCTTTAGTGGAAAATATAATTCACACTATTCAGAATTGAGGTCAAGTGGGTTCCAAGAACCCAACAAAGATGATAGATAATGGATTGAATTTGAATAATTATAATCCACCCATATTACATAGTAACAAGGTAACCTATTAATATGAGTAATGAATTGATTAGATTGAGAGGATATTCAACTTCTTGAAAATTCCTAGGGAATCTAAGGTGGATTTTTCCATGTATATTCCTGACGGACTAGGAAGGATATGGTGGGACTCTATTATGCAATAAAAATTACATGAGGATCTTACCTAGGTTTCATTAAAAAATATATTCAAACAGTAGTTTTATCTTGAGATGCTATGTGTGGTGAAGACCTATGAATTTGTATCCTTAGAGTAAGGGGGGCATACATTTTTAGAGTATTCCACATATTTTACTAAGTTGGTTCACTTAACACCGGATCTTGTCACCAATGATTACCTTAATTCTTAGAGGGTTGAGAAGGAAATGAGGGATGATATTCAATTTATGATGATTCTCTTGTTCCATTTTACCGTTTTGGAGGTATTTGATAAACAAACTCTGGAATAGGCAGACATATCTAGGAAAAACGTTTTGGGTGGATCTTTGTTGGTGAAATTGTTAGTAAGGGTTTGTCATCTAGCTAGAAAAGGAAGTGCAACGCTTGACCATTTTATTTAGGACCAATTCTATAGGCTTCTTCAAAACAAAATCAGGTTATCTTCTATCCACGTGGAAGGCCGGGTCATACTAATCCTAACAGCATGGAATCACCCCAAAATCTTGATCATTGTATATAATCAGGTCCTCTCAACCATTTGTGTGGAAGGATGTCCCAAAGTTGTAAAGCAGAATCCACTATCACTAAGGAATAATAGGTTTGTTCCAATTCCCCCAAGGGTGGTAGGTCTTTCTCTCAAGCCAAGGGAAATGCACATGTGGATAATAAATATTAAGGAGGAGCTAAGGCCAGATGTCATTACATAGTGGAGTGTACACCAATGGAATCAAATGCAGGGCAGACTACTATTAGAGGAACAATGTTTATTTCATCTTCTATGGTACTAGACTTGTCTGATATTGGTGCTAATAATTATTTTATATCATCAAAGTTGGTTTACATTTTGGGCTTACATTTGGAGCTTGTACCAGTCTTATTGGATATTTCAACACCTTTGGTAAAGAGATCCAAATAAGGTTTTAAATGTACTACTTTTTTGGGGTTGATAGATAAATTAAAGATGGTGTGGGATTTATTAGTTCTTGATCTTGATATATTTGAACTTATTATTGACATGGATTAGATGATCTGTGTTAAGTCTCTAATCATATGTAATCTTCATTGCATTTAGTTTCTATATCCTAATGTATCACATCATGTATTTTAGGATGAGTTTGATTATAGGTCTGGTAGAGCAGGGCCTATTGTACCATATGCTGGGGTGATATCATGCTATTTGTTAGAGACGTTCCCTGATATATTTAATCCTCATTTTATTAGTCCACTTCCCATAGTGGTATCTTCATACTATAAGGTCTTAACGGATGAATTTTCTGGTTTACCACTATAGAGAGAGGTTGAGTTTACCAATGTTCCACTTCCTAGTGTGGGGCCCATTTATATTACATCTTACCGCATGATGTATGATGAGTTATAGGAACTTAAGGTTCTGATTTCATACCTTGAGTCTAAGAGGTTTTCTAGTCCTAGCATGTCACCTTTGTATTTCCCTGTCTTCTTGTAGAGACCCAAGCTTGACGTACATGGACATTACATTACTTTTGTGGAATACTTAATACATAATAAAAACAGACACCCAAGGACCATAATAGTTTAGTGTATTTGGAAACTCAGAACATAATATTCTAATCAAGGTGAAAGATCTTCAACATCTCCCATAAAGATCTTCACCTTTTGTTTTCTTACCTAAAAATTTTCTTTATGTCCTGGAGAAAATAAAACATAGAAAGGGTGTTCTCGAATGCTCAGTAAGGGTAAACATAGAGAACATAAAACCATCCATAAACATTTGAATGTAAAAACATGAACATAAAATTTAAACATCAAAATCATAAGCAATGAAATAAAACATGGCAGTACATAAAGCATGGATCATAAAGGGAAAATAACCATAAAATAATAGTATTGGCATAAAACATGAAATTGTGGCAAACTAATAAGCACTTATTACGATTTCCATAGTAGCTGATACATTTTTTCCATGACCATCATAGTGGACGAAGTCCATTAATGAACTGGGTTTACTTGTCATTCCAGCCCTGTATTACTGAACCAGATTTACTTTCCATTCCAGACATGTTTATCTCATGAGATATAAATCTTTACCCAATTCCTTGTAGGGAGATATAGGTCCCACCCATCTCATAATTAAATCATTCTTACGTGTTCCACAAAATAAAATAAATCATTCATCATAACCCAACGAATAAAATGGGTTTCATAAACATCATCCCATCATAACATAATCCATATAAAACAATTGATATCATTTCATCATAAACAAAATCAAACCATGTAAATTATCATAACATTATACTTGAAACATTACCATATCAAAGAATGTAATTTGAGATGGAAAATAGTTTATAATTATTCTTTAAATGAATTCCTGAGGAAAATATCCTTTCTTCTTTCAAATCATTTTCTTTTCTCAAAATGACATGCAATTTTAAAAGAAAAGATTTTTTTTGAAGATAATCATGAAATCTTGTAGAGGAAGCTTTATGTAAATAAGGCATTATGAAATCCTAAAAAAAATCCATTCACGCCGTATAAGTTAAAAAACATTCTCCTTGTACATTTTCCAGAAAAGTAAAAAAGTACCTCGTATGGTAAACAAAATAAATATTCCTTCTATACCACATAGTAAAAGTCAAAAATAGGTAAACACAACTTTAAAAATATATGGAATAATAGTAAAAAATTTATGAACAAATTTTTTATAAAACATGTACATGGATGTTAAATATAACCCTAGCAAATACTTAAGAATAAATAATCTCGGATAAGAACGAGATTGGAATAATTATCCCTTACCTTTGGTGAAATTTCTTCTGTACGTGTCCAAAACTCCTATATAATGATTTAAACAATTTCAATGACTTATTCAAGAATCATAGTTATTTTTATGATATCATATATGATTCACTTACGACTTTATATTACCCGTTCATTTGTCAATTCCATGTTGAAGCAACGTTTTGGGTAATAATCGTTTCATTTATCGTACATGTTTGGACTTGTTGTTCTTGATAGTATCATTCTTTACTTACTTCTAGAATTTATAACAAGATTTATATATCATATATACATTTATTATATATATATATAATATATAGATAAATGAAATGAAATACACCGTTCTTGGAGATAGTAGACCGTATGTACGAATGAACGCTATTTTCCTTTCCTTATTGACTTGAATGGAAGTAAGTATATGACATATATATATATATACATAAATCTAGTAACATTATAATTTCATATATCACATTATTATTCATTATATATACTTTATAATCATTCTTGAATGGTTAACATGGAGAAATAATCTCATCGCTTCGTAGAGGCGGTAATCCGTACGTACGCACGAGCAATGATATCATTACCATATTTATTGAATGGAATTGGAGTGGATGATATAATATCTCATAATTATTATAATGTTATAATAATGATATATAGTTATTTCTTCTACCATTATACACATCCAAGTATGTTGGTGATGAAAAATAGATTACACCATGATGTGGAGATGGTAAACTATATGTACACATGCATGGCGATTTTATTTTTCATGTGATGGATAGAAGGTGAAATATGGTTGTTTCATATTCATAATAAAATATCATTATACAAGTGAGACTGGATTTATTACTTAATAATGAAACAAATCATACAGAGTATGTAGAAGAAGAAATAAGTTTGAAAGAATCGGTAAAGGATATTACCTCTTCTTCGGCACGCCTCTTCTAAACCTCCTCTTAGGGCACTAAAGTTTTTCTTTGAAGAAGACCAGGACCTATAGTATGTTTCTAGATTAGTTGAGAAAGGAAATGGGCAGTGTTTGGCGGAGGTTTAAAGCTCAAAATGTAGTGAATAGAAGAGGGAAGTGGTGACCTTTATAAGAGAGGAGAGGGGCACTTTTGGAAACCTAAAAAATATTTATTTATAATAAACTTAAACCCCACCTAAAAACTTAAAAATTGACTCAAATTAGAATATGAGATATGGTAGGGTTTTAATATCATCAACCAATCAAATTTAGACATGTTTTAATTTTATTTTAAACCTCATCATTTTGATTTATCCTTATTTAATCTATTTAATTTTATTTGTTGTAATAATATTCTAAATTTTAAATGGTTATGAATACTTACTTATGTGTTGTGAATTGTCCATAATTGGATACTTTATAAAATTTTCAACCACATAAATTTCTCTTTTTAATTTTTAAATATTTTTTGTGATTTTTAAACAATTTAATAATATGTTATTTTTATAAAATATCAATAGTGTCAATTTTGACACTATTCATTTATTTGAATTTAAATAAAATCCAAACAGATGATAGAGTGGGAAAAAAAATATTTAATAGATTCATAATATGTTATATCCATCTCGAAAATTTGTGGATAAAATTAATTAGTTTATATAATATTTATTTTAATATTTTTAAAATCATTTATTTGATATTTCTATTAATAAAATAATTACTACAACATTTTTGTATAATTAATTAATATACTTATTTGTTGCATAAAATTAAAAATAAAATATTATGGTGAAGATAAATCTAATATATTTCATAAAAATACTTTTAGTTGAATTTATCTTCTAAAACACCCTACTTTTAAAATGTTATGTTTATTAAATTAAGAAGGTGACAAATTTGACATCATTTAATGTCCTAATCTATTTTTTAAGGTTCCAAATTTTCCAAAACTCGACACTTGGATACTTATGGTGTATATATACTCAAAAAATTAGTTTTGGTCAAGTGTTTGGGTCTTTTGATGGGTATTAGTATTTTAATAAAAACTATATTATTGTTTTTTCACTTAATAAATAATTTCTGCATCATTAATGTATAAGCTATTAAGGTAATTATATATTTCTTAAAAATTACAAATAAATTACCATGATAAATAAAAAATATTTATCTTTCAAATGAGAATTTATAATAAAACTTATATTCTCTTTAACCCTATATTAAAAAAAATTAATTATTAATGTTTGAGTGAGACATATTTCACATTCCTTTAAATAAAATAAATTAAAGGTATTAATCTCGTCCAAGTGGGTTCCAATAGATATCATTTCAACCCAAGTATATTTTAGGATTAAATATAGTCATCCAATTATATTTATACAAGTATTTGGGTAATTTTATAATATTATTTTTACCGTTAATTACATGATTTACCTTTAACCGTTGTAAATAAAATTTACCATAGTTACTATTCATAATGCCAAAAAAGAAGAAGTATATTAACATAATTTGGAACTACTGATTAAAAATATGGAATGCATTTTTTTCAAATTCAAAATACAGAAGATGCAGTAATTAATTTAAAATTAATCCCGTTGTAAAAAAAACAGGGTTTTATTTAAAACATTTCAAAATATTGAAATGTTTTTACCTATGAATTCAATGTAAAATTAATTATAATGACATAAATTATATTAAATGGTAAAAATATATTCTATTTATACTTTAAAACCATTCAATATTATAATCTATCCATAAAAATTATCTTGATGAAAAAAGTTGTTTTTAAGTAAAATTTAGCGTATTTTTATTATTCATTAAAATATGACAGTTATCAGAAAAGTATGAAAAAATTATCCAAAGTAAATTTTTATATCTTGATTCAAAATAATTAGTTTATTTTTTCAAATTAATCTTATAAACATGTCAAAAACTAGATTTAAAATGGGTGCACCATCAAAAGGCGGCAAAACTTCATTTTTTGAAAAATACTTATTTTATCTGAAAAATTGTTTTTGTTCTAATAAGATGATTTATAAAATGTTTAAAATTAATTATTATGTTATAAAATGTAAAATTTGGTTAATACTATTCATAATGGATAGTTCATAATAATATTATAATAATATATCATTGTTTTAGTGAAACTCGGTATTGCGTACCACACAAGCTATCGAGGAAGGTCGATCTTGCATGTAACACAAGCCAAGTATATTGTTGTGTATACTGCAAGATAATCTTGGTGTAGCATACAATAGAAGATATCAAAGAAATTAAAAATAATTTGTCTCATAAAATATCAGGGTGTGACATTCTACCCCCCTTAAAATGAATTTCGCCCTCAAAATTCTTCGGGGTTAAAAATGGTTTACTACTTGAAAGTTTCATTCATAGAAACCCAAATTATAAAAAGGAATGCTAAAACTTCATTTTAAAAAGAAATTTTAGAAATAAAATGTATACCCAAAGTAACTCATCACTGGGATTCCACATAGAAGAACATAGGTGGGAAGTGAAAACATGGATATGAAAAAGAAATCTAACCATCAAGTTCTGATGAAGAGTGGTAGAGAACGTGGCTATGAAAAATACAACAATCACAAAGCCATAAATTTGTGATGATCTAAGGTAATATCTAATTAATAGGATATTAGGGTACTAGGATGACATTTTTGGTTTTCAAGATTATTTCCCTAAAGTTGATGATATTTTTCATAAGAATAAATACTTACTTGATTTCAGTGTAATATCATTATTGGTTATTCCATGAACAATTTCCACTTCATCTCTTATTTAAAGAAATGAAGTTGAATTTTTCATTCTTGAAGTGTTATAAGATTATACGATAGAATGATAGGCCATTCCATATGTTTTTATCACAAAAAGGTTAGCACAAATTATTAAATATACATAAGTCCATCTATGGTGAGATTAACTATATAAGATTCCAAAAAGGGAATTATAATTTATCTATCATACCACTTAATAAAACTAATTTCTACTAACCAGGGACTTCCTTTAGGCCAGTGGTAGGCGATAAAGGACTGTGGCACTTTGGTTGTGGGTTCGATTTGCACATCCTTGTCTGACGTGATAGGTTGTCGCCTGTTCAGTAGGTTGTCCTTTTTCTAAAACCACGCTATTATTCTATAAATAAATCAAAAAAAGTTCTATACTTTAACAATATTATATGATGTCCAAATTAATCCATTCTAAACTTTAGGCTTTTCCAAAATACTTCTGTCTAATATCATAGTACAAAGAAAGAAAATACCAGAAAGGTCATATAACAAACATGTGAATACCATCATTCATCCCTCATATATCACAAGATATATCTTGTTGTTCATATTACAAAAAAGTCAATACCTTAATCATGTATTCTCTTGAAACATCAATTACCATAGAACCTTAGTGAAAACATGAATCCTGTCAAAAGTTAAAAATTTCCACATACCAAAAATACCGAAAAAATTCTATATACTCAAACCATGACATGAATTTGTTCTTTATCAGTCATGAGCTCATTAATACTATCATTCATATTATTTTCTCCTTAAACCTTCATTATGCACATATCATTTTCTTTCCAAAAAATATTTCAATCACTTTTCATGGTTACTGGTACCATTCAACATATAATTTCAAATAATTAAGAAAAAACAATAATGTAACAATCCTTAGATGTTTCATTATTCCATAGTACCAAAAATTACTTATACAACCTTACTCTTGATAAACATGCAATAATTCAACTAACTTCTTAAACCATTGACCGAGCTACATCATTTTATTCCTCAACACTTCTTTCATCTCATATATCATTTGTAGTCTCTTCATCATCATCGACATAAATACTACCCATATGACAATGCTGATTATCTTCATGATATTTTCCCTTAGGGAATTGGTTTTCATAATGCCCGTACATTCCAAATTTAAAACATTTAACCATTGTTGATGTCTTAGAAATACCATTATCCTTGTCCATGGTGTTAACTAAACCCTTTCCTTTTCAATTATTGGCTTTGTGTCCTTCTTTTCCACACCCAAAGCATCTTCCAGTTCTTTTGAAACATTCTTTTTGATGCCTATTCCCACATGATTTACATGAGGGAAAATGAACTTTCTTTCCTCTATGATCATCATAAAATTTCCATCTTTCTCTTATTATCTGAGTCAGGAAACTTACCAAAGTTGAGATTATTGATCATATAATGATATTTATAATTAGGTATAATAACGATGTATTGCCTTCAAAATCCCATTTCATTTGGTTTCTCATGAAGAATATCATTCCATTGTCCATCATATTCTCCATTAACATGAATCTTCCTATTTCCATCCATTTTCTAAAACCCAAAAAGTATTGTTTGAGAGGAAACAATCACACTAGTAAAACAACATAATCAAGGGGGATTACTCTCAATATCTAACATCTTAGGTTTCATACTAGGTTATTCATGATAGTTATCATAATTCTAGGATTTTAACATATACTTATACTTAACATTACAGACACACCTAGACATACCTTAGATATATCTCTATGGATCTCACTAAAGATTTCACATCCTAGTTTTCAAAGGTTAACTAAACCTTTCCACTGATACCAACTGTAGAGACCTATGATTGGCGTACATGGACATTACATTTCTTTTGTGGAATACTTAAAACATAACAAAAACAGACACCCAAAGACCATAATAGTTTAGTGTCTTTGGAGACTCGTAACATAATCTTCTAATCATGGTTAAAGATCTTCAACATCTCCCATAAAGATCCTCCTCTTTTGTTTTCTTACCTAAAACCTTTATTTATGTCTTGGGGAAAATAAAACATAGAAAAGGTGTGCTCAAATTCTCATTAAGGGTAAACATGGAGAACATAAAATTTAAACATCAAAATATTGAGCAACGACATAAAACATGGCAGTACGTAAGGCATGGATCATAAATGGACATTAACCATAAAATAATAGAATTGTAATAAAACACGTAATTGGGGAAAACTAATAATCACATATTATGATTTCCATACTATCCAAGGAATTTCTTCCATGACCATCATAGTGGATGAAGTCCATTACTGAACCAGGTTTACTTACTGTTCCATCCCTATATTACTGAACCAGATTTACTTGCCATTCCAGCCATTTTTATCTCATGAGATATAAATATTTACCTAATTCATTGGAGGGAGATATAGGCCCCACCCATCTCATAATTAAATCATTCTTACATGTGCCACAAAATAAAGATAAATCATTCATCATAACCCAACAAATAAAATGGGTTTCATAAGCATCATCCCATCATAACATAATCCATATAAAAAAATGGATATCATTTCATCATAAACAAAATAAAACAATGTAAATATTAGGAACATTATAATTGAAACATAAACATATTAAATGTGGTAATCTTAGGTGGAAAATAGTTTTGAATAAACACTTGAAATGAATTCTTGAGGAAAATATCCTTTCTTTTTACAAATCATTTTCTTTTCTCAAAATGACGTGAAATTTTAATAGAAAAGAATTTTTTTGAAGATAATAATGAAATATTTTAGAGGAATATTTATGTAAATAAGGCATTATGAAATCATAAAAAAATTAATTCACTCCATATAAGTTAAAAAACCATTCTCCTCGTACTTTTTCCAAAAAAGTCCAAAAGTACCTCGTATTATAAACAAAATAAATATTCCTTCCATACAACATAGTAAAAGTCAAAAAGAGGTAAACACAAATTTAAATATACATGGAAGAATACTAAAAACTTTATGAAAACATTTTTTAATAAAATATGTAAATTGATGATAAATATAACCTTAGTAAATATTTACGAATAAACAATCTCAGATAAGAACGAGATTGGAATAATTATCCCTTACATTAGGTCCAATTTCTTCTATACATGTCTGAAACATCTATATAATGATTTAAATAATGTCATTGAATTATTCAATAATCATAGTCATTTTTATGATATCATATATGATTCAATTATGACTTTATATTACCCGTTCATTTGTCAATTCCATGTTGAAGCAACGTTTTGGGTAATAATCATTTCATTTATCATACGTGTTTGGACATGTTGTTCTTGATATTATCATGATTTACTTGCTTCCCGAATGTAAAACATGATTTATATATAATATATAAATTCATTATATATATATATATAATATATATAGATAAATTAAATGAAATACACCGTTCATAGAGATGGTAGACCGTACGTACGCATGAACGCTGTTTTCCTTTCTTTATTGACTTGAATGGAAGTAAGTAGATGAAATATATATATATACACACACATATATATACATAAATCCAGTAATATTATTATGTCATATATCTCATTATTATTCATTATATATACTTTATAATCATTCTTGAATGGTTAACATGGTGAATAAATATCATCACGTTGTGGAGACGGTAATTCGTACGTACGTATGAGCTATGATATCATTACCATATTTATTGAATGGAATTGGAGTGGATGATATAATATCTCATAATTAGTATCATGTTATAATAACCATATATATTTATTTCTTCGATCATTATACACATCCAATTATGTTGGTGATGAAAAACAGATTACACCACAGTGTGGAGATGGTAAGTCGTACATACGCATGCGTGGTGATTTTATTTTTCATATGATGGATAGAATGTGAAATATGGTTGTTTAATATTCATAATAACATATAAGTATACAAGTTATACTATATTTATTACTTAATAATAAAACAAATCATATATAGGAAGTAGAAGAAGAAATAAGTTTGAAAGAATCGGTAAAGGATATTACCTCTTCTTCGACGCACCTCTTCTAAACCTCCTCTTAGGGCACTAAAGTTGGTCTTTAAAGAATAAAAGGACCTATAGTATGTTTCTATATAAGTTTATAATGGAAATGGGTAGTGTTTTTAAGATTTGGAATGCTCAAAATAGAGTGAAGAGAAGAGGGAAGGGGTTCCCTTTTATAAGAGAGGAGAGAGGCACTTTTGGAAACCTCAAAAATTTTAATTTATAATAAACTTAAAACCCACTTGAAAACTTGAAAAGTGACTAAAATTAGAATATGAGATAATATAGGGTTTTAATATCATCAAAATAATTAAATTTAGACATGTTTTGGGTTTATTTTAAACCTTATCATTTTGATTTATCCTTATTTAATCTATTTAATTTCATTTATGGTAATAATATTCTAAATTTTAAATAGTTATAAATACTTACTTATGTGTTGTGAATTTTCTATAATTGGATAATTTATGACATGTTAGACCATATAAATTTCAATTTTTAAATTTTAAAATGTTTTTGTTATTTTTAAACAATTTAATAATATGTTATTTTTTTATAAAATACCAATAGTGTCAATTTTAACACTATTCATTTATTTGAATTTAAATAAAATCAAAACAGATGATAGAGTCAAACAAAAATATTTTATAGATTCCTAACATGTCATATGAATCTATAAAATTCATGGAGAACATTAATTAGTTCATATAATATTTATTTTAATATTTTTAAAATCATTTATTTGATATTTCTCTTAATAAAATAATTACTACAACATTTTTGTATAATTAATTAATATACTTATATTTTACATAAAAAAGAGGCTATGATGAAGTTAAATCTAATATATTTCATTATAACAATTTTAGTCGAATTTATCTTCTAAAAGACTCTACTTTTAAAATGTAATGTTTATTAAATTATGAAGGTGACAACTTTGACATCATTTAAAATAAAATAATTAAATGTCCTAATCTATTTTATAAGGATCCAAATGATCCACAAGTATACACTTGGATGAATATGGTATATATACACTCAACCAATAAGTTTTGGTCTAGTTTTTGTGTCTTTTGATGGGTATTAGTATTTTAATAAAAACTATATTATTCATTTTTCATTAAATAAATAATTTCTACATCATTAATGTATAAGCTATTAAGGTAATTATATATTTCTTAAAAATTAAAAATAAATTATCATGATAAATAAAGACATTTTATATTTCAAATTAGTACTTATAATTGAATTTATATTCAGTTTATCCTTATATTAAAAATAATTTAATTATTAAAGTTTGAGTGAGACATATTTCACTATCTTTTAAATAAAACAAATTAAAGGTCTTAATCTCATCTAAGTGGGTTACAATAGATATAATTTCGACCTAAGTATATTTTGGGACTAAATATAATCATCCAATTATATTTAGACAATTTTTATGGTAATTTTATAATAATATTTTTACCCTTAATTACCTGATTTACCTTTAACTGTGGTAAATAAAATTTACCGTAGTTACTATTCATAATGGCCAAAAAATATAAGAATACTATTTACAAAATTTGTACCTAATGATTCCAAATATTGAATGAATTTTTTCGAAATTTAAAATATAGAATATGCTTTAATTAATTTAAAATTAATCCCATTGTCGAAAAAAACGGGTTTTTATTTAAAACACTGCAAAAGATTGAAATGTTTTTACCTATGAATTCAATGGAAAATTAATGATAATGATATAAATTATATTAAATGGTAAAAATATATTCTATTTATACATTAAAATAATTCAATGTTATAATCTAACCATATAAATTATCTCGATGAAAAAAAAATTTAAGTAAAAGTTAGCGTATTTTTACTATTCATCAAAATATGAAAGTTATCAGAAAAGTATGAAAAATTTATCCAATGTAAATTTTTATATCCTGATTCAAAATAATTAGTTTATTTTATCAAATTAAACTTATAAACGTGTCAAAAACTAGATTTAAAATGGTGGCGCCATCAAAAGGCAGCAAAGATGCGTTTTTTTAAAAATACTTATTTTATCCGAAAAATTGATTTTGTTCTCATACATGATCTAGAAAATGTGTAAGATTAATGATAATTTTATAAAATTCAAATATTGGTTAATACTATTCATAAATACTAGTTCATAATAATATTATAATAATATATTGTTGTTTTAGTGAAACTCGGTATTGCGTACCACGCAAGCTATCGAGGAAGGTCACTCTTGCATGTAACACAAGCCAAGTATATTGTTGTGTATACTAAAAGATAATATTAGTGTAGTGCACAATAGAATATATCAATGAAATTAAAAAGAATCTATCTCATAAAATCTCAGGGTGTAGACTTCTTTTCCAAGAAGGCAGACGAGAGCCTCAGACTTTTCATGGATTATATAAAGTTGAATCAGGTGACCATCAAGAATAATTACCCCATAACTAGGATTAATGATATCTTTGATCTACATAGAGGGGATAATTAGGTTTTTAAGATTGAACTTCATTCAGGGTACCATGAATTGAGAGTCTAAGAAGATGATATACCTAATACTTAGTTTAGCAGCCAATATGGGCATTTCATATTTTTTGGTTATGTTAGTTGGTCTCACTAATTCTATTGAAGTATTTTTGTAATTTATGAATCATATATTTCATCAATTCTTAGACTATTTAATGGTAATGTTTATGGATTACATTTTGGGGTACTCTAAGTCAGAGGAGGATCACATGGATGATTTGGATATAATTCTTTAAATCCTAAAAGAAAAATTCTTTTATGATAATCATTCCAAATGTGAGTTTTTGGATCCATGAAATAAAATTTCAAGGTCATGTTATTTATGATAGGGGTATCATAGTGTATTATAAAAGGATATAGGTATTATTATCTTGGGAGCATCCTAGAAATGTGTTTCATATCCATAGATTTTTGGGTTTGGATTGTTATTAAGGGTAGTTTATTAATAACAATCTTGTATCCCTGATGAAAGATTTTACTCATAAGTGTGTGAAGTTTGGCTGGAATAACAAATTCCATATATATTTTTAGGAATTAAATATTAGGTTGACTTCATCTACATTTTTTATTCTTCCATAATTAAATTTAGTTTATGACGTTTTCTACAATGCTTCTTGAATGGGTTTTGAGTGTGTTTTGATGTATAGAAAATACGTGGTGTCCTATGGATCCATTTATTCCCTCATGAGAATAACTTCCCTACCCATGATCTTGAGTTGACAGTGTTTATGGATACACTCAAAATGTGGCTGCACTATCTCTTTGGGGAGCGGTTTACAACATATTCTGATCATAAGATCTTGAAGTATATTTTAACTTAGAGAGACATGAACATGAAACATACACACTAGGTTGAGTATATTAATATTTTTTATTTTTATATTTATTATACTATTGGGAAGGGAATGTGGCCACTGATGCGGTGAGTAGGAAAGAACTGACTCATCCCATAAAGGAATTAGTAGAGGAGTGGTATCTGATGATTTTGTTCACAGAGATGATATTGGAAGTGAAAGTGGCTTGAGGGAACGTGTTATTATCTTTGATGAAGTTTTAATCTTCTTTTTTTGAGAAATTTCATCTTGAGTAGGTGATATAAACTGATTTCCAATGATTTGGTAAAATCCTAAATGGGGTGAAGGGACCTCGGGTGAGTGGTCTTGGTCTCCCAATGATGCTTTGTGTTTATAAATCAGGTTGGCAATTCAGATTTATTTAAGATTGGAATTTATGGATAATCAGTATTGGACTTGTTGGTTCATTCAACCAGGGAATACCAAGATGTATCGTTTTTTGAGAAGATAGTATTGGTGTTTGGGGATGAGGTGAACAATTATAGATTTCATTTCACAGTGCCTTACATGTTAGAGAATTAAGGAAGAGAACTAGATACCTGTTGGGTTATTTAAACCCTTACCCATTCTAGTATAAAAGTGGGATAATATTTCTATAGAACTCAACATTGGTTTTCCATGGAATCCTAGTGTGAGATATTTTATTCATGTGATCATTTATCAACTTATGAAATTGGATCATTTCCTTCTTATAAAGGATATAATGAAGGTGGAACAAATTGGGAAATTTTACATCCAAGAGGTTGTGAGAATTTATGGGGTTACCTCTATGATTGTGTATGATAGGTAGAAAAATTTCACATCTAGGTTTTGGAATGTTTTTTAGGATGTCATGGGTTCCTAGTTAAAATTAAGCACATCATATCACCTATAGATGAATGGAAAGATATAGAGAGCTATTCAGAGTATTGAGGATATGCTCTGGGTATGTTTGCTTGATTTCAGTGGTTCATATAAAAAAGATCTACCTCCGATTTATTTTATTATAACAATATTTTTCAGGATTCAATTAAGATTTATCCCTTCAAAATGTATTATATGAGGCCATTTATATATCCCTTATGCTGGGAAGAGTTGTGAGAGCTTTACTTAGTAAGGCTCAGTCTTGTTTAGAAGATTACAAAAATTGTGAAATTAATTTGGAAGATACTGGTCATGAAACATAATCATCATAAATATTAAGAGGACCATATTCATCAGCTGCTAGAGTTTTAAGTTGGTGATCAAGTCTTCCTTTTAGTTTCACCTCTCATGAGACACCATCAGTTGGGTAAGTAGGGTAAGTTGGCACCGAGGTTTATTGGCCCCAATGAGATCATTAAAAAATTATAAAGGTGGCATATCAGTTGGACTTCCGTATCACTTTACTTTTATTTAAAACATGATTCATGTTTTCCAACTGAGGAGGTATCAACAAAAACCTTCCCATGCGATTAAATGGGAAGATGATGATCTTGAGCTCAACACCACCATGGTTGAGAAAGCAATTTATTTTATGGATCATTGAGAAAAGGTAGTTCTAAGTAAAATAATTCACCTGGTTCATGTACTATGGAAGTGTAGATAGGATATCCATGAGGCATGGGAGTGGGAATCATGGATGAGGAATTAGTGGTATACTCTCTTTACAAGTCTATAATATTAATCAATTTCTAAGGATGTAAATATTTTATGGTGGGGAGAATTGTGAAGCTCTGCAATTCACTGTTATGCCTTAGTTTGAGCTTGGATTATCCTTTGGGTGATTATATATATTTTTGGGAGTTACAAGTTGAAAATTTGTATTTTTGGAGGAAACATGCTAGGATCATGATTTAGGAACATATGTTAGTACCAACTATGCAGTATGAACTTATGAGGTTACGTCAAAATTTTTCCTGGTTTAAGCATTGTTAGTCAAACTATTAGGCTTGCCAAAGTAACCATGTGGGTGTTTGGGGGTTATCCAGGGGTTTCAAAAGGATTGAACACAGTTTTCCAAAACAATGTGTCTTATCTATAATAAACTATTCTCCCCTTTTTTAAAGGATAGATGCCACACATGATCAGCACAAGGTTTGTCTAACTGTGTGAAAAAACAATAGATGTAGTTTTGAACCTCTAAAAAGTTATAATTTACCTCTTTTACCTTGATAATTTTATGTATAATTTCCTCCTAATTATCACTCTCATTATAAACCTTACCCGTCACATTAGAGTTTTATCTACTTAGATTGTTGATGGATTTATTTTGTTCTTAATGGATCTCTTCAAGGTATGTTACATTTTTGATCATGTTTTATCTTTTATTCTTAGATTATCACTAGATCTATTGTCCTATTGTCTTATTAGAACCCAATTGGGTTATCATCCCAAATATAAGGGGTTTAGCAGATGTTTTATGATTTTTCTTATGGATCTAGGATTTCATGGACCCAATCTTCTCTTTCTCGATCTCTGTTTTTGAATGTGACTAGGTTTCATCCATTATTGAAGAAGGTATCTCTATAAAAAGGTCCCAACAAATTAATTTCTTTATGTTCGTGTAAATAATTTGGGTTCTTCAATGAAATTAATGAATTTATGATCATGGTGGTTTTGATGGAAGATATTCATGTTTTTAAATGGGGTTTTATTTAAAAAAAGATTTGTAAACACAAAATGCTCAATGAAATGCTTCAATGGGAGAGTTGGTTCAAAATGGGCTTTCAATAATGGATGATTTTATTATTTTTTATGAAAATTATTTATAAATAGCGATATTGGTTTTTAAATGATTTTAGAAAACCTATAACACTGGGTAACCTTGGGTGTATTAAGAAATAAACATTCCACTTTAGTGTGTATAATGCCAATAGTGGTTTGTGTAAATTTAGTGTGTATAATTCCAATAGATATTATATCATATTGGTTCCACCTTATTCATATATTAGGTAGTTACTTTCATGTATAGCATGTATACCCATAGGTTAGAACCCAAATGATGTGACTTTTCATTTATGCTTGGTTTTTGACAAGATGATATATTTAATTGTTCTTTGATCACATAATTTTCTTATAGTGTATCCATGATTATTTTTGATTATTTTTTCATGCTATATATCATGTACTAGTCATATTACCTATAATGTGAATATTAAAGGATTTTCATGGAAACCAAATGATGATTTACAAAATGGTTTTATCATTTGAAAATGCTTTATAAAATGGTTTTTTAAAAAATTAAATACTAATGAATTATTGGTATTAAACTTTTATAGATTCTTTGGTGAAATACTATTGGAATTTTTTCTCACACCCTAATTTTTCCTTTGGGTAGTTGTAGATATCATTTTCTCAGACTCAGTTAAAAGGAATGACATTATGTTGCATGTCGGTTTCTCCTGTTAGTCGTTGACTTTTTAGTGAGATGGTGTGATGGTGATGAATAATCACATAGAGAGTTTTTAGTCTGATATTTTTATATCTTTATGGTTTGGTATAATTTTCTTGACATTATATTTATTATGGTTATGTACTCTTTATTATTCTTTGTACTATATTTTTTCTTCAGTTATATAAGAGAGATTTGTTCTCTTATTACACCTCACCATGTGGTGGGACACCTTGGTTGACTTCCCTAGTTGACTTGAGTTGGTTTGTTATAGTTTAGGAGATCCTATCAAGTGAACTACATGATACATGATCCTTCTAGTTATGTTGAATCATAAAAATGTATTACATGATATAATATATATTATTTAAAAAAAATCCCTTGAACACATGTTTTGGTGTAAATTTTATAATATAACCTCATAAACTAACTTATTTAATGGTGTCCATGGGGGTAAATCTAGAATAGAACAATCCTAGGCTCTTGGAACATGCTATTGACCAATTTTATTGGATCCACACATAAGAGAAGAAGAATAAAACATAAAAAACTATCCTATTCCAATTATATATCAATAAGAATATAATTTTAGTGAAATGTTTCAGAACATATCAATTTTCAATTTATGTTTTGATACCCAATTCCCAATTGACCTAAAACTATGATGTGTTGATTATGGGATTCAAAAGTTTTCATGAATCCTTGGTTCAATACTCACACAAAAACCCTAAATAAACTCAATCCTCAATATGATATTATATTTAACTAGGATTTGATGAATCAAAAATAAAAATAAAAAGTATATTAAACCCAATGGTCATGGTATTTACTATTATTGATAGTATTGGTGTTCCTACATCCTAATCCACTTGTTTCAGAAACTTAAAGTGAGAAATCTTTCAAAGTTAGTTCACAACATGATCTTACAATATTCATGAAACAAAACTGAATTAAACAACAAAGATAATTTAAAAAATCATTATCCATATCTTATACATACCATAATAAGAAATAAATTAGCTATAAAATATATATATATAGAGAAAAAATAATATGGAAATAAAAATAAAATAGAAATCCCAAACCCATAAATATTGATAACAATTCATGGAGATGAAATATTTCTTTATTGCGAGACACTTTCTACTCCATATAATCCTTCAATTAAGAAACCTAAAATTCTGTCCCGTAGTTATTTTCTAAGTTATAATCATTTCCATTTAATCTATTTATTTTGTAGTATTTAAAATCATGAGAAACATTTATTCTAACTTGATCTTCAATAAAAAACAGTTTATATGAAAGATTTGTTAACCACGCTATTAACAATGCATTAATTTCTTTTGTGGGCATAGGAAAAAATGGTTTTATTAAAATTATATAGTGTGAATCAAATCATTCATTACATATTCAAGGCTTAAAATCAAATACATGGATCCTGGATGACTTGAGCTAATTTAAAAAACCTTGTTTTTCTTTGAAGTGGTCCCATTTTCTCTAAAAAATATACAAGTCATGAAATATTTTATATAATGCCAATTTTTATCCAAATAATCACAATTGAAAAATTTAAACAAAATAAAACCCAAACTAGGTTATATTTTATCTATATTTACAATAAAATCATATAGAAAATTGTTTCACAAAACGGGTTCATAAAATGAAACAAAATATGAACCTTAAGAAACAATAACCACCATAATTCACACCAATAAAATACATTGTATGTAACACACCAACCCCAGAATACTAGATCCAGTGAATTATTTTTATACCTTGTCATTATTACAATGAATAAAGTCTCAAAGGCGATCAATTTATTAGTCTTATAAAATAGATTACATACATGAACTTTACATTACAATTTTTAATATAAGACACAACATAGATAATCCTTTGAGAACGCAATTACTCCCTATAATGAACCTACATATCAATCATAAAAAAAATTCTTAGCATCCTGGGAAAATAAAATATAATAAAGGGGTGAACTTAGATTCCCTTTAAGGATAAATAATATAACAAAATCTATCATAAATAAGCATAAAATTTTGAGACAAGGTACAAAACTAAAACACAAGATTTTTTAAAACATTATCTTCAACATAATATGGAAAGAATAAATAAAATAATTCTATTTAATAATTCACTGAGATATTATTCTAGTCTAATAATCACATGTAAAATCAATAACTAATCTCATAATGAGGGAATGCATAATGCCGAACATCTGAAACATTCCATCAAGGCCTCATCGAAGACATCTAAAAATAAATGGTTATGGCATCAGCCAAATCCATATATGGAAATAAATGTGCAACACCTTGGATAATTCCATATATAGTTTGACTCATGAGACCTACAGATAAATCTATGGGCTATAGTAGGCCTTACCCGTAACTTACTAATTCCAATGCATTTCTCTTATGAAAAGTGTGAAACATAACATACACATTTGTATTAAAACTATCATAAAAAATGTCAATACATTAGCAATAAACCATGAATGGTATAAAAATAGAACATCCATAGTCAAACATATCATAACTCATTCAATAAAATATGGAATATTGTATTGTAATAAATCAACCTCAATCAAGAATAAAATCCAATAAAGGATATTAACATAGATGAAAATAATCAGTAAAACTCTTTGAGAGAAATATCCCCTTTTTTCATGAAATCATTTAAAATTCAGAAAATTTATAAAATATTCCATTTAAAATAAATTTTTGAATCAATGTTTTCCATACCACTTTGAAAAATTTTAAAGGAATTAAAATTTTAAAACAAACATGTCCATATAAATAAATCCTTAAAATCATTTTGAAAACATGGACATTAATTAAAAGGATTTAGAAAAATAAATATTTAAAACATTTAAAATGGTGTTCCAGTAAAATATTCCCTTCCATAAAATCTTAAAATATTCTTTTTTAAGATGTTTTTATGAAACATGTACATGGATGATAAAAATTTCCTAGTAAATAGTTACACATAAACAATATCGGATAATAATGCGATTGAGGAATTAACCCTTACCTTAGGTTTGATACTCTTCGTTCATGTCTGAATCTCCTGTATAATGTTTTTAAATATATTATTAACTTATATAATAATAATAATAATATCTATTATATCATATATGATTCTTTTATGACTTTATATTTCCTGTTTATTAACAATTCTAAGTTAATGCAACATTTTGGGTAAAAATCGCTTTGTTTATCGTACATATTTTGACATGTTATTATTGATCTTAGTACATATATCATTATTTACTTACATAATATATAATATTATTTACATATCATATATATTAATAATATAAATATATATAATAGATATATAGATTAAATGGAATACACTATTCATGGAGACGGTAGACCATAAGTACACATGAACGCTGTTTCTATTTTCTTATCATATTGAATGGAAGTAAGTGAATGAAATATATGTACATATATATATATATATATATTATAGTATCCTTATAATTTCATATTTTTTATAATTATTCATAATATATATTTATTTATAAACAATCTTGGATGGTGGACGTGGAAGATGAGTCTCATCGCATTGTGGAGACGGTAAGCTGTACGTACACACATGCGACAATAACATTTCCTTAATGGTTAAATGGTATGAAATTGGATGGAATATAAATTTTAAAGGAATAATATCATGATATATTTATTATTTAAGTTATTTATATTCACCATTATACCTGTCGAAACCAATTATAGATGAAAAACAGTTTACACCACGACGTAGAGATGGTAAGCCGCATAAACACACATATGGTGATATTGTTTTTCATAGGATGGGTAAAAGTAGGAAGATGGTTGTCCCATAATCATATAAAAATATCAAATTATATTATATTCTGGAGTTATTGTTTTATTATGGTAACAACTTAATAATAGAGAGTATAAGATGAAAAGAACTTTAAAAGAACGGATAAATCGATTACCTCTACTTCGGGTGTCTCCTTTTGACTTGCACAAAAGGACTTCTTAAGACGGTTTTATAAAAAAAGGGTGGACTATAATATTAATTTAGGGATTTTAGGAGGAGATATGGGTAGGGTTTGGCTGAGCCAAAGGGCTTTAGAGGAGTGAATTAAAGAGAAGGAGAAGTGCCCTTTTATAAGAGAGGTGAGAGGCACTTTAGGAAAAGCTTGAAATATTAATTTATTATAAATTTATTTTTTGTTTATAATAGTTATAAAGTGATTTATTCTAAGATAAGATTATTATGGGTCTAAATAATATTATAAAATTATTTTTAGAGAAATTTAGGTCATGAAAGTAACCTTTTATTTTGGGATTAACCCTTAGTTAAACAGTTTAACTCTCACCATGTCTTCTTGTACCTGTATACGATAGGGTTAATATAGTTACTATAAAATTACAATAGAAATAAAAGTGTATCATTGATTTCATTTTTAACAATATATAATTCAGTTGAAAAAACATTATATTTTTAGCATTTTTATATCATTTAGTAAAATAGAATTTGTTTAAAAAACTCATTTATGTCAATTTTGACACTATTTGGTAATTGATTTTTGTTAAAGTCATAACAAATTTATTACTTAGAAAAAATGCATTAGATAAAATATAACATGTCATAGTCATACATAAAATTATTTTATGGCATAAACAATTTCAAATTACATTTATTTTAATATTTATAATATCATTTATTTAATTCTTTCATTAATAAGGAAAATAAAACATCATTATGGTGTCATAAATAAATTTAATTATTTAATGTATAAAAATTACAAATAAAATTCCATGATGTAGGAAATTTTTTATATTTTAAATTAATATATCACTTATATAACTCTAATTAATTTTTTTAGTAATAATATGCATTTTTATGTTATATTTCCCTTTACTTTAAATTAATTATTATAACATGTCATTTTCACACCAAAGTGTCTCCATGGGGTCCTAAAATCGACCTAATGATGATAATGTTTGTAAATATATCATAAAATAGGATTATTACACGTTTTAGGGAAGTTTTATATTATTATAATATATTTTTTACCAATATTTACCTGATTAACCCTTTAACCATGCTATATAAAAATAATTACTAAAGTTACAATTCATAATGTCAAAAAATAAATAGTACCTATTTAAATAATTTGAAACTTATTACTAAAAATATGGAATCCATTTTAAAAATTGAAAACAAATAATTGTTAGAAATTAATTTAAAATTAATTTCTATTGTCAAAATGTGAAAGTGAGTTTTTAAGAAGTAAAAACTATCAAAAGATTGACATGTGTTTATGTCCAATTTCAATGTGAAATTACTTATAATGACCAAAATTGTATGGAATGATAAAAAAATAATCCAATTACACTTTAAACTTAATTAAAAAGATAATCTAACTATATAAATATTTAAATGAAAAAATATTTTTGAATTAAAATGCAGTATTTTTCACTATTTATTAAAATATAAAAGTTATCAGAAATACACCAAAAGTTTATCCAAACTAAATTTTTATATCCCAATTATAAAAAATAATTTAATTTAATAAAATTTAATATATAAAAGTGTCAAATATTGTATTTAAAAGGGTTCTCCATTTAAAGGTGAAAAAAGTGCATTTTTCGAAAAATACTTCTTTTATCTAAAAAATTGAATTTGTCCTTATATTATTTCTAATAAACACAAAATATGAATGTTAAAATTATATGGGATATTAAAAATTCAAAATTTGGTTAATAATATTCATAAAATCTTTTTAAATGGCTAGTTTGATAGGTCGTGGTGTGCTCGAACTCGATGTTACGTGTAGCACATGCTATTGAATTATTAAGAATAAGCATAACATAGAAGTTTGGGGTGTTACATTTTAGGTCATTATAAACTATTTAAGAACTAAAAACCTACGCAATAATACAACTTTACTCCAAACTATAGGCTTTCTCATGGTGAGATAGTAATTTACTCAACCAAGAAATCCACCCTTAAAATCTAACTCCTAATAGATAACCGCTCATATACTAGGTTTAACCTCTTATATCCACAAATTTTAAAAAACTGGAAGAGTATAAATACTAAAAATATTATCACCCATGATCATTTCCACTAACTAAATATTGGGTTACATTTGATCATGATCATGAGTAGAGGTCAAGTATCTCTCAATACCCTAATCAATTGAATGTGTAACAAAAACCCAATAAAGTATCCATATATTAATATAGAATTAAAAAACTCATAATAAATATAATTATCAAATAAATTTTATATAAAATGGTAGTGGTACACCCACAATAAATAATCCTAAAAAAATACACACCCTGGGGAAAAATCATATATATAATTTGTTATTCTCCTATAAAAAGAAAACCTCCAACCAATCCTAGGAATCTCTACTGTATCATAGAACCTATGGGGTTAATGACTTAGTATAAATAAAATTGGAATAACAATATGTGAAAAATGAATACTGCTTCAATTAAAAAGGGATACATTTTATCCATATTTATAGATACACTCACTATAAGATATGTTGGATTTTCAAAACATCAATAAGGGAGAGAATAATGGTACATATAACAACTGATATTTAATAATAGTTAGTGAAAATTATATTTTAATAAAACTATAATAAAATTCAAATTTTAATCTTTCATTGAAAAACAATTCTAATATTATAGGATCAATATTTATTTTTAACTTACTAGGTCAAAATAAGCGTAGGATTAATTTTTTGAGACTTTCCCATAGAAATAAGATTTTATGAATATTTGAAAATGTAATATTTAGATATTCCTATGTTTATTTATAATAATTTGTTATAATATGTATAAATAACAATTTATTTAATTCCAATTTGGTATAAATAAAGATAAAATCATTTAGAGGAAAAAAGAGATATTTTTGAGAAAACTATTTTTTAAGAAGCCATAATGTCTTTCAATTTTAATTAATTAAAGTAGTATTTAATGATTAATTATTTAAATGAAATTTATATATTATATATCTAACTATATGAATTTAAGTCCATAAAATTTTTATTACTAGTCATATAATTAATATAATATCATCTTAATCTTGAAAAAATCATTTCTTTTAAAACCATTTTTCGACAAGTTTTGTGGGTTTATTTTTAAATTAAATTATACCACTTATATGAATTGAATTTAATAAAATTTATTAAATATTTATAATTATAATAATTAATATTAGGTAATAATTTCAACTTAATTTTTGGTCTTAATTAATAGTAAAAAAAATTAAAACTTAATTAATATCGTTAAGGTTAAAACAAGTTTACCAGGGTTTAACCTAGAAAGAAAAGGGTTAAAATGACCTAAAAACATAAATAAATCCCATTTTCTGGTTTTATTTATAACATAACAATATTAAATTTGAATATGATTTATTTTGGAGCTATTTTTTCTTATAAAGTGACTTGATATTATTTTATAACTTTGAAAAATTAAATGTGTTCCACTCACCTCAATTATAAAAGGGAATCTCATCCTCTCACTTATTCACACCTCTTGAAGAATTTATCTGAAAAAATCCCTACCAAAATATCTACCCAACATCCTTAAAAAAAATTATATAGATTATGGTCTTCCTAAAATATCATCCCTAGGGTCCTTAATAAAATATTAAAAGAGGTTCTTCTAAACAATGATAATCATCTTCACCAAGATCTTTCTTTTTTACTTCTTCTTCTACCACCTTCAATTAAGTCTTCAAAATTAAAATATACTAAAACTAGTATCTACCATATAATTATTTGTTATTATTTTTATGGAATTATATTTATCCACATCCTTATCTATGAAATTATAAACTAAACCATTGCTCATGTGTATGGAAGACTACCGCCTTGTTAATCGACGTAATTTTTTTCCCATCACTGACTCATAAGGATAGTCACTATCATGAAAATAATGAATATATATGATAATTATAAAATAATATTAATTCTATAAAATTAATATGTTATCCACTTCCTTACCCTTTCACCCATTAAGTAAATGATGACGACACTTGTTTATACGTATGACCTACCGTCTCCATGAAGCGATGTGATTGATTTTCCATTCCAAATTTAAAGAATGGTTATACAAAATTATTAAATGAATTAATATGATATTTATAAAATTAATATAATTCTGGGGATAATGTAACTATATCCGATTCATATGAATTGGAACTTCCATGATAAAGTATGCATGAGAAAATGAAGCAGTTAACACCCAAGATATGGGTAATAATGAAATATTATTAACAAATCAGTGATATGATGTTATAATAGGAGAATATATGATATTATAAATATTAATATGGTTCTATAATAAGTTAAAAATATGTTTAAAATCATTATACAAGTGGATTAAGAAATTTCAACTAAAGGGAAGCATGAGGTAAAATATTTCATCTCAATTTCCACTCTATGGAGACTTATTTGGTATTATGAAGCTATTTAATTTTATATACTTTATATACTTACACTTTTATTTATTGAACACTAATATATAGTTATTCATGATTATTGAAGTTTTAATTCATGTTTACTCTTTCAAAGGGTTATGATTTGAAGGTTACCAAAGGGGTAAGAATTTATTTTAAAATCACATTTTCTAGGATCTCTCTTATTTTCATAGAATAAATATTATAATATATCTAGTGTAAAATACATATATTTTTCTTAGGATTTGTACTATAAAGGCTAGTATCCATGTGGATTTACCCTTTTCGTGTTCCTAAGGCTTGGGGAGCTTGTAGGAGGCTCGGAGGAAGTCCGGAAGGACTCGGGTGTTGAGAACTGGGAAGATGGAACTTTCATGGTGTGAAAGTGGGTTTCACACCGTGTAGAATAATTTTTCAATGTGAAAGTAGGGTTAATTCCATGTAATATTTTTGGGTTTAAAAAATAAAATAAATGCAAGAGGAGATGTTTTTTGGTGGAAATTGACCTCGAGGAATTACATGATGTAAAATGGGATTACACGTTGTGTAATCCCCCGATGCTGTAATGTTTTAAAAAAGTCTAGATGCTCTGGTTGTCAAAACCTACTTCTGTAGATCATGTCCTTCTTGTCCTAGAATACCTGATAGTCCCATCTTCAGAGTTTTAGATATCCCTTCGATGGGAATCCATCTCGGTCTTCCATCTTGATCCACAGTGACCCAACTTGATCTAAGGTATGTTTTCCACTATTTTATAGAGGTTTATCCAAATTTTGATCTTCTTTCCTCTCATATCTTCTCACTATGCAATGAATTTTTATTACCATGGTTCAAAGAGGGTTTCTCTAGATTTTTGTTAGTGCGATGGTGACGTGACATCCTCGGTAGGATGTAGTTCTTGTAGAAGAGGTGATTAGAGATCCGTTGTGTGGTATATTCTCATGCAAAGAACATCGACAACCATTTGAGGTAGGGAATTCATTTCTTATCTATTTATTTATGTGAAATCATATAGTTATCCTAATTTATCCCATTGGATCATAATGAAATTGACCTAATAATTACTTGAATTGGATTATAGGATTGGTAGTGGTCATATAACAATGTTGTTGCTTTGTATTATGATAACAGTTTTCCTCTTGATTTTCTAGATAGTGTGATATCTAGGAATTTATTGGTTTATCATGTTTTTATTGATGTAAATTGGTAAATAACATGAATTTGAAATTAATTTTTGATTATTTGGATAAAACATAAATAAAAATATTTAAGGAATCCGGTTATTGTTGTGGAAATTTGATGATAATCAAATTGATGTAGATATGAATGTTTAATTGAATTGGATAATGAACCTGATTTTTATTATTATTGATAAAATAATTAAAAACATTTTAAATTAACTATTTAATTATTATGTGATATCTTGTGATAGCTTGTTGCTTTGGTTACCTTTAGTTGGAACCTGTGAATAATGAATCAGTTAATTCAGGATGGAATAATAAATGGTTTTGTGGTAAAGATAATACCTTGTAGATCCTGAGTTTCCAACTTATTTTTAAAGTCCAAGTGCCTTATGCTTTGTATCTGTGAGATATCATTGTGTATGAAGGATGAATTCCTAAATTTAGGGATAAGATCCTAGTTTCTATGGTTTTTTCTTACTGCTTGTGATATGGATGAACCTCGAGGGATGTTTTGGTATGATGCGTAGGGAGGTGCAATTATTGTGGTAGTAGTTGACGCATGGAGCAGAGAGATGCATTGGTTTATTCATGAGGGTGTTGGGGAGGACACAATAGGTGATGTAATGTGTTAAATCCTTTCTTACCCATTTTTATGAAAGCTGTATGCTTATTGAATCTAAAGTTGGGCTTGTGGACATGTTTTTGTTTATCTGATTTCCTTTACCCACTGCTTGAGGCAGACAGATGTGTTTGGTTACTCTCTTTCCATGGGAGGTGAAGATTCATGGGGCATGCCACGTGCCTTCCATGTTTAGCTCATTGTGGTTGGATGAGTTTACTCTAATTCAATAGGTGTAAAAGACTCAATGGGTATTACATATACTTACCATGTCTAGCCCCATGTGTTTGGGGAGCTTATAATGTTTTCCAAAAGCACCAAGTGATATGGCAAGGAATGTTGTTAAATAAATGAATAAATATTTAACCTAGGGGGTTGGATATTTTTGGGATTCAATGATGAGGTTGAAATTATGAGAAGCCATGGACATGTTTTTCTTATGCCTGGAGGGCATGAATCTTTGTTGAAATGGTAATGTGATGTAATGTGGAAATGATAATGGTTATGAATTAATTATCATAAAGTGAAATTGATAAAATGGGATAAAGTAATTTAATGTATCTATTTAAATGGTTGTGTGCTTATAGGATATCTAGTCTTAATAGTGGAAGCCGGGAGTCTGAGAGATGTTAGCTATAGTTGAGTATGAGACTAGGTTATGCACATAGTGTGGTTTGGAGCTATATTATATCCTGCACTTTTGTTGTTTCTATATGCTACTCCTCCCCTATCGGTTAGGGAAACTAACACCCTGGGGATTCTGAGCCCTAGGGGGGGGGTGTTTTCCCAAATATCCCGGGGGGAGGATGGATGGATGACTACCCCCTTTGGCCCCACTCTCTTCCCTTAGTAGTTACTTGTGCTGGTATGCATGATGGTTAGTTTTTCCAATATGTGTGTGTATATGGATGTAATGGATTGTGGTTATTTAACACACATGTATTCTAGATATATTTTCCTATGGACTACTATAGTTATAACATGTATAGGCTGTGATGGATGGAGGACCCTTACTCCATGTATGGGATGTGATGGCTTGAGGTATAATACCTAATGTATGATACACATTATTTGAGATGTGGTGACTCCCAGAAACTACCTAGTTACTTTTGGTTATTTTTACGTGGTGGTGTGTGTTACATGAGGTGCATGTTATGGTTCTTTCCCTAGGTGTTTGTGGGATACCCTTTTTGGAGAGAGACACTCATGATGTGCAGCATTGGGGAGAGTGGAAAACCAGGTTGGAAGTGGTAGTGGGGTACCTTTGATATTCTTTATTATATTATATTCGCTTGTATTCTATACTTGGTGAGAGAAGACATGATGATGTTGGGAACTTAGTATACCTGTTTAGGCGACGATTTAGTTTCACTTGTTATTCACTATGCTTTAGCATGCCTTATTTACTCTTGCATAAGAGGATATATGGAGGATCCTATGGATTGATGTAGTATAGTATTATACTCACCCTACGTATATATAAAATGTTTTTAGGTTAGTTCGATAAGGTTGGAGATCAGGATGGTTACTATTAGATGGTGAGTTGTAGGAGCTGTTTGGGCTTCGTGGTTGCTTCTGTCCATTTTATTTTGGTACTTACAGTTTTCCTTTTCAGTTGTAGTAGTTCTTTGGTGACATTAAATTTGTGTACTTAGGTTTTCTTCTATATTTTATTATGAGAAGGAGTTGGTTGGTGTCCATCTTATCTCTCTCTTCTTCTTGTGTTTCTATTAGAGGGTAATGCCTCCCATCTATGTGTTTACTATACCCTCAGTTCTAGTCGCTAACCCGTGGTCTACTGGAGGCGGGACTGGGGGTCACTATCTCTACTCTCCCATTTCTGACCCATGGGGGGGGGGGGTACAATTTGTGGGGAGGGGGTCATGTCAGAGTGGTATTAGAGTCGGGCGGGGTGATAGGATGGAGTTTGGAGTTAGGCACATTTGAGGTTGCATTGATTGGTAGGGAAATAATGTCAACTAATTTTATCAAGCAGTATAAATACAAGAGACCAGCTGAGACATGATTATTTAGGCCCCCCCTATGATCTGATGTGTGGAACTTTAAGATTACAGTGGATTCTAAATGAGGTGATAATGGTTTTAGGGTAGAGACCTAGGAAAGTATCATGAATCATTCTTCTTTTCTCCTATGTTTGAATGGGTAGACCATGGGGTAGGTTAACCAAAAAATAAATAAAATAAAAATAATAATTAATGTTAAAGTCATCCATATTCCAGGTTTAAGAGATCTAACTATATATTATCATGTTGGTATAGATCTAGGTCGATGTCCTCATCAAAGTTTCACAGAAGATCTTCAATAGGTTGCACCAGCAGATCACTGTAGAGTAGAGGTCGATGGCGATGAATCTTGGAGGAGGATACTCCAAGAGTTTCAGCACCAGAGCCTATAGAGGTATGAGGGTTCGGTTTTAGGTGTATTTAAAGAAGACTATTTAGAGGAGGTTGATATTTTTTTTGTTCGATCTATTATTGGAAGAAGCACTATGTATCGTTGGATTTGACAATGCTGTGTGGGGCATCAAGGAAGTAGTGGTTCTTATTCCTCGAAGAATGTGAGGAGTTAGTAGTTTCAAGGGAGGATTTATGAGACCTGTTCGGATCCGAGTTTTGTTTTTTGACCATAATGGAGGCCAATAATTAGAAGTTTCTTACCCTCCGGTAAGGGAGATCTAGTGTGCTAGATTTTGGAATTTATTTCAAGAACCTTTTTTGATATGCTTAAGACCTATTACCAGATGAGGAGGCTAAATAAAGTCATTTCAAGGATGATTTGTGTCCATAGATCTAGTTCCAGGTCACCTTGTTTATATTGAAGATGTATATCAAGGTGATGTAAAGGGAAGAGGTCATCAATAGGTAGTTATCCAGAACCGGATAATCACGATAGGGGAGTCATCAGGATTCCTCATGAATCATAGCTATGGTGTGGGGTTCCCAGTTATCAGGACAGAAGAACTTCCGATTAGCCAATGGTAGGTCCCATCCCTCAATGTATCATTTCATTGGGGGAATCGGGTCTTAGGCCTATTCAATGGGATCAAAAATGTGTTCTTATTATGTATTTCAAGTTCATCAATGACTAGAGTGCTGAAAATGCCTAAGAAGTTAGTGTGCACCAGTTGCTCCGCTTCATGTTCCACCGTTGAGGCAGTTCCATCTGAGGCAACATCATTAGGTTTCTTCTGTTAGGGATTAGAAAAGAGCAGATGGGATAGGAAGAGGAAAGCCTCAAGATACTCCCCTTCCCTAGAGAGTAGATTGATGCTATATAGGTGGTCTTCATCATGGTAAAAGAGTTCATGGAGTAGGTCATGGTTAACTTCATTCTTTAGCGTTTCTAGCACTAGGTGAGACATACATCATTTGAGGTACCCTTTTCTTGTTTACTACTTGGTTGCATGCTTTGTTTGATCTATGAGCGACACACTCCTTCAAATTACCTACCCTTTTCCATGCTCTGGGACTGTAGGTAGAGAGGTTTCTAGTTCCCTTTATTTTAACTACACCAGTTGGAGGTTGAGATGTCTTTTTTGAATTATGTAGAAATTGTGAGATAATTATGTGTAAAAACTTCTTTTGGGTAGATTTCATATGTTTATGGACACAGCCTTTTGAAATCATCCTCTACATGAATTAGTTTTATTTAGTGTAGGATATCATGGATTTATTCAGGGGGAAGGTGTTGTTCTTCGATGTTGATAGAGATCCAACAATGTTAGATGGTGAGAAATACCCTCAGATGAGTCAGAGGGTTGTTCCATATTTGTCATCCTTGATGGATGATATGATGTTGAGTTTATCAGTGGTTTATCAGTTGGAATTTCCCAAGCTTGTAGAAGATTACCCTGATATCTTTTTAGAGGAGGTTGTAGCATTACCCCTTCTACAAGAGATTGAGTTTGGGATTATGCTACAGTTAGGTGTGTCTCTTTTCTTGATGTTTCCATATAAGATGATTACTTATGAGTTGCGATAGCTATGTATATAGATCAATGGTAAATTTCCATTTTTTTTTCAACCAAGTGTGTCACTGTGGGGTGCACTAGTTTTGTTCATAAAGATGGATGACAACATTTTGTGGTTGTGTATCAATTATCATCGCTTGAACAAAGAGACAACGAATAACCATTATCCTCTTTGGTGAATTGATTATTTATTCAATCACATAAATGGTGTATATTGGTTATTAAAGATTGATTTGTGGTAAGGATATCATCAAATGCATGTAATGAATAAAGATATCTCGATGTATACTTTCTATTGTCATCATGGGAATTATGAGTTTGTTGTGATTCCATTTAGTGTGAAGAATGCTCTAGCTGTGTTCATGGGGTTAATGAATGTTGTGTTCCTTGAGTTTCTGGATATGTTTGTGGTAGTTTCCATTGATGAAAACCTTGTGTACTCTACATCTGAGGAGGAGTATGCGAAGCATCTGTGTGACGTCTTGGGAGTTCTTCTCCAAAAGAAGTTGTTTGGGAAATTGAAGAAGTGTGAGTTTTGGGCTCAAGAAGTCCGTTTCTAGGGGAATTTTGTATCCCAATAGGGAGTAGATATGGATCCATCAAATATAGAAGTAGTTTTGTCTTGGGAATACCCCAAGATAGTAGCATATGTGTGAAGTTTCCTTGGTATTTCAGGTTATTATAGGAGGTTCATAGCTAATATTTCTCGGGTTTAAAATCCTTCGATAGTGTTGACTAGAAAGGATTAGGCATTCTTGTGTATTGATAAGTTTCATACAAATTTTTAGAATCTATATAAGAAGTTGGTCACTGCTCCAATTATTTTTTTGTCTATAGAAGGAGTTCAGTTTGACGTTTTCTGTGATGCTTAGCGTTTTGGGTTGGGCAGTGTTCTGATGCAGTAGAGATCAGTTGTTTCTTATGGGTCTTGATAGTTAATTCCCCATGAACATAACTATTCCACCCACAATCTTGAGTTGGCGGTAGTGGTGTTTGACCTAAAGTTGAGGTGACATTACCTCATCGATGAGATCTTTTTGGTCTTCAATGATCATAAGATCCTAAGGTCTGTTTTCTCCCAAAAATGACTTGAACTTGAGTCAATATCAGTGGGTGGTGTTCTTATAGGATTAAGACTTTGAGATTTAATATACACCTAAGAAGGGAAATTTTTTGGTTGATGCATTGAAAAGGAAGTCTTGTTGTGATGTAGTGCATAAATCTAGCGATTCCTAGATAGTGATGGAAGAACTTTCAGTATTTCATCTAGATATGGGAAAATTCAGGATCAGATGTTTCCTTTTTCAGATGATGGCACCGTCATCTATGGTGATATAGGTGGAAGAGTCCCAGTTGGGGGATCTTGAGGTAGAGGTCTAGAGATACCAAGTTCATTATGGTGAGGCCCCTGATGGTTGGTCTGAGGATAAACAACACCGAATGTTGTACTAGGGAAGGATTTTAATTCCCTTGGTGATGCATGATATGGTTCTCAGAGAGTTCCATAACTCACCCTTAGTGGTACATCCTAACATGAATAAGATGTACCAAGATTTGATAGGTCAGTTTTTCTGGCCTGGTTTGAAGTGTGTATTTGTAGAGTTTGTGTCTCGATGTTTGGTCTTCCAAAAGAAGAAGGTCGAGCGCTGTATTCCCAATGGTTTTCGCCATCAATTATATGTTACTTAGTGGAAATGGGTGGACATATCAATGGACTTTGTTATTGGTTTACCTCATGTTTAGATAATCTATAGCACTATATGGGTGGTAGTGGATCATTAGATGAAACCATCTCACTTTATAGAAATCAAGGAGTCGAGCTTAGTGGCGGTTTTAATGTGGAAGTATCTAGAGGATGTGATGATACTCCACAAATTCCTGGGGATGATAATTTTTTTATCAATATCCTCATTTTACCTCCATGGTATAGAGAGGTCTTCAGCACGGTTTTGGTTCTCATCTATTCCTTAGCACCACTTTTCATCCACAAATGGATGGTAAGAAATATTAGAGTATCCATACTCTTTAAGACATGTTGCGCTCTTATGTCTTGTATTTTGGAGGTTTATAGATGAGGAACTTTCACTTGACAGAGTTCATGTAAAACAATATTTTTTCACTCCACCATCGGTATGTCGTTGTTTGGAGCCTTGTATGGATGACCTTTCCATTGTCCATTGTGCTAGACTAGGGTAGGAGAGTCAGTAATTCTCAGACTAGAACTGGTACAAGACATGACAGAGATGGTTCAAGTGATTTGTGAGAGGATGAAGGTAGGGCAAAATCATCAAAAATCCTATTCCGATCATAGGAGGAGACCTTTAGAGTTCAAAATTGGGGATCATGTGTTCCTGATGGTGGACCCCATCATGGGTAGTGGAGGTTTGGTTGTGGGAGTAAGATTTATCCATGGTTTGTTGGGACTTTCGATGTGTTGGCACATATTGGAGAAGTGGGTTATTGGATCATTCTTCCCCCATAGATGATCTAGATACATCATTTTTTCCATGTGTTACAGCCCCATAATTATCTTCATGATGATTCTCATGTAATTGATTAGGGAAAGATCAATGTTGACGATGATGTGAGCTTCGAGGGGAAACCTGTAAAGATCTAGGACCACTAGGAGAAGGTGTTGCATGGGTGTATTATCCCCTTGGTTCATGTCTTTTGGAAACATAGTGGTGTGGAGGAGAGTACCTGGGTACGTGAGCCGTAGATATGCACTCAGTACCCAAATCTCTTTGAAGTTTATCTCTTCTCTTATAACATTGTTCATTTTATGGTTATAGACCATTTTTTTGTGAGATGGATTACTATTTTTGATTATTGTGCCTTGATATATTTTTAGAGGTATCTCCGCCATGATATGGTTTAGGATATGTTTGTGGTTGTTGTATAGTTTTTTTCTTGTTCCTCTAGTGATGTGGTGATCTCCTATTGTGATGAGAGACTTAAGAGGTACCTCACGGGGTGGCTGTTTGGATGACCCATTTTTGTTTCCTCTCTAGGTTGGTTTTGGATTCTCAAGGATGAGAATATTTTTAGTGGTATCTGATGTAAGTGTATGGATCCACATGGATCGACCCTTTACATGTTCTCAAGGCTTGAAGAGCTTGGAAGAGGCTCTAAGGAAGTCTAGAGGGACTCGAGTGTTGAGAACTAGGATCAGGTAAATTTCACGACGTGAAAGTGGGTTTCACACTATGTAGAAGAATTTAAAAAAGTAAAAGTGGTATTCTTGCATTATAATATTTAGGGGTTTGAAAAATAAATCAAATGTAAAAGGAGATTATTTTTTTGGAAAAAATAGACCTCGAGGAATTACACAAAGTGAAAGGGGATTAAATGTTGTGTAATCCCCCAATGTTGTAATGTTTTAAAAACATTCCATAAACTTGAGTTGTCAAACCCCATGACTACAGATTCCCTCCCTCTCATCCTAGGTGTCTCAATTGTCCTCTATTCGGCATTTTTTAGATCCCTTCGATGAGAATCGATCTCGGTATTCCATCTTCGATCCATGGTGAATCTACATGATTCAGTGTGCGTTTTTCTTATATTTTATAGCGGTTTCTCCCAGTTTTTATCTAGTTTACTCATGTATATTCTCACTGTGCTATGATGGTTACTTACCCATGGTTCTTATGGGGTTTCAATTAGTTTTTGTTGGTTTCGTGGTGCCGTAACATCCTTGATTGGATGTAGTTCTTATGGGAGAGGTGATCATAGATCCATTGTGTGGTCCATTATGATACGAAGAACATAGATAAACTTTTGAGGTAAGGGATTCATTGATTATATATTTATTTATGTTAAATCATATAGTTATCATGTTTTATTCCCTTTTATCACAATGAAATTGACCCAATAATTACATGAATCAGATTAAATAATTGGCATTGATCGCATAGCGATGTTGCTACTTTGTACTGTAATAAAAATTTGCCTCTTTATTTTATAGATAGTTTGATATCTATGACTTTATTGGGTTATCATTTTGTTCTTGATGGAAATTGATAAAGAACATAAATAAATAAATAATTTACAATTAATTGGATAAAAGATAAATATGCATGTTTAATGAATCCGGTTATTGTTGATACAATTAGGTGATAATCAAATTGATGCATAAATGCATGTTTAATTTAATTAGTTAGTGAACCTGAAGCATGTTGATTCTTGTTGATAAAATAATTAAAGGAATTTTAAATTAATGGTTTAATTAATTTTTTATAGCTTGTGAGAGCTTGTTTCTTAGGTTACACATAGTTGGAACCTATGAATAATGAATTGGTTTTTTCAAGATGGAATAAGAACCAATTGTGTGAAAAAGATAAATCCTTGTAGGTCATAAGTTTCCTGATTTCTTACAAAGGCCAAGTACCTTATGATATGGAGTCATGAGTGCTCATTGGGTATGAAGTCTGAATTCCTTTATTTAGGGTCAAGAGCTCGGTTTCTATGTTTGTTTCGTACTTCTTGTGATATGGCCAATCATGGAGGGATGTTGTGGTGTGAGGGGTATGGAGTCCCGGTTGTTGTGGAAATAGTTGACACCTAAAGTGGATATATGCATTGGTTTATGAACGGGGGTATCAGGGATGACACCATAGGTGATGGAACTGGTTAAAGTTGGGATTTTCCGTTGTTATGAAAGTCAGATGCTTATTGAATCTATGAATTGTATGGTATCCAAGTTGTTATTTATCAGCTTTAATTTCCCCACTACTTGAGGCAGAAAAATGTGTTTGGTTACTCTCTTTTCATGGTAGGAGAAGATGTGTGGGGTATCCATGTGCTTTCTGTGTTTATCTCCTCATGGTTGGATGACTTTACTCTCCTACTATAGGTGGAAAATACTTGATGAGTAGTCTATCTATTCACCATGTTGATTCCCTTGTGTTTGGGAAGCTTAGAATGTTTTCCTAGAGCACGTGATTATATGGAAAGTAATGTTTTTATGTAAATGAATAAATTTTTAACCCAAGAGGTTGGAGATTTATTGGATGCAATATTGAGGTTGAAATTATAAGAAGTTGTGGACTTGGTTTTCTTATGCCTAGAGGTCATAGATCTTTGTTGAGATGGTTATTTGATGTGATGTGGAAATGATAATTGTTAATTAATGGTTAAAAATTAATCAACATAAAGTAAAACTAATAAAAATGGATAAATTAATTTAATTTATCTCTTTAAATGGTTACGTTCTTATAGGATATATAGTCTTAGCAGTGTTGGTCGGGAGTCCGAGAGGTGTTAACTACAGTTGAGTCTGAGACTATGTTATGCCCACAATGTGGTTTTGAGCTACATAATATCCTGTAATTTTTGTGTTTCTATACACTACTCCACCTTATTAGTTAGGGAAACTCCCACATTGTGGATTCTAAGCCTTGGGGGGGGGCATTTTCCCCAACATCACGGTGGGAGGATGGATGGATGACTACTCCCTTTGGCCCCTATCTCTTCACTTGGTAGTTACGTGTGCTGGTATGCATGATGATTAGTTTTCCCAATATATGTGTGTAGAGGTATGTAATGGATTTTGGTTATTTCAAAAAAAATTATTATAGATATAGTTTTCTAAGGACTACTATTTGTATAACTTGTATAGGATGTGATGGATTGAAGATCCTTACTCAGCGTACATGTTGTGATGGATTGAGGTATAATACCTAATGTATTATACATGTTATGTGAGATGTGGTGGATCCTATAAAATACCTGGTCACTTTTGGTTATGCGGATGTGGCAGTGTGTTCTATATGAGGTGCATGTTGTGGAGATTTTCACAGGTGTCTGCAGACTAGCCTTTTAGAGAGAAATGCTTAGGATGTGAGACATTGGAGAAAAGTGGAAAAGCAGTGGGGAAGTGGTAGTGGGGTGCGCTTGATATTCTTTATTATATTCTATTCAATTGTATGAAATACTTGGTGAGAGTATCCATGGAGAGTCTGGGAACTTAGTATACCTATTCATGTGAGAAGTTAGTTTCACCTATCATTCATAGTGCTTTTTCATGCTTTTATTACTCTTTTATGAGAGGGTCTGGGGAGGATCCTACTGAGTATACTATTATACCCACCCTACATATATATAAAAAAATTTTCATGTTAGTTGGAGTAGGTTGGAGATTAGGCTGGTTACTATTAGCTAGTGGGTTGTGGGATCAGTTTGGGCTTCATGGTCACTATCTTCCTTTTTCTTTTCGTACTTCCAATTTCCCTTTTCAGTTGTAGTAGTTCTTGCATGTCATTAAATTTGTGTATTTTGGTTTTCATATATATTTTAGTATGAGTATGAGTTGGTTGGTGTCTATATTATATCTATCTTAAGTATGTGTCCTTTATAGGGTAATGCCTCCCATCTATGTATTTATTATATCCATGGTGCTAGTCGCCAACCTATAGCCTACTATAGGCAGGAATCAGGCTTCACTATATCGCTTATCCCCTTGTTGGCCCAAGAGGGGTACACATTATGGAGAGGGGGTCGTGATATGTACATTTACGGATTTTCCAGGTTTTATTACAAAATTTTCTCTCTTTTAATTTGAATCATGTGAGTAACTATTTAGATGAAAAACAGATCTTACTTTACTTTTTGATTATGTGTATTTTCTTCTGTATCCATAATTTAAAAATTATTTTAAAAGGGCCCTTTTATTTAATAAAATGATTTATTAACGAAATTTTAAGTTAACCATTAAATTTTAAAAGGTTGTAAATGGATATTTTTAATGTTATTTTAAAAGCTCATTTTCAACTCGTTTTATAAAAATTTAAAGAAATATTTTTTAACATATACAACATTAAAATAATTTCCCTCCACTATAACCATTTTACAAAATTTAGATTATCCAAAATGTTTTATATAGTTTTTAAAATAAAAATCATAAAGGAAATTTTATTTTAATATTTCAATTATATTTTTTCAAAAGTCTTGGTTTTATTATAAAACCTATATTTCTGATGAATTAGAATTCAATTTTCATTAATTTTGTGGTCGTTGTATTTCTCTTGAAACATTCACTTTCATGAGATCTTTTTTTTATTGGAAATTACATTTCTATTAAATATCCATATACTTTTTATCATAGATATGATTTTTTCCTAAAACTTAAACCATTTATACATATGATTTTTTAATATGAAAGTTTTTCGATTGATTAGGGAAATATTGATAATTAAAATTATTTACTTAATACAAAAATTTTATGACAATGAATATTATTCATGAATTAAATTTATTATCTAATATATGAATAATGCATTGGACATGTAGTGATGGTTGGGAACCAAAATTATATTTCACCTCAATACATCGACACATCTCATGAGACAAATCAATTGACCAAGTTAAATGGATCTTTACCCATAGTTTTAAACTATCTTAGTGAAATGTCTTAATGGTAAAGATATCATGGAGTCTAAGATCATGTTGTACAATATTATTTATTTACTTAAATTGAGAATTTAGTTATTATTAGTGATTAATACATTGATATTATCCATGGATGCATTTCATTATCAAGTTATTGATTAAATGGAATATATTTTCAATTATTTACCTTTCCATACTGATTGTGACTTATTTACTCATGATATATTCCAATGTGTATAATATTTACTGAGAATTTGGGATCACCCTTATTTTGTTTTATTTCTCAAGAACATGAAGAATAAATCTTTTAATATGTTTCAAGGATGTAGAATATTTACTCTTTTTATGTTTTAAATTTTATTACCAATGTAAAATTAATATTATGTATATATCTAGTTCTTCAGGAATACTAAATTGATCAGTCGTTTAGGATGATATCCCATATAATTTATGTCAAAATAATAATATAAACACTGATTCTAGTCTTCTAGATTTTGTTTTGTTACATAAGTCATGACAACTAGAGTTATTAAAGGTATCCCCAAATACAAAAAGTAAAACAAGGACTTCAAAAACCTCCTAAGATAACACAATATTCTATTACATCATTTAGGAATGACTATCAAAATGAAGAATGTCAAGGGGAAAATAATAAACAATCTTATATCATTATTATTCCTTGATCCTTATTCAATAACTATAATTGAAACCATAAGTGTGTTAACATGTAATAAATGATTACAAAATAATATATATCTTGTCCATCTAAATACAAATCATAGATGATATTTTTACCTGAAAATATGAATTCAATAAAAACTCAGTTGAAATAAAACTATGAATCAAATAAACCACATAGGAATGAAACAAAATTTTAGGACTCAATGAATATCATGGATTGGTGTCCATCCACTGATAAAATTGCATATGAGATATGTTGTGAACAAGAAGGTTCTTTATTTGTCTAGAGATATTGTTGTGATCAGGAAGTGTTTTATGTGATTTTTGTAAAGGAGTTAATGTGGATGTGATTTAAAGTATTGGCATTTGATTTTATTTTCAACTCATGAGTTAGGTGATTCATTTTGGTTAAAATGTTTGAATTACTTGAAGTAAATGTTGGAGAAGAACCTATAAAAGTTTGGGACTATTTGGAAGTGAAATAATTTTTTAAAATTTTTTATAGAATAAATAATTCCACAGTTATAAGTATCATGTAACTATTTTTATTTATATGTTTTGAGAAAAATGTTTATTAAAATATTAGACCACAATATATCATATTTCATCATGATTTGTTAGTTGGAGGTGGAGATTCTTGAACTGTTCTTCATGACATATATATCGTACCTAAATCAAGGAGGCCACGATTTATATGTGTTCACACTAATCATTATATTGATTTAGTTGTTCTATAAAAGGTTTTGGTTATAAAATGAAGTAGTATAGTTATGTCTTGAATAGAATCCCTGATTTGTTGAAGTTGAAGTTTCCAGTTATCATTAGTTGAGATTAGACCAAAATATATAGCCATGATTTGTTGAAGTTGAAGTTTCTAGGTATTATGAGTTAATACAACTCTATAATATAAATATGTAATTTTTTGAAGATAATGTTTTAAGGAATTTTGGAATTGGATAACATAATAATGTAAGGGTGTAATGTATGTGGTTCATAATTGGTAAATTTTGGGGCGGTGGTTGTGCTATGATTGATATACACAATAACAGAGAATGAGGAATTATGATGTAATGATAAATTATAATGTTTAATAAGTTTAAATTTTGTATCACATTAAATGAATTTTAAATTTTAACATTTTTTTCTTATAGGTATTATGACACAATGATGTCCATCACATCATGATTTGTGTTATGACTTTTACAATTTATGGATTTCATGCATTTGATGATGTTCCTTGATGGCAGCTATATTGGATTTATATAACTGAACCTCAAACACACATAAATAATATATAATGTGATATGAATTTATAATTTTATATAAATGATTAAATTAAAGTTGTATTTAAAATAAGTTGAGATTAAAGTTAAGGTTTTTAATTTGAATTTCAAATTTCAATGAGGGATATTGAGTTTGTTGCTGTAACGACCCGAAATTTTGAATAAATATTGTTTCCTAATTTTGTGTGTTATTTTTTTATACTCAACAAAACTGTTTCATTTAATAACATGAGTATAATTAAAATTAGACTGTTGGGTTTTTACTGTTATATGACCATTGGTCAATATGACCGCTAGAAACTAAACATTTCGATATTTGTCTCTAAATATAAGTGACCTTGGTTAGTTAATATAGAAAGGAGATTCGATGGCCTCACCCAATAGTCTTGGACCGATCGAAGCCCATCTAACAGAACATGGGAAGGAGGTAGCACCACTGAGATTTTCTCTGGACCAAACCCAAGCCGAACTTCATCGTGTGAATCTAGAACGGAATCGCCTTCGTGAGAAGTTCCAACTGATAGAAATTACTACTCATGCGATGTTGGCTGAGCCTCCCTCGGATTCCCTTACCTTAGCACACCTTACACTTAGGTCTTATGCCGGTGTGATAAGGGGCTATGTAAGGAGACCGTAACTGCCTTGTGTAATCCTTTGTTTTAAATTTTTTTTTGATCTCTTCTTATGATGAAGTTTATGAATTTTCAAATGTCTGGATAAATATAGTATGCATATTTTTGATGAATTTTAGAGAAAGGATATTTTAAAAATGTTTATGTAAACCTTAAATAATAAAAAATGTGTAATGATTTTCAAAAAATGGTCTTCTACAATTATGTTCAGTACTAAATTTAGAGTCTAATAAGATCAACTTAATTTTTGATGAATAGTAAATTATGAATAGTGATTTTATGCTTAGGATTAGTAATGTGACCAAATGGATTAGTAATCTCACTTAAATAAAGAATTAATATAATCTAGGCACCTTGATTAAGTAATGTGATTCAATAAAATGGTTAAATAATGGTTTCATAAATTATTAGTCAAGTATTAGTTTTTTCAGGTGAATAGTGTTTTTTAATTAAAAATTTAATTAAAAATATTTAGAAAATTATTTTTATAAAATGGATTTCATTTTTGAACTCAGAGCATCGATATTATGTTAAGGTAATTTTTGAGGATTTTTCTGAAAAAAATGAATTTTTGGTGAATAGTGTATTTATTTAAAAATTAAATTAAAAATATTTAGAAAATTTTTTCTATAAAATGGAGTTAATTTTTTGAAATCAGAGCATCGATATTTGGTTAAGGTGAAATTTTGGGATTTTTCTGAGAAAGTTGAATTTTCGATGAATAGTGAAAATACAGTTTTTAAGTTACGAGTGTTTAATGACATCATTAAATGATATATTAAGTACGTAATCAATATGGTCGACTTATGAATAGTAATATAAGGTATGAGGTGTCCCAAGTGGCCAATACCATGGGCAAATACCATGGGCAAGCCCATGGTTTTGCCAAAACCACCAATAAGGTGTCCCTTGGCCATTAATGCCTTGTCCCCTTACTTTCCCTACAAATACCATGCCATCTTCTCATCCATTCGACTCCCAACTCTCCCCCAACGAATCCCTGGCCTCTTTACCTCCCAAGGAGTCCTCCCAAGGTTCCCCCAAGCCCTCAAGGTCCCAACCTTTGAGTTTTAAGAGTTACGTTTTAAGGTAAGGGATCCAACCTCTCTCTTTCTTTTCAAGTAATCTCTTTTATGTCATTTATTTTATGCTCCATGTTCTTATGTTAAAGGATGTTCTTTTATATTACTCTTACTTCCCTTTTCATGTTCATATGATGAGATATCCCCTCTTACTCTCATTATTTTGTTTTATGATGTTTTAAGTGGCGTCGTTAGGCTGCCAAAATTTTTGTAACGGATTTTTTCTCCCTTCTCATTTTTCAAGATCTATTTTCATGTAAAGTCTTTCAAGTTCCTTTTTATTATGTTGGGTTATGATCACTATATCTATCATACTGATATTTTATTAAAATATGATGAGAGACCCCATTTTATCTCTTCAATTCAATATTTTGATGTTTTAAGTGGCGCCGTTAGGCTGCCGAATTTTTTAAGTGGTTCTTTCACCTTTCTCCTTTTTCAAATTCTAATTCCTTGTCAAGTCTTGGAAGTTCCTTTTTATTATGTTGGGGTATGATCTCTATATCTATCATACTGAACTTTTTTGTTCACATGATGAGAGACCCTATTTGATCTCGTCAATTTATTTTTGTTGATGTTTAAGTGACACCGTTAGGCTGCCGAATTTTTAAGGGATTCTTTCACCCTTCTCATTTTTCAAAGTTCTACTTTCATGTCAAGTATTTCAAGTTCCTTTTTATTATGTTGGGGTATTATCTCTATATCTATCATACTGAACTTTTATGTTCATATGATGAGATACCCTATTTGATCTCTTCAATTCATTTTTTGAAGTTTAAGTGATGTCGTTAGGCTTCCAAATTTGCATAAGAGAAATCTTATTTTTTTCTTCCATTCATGTTCTTCATTTCATGTAGTATGTCTTTAAAATTTCATTACCATGTTCATATATCCTTCATATTCTGTACCTCTACTGTTTTATGGGTCATTTATGAATGTTTGACCCATGTCCCCTCTCTTTTCAACGTTTTCTAAAACCCTGTAACGTAGCCGTTGTGCTGCAGAATTTTCGTCTCAAAATGCCTCTCTCTTTTTCTCGAAATTACTTCATGTTATTAAGTGAATACTCAAAGCTCTTATTTCTATAGGGTTATTCACATATATATCAAAATTTTCTATTTTTAAATTCTGGTATTTACATACATGAAACCCGCTTTCCCTTTCCGTGGGTTTAAAGTGACATAAAGATCATGTCTTTAAAGCTGTTTTTAAAACGTTATGATTATGAAATGAAACCCATTTCTTTTATGCTATATGGGTTGTTTATGAAATGATTTATTATGATATATTTGGCTCACATGATAAAAAAGGAAAATTTTAGGGTGCGCCCTGATAGCGCTCCAATGCATTGGGTAATGACCACTAGAGATTACAATTTTCACGATATCTTGATGAATATCCTTGGTAATTTTCAAATGACACCTTGGGGATGGACCTTGGTGATATATTCATGATTATCTATGTTAAATGATGTAGCCACATCTTAAAGTTATGAAAAATGTTATTTTTATTATGATATGCCACATGATTTCTTTCTCATGCCTTAAAGTTCTTTTCATGACATAGTTGATGTATCTCAAGTTCCCATGTTAAATGTTTCTCTTATTTCCCTTACTGGGCCTTATGCTCAACCTTTCTTTTGATGTATGTCCCCAGGTTATGAGATGCATTAATGAACCTAGGATGAACTTAAGTATAATCCTTCCAAGTGTTTAAGAAGAATGTTTTATGTTTTTTTTTATGTATTATGTTCCTGGTTTCCAAGACACTAAACCATAAAGATCCTCAGTTTTGTGTAATGTAATGAAAGTTTATGTGACAAAAAAGTGGGATGCTATAGTTTCTATAGAGATTTATGGTATGATTTTGAGAGAACAATAAAATAAAAATAGACTATATAAGAATAATTATAATCTTAAATATGATTTGGATCATTATTTATCTTCATCAACACATTCATGAAGTAGGAATGTTTGAAAAATTAATATTTATGGATTAATTTAAAGAATAAGATGGTTTTTTAATTTTACAATGTTTTATTGATTTTATTATTATTTCTTGATTATCTAACAAACATCTACACATCAATATGTCTTATTATAAGTTAAAATAAGATTTGGGGTGATCAAAGAGAGGTTTTTATTCACTAAATTTAAAAGTTTTAGTGATCAAAGTGGAAAAAATAATTAAATCTTTGTTGATAGAATCTTGAAGATAATTCTTGGGGGTTGAAGAATTTATTTGTAGTATCATTGATTAAATATATTTTATTTGTGTGGGAGAACATTTATCTTGTTAAGAGACATTTTTATTCACATGAGTTCAAGTAGAAATCATGTTTTATATAACCATTATATGAAAATAGTTTATTATATGGAAATACATGACACCACACAATGATAAAGATGAAACCATTCATATTGAATGGTGAAAATTTTACATCAATATGATTAAAAAGGTTTTAGGGATATTTAAAAGATGATTTTAATTTGAATTGATTAATTTTATAAAATTTAGTAATAAGAAATATTGGATGATATCTTGATTAACATTCATCTTAATTGGGTATGAGGGTTAATTTTAAAGGAAATATTAAAAGGATATATTCCTTGATTCACCCATATTAGAGAATATTTATGGGATCTCTCTAAAATTCTCAAAAAATATGTATCCAAGTTTTTCTTTGTATGAATTAAATCTATTTGAAATTGAATGTGTCTGGAGTTTACTATGTTCTAAATTATAATATATTTTATGAATCATACTAATTTATTGAATATAAAAGGTATTATCACATTTTATTAGATAAATTAAAATTTATATAAGGACAGAATGATTCCATACTTATTGTTTTTGGGTATGGAAGTGGTTAGTATTATAACGAATGTTTTTACTATAGTGTACATTGGTTATGTGATGAATATATTTTATATAAAGAATATTGAGATCTACAATCATGTAAGGAATACTATCTTAGCATTGATTTTAGAAAATTAATTCATAAAGGTTATAAGGACTAAGATAATGAAAGGAATTTTGGTAAATCAATGACATTTTCTTGAAGGTAATATTAGATTAAAGTAAGAGAAAAATTAAAATATGCCATTCCCTTCTTTGAAAAATTTCATATTCTTAAAGGTGAAACAATGTATTATCTATTTACTAAATTAATTGAGACCGTGAGATTCATAATTTTTGAAATTTGTTTTGAATATTCTATGATTATTAATAAGTTTTTTATATCTTTTTGGAATGTTTTGATTAAAAAATTTCTTTACTTGAAGATCTTGATCTGAATTCACTTCTACCAGATTAATTGCATAGTGTATTAGCCACTGATGAGACTCTAAGAGATGTTTCTTTTAATAATAGAAGTAAAATTGAGATGTGAATCTATTTTAAAGTCTTGAAAAATAATATTACATTTAAGGAGACGAATGAAAAATATGGAAATTAATTTCCTAATGAATATTTTTGTTGTGAATTTTGATAAGATCATGAAACTTATCTCAAGAATTGTGTAAAATAGAAAAGGTATATATTTCTCTAAACTAAAATTTTAGTGTTTTATTTTGGGAGGCATTGGTCATTTTATTATAAATTATCCAAAGATAAATTAAGATGATAGTTAATATGATGAAGATTCATCAAGAATGTTTTATAGGAATAAGACTTCAAAATTCATTAAGAAGATTCCTTCTTCAAAGAGAAATGTTTTTTTTTCAAAATTTTAAAATAAAATTTATTTTTCAAATATGGATGGATAATAATGAGTTGAAAGTGAAAGTAAATATCTATAAGTAATTATGTACATGAATTATTGATTTCCATGTTGATTGAAGATAAGTTTTCTAGTTTTAGTGAGGAAGATAAAATGAACATGGAATTCATAATGAATAATAATTAAATGAATTTATGGTGATGATATCTAAACTAGATAAATAAAATAATAGGTTCGGAAAGGTATCGTAGATAGAAAATGTGGTTGGAAATGTTCAAGTTGAATGAGAATTATGAAGGATTTTGAGAATTTGAATGTGTCACTTATTTAGGGGAAAATATAAACAATTAAATTAAGGTGAAAATCAAATAAAAAGAAAAATAAAATTAATATTATAAATAAAATGTATTATAGGATTAAGATTTTTTAAAGAATTCAAAGTTTTATTTAAAAAAAATATATGTGATAAAATTTAGTTAAAGCTTAAAGGGAAGTGAGAAGTCTTATGAAAAATATTTGAATTTTGGAGGTGATTATATTCATAAAATATATAATTATATGGATTCAAAATTTATTAATGTTAAATATAGAAAGGATAAATATAAATCAATGGAAAATTAGAGGATGAATTTTTCATCAAAAAGAGAATTTTATAATTATCAAAAATATGGAAATGGTGTCTTGAAGTTAAAATTTGACACAAATGGAAAGGTAAAAAATTCAAGAAATATATCAAAAATATAGGATAACATGTGAATAATACTTGAAACTTTTATCTCATAAAATGAGTTGAGTTTCTCAGTAATTGTTTTAAATTATAATAAGTATTAGAATCTATAAAACAAATAATTTTTTCTAGAAGGATTTAATTTTTTTGTCTAATATTAGTGTTTTAGTAGTTATGGACATATGGAAAGGTGTTCCTGGTTAAATAAAATGAATTTTAAAAATTATATATGATTTCAAATTATAATTTAAGGGGGCATAAACCCCACTCAAAGAATACAAGTTCTGAGAGAGACAAAAAAATTTAGAAGTTCAATGAATCAGTCCTAGGTGGTGAATAAAGTTCATGAAATATGTAATAATCCAGGTCATTTGGATGAAAATTAACTTAAAATTTTTACTATAAAATAAATTATTATTTATTTTTAAATATTTTATAATCATAGAGAAAAATGGAAGTTAAATTTGCTTGTGGTGGAAGTATCTTTAAAGGAATATAAAAATAATTTTCCATGGATACGTACAATGGGTGTTCATGAAACATGAGTTGAGATATGAGATTAGTAAAAGTATTTTAAATGGGTATGTTTAGGTCATTTATAATACCCTAATATTTTTTGAATTATTTTTTTGAACTAATTTTATTTTTTGATCTTTTTCATTTCGCACAACATTGAATATATCTTTTTATTATACAATTGCACTATGTGTGAACTGCATTTTACACAACACCAAGTCAATATCATGCTACATGAAACACTTAGATTATCTTGAGGTAAATGAAATAATATGTTTGTATTTTATTACACAAAATACTGATTCCCTTCTATATATTTCATTACATACAAGGTCAATTTTTACCGAACAACAATATACTATTAATATTATTTTTTAAATATTATTATAGTTATCACCTAGTCATTGGAATGAAATTTAAAAATAATTTCAACTAAATTTTGAAAATATTTTTTACACATTTATATAAAATTAATCCTTTGGATATAAATTACTAGAAGTAAATGTAATAACTATTTGAAAATAAAGAAATTTATTTTCTAAGAAAAGTTTTTTATGCGCAAACACTATTTTTTCTCAATAAATAAAAAAACCACTTTTGATTAATTTTTTCAATAAAATTTAAATATTATTTATTTTCGATGAATATTTTTGATACTCATACATTATATTTGATAAGTATAATATGATAATAAATCTAATTTTATGAATAAAAGGATGTATTCTTCTAAAAGGTAATTTTACCACATTTTAGTGGAGAACCGATTTAAAATTTGTTTATTTGAAAATATTTTAATTTTTATTTGAAAAAATAAAAATCATTTTTAAAATAAGAACAAAAAAATTATATTAGAGTGAATTTTTGGTATTTTTCTGAAAAGTTTATTATTTTTATGAATAGTGAATACTACTGAATTTCAATTCAAAAATGATTTTTCATTTAATTTATTTATAAGGTTAAATTATGTGTTTTATTGGTTTTCAATTTAATTTAGATAAATAATACATCAATTAATTCAATTTAGGTCATTATAATTAATTTAAATTTGAAATTTGATTTAAAAAATTACCAAATTTTGGAACATTTTTTCTTTCAAAACCCGCTTTGTGGTCTCGTCTTTGGGATTAAATTTGAATTAATTTTTATAAATTATGTGATAAGAATTTGGAAAAATGGATTAAATATTATTAATTATAATAATATATAATTTTAAATAATTTTAAATTAATTTTTGAAAAAAATATATTAGTGAAAGTAATTAAAATTAATTACAACGATTAAGATGAAAATTAGCTTAACAAATTACTAAACCTTACACTTAAGGGAAAAAATGACTTAGAAACATGTCCAAAATACTCTTTATTGAAATATTTGGACCCTATTGGCACTTTTATTGAATTTGGTTCATTATTGGAGCCGCTTTTCAAAAGAAAAATGTGGGTGGAATTCCGTTTTAAAAAATTTACAAGAATTCCACTCCTCTACTATAAAAAGCCAATCACCCCTCTCACTTATTCACACCTCTAAAGCCCTTTATATCACAAAAAATATTCTAAAATAAGATAAAAAAACCCCTAACTCCATCCTAGAATCATCCATTTGGGATGAAATCCATCAAAGGAATCCATTTAGTGCACACCAAAAGGAGTTACCCAAAGAAGATGTGACATACTTCCTCAAGCTCTTTTGTTTTATTTTCATTATCCACCTCTTAAAATATTCATATTCCATGATTATATAATAACATATTTATCCTAAATATATTTATATTTTTTATAATGTTTTTACCTACAATTACACACACATCCATCTAATTGGTAACAAACTTACTATTCTTGTGTACAATAAACCACCACTTCACAAAACAATGTTGTTCGTTTTTCATTTACCACCTCTCATGGTTGAGAATTATGATATAAACTATATTTTTATATGATATATATGATATTTATAATATATTTATTCTTTTTTATTTATTATATTACAAATACATTAATGTTTTCAATTTTTTTTGTAAATACAATAATTTTATTTGGGGAAGAGTGGACTACCACCTCTTCAAAGCGTTGAGATTCATTCACACTCTACATTTAATGTATTAAGGATGTGTTTAGTGAAATTATATTATATATAAGAAATAATAATTAAAATTTAATTATATTATATATATACACATATATTTCAATTACTTTATTTATTATAATATGATGATAAAGAAGAAACAATGTTCATGCGTACGTACAACCTACCGTCTCAACGAATGGTGTATTCCATTTAATATTTATGTAATATATATATTATTATAAATACATATATATGGAATATATATGATATTTATATCATTATTTAAATTCATGAAATAACTAAATAATTATCCAATTAACAGGATCAATAATAACAAGCCAAAACATATACGAAAAACAAAGTAGATATTACTTGAAACGTAACATTAATATAAAGTTGTTAGTAAATGGGTAAAATAAATTCATAAAAAATAATATATGGTATTATAAATAATAATATTGTTATGTGGTAGATTTATAATAAACATATATTTATTTTAAATGAGGTTTTAAAGTGTACGAATAAATTCAAGACTTAAGGTAAGAGAATTTCAGCTCACTTTTTATTTCCGTGAGATACATGCCATATTCACCACTCGATTCTTTTATGTGGTGTATATACTGGACTATGAAATTTTATATCAATAATGAAATTTATTTAATGATATTAAAAGTTTTAATTAATGTTACTATTTCATTGGGATCATGATTCTAAGGTTACTTAAGTAGTAAGGCTTTTCTCACGTCACTTAATTTCTGTGAGACTTATGCCTTATTCATCACTCATTTCATTTGTGTAGTGTATATAATAACTATAGATTTATTCTATGATTATTATAATTAAATTTATGGGTATTTACATATCCATTTTATTATATTTATTTCATCGGGGTTTATGGTTCAAAATTTACCAAATCGGTAAAGTAATTTTGTCTCAATTTTCCTTCTATGAGATACATGCCATCTTATGCACCTATATTATTCTATGGGGCATATATACTGCACATTGAAATGTTATATCATGAATATAATTATTCTAATTATATTTTAATAATTATTTTATTGTATTATTTGATGGGAATTATGATATAAAGTTACCAAAGTGGTAAGAGTTTATTTCTATAATCTCATCATTTATCGGGATTGTTTATGATTATGCTTATATTAATGAAATCATATGACCCATATCTCAAAAACACCCATAAAGTTTCCTCTACTATGGTTATTCATGTTATATCCAAGTAATGGTATCATTTTTCCACTCTTTTTCACATAAGATAAATAAAGAAATATTTTTATGAAAATGTCAATTTATTTCTCCTTTCAGTCAGAAATATGTGTTTTTAGGTAACCATTATGTTTTCAACTTTCCATTTTAAAGGATGTTTTAGTATTCATTTTTACGATGTGGGTTTCTATGAAAGGAACATTAAAATATCAAAATTTTAATAAACCATATGAATTTTGAGGGTGAAATTCATTTTAAAGGGGGTAGAATATAACACCATGAGATTTTTTTGAATTATTTCTTCTCAAATTAATTTAATCTTTTGATTTTTTTCATTTCACACAACACTGAATATTACATTTTTTGTATGAAAGTACTAAGTGTGGATTACGTTATACACAACACCAAGTCAATATTGTACTATACTCAACACTTAAATTAGCTTGAGGTGCACATACAACTATGTTTGTCTTGTATTACAAACAATAATGAGTCCCTTAGATATCTATCATTACACACATGGATAAGTTTTTTCGAACTATAATATACTTTTAATAATATTATTAAAATATTATTATTATTACCACCCAACTATTGGAATGGTAGTTATGAATAAGATTAACTAAAATGTGAAAATAATATTTACACATGTATATAAACTGAATCCTTTCGCTATCAATTAGTAGAAGTGAATGTAAGAACTATTTGAAAATAAACAAATTATTTTTCTAAGAAAACAATTTTTCTATGGAAAAATAAGATTTTATCTCAATAAATTAAACAAATAAATTTTTGATTAATGTTTTAATTTTTTTTATATTATACATCTAATCAATATTTATGACACTAATCCAATAGATTTGACAAGTATAAGATAAGAATATGTCCAATTTTATGAATAAAAAAAATGTATTATAATAAAAGGAAATTTTACCACCTTTTAATGGAAAACCCAGTTTAAATCTTACTTTTTAAGATGTTAAAACTTTTATTTGAAACAATAAACTTTATTTTTGAAAGTGTAACATAAAAATTAGATTATGGGGAATTTTTGGTATTTTTCTGCAAAGTTTCATATTTTGATGAATAGTGAATAATATTGAATTCTAATTCAAAACTACGTTTTCATATAATTTATTTATAAGTTTAAATTTTTTTTGATTGGTTTTAAAGTTTAATTATATAAATTTTACATAAATTAATCCAATATAACTCATTTAAATAAATTTCATTTTGAAATTGGATATAAAAAGTTACCAAATTTTTGAACATTTTTACTTTAAAAACCTGATTTGTCATCCCATCTATGGGATTAAATTTTAATTAATTATCAAAACATAAGTTATCAGAACTTAAAAAAATGGATTCCATATCTATGTTCTTTCAAAATAGTGTTTTATAAAAATGTTTTTATAAATTATATACTATCATCCTATAATGTTTAAAAGAAATTTTCACTCATAATTTACCTTTTTAAAAAATGGTTTTAAAAAGGAATATTCTTGTCATTTTCCAATAAATAAACTTTTATAAACTTTTATAGTGAAAAAATAATGTTCATCAAGTATAGATTTATCCTCCTTCATTAACACCCTTCCCTTGAATCTTATTTTTCTTATTTACAAGATTTATTTTTATAAAAAAATGATTTTCTTAATATTCTAGACATTCAATATTTTTAAAGTGGGTTTCAAAGAAACAGGTTTTCAAAGATGTTTTAAATTTAAAAAGTGATTAAATTTTTTTATAGATTCCTTTATAAGTTTCAAAGTTTATTTTCAAATTAAATGTTTTTTCAAAAGGTTTTGTGTTTTAAAAAGATTTTTTAAAATAAGAAAGGTTATTTTTATCAAGAATGTTTTTAAATGAAATTGTAAAGCCTTATTTATAAGAAAATAATTTTTAAATGGATTTATGAAAAGGATTTCAATGAAAGGATATTTAACTTATGAAATTTTCCTTGTGATCTTTCAAAATCCTTCTCCTTCTAAGATAAAATACATTGTTATAGTTTATTATTTACTGGGGATATTATCCAATAATACCATTCATATTATTTCTTGAATGGTTTATGTTTAGATGTAATGATATTTATGACACTCGTTCCCCTTCCACGGGTTATATGATTTTGAAACCCATTTCTTTTCACAGGTTATTCTTTAATGAAATGATTATGAAAACTATCTCTTCTCCATATGTAATAATATGATAATATGTTATGATACCCATTTCATTTCATGGGTTATGGTATGATGTTTCTAAAACCCATATCTTTTTGTTGGTTATGATATGATGTAAGTTTTATTATGTTGTGGCACATGTATTCATGATTTTACTATGTGATGGGTGGGACCTATTTCTCCCTCCAATTTAATGGGAGAATATTTATATCTCATGAGATAATTATGGGAAAAAAGTTGATGGGATTAATCCAAAATGGGAAATAGCTACGTCCTAATCCAAAATGGGAAATAGCTGTGTCCCGATCCACTATGGGAAGATGGGAAAACCTGATCCACTATAGAAAGATGGGGAAAACCAATCCACTATGGGAAGATGGAAAAAATTATTCCTTATAAGGTAAGGATTGTTATTGGGGAAGGTGGTGTGTCCCTACTAGTAGGGGTAGTCCCCATGAAGTTCCCTAATAAGTTTTTGGTAATGATCCTTAACTTACAGAGAATGATGTAACTTGTTTATGTATCTTCTAAAAATTATATGTATTAGGCCTTGGATATTATCACATGGTTCATGTTCTTGATTATATTATGATTCATTTCTTACGAACTTCCAATATTTACACCATGTCTCATGATTATGATCTTTCTATGGAGGGTATGATCTTTATATGTTATTCCCATGTTCTCATACCCTTATGTTCATGTTATGCTTATGTATTTCCTTTATTTACCCTTACAGAGTATTTAATCTCACCCCTTTATTATGTTTCTCTTCCAGAGGTTATGAAGAAATGTTTTAAGTAGGATTACTAAAAGGGAAGATCTTTTTTAGAAATGTGCAAGATATTTCACCAAACTAAAAGAATGTGTTCCACATTTCCAAAGACACTAAACTATTATGGTCCTCAGTCATGTAATTTTTTTAATATGATGAATATTAATCTAAAATTATATAATATCCTTGTATTTTAATCAAGGTTAACTATATCATTCAAATTAAATAATGATGGATCACTCAAAAGTAATGGGATTGGCTCAATCAATGATGGAGATAAGAATCTAAAGTAAATGAGAACACTATTTTTTTGATGGTTTTAAATATAAAATACTGAGTGTTTGGTCACTATGTAATAAGATAAATTATTTTATTTTTTAAAGGATTTTTTTTTATGAAATGGATGATGTATCCATTATAAAAATAGGGCATTATATAAGTGTAAAATTATTTTAAATGTGATAAAGAAAAAATTCTTGTAACTTAAGCATGAAGGAGAATAATGATTTGTGGAATAGAATGCTTGACCACAGTAGCCAGAATGTAATGAACAAGTTGATGTAAGGATATAATGTGTTTTATGTCACATTCCCAAAAATATAGATAAATTAGGTGCATTATACATTTTAAAATATAAATATTGTTAATTATTCATATAAATGGGTGGGGATTAAAAAAATTAAACTATTGAATCTTTTTTTATTCATGTATTTGTGAATATATGTTAAATAAATCAATGTATAGATATAAATAATTTATCACATTTATTGATGAATTTACCCAAATCACATGCATAAATTTTATGAGACACAAGTATGAGGTATTCAAGAATTTTAGAAGCTTCAAGAATAAGAAAGAAAAGTAATGTGGTTATTTCTTAAAGAGATTTTGTTAGGATAGAGGTATGAACATTGAAGTGAAAGGTTTGAATCTTATATACGGAATCATAACATAAAATATGAGTATAGTTCCACACACACCCCTAAAACAATGTGTAGTTTAGAGGAATAATCAGTGTTTGAATAAATTGTCTTAATCTATTTAGTGGGACATGTAATATCTCATTTATTTTGGTGTTAAGTGATTGTAAAAATGATTTACATTCAAATCCATTATTCATATAATATAAACTCTAAAATTTATTCTTATGAGATTTATTATAATAATACCTTAATTATAAAGTATTTTAGGTTTTTTTGTAGTTATTGAATCATCAAAGTGAAGGGTACTAATATGAGAATATTTCAGCAAAGAAGAGTCAATGAAATTTTACTTGAATATCCTCTAAACAGAAGCATATATTACTACTTTAACAAGGAATTCGGGATTTTTTTATTTTTCTACTTAGAAAGTTTTAGAGAACATATTTAATTGTTGTTATTAATAAATAACTCTTTTTAAATTAGATGGAGATAATGAATATTTCTTTGGATAACATATTATATTTTTTTTGGAAATTTGGATAGTTTAAGTGATGAGAATGAATATGATGATGATTTAACATTATATATTAATGATAAATGGTCAAATAAAGTTCATAAATGGCTAAGGTTTATAAAAATACTGGTGATCATGGTAAATATGTTCAAATAAGGTTGTGTTTGAGGACACTATCTCACATATCAATGATTTATCAACTTGAACCTAGGATTGTGAATGAAACATTAAATTATAAATAATGGATAACCCATATAAATAAGGAATTATATTATATCAAGATGAATAAAACTATGGATTTGTTTCATAATCCAACAAATGAGCATATTATTGGAAAAATATTTTTCTATAAAAACATATTGAATGAGAAGGGAGAAGTGATGAGGAACAAATAACGTTTTATATGAAAATGATATTATTAGGTTGAAGCAATTTAATTTAATGGGAATTTTTTTCCAGTTTCTAGGATTTAAACCATAAGTTTATTTATTAATATTTATTATCAAATAAAATAAAAGATATTTCAAATGGGTGTTTAGTGATTATTCTTAAATAATTAGCTTTAAGAAGAAGGGTAAATTCATAAAACTATAGTTTTTTATGCTTATAGATGATGATAGATATGTTTTTAGGTTTAATAAAGAATTATATGGGTTAAATAATGCTTTAAGACCAATGAATTTAAATCTTGAATAACGTTTGAAGTCACTGAATTCTAGAATAGGGAGAGTGGATATAAATTTCTATATTAAAGAATGGAAGGAGACATATTTCATTTATATCATATATATTAATGATATTGTGTTTTATTAATGTAGAAAAGTGTTTATAAGGAATTATACAAATGAAGAAGTTTTTTGAAATGTCAATTATAAGAGAAAAGAATTACTTATTGGGTCATAACAATTCTCTTGAGAAAGATAAAATTTTTATTTTTGAAGAGATATATGCCAAATTACTTCTTAAATGGTTTAGAATGGAGGATAAGAAGGCAGTTTTTACTCTAATTTCAGTAGAATGAAAAACATAAAGGATGAATATGTAAATTTGATTAATAAATAAGGGTTTATAACATTTATTAGTATTTTTTTCAATTTAATGATTCAAGAATGAATGTTTCATTTATTGTCACATTATATAAAAAATATAAATGTATGCTTAAATAGTCACATTTCATGGTAGTGAAAGGAATTCTAATTGACATTAATGGAACTAAATGTTATATATTGGTTTATAATAAAAAAATAAATATTAATCTTTAGGAATTTATTGATTCATTTTGAGATATAATCATTGATGATTTGAAGTCTACATTGGGTGGAGTATATTTCTTGGGAGATAGTCTTGATAATAAAAATTTCCATAAAAATTTAAAGAAATATAGTTCAAAATTATCAATTACTGTAGATTTATATAATATATAATTTTATCATTTAAAATTTCTTATAATGATTCTTTAAGGTAGTGTTTGTTTCTATAAATTATCAAGTGGTAGACGTGTTTACAAAATCATTTTAAAATGATGCATTTCAAAATATAATGTTTACGATGGGAGTTCAAATTACACATTATCAAGGTTAATATATGGTGATTTTGTTACCTAACTCACTTGTTTTTGAATTATTATTGTTAATGGTTGAGATAAAAAAAATAAATTCAAAGATATATATTTTTCCATATGAGGAGAAAATATTATCAAGGGGGAGTTTTTAAAATTGAAAATATGATTTCAACATACTTATATGTTTTTTATTTTTGTGAATATGTGAGTTTATTATGTGCATGTGTGATTATTTTATAAATAAACTTGATATTATTGTTGATTAAGTGTTTTTAAATGAGTTTTTGAATATATACATGAGGAGTTTTTGATTAAAAGATATTATTTGGAGTTGATTAGAAGTAAATATGAGATACTATTATTGATATCATTGTGATTATTATTAATTATAATTATTGTTTTCTACACTGAATATTCTCATGTTGGATTATGATGATTCGTTAATGATTCATTTCATAGTTTTAGGGTGATTTATATTTGTTTTATTAATAAATAATATGAAAGGGGATATTGTTTTGACCAAAAAGGTGACTCATATATATTAAAAATATTTTTTTATTAAGATTATATTTATGTGAGTTTATTCAAAGGATATTAAGTGGATATTATTTTATGTGTTGGTGTTAGATTTTACTATTAACCCATGAGTTTGGTGATTTAGTTTATGTGTTTTAATTTATTCAATAACATGTTAGAGATGGTCTTAAAAAAATTTGACATTGTTTTTAAGTGAAATAGAAGTTTTTAATGTATTTTCTTATATAAATTAAATCATGATATAATTATAAGTGTTATTCCATAATTTTGGGTGGATGTTAGCATAAATTTTATTTATAAAATTATTACATCACAAAATTTTATATTTCAATATTATTTTTTGGCTATAGGTGATGATGTTCGGACCATTCATTATGACGTATGTATCATTCTATAATAAAAGAGCCTATGATTTAATTTTTTTCACACTAATTATTGAGGGGATCTAGTCATATCATGAAAAGTTTCATTTATACTATGAAGGTAACAAGTAATTACTTGAATAGAAGCAATTATTTGTTTATTTTGATGTTCCTAGGCATTATGAGTAGAGATTGCCTCACAGTATGTGTGATGACCCACATTGTCATAGGTTAATAAAAGTAGTAGAAATATTAATTTTTTTAATGAGAGTTTTTAGGGGAATAATGGAAATTTATCATGTCATACAGTCTTAGATAATTTTTGTGACCACTCTGTTTGTTCTAGAATAGGGTGTTTACACTAGGGTGGGAGTTTGGTTGAATTCCAAGCCATTCATATTTTGGTTGAATATTTAATGTTTAGTTAACTAAATATTAAATATTTATAGATGTTATAATGGTGATATATTCTTTTAAAGTATCATATTGAGATTCTGACTCTATGGTGGAGTCTAGAATGAGGGTTTTTTCTAGGCGAGGCATAACCTCGCATCGAGATACGGGGATGATCTCCCTTTTCTTTTTCTTTTCCATTTTCTTTTAATTTTATTTTCATTTGATTTTATTTTCTCATATCATCCCTTACGGATTATGACACATGCCTGAGGGGATCCCACAACCTTGTATCCTTCATCTGGGAGAGAAAGGGAGAGGGAGAGTGAGGAGGTGGTTTCAGGGAACTCGTCAAGATCTAGATCGGGGTGCAGTGATAGTGTGATGTGGATTTTGACATGAAGCTTCAGTTATTTTACCCAAATGTAGGACCTATTTAAAGTTTTAGCTATAAATCACCATATATTAGTTTTTTAATACCTTTTATGTATAGTTTAGGGTTATATAAGATCCCACATGGTGTGTTTTTGGGTGAATCCGAAGTTTTGGGTTGATTGCAAGTAATTTTTATTTAGGAAATCAAACTACACAATGTGTAGTTCAAAGAACATTGGTTACATGTTTTTATTTTTTAGGTGTAGGGTTGAAGATGAGGGAAGAACAATGTTATTGTTCATGAAATTTTATGTAGAGCGACTCAAGTATTACTGAGATACTCTACTAGACAGCCCATGTCAGGGTATATGACCATATTAGTTACACGGCTAGGCCCCATGTATAGCACATAGACAAAGTCCATGTGGTGGAATTGGAAAAATATTATGTTGGGTATATGTCCTTGTATATGGCTAGGTACCCCATGCTGGTGACACACCATATAGGGAAAGTGAACATTACGTACTGGGGAAAAGTACATTCTAGGAGGGATATGGTACATGACTAGGTATAATCTTTAGAGTTACACCCTGTGTACTCAAGGTACATGCATTATAATTTCCCTTCCTTGGGAGGTTCTCCTATTTTTTACCCTGGAGTTAGAATTAGACTTTTATGTAGTCCATTCTGAGTATTTTTCTATGTATATCACAATGATGGAATCATTTTCTTGTTTAGATGTCCTTTTTAGGGTGTTTCATACTGAGAGAGCTTTAGAAATGGGATTTCCATGAGGTTTTGATTTATAATCATCATGAGGACTGGGATGAGATATAAGGCACTAATAAGGGTTGTGAGATTATCGATTATCTTGGTTGAGGATTATAATCATGTTATTTTAGCTTCCTTTGGTTGTTTATTGGAAGGCAAGATCAAGTAGTATCTTGGTTTGGATTATTAGAATGTTTCTTGAGTTTTAGTTTTCAAAGAGACTTTGGTCTAGGATTACATCACAATATGTTGGAAAAAACAAGGTTCTATTGAGAGGATTTTGATATAATATTGATGGAACTATTGAGGAATTTCCTTGTGGGTGTGGTGATATCGAGGATTCCATTGTGGGGTTAGTGTTTCTTGAGGATAGGTTGTGTCTTGGTGGAAAACAGATATTTTTATAACAGGATTGGAATGAGTTTTTGGATGTGATTTAAGGGACCATGGTGTATTCCCCATGATTTATTAGGCCTAGTAAGTAATCCAAATTTCTTATTAAACCTTAGAGGGTCAGTTCTATGGGTTAGTGTTGAAGTTAAAGGGTGCATACCTAATATCTACTAATAAACAAAGCACATTTTGTATAGTGGACCTGGTGGAGGCCTATGGTTTCATAATCAAACTAGAGTTGTTAAACTATCATGGATATTGAGCATGTGGCATGGATCAATTATGGTATTTAAGCACTTAACATTTTTTTATTACCTTTATTTATTATATATATGGTTAGACTAATTGGAGAATAGTCATTGATGTGTTTATCCTAACCATGGGTCTATATGAATTATTTTATTTATTATAGCATGCTTTAGTTTCAATTATTTATTAATATTTACTCTGATGTTTATGGATTTGTATGTTTCTTGGTTATTTTTCTATTGTTTATTTACTATTATTTGAGGGCATAATCTCCCCATTTTATGTATTAGGTTATTTCTTCTAGTCAGTAGCCTTTAGCGTATAAGGAGGTATAATTGAGGCCTTATCAAAAGCTGTATCAGGTGATGGGTCAGATTAACATGGTTCAGTTGATGAAAAAAATGGTATCATATCCTATTTATCTTTCTGATATAGGGAGTTGATATATAGGTAGTTTAGGAATGTGTTGGAGATTTTGATGGATATCTAACTGGTTCATTATAAACACATTTACTGATAATAAGTCTTTCTTTCTAGGGTATGGAATTGTTGTTCTTAGTTTTCAATTTTATGATCTCACATTGGGTGATGCACATGAGTTTTTTGATTTATGATTTAGGTGTTCTTGGATCTTGGCCAGATGGTAAGAGTCATATATACATGCATCATGTTAGAAAAGTAGAATTCTCTTGACATATGCTTGTCTGTGTGTGGTTTTACTAATGATGGATGTTCATTTGTTTAATTCATCAAAAATGACCTATATAGTTTTGTTCCATATAGACCCTTGGTGGAATTCTACACAACTAAACTATAAGAACTTTTCTTATAATTATAGGTATTTTGGATCTAATAAAGTGATGTTTGTCGATGATGGAAAGTTAGTCACTTCATCAAGGGATGTGTGGAGACCCTTATGGTTTTGTGTGGGTTTGGCTGACCTTGTTATTATTATAGTGTCTCAATGAGGGAAAATATTATTAAAATATGTATGGATCAGGCTTGAGTTAGCATGAGGTTTTGGTTTCCCCAAGATTTTTTTTGGTTATGAATGAAGTTTTCTTAGGCTTGAGAAGTGGAGTGCTAGGAGTTCTCCTGGTTCTATGATTTTGTCAATAGGGTAGGTTTGGTTGAATCCTATCCTAGATGTTTCTAGCTGTGCTTCTAGAGGTATGGTGGGATAATGGTGAGGAAATTAAGGTTTTGGATTGATTCCTTAGTAGAAGATGGTATTGGAATGAGGAAGATTCCTCATTTTTAAAGAGGATAATTGAGGATAATCAAACTTGTTGGAACTTAAATAAGTGAGAAGAATGGTCAGTGGTTTAGGAGTATTATAATAGGTTCTGTAGGATGTGGATCATGTAAGCATGAGTTTTTATTTTCATTCAGGTTTCATGAGAAGGTGTTACTATTGTGTTTGGGTGATTCTAATTAGGTTATCACTCTAGGAGTGATTTAAGGGGATCCATATGGGGGGACTACACCATTTTATTTTAGAGATTATTGTCGTCATTTTAAGAAGGATGTTTAGCATGGGGGATTTTGTTCTTGGTTATCCAAGAATAGGTGGTGGTTAGTGTTTCCAATTGGTGATTAGTTGTGATAGATTTATCCACATCTATTCATTGGATTTAGTGGTTGGAAAAGCATGGGTTATGGATCTTAGTGTTTGGTTGAGGGAAGATGATAAGGATATTCCTGTGGAGGGGAGTGTCTTATCAGACATGGATGGATTTCCCCCATTTTAGAAGCATTGTGGGTATTGTGAGACCTATAAGTGGATGTTCAAGGTAACACTGGATGTGTAGGTGTTTGGGGTGAAATCTTGGTAGCTGGATGGACATCAAGGCTTCTTGAGGTTGAAAAGTATTATGGAAGGGATGTTGTAATGACCCGTTTCATCACATGTTAAAAAAATAAGAAGATATTTTCATTTTTTTCTAGGATTTTTTTCTATGATAAAATATACATTTCTCTTGTTAAACAATCATGGATTATTTTTACAACCACTTCATAGGTTCTAGAATAGGATGTTTAGCCTAGGAAGGGAGTATGGTGGAATTCTGATCCCTTCATATTTTTGTTGGAATATGTAATATTTAATTGATAAAATATTAATTATTCATGCATGTTCAAATGGTGATATCTTATGTATGATGTGTTGGATTGGGATTCTAGTTCTATGATTAAATCTAGGATGGGGGGTTTTCTTAGGTGAGACATAACATTGTATCAGGAATCGAGGCCAAAACCAGGCCCCATTTCTTTTTCATCATTTTCCTTTTCTTTTATTTTCCACTCCCATATTGAATGTCATGCATGTAAAAGGATCTCCCACCTTCATTGCCTTCATATGAGAGAGAAAGGGAGAGGTAGAGGGAGGAGGTGGCATAGGGATCTCGTCCGAGATTAGATCAGGGTATGATGATGGCGTAGTGTGAATCCAACATTAAGCCTCAATGATTTCACCTGAAGGTAGGCCATATTTAATTTTTTTTGTAATAAAAACCCGAAATTTAGTTTTTTAGTTTTTAATCCCTTTTATGTGTTGTTATAGGTTCCATGATATCCATAATGGGGTTTTTAGGTGAATATGGGGTTTCAAGCTTACCACAAGGGATTTATATTCGAGAAAACTGACAACACAACATATAGTTTAGAGAAAACATGTAACATGTTCTTATTTTTGGGTAAAGGATTGAATATGAGTGATACATGATGTTTTTGTTAAGGAAACACTAGGTAGATAGACTTATGGTGTGTGTGGGATACTCATCTAGACACCCTGTATGGGGGAACATAACCATGTAAGTTACACAACTAGGCCCCATATATAGTACACCACCAATGGTTGTGTGTCTGAATTGTCCAGACCTCATGTGGGAAACATGGTTAAGTATATGGATAGGTACCCAATGTGGGTGACACGCTATATAGGGTGAGTACATACTGTGTACTTTGGAATATTACATACGGTGTGGGAAGTTATACACTACTAGAGAGGATATTTGGGGATACATGTTGTGCACTCAAGGTTTACATCATGTACTTTCCCTCTTTCAGGTGTTTAACCTATTTTCACCCTAGAGTATGAATTGGAATTGTGAGTAGTCCATTCTGATTTTTATTCTACATAGATCATAATGGTTAAATATTTTTAGTATTTAGCGGCTGTCTGGATGGTGTTTTGTATTGGGTGATATTTTTTGGGAGGATTTCCTAAAGTTCGTTATTTAGAATCCTCCTGAGGATTGGGTTTAGATGCGAGAACTATGTAAGGGTAGTGATATTATTGGTTTTTCAGGCCAATGATTCCAATCATTTTGTTAGAGGTTATTTGGGATAGGGTGGCAATATTGAATAGTTTCTCGGAAGGGATTCTTAACCAATTACTTGATGTTTATTTTACTTAATGACTTTCATCTAGGATGACATCACGAAATATCATAAATGATTGGGAGATATTGAGAATATTTTGAGATATTTCTGAGGGACCAATTATTTAAATACCTTGTGGGTATTATAATCATAAAGATACCCTTATGGGATTGGTGTTTCTTGAGGATATGTTGTATAATGGGTGGCCGACCAATGCTTATTTATTAGGATTAGAATAAGGTTTTTGATATGATTTAGGGGACCATGGCGGGTTCCTATTCTTTTTTGGAACTAATAATGACACCTCCGTTCATTTTTACCATTAGAGGGATGGAGATGTGGTTCAACATTGATGTTGATGGGTGAGGTCATTAGCCTACTCGTGTTTGGTATCTGAGGGATTGCATGTTAGAGGTTGTTCCTTGTCGAGGTTTCATATTTGAGTGAATTTTTATTTTTGTTTAGGACTAAGGAATTGGACTTGATTTACATAGATTCTCTCCTATATTGGTGGTGTTAAGTTGTTCAAGGGAGATAATGGGTGATCAAGATGAGTGCACCCCCTGAGTTTAGTATTAGATATTTCTAGGGGACAAGGGATCATGGGGTTATAGGGAACTCAAAGAGTGGGTTATATTTTATTGAGGGTGTATTTTACTCTTCCGGTTGTTCAATATAGATGTTGAGTACACCTATTTGTTAGATTATTATCCCAAATTGGTTTTTTGGGACTTACAGGACTTTCATAGGTTCTATAGTCATGCCAACCAAGAGGTTCTCATGACTAGTTCAGAATTCCCTATTAGAATACTAGATCCCATCAGTGGTTTGTTTTTTTTACTTGGATATTTAGGATGCGATCCTATAGTTTGGAATTCATTCACACTAATGTAGTATCATATTTATCTCCTCTTTGATCTAGAAGACATGTCAGGAGATGCATTGCTTGGAAAGATATGTAATATAAGTCCTCCAACAGGGGCTATAATGAGGGTAAATTTACCTTGGGTTTAGGATATATCATGGGTTTGGATGTTTTCCTTTTTATTTTTATTGTTATTTAATTTTCACGAGTAATATTTATGGTTAAAATATGATAGTCATATCACCTATGGAAACACTTTCATATGATAGTAGATGTTAAGTTCATCATTAGGGGTTCCCCACTGAGATTTATTTCTCACGCCATGTACATGAACCTTGGTGTGAATGAAGAACTTATTTATTCTTTTATATAGAGAACATGTTGAATAGTTGATTGGGAAGAGGTCCAGGGATTCATGATTAAGATAGAGAAATTAAACTATTATAGAGACTGAGTATGTAGCACGACTCGGTGACGGATGTAAAGCCCTTTGTATTTTTTGTTTATTTTATTTCATTTTTATATATTGTCAGACCAATGGGTGACCATTCATTGATGTGTTTATCATGAACATGTGTCTGTATGTATAATTTTATTTATTATAACATGATTTTATTTTAGTTATTTATTTATGTTTAATATGACGTTTATGGATGTGCATGTTTCTTGCTTATTTTTTTCATTAGCATATGGGGAGGAACACTTGAGTCCTTATCACGAGCTAGATCTAATGGAGGGTCATACCGACTCAGGATAGTTTATGATAGTATACATATATTATTTTTTAAGTCGATGTTTCTCATAATTTTAAGTTGGGGTTACATTATAATATAATTTTGAGATTTATTGAAGATGAATTTTCCAAAAATTACATCATTGGATTATGACACAATGTAAATGTTTAATGAAAATATTGAAAAGATTTTTGGTTTCAAGGAAGTGGTAACACTATGATTAATAGGTATAATATTATTGAATAATTAATCATTCCATAGTAAGAAATACAATAGAGTAATAAGTTTGAAGAGAGCATGAGTTTCTAAGGGATTTGAGTTTAACAATTTGTTACCCAATAAAACTATGTTACTGTAAATACCATTACACTATGATTTGGGGTATGTGTTACAAAATTGAACGATTTCATCTTTTGGATGATTTTTTTTATGAGAACCACATGGGGATACACTATCTCAAACTTCAACATCCAAAAATATTTTATAAGGTCATATAATGGTTTAATTTGACTTTAAAGGTAAACATAATGTTGGAGTTGATAGAAGATGATATGGAAGTTAGGTTTCTGAATTTTAATTTAAGAGTTAAAAGAGGGGGAATGATTTTTATGCTTCAGAGATGTGTGGAAAATTTTTAAAAGAGGTATAAGAGAAAAATAGAATAGAGAAGGAGGAACTAACATCTAAATAAGAAGATGTTCAATATTTTTCATGATAAACACATTTCATAAAGTGGTAATACTTTTAAAGTGAATATTAAATGCTTAATTTAAATTATAATATGACTAAATTTGTTGTAAAATATTATATTGCGTTTATTCTTATTATTAGATGATTATAAAGATCAATGTAAGTTTCTGTAGTATTTTGGTTAATAAAATAGAGGTGTTCGTTCACTAAATTTTATATTTCAGGTAATCAAAGTGGAAGATACATTTTTTTACTCTATTAATAACATCGTGAAGATTTATTTTAGTGGTTAAAGTCTTTATTTGGTAAATAATTGTATAATTATATTTTATCTAAAAGGTAAAACAACTATTATATACATAAATATTACATTTTTAGATGAATATTAAATAAATATCATAATTAAACTCACCCTATACCCATAAAGTTTTAGTGTCTTTAAAGACTAGATTCATAATAAAATTATTTTATGAAATATCTTTAATATCTCTTAAAAATTTCATCTTATATAATACACTTATCATATATACCCTAATTAATAAATTTCATTAAAACTTGGTGAAAATGAAACATAAGAAATGGTGAGCTCAGATACTCAGTTGTGGTAAACATGGAAGATTTAAAATGAGGATCATAAGTGAGTGTAAAATAAACATAAGTGTATGGGAACGAGATAAAAGATTAAGAAAACTTGTAACATCTTGGTTCTGGAAGCCACCCAGAGGTGCCCCGTACCCGGTTGTTCACATGGCCTCAAGCACATTGCCCCAAAGGCCAGAGGCCACCGACTAGCTGCGAGGGCCTTGGGCGTGATAGTGAGGAAACTATGCCCTCCTTGGAAGAGTACACAACAGAAATAAAAAAATACATATAATAGTGTAAAGCAGTAAATATCCAACAATAGTAAATAGCGGAGGACTAGAATAATAAAAAACTAGAGAAGATATATATAAAATCATTCATGATACATATGTCTAGGAAAGGAGCCAAACAAGTCAAAATGATGGAAATACGAACAGTGCAAAACCAAAGTACAAAAAAGAAAATATAAACAACTCCTCAGCATCGCAAGCCTAATCATGGACCCATGCTCCCCTACTCCATAACAAGTCAAGTACCTAAATGAGAAGGGATCTTTCCCTTATCTACACCTGCAGCAATATAATCTGTTTGGGCCGAAAAGCATGACCCAAACAGGGTGTGAGACTATATCCCAGTAGGTAACCACCAGAAGATCTATGCCTATTAGTCAGTGAATATATGGCAGATAAAAGTACAAAAAACAGTAAACATGAAGGCACTAAGAAGTAAAAAATCCATAGTTTCAATATCAAGTAATTAGCGAAACAACAGCTAAACAAAAACTTGTAACCCTATGAGAAGTACTCACATCCATCCCCTCTGGTCCTACCTAAAAAGTAAAAGCAACCATCTAGGAAGTGAACTCAGCTAAACCCTATGGTTCAGTCATAAGAATTCATAAAGACTCTCTGAGGAAGCACTCATTGTTAATTACCCTTATAGTCTAAGGTAGTCAGGAACTCTCTAAGGAAGCTCAAACGGTCAATTACCCTTATATCCCCAAGGTCAAGGACTCTCTGAGGAAGCTCACTCAGTCAATTCCCCTTATAGCTCAGGTTGTTCAAATAATCTCTGAGGAAGCTCACTCGGTCAACTCCCCTTATAGTCTTGAGTAATCAAGGTAATTCCATGTAAAAAAAAGACTCTCTAAGGAATCTCGCGTGGTCAATTCCCCTTATAGTCTAAAGTGCTCAAAGACTCTCTGAGGAAGCTCACTCGGTCATTTATCCTTATAGTCTACTACATCAGGTTCTCATGGCCCTGTGTAGGTCAACAAGAATAGAAATAAAATATGGCCAAAGTAACTCTATAGAACTACTTGGCTAATCAGTCTACAACTTATCAAGCATGTCAGAATACAAACTCTCCATCCTACATAAACATGCATGGAAAACAAGCAAAGCGGCCAAACTGGCTAAACAGGACCAAACGGTCGTAAACAGAACATGCATGGGAAAAAAATACAAAGCATAAAAATCATCCCTATTAATATCCAAATAACCTCTACACAAACATGCGAGCATGGCAGGAAATCAACAGGGGTAAAATGGTAAACACGTAATACCCTGTTCAAGTGTATTGGTGGATTTTTCACATAATACTCAAATACTTTGAATGGAAAGGCACAAAACACCTACCTCGGCATTGTAGGAAAGATATACGTGAAAATAGAATCTTGAATCACCATAGAACATTTAAGATCTACAAAACGTCTAAAATTTTCAACCTAAAATATCTCACAAGAGAAGATAAATCAGAATATGGTGCTCTAGGAGAAGAGGGAACTCACCGATGCGATTCTAATGCAACTGACGGTGTTCAATTCGGAGGACGGACGCATGATCAAGGTTTTGTTGAAGATCCACACCTGTACGAATCTCTTGGTCAAATGAGACCTAAAAGAAGTGCGTTCTGGAAATTTGATGTGACCCCGATGCGTTTAATGAAAAAAACAAAATTACACGGCGTGTACTTTTGAAGTACATGGTGTGTACTCATCATTTCAATAGTCTTCATTAAGAGGCCTCTAAGTCAATCACACATGGCCATGTGTGTGTCTACTACATGGCCAGCACATGTCCTCCTATGGTAAAGAAGTACACGATGTGTACTCATAAAGTACACGACGTGTACTTAGAAAATTTCTAGAATTTACTATTTTTCTCAAAAACAACCATAAAAGGAAAAACATACTTGAAAAGAAAATCTGGGTTTTTACAAACTTCCCCCCTTAAATAAATTCATCCCTGAATTTCCCTAGAGCGGTGTAGAAGAAGAAACCCTGAATAGCTCCGGCCACTGCGATCGTACATCAACCTCCCTCTCCCAAGTCTCGTCCTATACTCACCCATACTGCCAAAGCACCCGTACCAGAGGAACAGACTGGCCACAGAGAACCTTCGTATTGCAATCAATAATCCAGACATGATGCTCTTCGAAAGATGAGTCGACTTCCAACTCAACCTCCTCGGGTTGGAAAACATGAGACGAGTCTGAAAATTAATGTCGAAGCCGAGAAATGTAGAAGATGTCTTGCATATCTTGGTACCTCTAAGGTAACTACAACAGATAGGAAACCAGCCCAACTCTCTCCAACACCTCAAACATCCCAACATACCTCAGCAAAATCTTACCCTATCTTATAATCCTCTTGTGTCCCAAACTCAGTGTTACATGAAAGAAAACCTGATTCCCAACCTCAAACTCCAGAGGTCGTCTCCACTTATCGGCATAAGACTTCTGTTGAGATTGCGCAATATCCATCCTCTTTCGAATTAACTCTACTTGCTCTGTGGTCTCCTGAACAAGACGAGGACCCATTAAAGCTACCTCTCCTACCTCTAGCCAACATAAGGGTGATGGGAATGTCTTACCATACAAAGCCTCATATGTGCATCTAAATAGTTTCTTGAAAACTATTGTTGTAGGAAAACTCCATAAGAGGTATATGCTTCTCCCAAGAACCTCCAAAATCTTGAATGCATGCTCAGAGCATATCCTGAAGCACCTGAAACGTACACTCAGACTTTCCATCTGTCTGAGGGTGGTAAGTTGTACTCAAAAGTATCTCTGTACCCAAAACCTTCTGAAGCCCCTGCCAAACCCAAGAAGTAAAATGTGCATCCCTTTTTGAAACAATGGAGTGTGGAACTCCATACAGACTTAAAATCACACGGATGTACAACTGTATCAGCTCATCAACACTGATGGTCTCCTTGATCAGCAAGAAGTGGGAAACCTTTTTGATCCTGTCAATGACAACCCAAACTGCATCATTCCCTCGAGGTGACATCGACAAAATGGTCACAAAATCCATCACGACATCATTCCACTTCTACTCAGGAATGGGTAACTACTGTAAGAGCCCTACTGGCCGTTGATGCTCTGCCTTCACCTACTGATAGGTGGAACACCTCATAAAGAAACCAGAAATATCCCTCTTCATACCTGACCACCAATACTTATGGTGGAGATCATGATACATCTTGGTGATGCCAGGATGAACTGCCAAAACTAAGGAATAGAAGTCCCACATCAGCTCCTCACGTATGTCTGCTGGCACCCATACGTGCCATTAGAAACACAAGATCTCATCCTCTCCTATGGTCCATCCAGGAATATGGTCCTCTCCTGAAAAACTCTCCCTTATGACTTGGCCTTCAGAATATGATAACTGCCTCATTCGAAATCGATCAAGAAGTGTAGAGGTAATGACTACAGAAGATAGAAAAGTCTACCCTTGTCTGTCATGAACCTCCAAATGCATCTCAGAGAACAAATCCATAAGATTCTACTCACTGCTGGCCTCCTGAACTGCCTGTATCTGAGTCCTCCTGCTCAATGCATCAGCCACTTCATTTCCCTTCCTGGGCGTGTAGGCAAGCTCAAAGTCAAAAGACTGTAGGTACTTGACCCGCCTCCACTGTCTTAAATTCAGATCACGCTGAGTGAAGATGTACTTGAGACTTGTGTGTTTGGTGAAAACCACAAAATTCTCTCCTAGAAGATAATGTCTCCAGCAGCGTAGGGCATGAACAACAACTGCAAAATGTAGATCGTGCATCGGGTAATTCCTCTCATGTGGCCTCAACTACTGAGACCCGTACACAATGAATCCATCTCCCCGCATAAGAAAAACTCCCAACCTGATACCTGATGCATCACAGTAAACAGTATAGCTCTTACCCAGATCCGGAAAGACTATTATCGGTGCTGAATTCAACCTCCCTTTTATCTCCTGAAAGGATGAATCACAATAATCTAACCATAATAACTTCACACCCTTCTTAGTCAGACCCATGAGTGGTGCTGTTATGCATGAAAAGTCTTGTATGAAGTGTTTTTAGTATCCAGACCGTCCTAGAAAACTATGCACCTCAAATACTTTCTTCGGCTGCTCCTAGGAAACTACTTCTCTCACTTTCTTTGGTTCTACTAATACTTCTGTCTCTGAGATAACATGACCCAAGAAATGAATCTGATCCATCTTGAAGTGGCATCTTTAGATATTAGCATATAAATGTTGCTCTCTTAGTGTACTCAAAATGATCTCAATATGGGTAGCATGGTCATGTCGAGTGTGAGATTACACCAAGATATCATCCATGAAGACCACCATGAAAGAATCCAAGTATGGATGGAGCACTTGGTCCATCAGTGCCATGAAAAATGATTGTGCATTTGTAAGACCTAACGGCCTAACCATATACTCCTATAGACTATACATACTCCGAAAAGCTGGGAGAGGTATATCAGAAGGTCTAACGCGCGACTGGTGGAAACTGGATCTCAGGTCAATATTTGAGAACACCTGGGCTCCTCGAAGCTGATCAAAGAGACCATCAATCCTAGGCAAGAGATATCAGTTCTTGACAATCATCTAGTTCAACTTTCGATAGTCCACACAAAGACTGAGGGTACCATTTCGCTTCTTCTCAAATAGGAAAGGCGAACCCCGGGGAGATGTATTGGGTCAAATGAAACCCTTTTCCTATAACTTATCCAATTATTTCTTGAGCTCCTGCAACTCTAGTGCATCAATCATATAAGGAGGAATGGACATCAGTGCCGCTCCTAGAACAAGATCAATCGAGAATTAACCTCTCACTCTGGAGGAAAACCTGAAAAGTCTTCTGGAAAGACATCTCTAAAATGATCCACCACTAGAGGAAAGTATAATTGTGAAGTAACCTAGTCATCCACATATAGACTAGCAATATGGGCTGTTATTCCTCCCAACCCATGATGCTCAGGTCCGACTCTGCTCTCCTGGACATCCCACTCACCCCTATGAAGAAATGATCTACCCTCTGGGGATGCGAAACTCACCTTGCGGTGATAACAGTCGACGACTGCCTGGAAGGGAACTAACCAGTCCATACCGAGAATGATATCATATCCTATCATCTCTAGGACATAGAGTTCCCATAAAAAGTGACATCCACCAATCTCTAGAGGGCACTCCCTCCACTGATGTACACTAGCTTTTCTCATCCCCAACAGTCTGTCTAGCATCAAGATATCAGCAGAAGAAAATATGCAGAGACCAAGGCTCCCCATGAAAGAAACAAATATATAGCTATGGGGAGCCCCTGTATTGAAAAGAACAGAATCTAAAACTGAGGCTACTAATATCGTACCATGAACCGTAGAGTGTCCATGATCCTGCTGCTGCTGGGTCTGCTCCACTAAAAAAGTCTGGCCTATGCCACAACCCTACGACCCTACCTGAACGCTCTGAGGTGATCCACCCTAATTTCACTGAAGAAGCAGTGATTGACTTCCATGACCACAACCTCCACCTCGGCCTGAATGACTGGAAGAACTCCAGTTCCAAGACTAGTGAGAAACTGGTGGCACTGCTCCTGAACAAGGAGTCATAGAAGAACCCATGTCATCAGCTGCTAGTGAGAAGAACTGACAAAAGTGTTGAAGGTGACCCATCTTTCCATAGGATCAGCACTCCACTAGGTCTCTTGGGAAATGTGGCCTCGTATGCCCACTCTTCCCCCACTGGTATCACACCACCTGGATACTAGAAGATGCATCTCGCCTACTCTGATCTCCTTGCTCAAACGCCCTGCGGTGCTTCCTACTATCAGGAGGAGGGATACTAACTCTGGATGCCAAATCGCCCTGGATCACCGCTCTATAATCCCTCATATTGCGCTCTGTGATCAGCACCTGGTTGATGATAGAATATATTGAAGTCAACCTAAATAAGTTCACCTGGGATCAGATGTCATTCCTGATACCATCCTCGAACTTTCGTGCAAGGAACAACTCATCACATCCTGGAATAGACATGAAATTCTACAGATCTCTGAAGCGAGAGGAATACTCCATAACAGAAAGAGTACCCTACTCCAGACTCATAAACTCTCAGGATCTATCGGCCCTCAAAGTCTCCGGATAGAAATAATCATAGAAGATACACTGAAACTCATCCCAAGCCATATTCTTCTGGCGTCCCGCCTATGAGATCACATCCCACCACTACTTGGCGGAGTCTCGAAGCATGTATCTAGAGAGCTTCACCCTCTTCTCTGGAGGTATCTCTAGATGATCAAATATCATCAACGTGGCTTCTAACCATGACTCTATAGCGTGGGGTCCTCTATCCTCTGAGAAATTGGGAGGATGCTGCTACGGAAAGACTCGCGTCAATTCAGCCATCGACGGGGCAGGAGACAATGCTCCCTGAAAGCTCTGCATCATCCTCATAAAACCCTCTCTGAACTATGCATCAACACCTATGTTAGGTACAACAGTTGGTGCCAAGGCTAGCACAATTGGAGAATCCGCTGGAAGTCCCTGATCATCCATGTCGGGTGTCTGATCACTGCCTGGCAACTAGAACATAACCGGAGGACGTCTCAGTGGCATGACTTTGCAAGGTCAAGTGAACACCTTAGAACAAGATTATCAAGGACTGAAAGTGAGAATCACAATAAGGGAACAAGAGAAAGAAAGCCTTCAAGTTTTACCAAATATAGATACACGACATGTATGTTCACTACATGATGTGTACTTGAATCCTTTTTTCCTACCCGGGTTCCCTTACGCGGCTAAACCGCATGGTTTCTCCTAGAACAAGACTACATGATGTGTTTATTCCGGACACGACATGCACTAGATGAACATCACCAACCCATGTTGTTAGCCACACAGATGGTTACACGGCTCATACTACACAACGTGTTCCAGATGGACATGGTGTGTACTTAGAGGATTTCACCGACTCGTGTTGTTAATTACACAGCTGGACTCAAGGATCACACTACACGGCTTGTTCAAGTCAGAAACGACATGTAAAACCTAATATTTTATCCCTCCATGTCATTATTGACACAGGTGAACATAGGTTCTAGACACACAACATGTACATTTGGTACATGGCGTGTTCCCGTGAGAATTTCCCTATCCCATGTCTCTGCCCACATGGCCTATGACACGGTTAGAGACTACACGGTGTGTACATATGGTACATGGAGTGTACTTAAGAAAAACAATTTCTTACTTAAAATAAGAACACATGTCATGTAGTCAAAACTACACGGCGTGTATTCTGGGGTTTTCTGAATAGTAAGCCTTAGAAAATACTCTGGAGCCCATAAAAACACTGAAACGGTCCCTTAAGTGCCAATTTCTGATCTGTGAGGGGCCATACTCCACACGAATCAAATCTTGGAATCTTATACATGTTATAAACTAGGATAATAGTGTAATGATCCACCAAATTCCTATCCATGAGGGCCCATAACACCTCATGAACAAAAGTTTGACATTCATTCAAGAAAAACCTTACAAAATCAATGCTATAATAAAAAGCAGGTATTCATTCATGGAATCTATCACAAAAAACATGCATATTATACACAACACCTATCACAACAACATGTAGTCTCTAATGCACCCTAAATGGAAAGGAAAGAATGCATGACATTTGATTTCTAACAAGTTCCTATATGATGCATGAGATGGAATATCCTCATCTCATCGGGTTGCGACAGAAATAGAAACTCAATAACATCATCAGTAACAACAAAAAACATGTGAGTCAGCCAATGGTGAAAATAAGATCAACTGTAACTTGAAAAATGAGAAGAAATTGCATTAAATGAGGTAGATTGTCTTTTCCCTATACATATGTCAGCTACGCCCAGACATAGATTATTACCAAGTACCTATTTCTTCCTATCCCTAGCTAAAGGATCCAAACAGTAAATCAAGAGAAAATAATTACTCTGATACCACTTTGTAACATCCTGGTTCTAGAATCCACACAGAGGCGCCCCATACCCAGTTGGTCACATGGCTTCAAGCACATTTCCCCGAATGGCAGAGGCTGCCGACTAGCAACGAGGGCCTTGGGTGTGATAGTGGGAAACTATGCCCTCATTGGATGAGTACACAGTGGAAGTAAACAAATACATACAATAGCGGAAGCAGTAAATATCCAACAATAGTAAATAGAGGAAGAATGGAATAATAAACAACTGGAGCACATATATATAAAATGATGCGTGATACATATGTCACAAAAAGAATCCAAATAAGTCAAAATGATGGAAATACAAACAGTGCTAAACCAAAGTACATAAAAGAAAAGATAAACAACTCCTTAGAATTTCGAGCCTAAGCTTGGCCCCATGCTCCCCATTTCCATAACAAGTCAAGTACCTGAAGCAGAATGGCGCTTTCCCTTATCTATACCTGCTGCAATATAATCTGTTTGGGCCCAAAAGAATGACCCAAATAGGGTGTGAGACTAAATCCCAGTAGGCAACCACCCGAAGATCTGTCCCAATCAGTTAGTTAATATATGGCAGATAAAAGTACAGCAAACAGTAAACATGAAGGTACTAAGCAGTAAACAATCCACAATTTCAATATTAAGCTATCAGTGAAACAACAGCTAAACAAAAACAAGTAACCCTCTAAGAAGTACTCATAGCCATCCCATCTAGTCCTACCTAAGAAGTACATGAAACCGTCTAGGCAGTGTAATCAGCCTAACCCCTCTGGTTCAATCATAATAATTCATAAAGACTCTCTGAGGAAGCACTCACAGCCAATTCCCCTTATAGTTTAAGATAATCAGGAACTCTCTCAGGAAGCTCACATGGTCAATTCCCCTTATATCCCCAAGGTCAAGGACTCTCCAAGGAATCTCACTCTGTCAATTCCCCTTATAGCCCAGGTCGTTCAAAGACTCTCTAAGGAAGATCACTTGGTCAATTACCCTTATAGTCTAGATTAATCAAGGTAATTAAAAGTAAAACAAAGACTCTCCGAGGAAGATCACACAGTCAATTCCCCTTATAGTCTAATGTGCTCAAAGGCACTCTGAGGAAGCTCACTCGGTCATTTCCCCTTATAGTCTACTACACCAGGTCCTCATGATCCTGTGTAGGTCAATGAGCATAGAAATACAATATAAAAAAATTAACCCTACATAACTACTTGGAAAATCAGTCTACAACATATAAAGAATGTTAGAATACAAACTCTCCATCATACAACAACATGCATGGAAAATAGGCAAAGAGGCAAAACTGGCTAAACAGGACCTAACGATCGAAAACAGAACATGCATGGTCAAAACATACAAAGCATAGAAATCATCCCTATTCATATCCAAATAACCTCTACACAAACATGCGAGCATGGAAGGAAATCAACAAGGGTAAAATGGTAAACACACAATACCCTGTTCAAGGGTATTGCTGGAATTTGTACATAGTAATTAAAGAACTTGAACGGAAAGGTACAAACCACCAACCATGGCATTATAGGAATGATATACATGAACCTTGAAACATGAATCACCCTAGAAAGTAAAAGATCTACAAAAACTTCTAAAACATTCAATTCATTATATCTCATGAGAGAAGAGAAATCAGAAGATGGTGCTCTAGGAGAAGCTAGAACTCACCGATGTGATTCCATCGCAACCGACGATGTTCGATTCAGAGGATGGACGCACGCTCAGGGGTTCATCGAAGATATGTGACTATAAAAAGCTCTCAGTCGAACTGGACCTAAAAGAAGTGCATTGTGGTGATTAGACGCAACCCCGGTGCGTTTAATGAGAAAAAATAAAGTACAAGTCATGTACTTTTGAAGTAAACTGCCTGTACTCTCTATTTCTGTACTCCATTTTAAGCAGCCTCCAAGTCACTCCCACACGACTGTGTGTGTGGCTCCTAGAAAACCAGCACACGACCTCCTGCGGAAAATAAGTACATGGCGTGTACTCATAAAGTACATGTTGTATACTTAGAAAATTTCTTGAATTTACTATTTTTCTAAAAAATGACCAAAAAAGGAAAAACATACATGAGAAGAAGATCCAGGTTCCTACAAAACTACTCAATATGTACTAAAACATAAATCAAGAGCTTGTAATAATGATTTTTCATAAAAAAATACATTATCTATAGGAGTGTGGAAGCATTAATAATTAATCATAATCCATGAGAGAAAATCATTTGCATAAGACCGAAGTTTTTGGCATGCATAAAAATATAGAAAATCATTTCCTTAGTAAAGGCTCACAACTACGAATATCATAGTTGAAAAATTCCTTTAATAGATTTGTTTCACTCCTAATTCTAATCATTTCCTTATAAAAGTCTCACTACAGAGACTATCATAGTGAAAATATTACCTTAGTGTATTGGGCTCACTCTCCTTCCCATTATTTACTTTGTTTAGGATCACTTTATTATAGTGGATAGAGTCCCTTATTAGAATCACTTCACTCCCCATTCCAGATCATAATATCTCATGAGAAAAAAAATCATTTCCCAATGCATTATAGAGCTATATATTCAGGGCACACCCATCACACAATGGAATCCATATATACACATTACATAAGATAAAAAAACATCCATAATTTCTTCAGATATATTTAACCCATGGTAAGGAAATTAGTTCCATGAAAATATACTAAAACATAATCATAATAAGAAATCAATATAGATAAAGGTTATGGTATCATAACATCATATCCCCATTTAAGCACAAAAATACTTAAAGGATTTTGACACAGATTAAAAATCTTTTTTATAAAGGAATTTAAAATACACTTTCAAAATAAAGAGAATACATACCTTTTATTTTGGTAATTATTAATAACTAAAATTTCTTAAAAAATAATAAAAATATTTTCTTGGTAAAAAATTAGAAACTTATAAGGGAATCTTCATAACTAGTAAAGCACATGAAGGAGGAAAAATCCACTGATGCCGTATTCATTAAAAGAGAACATTATTTTTACACTTTTGTAAAAACTAAAATTGATTCATATGAAGACCATTTTAAAAGATTAAATTTAATAATTTATAAAAAAATTAAAAATATAGTGAAATTTATCTTTTTGAAACATTTATTTATAGGTAAAAAATTCTATAAAAAATCTTAATAACATGAATATGGATGATAATAATTCTCGACTAGAAATCGTAAATAAGGTCGACTTTTTATAAAAAAAATTTCTTGATCATTTTAATGTCCAATGAGGGTAGAATTAAAGAAAAATTTGAAAAGATTAAAAATAAATATAGTAATATAAAATATAACGGTTTTAAAATATATGGATCATATAATTTCTCTCATTGGGAATTTAACATAGGCAATCTTGCAAGGAAATGAGACTGTAACATAAACCCTTACCTCATGCCCTGAATTTCTTTGTACAAACTCCTAACCTACTAAATAATAAATTTATTTTTATGATAAATATATTACAGAATAAAATTCATAATTATCTTACAATATATCATTCACTTATAATATCCAATTACTCTTTTATTAATTATTCTTCATTAAAATCAACATTTGGGGGTTAATTATTCCATTTCTCAAGAATGTTTTGGTTCAATGGTTCTGAATCTTGTACCTTGACCATGGATTACTTATCTATATAATATTAATCATGATATAACTATCATATTTATTAATTATATAAACTTTTATAACCAATCATATAAGGTGGTGATGAAAAATTGAATTATGTTACTTCGTGGAGATGGTAGTCCATATGTATGCATGAGTGATGTTTCTATTTTCCAAAAATAGAAACAAAGAAAGGTAAATAATAATATATATTTAAATAATCATAATAATATCATAAATATCATATATATTCATTAAATATATCCTTATGACCATCTATGTTAAGCATAAATTAAAAATGAGTCACATATCTTCATTGAGGTGGTAGTCCTGACGTACACATGCGTGAAATATTTGTTTTATAAAAAATGGTAAGGTAAGAAGGTAGATAATATTTTATCTTTAAAAATCATAATTATTTCATAAAAATCATATATATTCATTATATATATGTATATAACCATCCGTTATATATGGAGATAAAAAATAAAATACAAAGCTTTATGGAGATAGTAGTCCATATGTACACATGTGTGATATTTTTATTTTCCATTAGATTTAAAGGAGATTAAAATGTATATACCATTAAAATAAAATTTTAATATATTAAATATATTTATTTCATTATGTTAATATGGTTATATAATATTTTGACGAGGTTATGGAAGAAAGAAACTTAAAATATACTAGTAAAGATAATTACTTCTTCGAGTATCTTCCTTTGAATTACACCATAAGCCTTATTGAGTTTATATTTTGGTGAGACCATAACTTCGTGGTAATGAGGAGTAATTTTTCGAATTTATTTGGGTAGGTATTTTTCAATATAGAATGCTCAAGTGGTGTTGACAAGTGAGAAGAGTAGGTTTCCTTTTATAAGTGAGGTGAGTGGAAAACTTATAAATACTTGAAACTTTATTATATAATATACATATTAATCAAGTAGAGTGGATTAAAATTTAAATAATTTTTTATTATAATACAATTAAGGTGTAAAAATAATCAACTAAAGATATTTAATAATGTGTTTTGTGTTATTTTAAACCTTTTATCTTATGTTAACCCCCTTTTAACCCTTTTAACCTTTATCATGCTAAAAATATTTTAACCGTGATAACTATTTATTTTCGATAAATATTAAGTTGAAAATTTTAAATAATATTAATTATTTTGATTCAAAATATAGAATCTATTTTAAAAGATTCAATTCCTAAATATGGTATAAATTAAATTTAATATTTGTATAAAAAACGTGTAAAAACCATTATTAGTGAAAATGTATTTTTAAGAATAAAAATGATTTTATTCCTATTCCTTGGATAATAAAAATTTTAATATATTTTATAAAATAAATTTTCAAAAAAAAAATGAAAATTATTATTAAATTTTGACTAATGAAATTTATTATGATAAAATACCTTTCACACACTGAAAACGTTTTATGAAAATATCTATTTTTATCATCAAATTCCTTTTATATTTATTTTTAACAAATTAATAATCAATGTATAAATGATTATTCATTTGGTTATATAAAATATAAATATATTTTATCATTTATCAATAATTAACAATATATTTTATTTAGGTAAAAATATATAATATGTGGAAAATACAATTCTTAAAAAATTAGGTCTTATATGTTTTTTTGTTATTATTAAAATTTGAGTACTTATTTACTAATAATTGATCAATAAATAATAATTAACGAAAAAAATTTATTTATACATTTCATAATTTAGTTAGTTCTATTGTTACCCACCAATACAATGACTATGTGATAATATTCACATTTTATAATAATATTTCAATAGTATAACCTGGTTTGTCTAAGATCAATGTTGTGTTTAAAGAAATCTATCAAAAAATTCAAATTTGTTAACGATAAATATATATTTTAAAATATTAGGGTGTTATATTCTACCACCTATAATAATTTCACCATTGAAATTTTGTTTCTCCAATATTGAAAAATGAAGATACTTCTACCTCACCACATCCCTAGGTTCCCACAAAGTTTCCTCAAACATATGGTTTCTCCATGGAATTTTGACTAGATGTATGGTATTGTTTTTTATCACTTTATCTATTCGATCAAGAATCTCCACCAGTTTATCCTCATAAGAAATATTATGATTTAATGGTATAACTTTTAATTTTGGTACCTATGAAGGATCAGATATATATTTACTCAAAAGAGATACATGAAACACTTTGTAACACCCCTTAGATTTTAGGAGTGTTACTATTTAATTTTATCATAAACATATGTATTTTCACTCTATTTTTATATTTAGGGTGTCAGGATGGCTCAAGAATGGGTTTGGAAGCAATGAGAGGTACTTATAGTTAAAAACTTACTGTAGATAGATATTAATGGCATGACAGTGTCCTTCATACTATAAAAATTAACTACAGATCCCTTAGGGGTTATATATGTGGTGGTTTAAGACATAGACCTTATGTTTATGCCATGAAACACTCTTGGGAATATTGTAGAAGGATATCTTTTTATTTTCACCTTAGAATACCCTTAAACCATTCTCCTTTCATTCCTATAACCATTGAGAGACCTATATGTTGGAGGAGGCTTATACTTAAAGATTTGGGCTCTTGTCACCTTCTCTCTTCAACATTTGGAGTTCCATTCATCTTGGTGGTTCTCTCTTAGTAAATCAAATTAAATTGTACCCTAAATTCCCTATTTATATTGTTTTATCTTATTTCCACTTTCTTATATACCTAATCTCAACTTTTTGGGTTGATTTTAGGGATTTTTTGTGATGGAATTGTTTTAAGTAGTGATCCTTGATGTATTACCTTTTTAATTCTCGAGGTAGGAAGTCCCTTTCCATTTTATAGTGTTTTCATAAAGTTATATGCTTTGAATTTAATTTTGGTGCATGTGTATCCCTATGATACTTATTCCTGCAATATTAAAGTGACAATTTTGGTTTTTATAGATGTGGCCGACCCTTAAGAGGGCAATAAAGAAAGTTATAGGTTGTTCTTAGTGATTTTATGAATTGATCCGCTGGTGACAAATGTGATTTCCATTTAGGTAAAGTGACGCTTAGGGAGTCTCTCAAGCTCAGTTGAGGCTAGTTTATCCCAGATATATTATGTATCGTATGTATAAAAATCCAGTCTTAATGTGACTAGACATTACATCACTATTGTGGAATACTTGAAACATTACAAAAACAAATTCCCAAAGACCATATTAGTATAATACCATTGGAAACAAGGAATCTAGAAAACTGGTAAAAAAGTGAGCTACATTATCTCCCACTAGGTTCTTCTTGATTAGAACCCTTTCTAGAAACATCATACATAATACATACCTTCATAACTAGGGGAAATAAAAATAAAAAGGGGTGAGCTCAGATGCTCAATAGGGATAAACAAGCGAGACATGAAATTATAAACATGAATATATGTGTACGATAATGTGATAATAACATTATAAGATCATACCCTGCATATCAAGGATCATAAAAATGAATTATGAGACAAGGAATTCTAGTTTTCAAAGAATGAATCATAAAGAAATAAAGAACATAAGCCATGAAATCATAACATAGGAATAAGAAATGGAATAGTGGGAAACACAAAAGCATATAATAAGATTTTCATAGTAGCCAAGGAATCGCTTCCAAGACTATATTAGTAGTAAGGGTTCACTCCACATACCATCTTGGTAGTCATGGTTTACTCCAATGACCATCTTAGTAGCATGAGTTCACTCCCCATACCATCTTGGTAGTCATGGTTCACTCCCACGACCATTTTAGTATATCTCATGAGATATAAATCTTTACCCAATGCCCTGGTAGAAGATATAGGTCCCACCCATATAATAATTAAATCATATGTAAATGTTCCTCTAGATCATAAATAACCATATCATAACCCATGAAATGAAATGGGTATCTTAAACATGAAATCGTACCTTAACCTGTGGAAAAATAAACAGGTTTCCTAATCATTTCATCAAAGCATAACCCATGAAAAGAAGTTGGTTTCATAAACATATAACCCATGAAAAAAGGGGTTTCATAAAAATAATTTCATCAATACATAAACCATTAAAAGAAAGAATATGAATGGAACCTTTACAGCATTTCTCAAAAAGGATGAGTAACACCAATAGATGTCATCTTATTTGAGAAATAATTTTGAAAGATATTTTAAAAACACTTCACGAGAAAATTATCCTTTCTCCTTTGAAATATTATTCTTAAAACATGAAACCTTTTGAAAACCATTTTCATGAAAATAAAATTGAAAATTTATAAATGAATCATTGAAAACATTTTGAAAGTATTTTTCCTTTGAAAACTTGTAGGGGATCTTGAAAACCTTTTGAATACTATTTTCCTTGAAAAATTATAAAATAATTTTTAAAACCTTCTGAAAAAAATTTATTTGAAAACCTAATTTAAAAAATATATATTTAAAATTAACCTTTTAAAAAATTAACAGAAGCTTCAAATAAATCCTGGTAGGTACATCCGTACATGTTGTACCAGGTAAAAAGAACATTCCTTTTACACCGTAAAAATCACAGAAAAATGACTTATTTAGAAAGTGAAAAGAAGATTCATTTGAAAGAATTGGTAGAAGAAAAAAGGTTAAAAATTTATTTCAATAATCATAGGAGATTAGTATAATATTCCTAGAATCCCTTTTTGGAAAACATGGTTTTGAAGGAATACAAATATTCAACTTAAGAGAGAGGTAAGGTTATATCATTCTAATTTTTTTCTTAATTATATTAAGTACCAAAGAGTGGAAAAATGGTAATAACACATGTATAAATCAAGAATAAATAGAGGAGAACAAAATTCATGAGTTTTCTTGAAATATTTATTATAATATTCCATTAATGAAAACATGATCATAAATAATATCGATAAACAGTGAGATTGTTTCAACAAGCTCTTACCATAAGGTAGCATTGAACCATACTCCCCATGTTGAAAAATGAAATTACATGAAGAGTTAAAATAACATTAAAATGATGAGATTCATGTTATAACAAGTCAAAAGTAGTATATTCACCTCATATAAAAATAATGGTGTATAACATGGCATGTGTCTCAATGAAGGAAAATTGAGACAAACATTACTTTATTGATTTGGTAACTTTTTAAACTTAAAACCCATGATTGAAAGACCATAAATGTAACGACCCAAAGTATTTCAATAGAAACTTCCCTTCTTATATCTATGTCATAAAAACACAAAATAATGAACTACTAAGTGATAAGTGACCTTTAAACATAATTTTGTCACCCCTATGTTTGGAATTTTAAAAATCCGACATACACGGTTGTGATCAAGATAGTTTATGGAGTCTAATGAACAAAAATAATTTTTTTTGTGAATAGTAACCTAACCTTATGAATAGTAACCTACCCTTATTAATAGTAATATGACCCTTATGAAAAGTAAATAAGAGTAACATTACCTATGAATAATAAAATAAAATTTAGACATCTTAGAAAGTGACAATTTGACCTTAGTAAACGTTTTTGGTATTTTATAAGTCATAAATAAATAATTATAATTAATTAATTAATTTAAAAGAATATTTATTTTCCTTTAATTTATTCATAAATTATTGAGTCAATGTCTAATAGTTTTATAATACCCTACGTAATTTTTGAAAGAACTATAAATTCATTTTTAATCTTAAAAACTATTTTTTAAGTAAATTGTGATTTTTATTAATTATTAAATAAATAATATTTAGAAAATTATTTTTGAAAAATGGACATCATTTTTTGATTCTACACGTCAAAAAATGGAAGCGGTAAAGTATTGGGTTTATTCTGAAATACTTCAATTTTCGGGTGAATAGTAAAAAAAATACAGTTTTTCGCATAATCGGTATATATTAAATTGCATCATTAATGATGTAATGATGACATAAACAATCTAGAACTTTAGTTTCGGCCAAAAAATATTAAATTTAAAATATTTTTTCCTTTAAATACAATAAATCCAATTCTCAAACCTAAAAAGAACTTTCCAAAGCCTAAAGTCAAAAGGTGATTTCTTAAAGTGTCTTTTTCTTTTTCTTTCACATTCCTTTTAATAAATTAATGAATTCAAATTATAAAGAAGAGTTAAAGCCTAAAACGAATTATATTATATTGATATATGATTTAGGATGTCAAAAAACTACTATTACAAGTATAACTCTTGATATATTATTTTATTTAATATTTTATGCCAAAAACACCTCCCTCCTCATGTATAAATAAGCCCTCCCCCTTCTCTTGCCAAACCACACCTTTAAAGCTTCAACCATTTTCTACGCTCTGCCCAATATTCTCCCCTAGCCCCTTACCCACGTCCAAGAGCTTCTGGTCTCATCAAAAGACCAAGCTTAGGCCCTTAAGGGGGTTCTCAAGTGAAGGATTCAAGAGGTAATTTTCCTCCCTCTTCTCCTTTAATTTTCTTTCAAGTTCAAGTTCCTTTATTGATCTCTACCCACCTATATTCATCCAAATTATTTTGTAAATCCAGTATTATACATATAATTTAATCTTATGATTCTAATGGTATATTATATCACCCCACACCCTTTCCCTCTTCCTTTTATTTTATTAAAGAGAACGTTGTTCATGTGGTGATAATTTATCACCTTCAAAAACAACATGCTCTCTTCTTCCATTTCTACCGTCAGATCTGGTCATGAAACCATTTTTATGGTTGAACCAAAATATTTTATATGTATTATGTTATATTTTAAGTTCTGTAAATAACATATGGCCATATTACTAAGAGAAAAGTTAAAATGAGTTCGTTGTGATCCAAAAACCGCTCAAATTAACCCAAATAACCATCATTAAATTTTTATGTAATGATTCATCCACTTGGGACTAATATAATTCACTATAAAATTATTAAAGATACTATAATATAATTAATAAAATTTAGTATCAGTTCTTGATGTTTACCCATGATCTACCCAAACATCAATTTAAGAATACAAGTGGACCGCTCAAGAAAACCATGAAAACGAACATCCCCGATCAATGTTTTTAAACTCTATAAGTCATCCAAAGGAACATAATATGAAATAATAAAACCAGAATGAACCCTATTAATGTATAAAAGGTTATTTAATTTCTAATTAATGAATATAATTTCATTATATAGGACATTAAAGAGAAGGAGGCATTCGAGTACAAGGTAAGGGGAAATCTCGAGCCTAATTTTCTTCCTTCAGGTTCTCCCTCTTTCACTCCATTTTTGATATGGTTACTCCTCAAAGATCATTTTTTCATCATTTACTTTACTTTTATGGGATATACATGTTTTTAATTGGTTTTTATGTCCATCAAAATGTTTTCCAATAGAACTCTTCTTTCAAGATCTCACCTTTTACCTTTCATTCAAAGTTGATGGTTCTTGTATCAAGTATGTTGTTCCCTCTTTATTTTGGGAACCCAAAGCTTATGAATGTGTTATTATGAGATGAAACCCATTCCATTCCATGGGTTATTTATGTACATGTTTGATTTGTGTTCTATGTGGAAAGCATGATAATGATAATGTTATGATGTGACGGGTGCGCCCGGAATTATATAGTTCTCCAATGCATTGGGTAAAGTGATGAATCTTATGAGTAAATGTGAAATGATGTGTTAACATGATGCTAGCTTTGTTCACAAGTATGTGTGGTAGTTAACCACTAATACATGATGTTTCATTTTTATGCATTGCCACATTTGAAGTATTTTAATTATTCTCCTCTCATGATCATGATCTTTTTCTTATTCTCACCCCAAGATGTATTGTTCTTATCTATCCACTTACTGGGCTTTTAGCTCACCCCTTTTGATGTATATCCTCAGGTGGCTACATGTACTAAGTAGAGGTCAAGTTCCTCTAAGAATCTAGTGAAGAATAAATTAAATAAATGTTTATGGTTGATGTTGTATTTGTTATGTATGGTCCTAGTTTGCCCAAGACACTAAACCTCTGGATCCTCCATGTGTAATACTATTGTGTTATTTATCTTTAAAATTATGTAATAGTAATATAAGAAAAGTACGGGTTGATATAGTTGGTATCAGAGGAAAGGTTTAGTTAATTTGGGAATTAGGATTAGTGAACCCTAGAGAAAACCTCTAGCATGATAATAAGTACAAATATGCACACAAGAATATTTACCTAGGGATCCCATATGTTATGTTTTTGGTATAATTTTCTAAATGAATAAGTTATTAATGACTTGTATACTTATTTTTTGTTCTAACCTTTTCTATTTTAGAAAATGGTGGGAACTAGGAGATGTAATGAAGGAGAAGTACCCCCACCTGTTTGTGTAAAGTGAAATTTCGGGGGTGAAATTTCTTAAGGGGGAAGAATGTAATGACCCAAAGTATTTCAATAGAAATATCCCTTCTTATATCTATGTCATAAAAACACAAAATAATGAACTACTAAGTGATAAGTGACCTTTAAACATAATTTTGTCACCCCTATGTTTGGAATTTTAAAAATCTGACATACACGGTTGTGATCAAGATAGTTTATGGAGTCTAATGAAACAAAAATAATTTTTTTTTTGTGAATAGTAACCTACCCTTATGAATAGTAACCTACCCTTATGAATATTAATATGACCCTTATGAATAGTAAATAAGTGTAACATTACCTATGAATAATAAAATAAAATTTAGACATCTTAGAATGTGACAATTTGACCTTAGTAAACGTTTTTGGTATTTTATAAGTCATAAATAATTAATTATAATTAATTAATTATTTTAAAAAGAATATTTATTTTCCTGTAATGTATTCATAAATTATTGAGTCAATTTCTAATAGTTTTATAAGACCCTACGTAATTTTTGAAAGAACTATAAATTCAGTTTTAATCTTAAAAACTGTTTTTTTAAGTAAATTGTGATTTTTATTAATTATTAAATTAATAATATTTATAAAATTATTTTTGAAAAATGTAAATCATTTTTGGATTCTACACGTCAAAAAATGGTAGGGGTAAATTTTTGGGTTTATTATGAAATACTTCAATTTTCGGGTGAATAGTAAAAAAATACAGTTTTTCGCATAATCGGTATATACTAAATTGCATCATTAATGATGTAATGATGACATAAACAATCTAGAACTTTAGTTTCGGCCAAAACATATTAAATTTCATAAATTGTTTCTTTAAATACAATAAATGAAATTCTCAAACCTAAAAAGAACTTTCCAAAGCCTAAAGTCAAAAGGTGATTTCTTAAAGTGTCTTTTTCTATTTCTTTCACTTTCCTTTTAATAAATTAATGAATTCGAATTATAAAGAAGCTTTAAAGCCTAAAACGAATTATATTATTTTTATATATGATTTAGGATGTCAAAAAACTACTATTACAAGTCTAACTCTTGATATATTATTTTATTTAATATTTTATGCCAAAAACACCTCCCTCCTCATGTATAAATAAGCCCTCCCCCTTCTCTTGCCAAACCACACCTCTCAAGCTCCAAGAATTATCTATGCTCTGCCCAATAATCTCCCCTATCCCCTTCCCCATGTCCAAGAGCTTCTGGTCTCATCAAAAGACCAAGATTAGGCCCTTAAGGAGGTTCTAAAGTGAAGGATTCAAGAGGTAATTTTCCTCCCTGTTCTCCTTTAATTTCCTTTCATGTTCAAGTTCCTTTCTTGATCTCTCCCCACCTATATTAATACAAATTATATTTTAACTCAAGTATTATACATATAATGTAATATTATGATTCTAATGGTATTTTATATCACCACACACCCTTTCCCTCTTCCTTTTATTTTATTAAAGAGAACGTTGTTCATGTGGTGATAATTTATCACCTTCAAAAACAACATGTTCTCTTCTTCAATTTATACCTTCAGATCTGGTCATGAAACCATTTTTATGGTTGAAACAGAATATGTTATATGTATTATGTTCTATTTTAAGTTCTAGAAATAACCTATGGCCATATTACTAAGCGAAAAGTTAAAATGAGTTTGTTGTGATCCAAAAACCGCTCAAATTAACCCAAATAACCATCATTAAATTTTTATCTAATGATTCGTCCACTTGGGTCTAATATAATACACTATAAAATTATTAAAGCTACTGTAATATCATTAATAACATGTAGTATCAGTTCTGTATGTTTACCCATGATCTACCCAAACATCAATTTAAGAATACAAGTGGGCCGCTCAAGAAAACCATGAAAACGAACATCCCCGATCAATGTTTTTAAAATCTATAAGTCATACAAAGGAACATAATATGAAATAATGAAACCATAATGAACCCTATTAATGTATAAAAGGTTATGGAATTTTTAATTAATGAATATAATGTCATTATACAGGACATTAAAGAGAAGGAGGCATTCGAGTACAAGGTAAGGGGAAATCTTGAACCTAATTTTCTTCCTTCAAGTTCTCCCTCTTTCACTGCATTTTTGATATGGTTACTCCTGAAAGATAATTTGATCATCATTTAATTTACTTTTCTGGGATATAAATGTTTGTCACTGGTTTTTATGTCCATCAAAATGTTTTCCAATAGAACTCTTCTTTCAAGATCTCACCTTTTACCTTTCATTCAAAGTTGATGGTTCTTGTATCAAGTATGTTGTTCCCTCTTTCTTTTGGGAACTTAAAGCTTATGAATGTGTTATTATTAGATGAAACCCATTCCATTCCATGGGTTATTTATGTACATGTTTGATATGTGTTCTATTTGGCAAGCATGATAATGATAATGTTATGATGTGACGGGTGCGCCCAGAATTATATAGTGCTCCAATGCATTGGGTAAGTGATGAATATCATGAGTAAATGTGAAATGATGTGTGAACATGATGCTAGCTTTGTTCACATGTATGTGTGGTAGTTAACCACTAAGACATTATGTTTCATTTTTATGCATTGCCACATTTGAAGTCTTTTACTTATTCTCCTCTGATGATCATGATCTTTTGCTTATGCTCACCCCAAGATGTATTGTTCTTATCTATCCTCTTAATGGGCTTTTAGCTCACCCCTTTTGATGTATATCCTAAGGTGGCTACATGTACTAAGGAGAGGTCAAGTGCCACTAAGAATCTAGTGAAGAATAAATTAAATAAATGTTTATGGTTGATGTTGTATTTGTTATGTATGGTCCTAGTTTTCCCAAGACACTAAACCTCTGGATCCTCCATGTGTAATACTATTGTGTTATTTATCTTTAAAATGATGTAATATTAATGTTAGAAAAGTCCGGGTCTCTATAATAAAATGGTTATGTAAAGACCCATATATTTAATTATAATATTAATATAATACACTCATGGTAATTATACACATAACACAAAATAAGTGAGTAGTGAATAAGGAATGTATCTCATGAAAATAAAGATTGAGATGAAATTCCCCTACATCGAGTCCAACTTGTCTCATGTGTATTTATATTCCTGAATAATAAAATTATGTTAATTAATTACTCACTTCCGAAATTTTTTCAAGTTTTTTATTTCTTTTACTTCACTTGTTATGATTATTTATACAACTACTTATACAATTAAGTTTAAGTCAGGTGTTTTGACCAAATTCGGTTCATTTGTTAAAAACGACTTTGGTTGGTCAACTATGAAAAAATGGGTCATTATAAAAAAAATATATAGAATAATAATCCTGAAATAATTATAATATTTACATATTAATTATAGTTTTAAAAATAATCATTAAATATGTTTTGAAAAAATTAATCAACGTTAAAATTTTGGAGACAACAGGCTGTACATACACATGAGTAACAGTCCAATTTCTCAATGATAATTATAGAAAGAAGGTAAGTAAAATTAATCATTATAGAATGAAAATTATAAAAAAATACCATATTATTTAATCATATATAATTATATATAGAATTATTATGATTTAAAAGGAATCACATCGTGTCGAGAAGGTAGCAGTCCACACATCTCTGAACGACATTATCACTTTTTAAGTGCGTGAAAGGGTAAAAAAGAAAATGGTATATATTATATTTAAATAAATTTAATTATTTAATTAATATAATATATATTTTGTTTATGTCACATATGTTTAATCAAAACCTTACTTTACAAATTCCATGTATCATGTGAATGAATCACATCTATTTGAGAGGGCGGTAGTCCACATTTCCACAAACGATGTTATCGTGTTTACACTTAATGGAGTGAATAAAAGAGTGTATTATAAAATAATTAAAGAAGAACAAATAAATTATATATACATATCTTATATAGAATATATATAATATATAAACATAATTTTCATCATAATTACCAACCTTGAAAGGTGGAAAAGTAAAATGAACCATCATTATTTCGTGAGGTGGTAGTTCACCGTACATGTAAATAGTATGTTTATTACCCATTAGATGGAGGTGTGTGTAAGTGTAGGTAAAAAAACTAATAAAAAAACATCTCAATGTGTTTAGTATACTGTAATTTTTATATAATCATGAAATAAGTAGATTTTATGGAATAGATAAATAAAATAAAAGAAAGGATCTTGAGGAAGGATGTTACCTCTTATCCAGGAAACTCCTTTTAGTTTGCACCAAAAGGGATTCCTTAGATTTATTTCTTCCCAAAGTGAGGGTTAAAGTAGTAATTTATGTGTTTTTTAGTAGATAATTTGGAAAATTTTGTACTAAATTAAGTTTCTTGAGATGTTTTTTGAAGTGAGAGGAGAGAAGACATTTAATAGTGGGGGAGGAGTGGCGCTCTTGTTTTATTTTGGAAAAGGGAAACCCCACCCACGTTTTTTAATTGGAAGTGGATACAATAATGGTAAAAATTATATAAAAGTTAGTATAGGGTACAAATATGAATATATAATGTATTTTGAACAAGTTTATAGAGCGTTTTTTCCTCAAGGTTATGGTTTAGTCCCTTATTAAGCTTAATTTAACCTTAATCGCTGTAATTAATTTTAATTACTTTCACTAATTTTTTTGGTCAAAAACTAAGTTGAAATTATTATAAATTATAAATTATTCTAATTCCAAATATGGAATCCATTTTTCAAAATTTATAAAATCGAAGCGGAAGAAATTAATTTAAATAATAACCTGTAGATGAAATGACCATGTAGGTTTTTAAGGTAAAAATGTTCAAACATTTGATATGTTTTAATATTCCACTTCATCTTGAAATTGATTCAAATTATCTAAATTGGATTTATTGATAAAAAATAATATAATTAAACTTTTAAACAAACTTAAAATATAATTTTAGTATACAAAAAAATCGATGAAAAAGTAGTTTTGAATTAAAATTCAGTATTTTTAACTATTCATTGAAAAATAAAACTTCACAGAAAAATACCAAAAATTTACCCTAACCTAATTTTTATGATTAAATTTCATATATGTATTATATTTTGACATATAATATTTATAAAAGTTCCAAAATTTATATTTTAAATAGGTTACCCATTAAAAGATGGTAAAATTTCCTTAATAAAAATATAGGTTTTTATATGTAAAATTTGCTTTGTTCTTATCTTATTCCTTTGAAATATATTAGATTAATATGAAAAATAATTACTTGGATATAAAAAATATATATAACCATATGTTTTTTTACTAATTGTATTTAATTTAATTTATTAGGCTTAAAAAAACTTTGTGATCCTAATAATAGTTTTCTATAAACATACTCCCTTTATAATCAATTGGTTCTTACATTCATTTCTAAATATTTTGTAACTAATTAATTAATTATATATTTTTTGGAGACCACATATTTTAATAATTTAGTTAATAATATTCATAAAATATAATTTAATGGAGATGTTATATATTATTAAATTAAATAATATTATTTTTAATAATATATTATTATTTGGTAACACTCATTTTTGTGTGTTACAAAAGCCATCAAGGAAAGTTAGTATTGTTTGAAATGTATTATAACCTTGGTGTTCTATGTAAATATAGATAAAATTTATGTTTTAGTTAGTGAATAATTAACTTGGTGTTGTGTATAACCCAAGACAAGCATAATGTTTTAAAAAATAGACTATTTTTAGTTCTGCGTGAAATAGAAATAATATAAAAAAGATTAAATTAATTTGAAAAAAAATATTTTTGAAAATCTCAGTGTTAAATTATGACTTCCCTAGATTCCTCAAGATGGGTTATCATATTGATATGGCCTCCCTATATTCCTTTCAATGGAGTTTCATGCATTGCATGACCTCCATAGATTCCTTAGGATGGGTTAGTTTGCTGTGACAACCTCCATAGATTCCTCAAGATGGGTCATGATACTAATGTGTTTATAAACTATGGGATAAGAATGAACCATGGGATTCACTTTACTCTATAGTTTCTAACTTATTTAAATTCCTAAAATGAGCTGAATAAATTAGGGTTAGGGATTTTTGTAGCTTAGTTAGAACAGGATGACCAGGACAGTGGTGTGTTTAATTATCTATTTATTGTATGTTGTTGCATCCACATTTATTAACTTTCTACATCTGTGATAAGGAATCATTGGTGGTGTTCTAATGAGTTTAATCTAACACCCTATGTGAGAATATTGTTGTGTTTATAGAATTCATGATCAAGGACATAGCCAAGGGAAAAGGCCTTATGGCATATTATTTAGTGAGTTCTAGTGTACATGGATATAGGTGGTACTAGGACCTAAACCAAGACCTTTTGTGGCAATAACTATTTTTTTATTTTTTCCTTCTACTCCATTTGTTCAGTGATCCCAAAAATGTGGGGATTCTTTTAGATTACTGTATAACCCATGTCACTATATTCCATTATGTTATAACATGTTATCTTGGTGTTATTAGTCTTACTCATTATTCCACTGCTTACTTTTATTTTGATCCTATTTTGTTACTAATTTATTTGTATTCATCCTCTAATTTAAATTTGATAACATTAGGCATAATCTCCCCATAGTTCTTATTAGGACCTCACATATAGTTTGAAACCACTTTCGTATGGGTGGTGGTCATACGACCTTGTAGAAACTTAGCTTGGTCTTTGTGATTTGGGAAGAGGTATTAGAAAATGGTATCTAAGACCCCATTTTCTTTTGACTTACTATTTGGGGCTTGTTTGAATGTAAATAGGATGGATGAGACTTGGGTAGGGGAGATAAACTTGTTTATAAACAACAGTAATCTAGTGTACATCCATGTTTCCAGGGAAGTGAGATTACTTTTGTTGATTGTCATGTTATGGTTTCATGTTGTTCTTGGGTATTCTTACATGATTAACTTTTATTAGTTTTTTCTTTTTACCTGATTAGAAAGAGTGCTTGAGTTTATGCATCATGGATAAACACATATTATCATATGTAATATTTATAATTTCTTGTGATTTATATTGTATTAAATAAATTAAAGGCCAACAATATTATATTTGGTGTTTTCCAAAATATATCATTGGTGACATTTTATTAATTTAACCATAGCATATCTACTATTTTTTTTGTGACTGTTACTAATGTGAATGTATTGTGATCTAATTTTAGGCCTTGGGTTGGTTCCATGGGGGATATTCCTAGGTTTTGGTCTTCACTAGGTTATGTTCCTTGGGTCATTTTATGTGTGTGAGTGTGCCTATTAATTGCTTAAGTATTTGAATATTTAAACCATTAAGGGTATTTTTAGTTACATTTTGGAATTTCAAAAAATTACCCCTTGTTGATGCCGCATTATGTCACCAAGGGACTTGGTTGAGGATGTTACCAAAGGAGGAAATTTTCATATTGTAGCTCTATATGTTCAACAGGATTATTTTGAGCATGACTCAAATGATGATCTTACGGATTATGCCGTAGATCCTCTTTAGTTGGGTGTTTTTGATATCGTGATTGTGGGAGATAGAGGTGACCATTGGGGAGGTTTTATGATGATTTATTATAACCTATATTTTAATTTGAAACATCCTCAAGACTTATAGGGAATATTTGGTCCTTAGAATGCTGAATAATAGATCAAGTCCATTGGAGGGATCTTTGAACTTTTGGTGATACCTAAAGATCATCAGGTGAAGTTGGAAGCATTCATGTTATAGGTACCAACTAGAAGGTGATCGAGCATGATTTTCTAGGCCCAAATACACAAGGGTTTGATATATAAAGACTCTAGGGACCTATTTTTTGAGGAGTTCTTTTATGAAGTGTAGATATTAGATCTAGCTCAGAATTTTATGGAACTCTAGTAGGGGACTACGTTGATGGATGACAATGAAACATGTTTTTGGGGGATAATTTTTTTTATCTAATGTAGGATATTAATGAGACTCATAAGAATAAGAAGTTTGAGACCGGTCTTCATCCATAAGTGAGGTTCTGGGTTTATAATTTTGACATGAACTCATATTCAGGTGTGGTTTATAAGGATCTCAATGTTGATAAGGGTTTAGTAGAGTATATTGTAGTGGAGATTCCATAATCTTTTAGTATAATCTTCATTGGTGGAGTTGTGGGGGATTTTTCTAATAGTAGGAATAGGACATCAGAGGAGATATTCCAAGGTGGTGATGAGAAACCGTGGGAAGGTAGGGGTTCATCACTCCCAACTTTAGTAGGGACTCATCCCCTATGCTTTTCATGAAAGAAAAATGGGAATTACAATAATACATCTATCAATCAACTAAAAAAGTTCCATTCTTATGGTAGTATGGGAAATATCTGATGGTTTTGTTTGATAGTTTTCCTATTAGGTGTAGCTGAGGTTTAGGGATGATACAGGCCTCAAGGGCCTTGTTGGGAGGACCTTGAATAAATAGTAAGGCTTCTTTATAAAGGTCTATCCCTGAAGCATGATGATATTTTTAGTAGTAAAAGTTACAACCTCCACTAAGTTTTGTTCCTATAAAGATCTAGGGATTAGAAGGGAATGACCATGAATCTAAGGATAGAAGGGTGTATTCATTAGATTAGGTTCTATATGATGATAGATATAGAACCCCTATGTCTTGAGGTACAATTCTGATTACATTGATGCTATCTATTTTTTTATTTGACATAGGGTCATCTCACTCTTTTACTTCTTCCCATGTTGTTACCAATTTATAGTTTCTAGTGAGGCTATCCTCCATTTTGTTAACTATTGATACCCCTCTTGGGTAGTGGGTAGCCCATATTCTAAGATGAACAGAGCTTCCTGTAGTGGTTGAAGGCTATGGACATCTTTAATATTTTTTGATTCTAGATATAACCAATTTTGATGTATTGTTTTTCATGGATTGATTGACATTTTTTTGAGATCACATTGTTCACTATTAGAGAAAATACCCTTTTACATCCCCCAAGGGAGGGGTGTACATTCTTATCAGAGAATGAAATTTGGAGGTAGGCAGAGTGGGACCAGACCTTAGCCAAATTGAGTCTATTTTACCATAAATGGCAGGGATGGTTCTTATAGTAGACTAGATAATGGTTCCAACTATTTTTACTCTTATGGTGGAACATTACTATGATTTTTTTTGGAATATTTCTTAGGACTCACTCTCGAGAAGAGAATTGAGTTTGAGATAGAACTAGTTATGGGTGCACAAACTATATCGATTCCCCCATATCATATGGAAAAAACTGATTTAATAGAGGTTAAGGTGCAACTTGATGACCTCGATGTGAAGGTTTTTATTCACCTAATAATTTATCCTTAGGTTACTATGGTCTTATTCACTAAAAAGGAATATTAAAACCTATGGCTATAAAAGGATAACCAGAAACTGAATTAGGTCATGGTGAAAAATAGGTATCCTCTACTAAGAAATTATGATTTATTTGACTAGTTTAGGGAAGCCTAATGGTTATCCATGATTGATATATGATTTGGATACCATCAGATATGGTTCAAGGACTATGATATAAAAAATATAGATTTTATGTGAAGGAACTAGTGGTATGTGTACCTTGTGATGCATTTTTGTTTAATGAATGCGCAAATGATGTTCATGGATATCATGAACTAAGATTTTCACCCTTACCCTAACTCTTTTTTTACATGGACTTCATTGATGATATTTTTGTATAATAAAATGCCTCATAGTTATAGTCCAAGTATCTTGAGATCATTATTATAAAACTCTGAGCATATATTTTTTATTCCAAGTTCTTGAAGTTTCATTTATAGATCCAAGAGATATATTTCCATAGTCATGTAGTTTCTGATGTGGGAATATCTATTGATCCAAAGAAGGTAGATGTAGTTATTTCTTGGTATAGACCTAGTAATGTGTTTAAAATATTGAGTTTTGTCAAGTTATATGGATGTTATAGGAAACTTATTTAGGACTTTTTTTCTTTTTGAATAACTTATGATAGATCTTACTAAGAAGAGATAAAAGTTATATGGATAGATCAATGTGATGAGGCCTTCCAGGTGTTAATTAGGAGTTTTAAATCCCCTCTGATTATAATTACTCTATACATAGGGATTGGGTATAGTGTTCACTGTTATTCTTTAGGAGTTGTTTTTTGTTTCTTTTTGAAGTAGAGAGATCGAATAGTTACTTATGGGTCTCACCAAATGCAACCCACAAGTAGAAATATACCATTCAGACATGGAGTTATCTTTCATGGTTCATTATTTAAGGTGTTGGAACTGTTAACTCTATGGTTAAATATTTTTTATGTAAATTAATCACTAAAGTCATTGGTACATCTTTTATTAGAAGAACTTTAACCAACTACATAGGCGATGGGTCAAGTACTTATAAACATTCAAATTTGAGATAACTTATGCATTAGGGAAGGATAATATTATCATAAAGTCCATTGGAAGGAAATATTAAGGACTCAGTTCTCAAACATAAGAGGAAGAGTGGAATCTTATGAGCATGCTATCATATTGGAATGTCGGTGTATCCAACGATCAAGGGACGGTGACCTATATTCCCATGATAATTAATTATATATTGGTGGATTGGGTAAAAGAAAAATAAGAATGTAATTCAAATTTTATGGTGATTAAAGAGTGATTTATGGGAGATTATCTTATTCCATTGTGGTCTATGGATGGAAATGACATGCTATATGTTCATAATAGAGTTATAGTTTCTATGTACATGAGGTAGGAATTGAAAAGAGTCCTTCATGCCTGATAGTGGTAAGTAAATTTAGTATTGGAAAAAATTCCTTATGATATGAAAAATTATTTTTAGTGGCTGGGCATGGAGAAGGATGTTATAGGATTTGTGGCTCATTGCCTTAACAATTAGAGGGTATAGGGAGAGAATTAGTGACTAGGTGGCTTACTTTACTATCCCTATTCTGGTGTGAAATTTGGATGAGGTGATTATGTAATTATTCATGGGACTACTTGGGAATCTAAGGAGTTGATATACTATGTGTGCAATGCTTGTTTGATAGATGAAGGTTTTACAATTCTTACTAATTTAGGAGACTTAGTCCATGGATGAGTTGGGTAGGATTTAAATGAAGGTAATATGTCATTGAATAGTGTTCCCACTAGTAGAATATAAGATTTATATGTACATTTCACATAATGGTTTTAGAGAGGCCATCATAAGGCATTTGGATCTCAGCTAAAGATTAGTACAACATATCACCTGCATGAAGACGAACTATCTAAGATGATGATCTGGATTCTAGAGGATATGTCCAGATCTTGTGTTCTTGATTTTGTAGGGTCAAGGGATGAAAATATGGATTTAGTGGAGTCCATATATAATAATAGATTTTAGTATTTGATTCATATGTATTATTTTTAGTCTCTTTATGGTTGAACTTATTGTTAATTGTTGTGTTGGTTTGAGGTGGGTGAGTCAGTAGTGATCCAGCTAAGCATCGTACAGGTGACTCTAGAGTGGGTTTAGTTAATATGGAATTAGTTGATTTTCACTTAGATTATGCAATATTAATATAATTACCATAGGTAATGAACCTTGGAGTTCACCATGGGTGATATAGTATTATTGTGGGTCTCACCTTAGTTAGGGGATCAATAATTGAGAATATAGCGGAAAATTTCAGCATGGTTTGTTGGTTCATTAGAGATTATGGAATGAATTATAATGGTGTCTTATTGGTTGGTTCTTTTTACATAAAATAATGGTATGAAAAATTTGTTTCATGTGTCACAACTATGTAAGTATGAAATAGAACCTTCACATGTGAGTGATTATGGTGATTTTGAATTAGAGGATGAAGCTTTGTTTGAGGAATGTACAACATGGACCATGGACCACAATGAGAAGGCATTGTGTGGGAAGAAAATGCCTCTAACTTTTAGTTTTTTTAAATATGGATGCATCAAGGGATAAACCTAGGAATGCGAGTTAGATATTTTGTAATAGTGGTCAAATTTTCTCAGAGATACCCCTAGATACACTTCTTAGGGATAAAAGTACCTTAGATGTGGTGTTTGAAACACCGCATGGATTTCAAGTTTTTTACTATTTAATTTCAGTATAAACATATGTATTTTCAATATCTTTTAGCTGTTAGGGGTATAAGGATGAATCAAGATTGGGTTTGGGAGTAATTAGAGGGACCAGATGTTTAAAACTTATTGTAGGTAGGCATTAAGCATGTAAAGGTATCCTTCACATAGTGAAAATACATTATAGAACCCTCATGGGTTTTGTTTGTGGTTGTTTACATCATGAAACTTGTGTTCACATCGTGAAAATACATGGGAATTTTTTTAAAGTTCAACATTGTTTTTTCACCTTAAAACACCCTTAATATCTCCCCTCCCTTTCTCTAACCCTTTAATGTCCTATAAATTAGAGGGGACTTATCCTTAACATTTTGACTCTCCTATCATCCTCTCTTCACCGTTTGAAGTTTCCTTTATCCTGGGGGTTCTTTATCGGAAAACTATAACACTCTTATAATATTGAATCCATGATTCTATTGTTTTCTAGTATTTACAATTTATTACAACCCTAATATATGATCTCGGGTCTGATTTTAGGGATTTTTCATGTCAGTCTTGTTTTAGGTGGAAATCCTTGGTGTTTTTCCTTCATCTTGTCTAAGTTAGTAAGACCATTTCCATTTTACAATGTTTACATAATGTTTCATGTATCCATTTACATGCGTGTTTGTATATACCTATGATAATTCTACCTAAAATATTAAATAAATTGGTTTGGTCCATATATAATTTAAAGAACCCTTATAGGGGGAGTGATGAGTTTATGCAATTTTCCTTATGGTTTTGTGAATTGGTTAACTGGTGACGTAGGGACTATCCATCCTAGTAAATTGAAATTATATGAGATATTTGAACTCAATTAAGGATAATTTATTTTGTATAGATAATATAAGGGGTAAGGTGATGTTTACCCTTGTTTGTAATGTTTTCTATTGATTTATGTTATTATTTTTATGCCACATGAATGGTATGACCTTTCTAGATTCATCTGGATGACTAGTTGTATTGAGATGATCTCCCTAGATTACTTGATATGGATCAATGTTCATGGTATGATCTCTCTAGATTCCTCAAGACGAGTTAGCGTGTTTAGATAACCTCCTTAGATTCCTTGGGACAGATTAGTGTGTTAACAAGGCTGTGACTTGTGGGAATGGCATGAGCCTAGGTTTTACTTTTCTATTGAGTTTTTTTATATAATTACACATTTAAAATGAGTTGAATCAGGTAGGAATGGGGTTTTTGGCAACCAATTTAGTGCATGATGAACTAATCAATTGGGTGTTTAATTATATATTTATTTTCTATTGATGAATCCAACTGTATACACTTGTTTCATTTATGTAAAGAGTCTATTGCCGGTGTCCTACTGAGTTTATTCTCACACCCTACATGAAAATCTCAATGAACATGAAGACTTTATAATATGGGATATATCATGGGGAAAGGGATATATGAAACACTATTGAGTAATTGTCGGGGGAGAAGGATATAAAAGATATTGGGATCTACTTTAGGACCTTTTGTAATATTGAATATTTTATTATTTAATCATTTTGTTCCTTTTATACATTGATCCACCATATATGGGGATACTTTTTGACTTCTTTATAACCTTGGAAACTATATTAAATTATGTTATATCTTGTTATTTTTATGTTATTACTCTTATTTATTATTCCACTACTTATTTTTATTCTGATTCATCTTTGTTAGTACTTTATTTATATGTGTAATCTAATGGAAATGTGATACAATGGGTATAATATACAATGGTTCTCATTAATAACTTATCACTAGTTGATATTCTATTTCAAACATGGAGGATTTCATGAGGTCTTGTGGTTATTCGACCTAGATAAGGTGATTCATTTAAGGGAATTACACACTTAATGAACTTGGGAGAGGTTCGATGGAAGCTCCAAGCGATAAGATACCATCCCTACTTGATTAAGAATATAAAAGGGATCAATATATATAGTTCTTATATTTCCCTTTTTTCTAAATCTCAAAACTTTATTATATAGTGAAATTTATAGGAATACCTTATTACCAACTTTAGACTCCAGATCTTATCAAGGATTTTCAGTATAACTTTTCTATCAACTCTAATAATCTATGACATGTTCCTAAATAGATATAACCTTATCTATAATTTCATTAGTCATTTTAGGTCCTTATAACATTCATTACCTAACTTCAACCTAGTATGTTCTAGTTTTTCACTTCTTTCCATAAAGGGTTTCATAACGATCCATCAAAATTCTTGATTTAAAGATATTATTATTAGAAAATTAAACCAAAGTAAGGTGTTGATTCTAACCACCTTTTAAATCCATACATAAATCTACGAATATACATTTTCTGGTTTGAATAGTCCTTGAAAACTGAACATATATCAAATTATGATATACACTTCTAAAGTTTTACTCCACATTCAAATATTTTTAAAGACTTCTGTAGAACATCAAGGTAAACCAAAGATCTAAAATAGAAATAATATAATTTAGTACTAAATTTAACCTTATCAATTCCTTAATGTATATCCTATAAATATGATCAAGATATAAATCTTCTATAATAGTAATAAAATGATATGACTTTATAATAAGATCAACTACAACCAAAATGGTGTTATGAACCTTAGATGTATTGGTGATCCCAATTAATAAATACATGGTGATGTTTTCCTATTTCCATATAAGTATGGGTAATGATATTATCATCTCATTATAATTATAATGTTTATCCTTGACATGATACCATACCAGACATTGAGATATATACTATGAAATAGCCATTTTCATTTTTCCCACCATAAATACAATTTGAAAACTTTATACATTTTCATGATTCTGGGATGAATAGAGAATGATGAGTTATGTTATTCATCCAATAGCTATTTCTATAATTTTGGTATCAAAGGTACACATATTCAATTCCTGAATCTTATATTTCCATCATGATAAAGGTTGAACTATAGAACAATCCATACCTTTTTTATAGTGCTACATATTCTTCCTACACATCTTTAATCTATATATGAGTATGTGGTGGAACATTCATCTAAGATAGATATGATCTTTTCAATTTCCTTATGATTTTAAGGTCTATACTTTATAAATAAATATATATTGAATCTATTTCAATCCTCTTTATGGAAATACTAGTATGGTCCTTCTGGCTCGAAGCATCATCCACCTTATTTTCCTTGTATTGATTAGTCATAATATTTAATTAACTCAAACCATCTCATTTGGAACATATTAATCTATTTCTATGTGAATATATATATAAAACTTTTATGATTAGTATATATATAACACCTTTCAGTTTATATACAATTCCATCATATTTTCAAAAAAAAAAATTCCACTTCCATCTCCAAATGAAGAGTCAAGTCATTTTTATGATGAAACATTAATTTTCAAGAGGTATATACTGCTACCATATCATTCAATATAAGAATAAATCCAAATAGCTTATTTTATGCAACACTATATATCAAAAACCCTTCTCCCCTATATGGTAGTGTAACAATAGGTTTACCAATCAACCTTCTCTTCAAATCCCACTACTGGAAAAACCAGTCTATCCCAATGGAGCTATACACATGGTTCTTAATCGTGGGTATAAAATTTTTCTCCAATACGATACCAATGTTTTAAAAAAACATTGGTATAGGATTATCTATACCAAATATTTTTACAAAATTGTTGGAATAGAGATAAAAATATGGAGGTCCACTCAGGCTACCCCATCCCCATTCGCCACCTCCTTATTCAATCCCTAAATCACCCCTTGTGCCTCCTTAAGTCACCTCTCCCATCACCTAATTTTGGATTCCTCCCTCTTAATCTAAACTATATTTGGAATACCCTTGCCTTCCTATAGATTTTTAGGCCTTCCCTACACTACTGAAAATAATTTGGAATCCACCATGAATTTTCTTCCTCTATTTATGGCAACTGTTTTGTTGCAATTTTGAGAAGTAATATTTCCTTGAACAATATTGTTTATTCTCTCATCTTCATATATTTACATGGCATGAGTCTATTTTAAAATTCTAATTTTAGTGGAATGTGTATTTTTACTTATTTTTGGATAGTTTATAAGTTATTTTCTTTTCCCTTTAGTTTTTTAATATTTTTCTATTTTCGAACATTATAGAGGCATGCTTTTCCATTCTAGTTTATATATTTTGTGGGAAAAAGTTTGACAATTTTTCATTAGTCCATGGTTTTTATATCAATTAGGTTTTTGGGGGTATTTATTAATTTTATTTGTTGTTTTATGAAAATATATGGTTTAATATAGTAATTTTTTTTGTTATTTATTGAATTTAAATAAATATTTTTTTTAAATTCTTACAAGTGTATAACTTTTCACTGTAGGTGTTGATACTTATGAAATTTATAATATTGTGAAATATCATCAGTTTTTGTGTAATATTTTTTCAAGAATACAAATTAAAGCCTACATATAATCATCAACCTATTATCACCCTATCCTACATATAAAATCCTAAACAACTAATCCTATAAACTTTAAAACCTAAATAAGAAACCCACAAATTTTAATTCTTAAACTATGAAATAAAATTAACCCATAAATTAAATGTTAAATCCTAAACACATAACCCCCTAGACCATAAAACTAACCATAAATCTAATATATAATCACTATCTAATAAAATCAATCTTAAACACCAAATCTCCTCAACCATAGCACCACACCCCTATCCTTAAAACTAAACCTATAACCCATACACCTGTAACATTAAAACTAAACCTATAATCCACCCCAAAATTTATTCCTTAACCTAATCCCTTAACATTTTCCCAACCACCAACCTAAATCTAATTTACCTAATCCCCTATACTTTAAAACTTAACCCAAACAATAAAACTAAACATATCAACCAACCCTAAATTTTATCCTTATCCTACACCCCAAGATTAACCCCTAACCAAAATCCTATAAATTTAATACTAAACATAATACATTAAACAAAGAAGCTCGTATAAATTTAAAATAGGCCTATATCCCATCAAAAAATTTAATCCTCAAAATACACCCTAAATCTAAAACACCTAATCCCATATTCAATTAAAGATATCCTATAACATACCCCTAAATTTAATCCTTAACCGACACCCAATACCAAATTCATAATCTATTACCTAAATCTTAAATAACTAATCCCATATACCATAAAACCTAACCACTAACCATAAAACTCAATCTATAACCCACTACTAAATTTAATCCTTAACATGTACCCTAAACCTAACCCCTAACCCATATCCTAAATCCTAAACTTCTAAGACCCTAGGCATTAAATCATAAATCTATAACCCAAACTAAAATTCAATAATTGAACTACACCATAAACATAATCCCTTACATACATTGTAAATCCAAAACAATTAATCCCATAGACCATAAAACCCAACCCCAACCTTTAAAACTAAATTTTTAATCCTCTACAAACAACCCATAAATTTAATCATTAAACTATGAAATAATGTTTACCCATAAAATACTTCATAAATCATAAGCACCTAAGCCCCTAGACCATAAAACCTAACACCCAAATTTAAAAAAAACTACATCCAATACATAATCACTAACCAATAAAATCAATCCTAAACACCAAAGATCCTTGAACATAAAAACCTAAACCCTAACCTTAAATCAAAACCTATAATCCCCTACACCTATAACATTAAAACTAAACCTATAATCCACCCCAAAATTTATTCATTAACCCACTCCCTAAACATTTTAACTAACCACCATCCTAAATCCAAATAACCTAATAACCTATAACATAAACCTGAACCCATAACCATAAAAATAAACCAATCAACCACCCCTAAATTTTATCCTTATAGAAATTTTTATTTCTAGTATTCTTTGTTTTTCTAACTACTAGTATACTTTGATGAATTTAATATTAAAATTTGTTATAATGAATTTTTTAATTATGGTTTACATTCTTTATTGGAAAATAATTTTTTCCCTTGTAATAGAATTAATAGAATCTGTATGTATCACACTGATTATATTTCAACCGAGTTTCAATAGAAGTTGGATTTTTTCTAGATTTTTAATTTAACAATGCTTTTGATGGAAGTTTTATATAGTTTTAATACAATAATTGTGTGGGAAGACCATGGTTATTCTGAAAATAAGTTAGATACCATATAACAAAATTTGTATTTCAAACAAACTATTCTATTTGGTTTCACCATAGAGAGATAATAAAATATTCTACTTTTCTTGAATGAAAACAAAGAAGTGGTATGGATAATTTGATATTTGATTGGTTTATATTTGTGCATTATCATGAGAGAGATATTATTCAAGTGAAAGAAGATAATGATTTAAATACACATGAGGAAATTACTGAAGATGATGATGTTGAGAGAGTTAAAAATTTAATGGATGATGCTAGAACTCTAGTATATGAAGAATGTACTAAAATGAACAATTTGTAATTCTTAATGTGGTTATATCATGGAAAAACCATGTATGTAATTTATAATACCTTCATTGATTATATTCTTAACTTTTTAAAGGACTTTCTTCCTCATGGTGTAGATATTATTTCAAATAATTATAAGGCATGAAATTCCATTAAACAGCTTAGATTTTTTAGTAATAAAGGTCATGATTTTCTGAAAGATTGAAATTTATTTTGGGTGGAATCAAGAGAACATAATGATCATAAATAATGTAGTACATCTCGATGGAAGAAAAATGTAGATGGAACACCATCTCGTGTGACACAAAAAGTCATGTGGTGGTTTCCATTGATTCCAAGACTTCAAAATCTATTCATGTATATAGAAATATCAAACAATATGTGATGACAGGATGTTGAGAGAATTAAAGGTAATGATGAGTTGGTCCATCCTGTATATGGATTATCATGGTGGGCATTTGATTCACAACACCCTGATTTTTTATCTGAGGTGCTTAATGTCTGTATGGGTTTATCTTGTGATTATTTTAATCTATTTGGTCAGATTATTATTGTTCATAGCATGCGTGTAAATTTTATTCATGTTTATAATATTACTTCATGTATTTTTATGAAAAAACATTTCACATTATTTAGCATACTGATAATTGGACCTTCAAATCCATCCAATGATATAGACCTCTGCTATAAGCTTTTAATAAGAGAGTTGAAGAAACTTTTGGATATGGGAGTGTGGACATTCGATGATTCTTACAAAAATATATTCAGATGTGTAATACCCTTCAATAGACTATAAATGATTTCCCTACTTATTCAATGATTTTTGGTTGGAGCACCAAGGGAAAAATATCTTGTCTTGTATTTATAAATAATACATGATTGAGAAGGCTTAAATATCGTCGTAGTTTCAGTTTCATTGGGAATGAATGATTCTCTCCCATAGATCATAAATACAAGGAGAATATTTAGAAGTTTAATGATACTTCTGACACTAAAGAACCACCTCCACACATTTTAGGTAGTTATGCACTTAATGAATTGAATGATTTTAGTTTTTCATTAGGTAAAGGTCATCTGAAATCTAAAAAGAGGAAGAATGTTGACACTAAAGCCACTTATAATTGAAAAAAGAGAAGTATCTTTTTTGAGTTTTTATACTGGTCTACCAATTTGTTACGTCATTGTTTAGACATAATTAACATTGAGAAAATATATTCAATTTTTTTTCAATTCTTCTAAATATCAAGGGGAAGACCAAATATGACTTCTTATATCATCAGGAATCATTGGATTAGGGCATTCGATCAAAACATCATCTATTGTGTATCGATGAAAACAAATGGAAAGTTCCTTGTAGTCATTATGTGATGACACCATCATAGAAAGATCAATTTCTAGTATTACTAGAGAATATCATGGTTCCTGATGGATATTCTAGAAAAATATCTAAAAGAGTCAACTAAAGGGGTTTAAAAATAAAATCCCAAAAAATTCATGATTACCACATCCTTCTTCATGAATTGATTCCAATAGCAATTAGGAAATTTCCATCCAATAATTTAAGGGTGATAGTGATTAAATTATGACTTTTTTAGATACCATTGTGTTAAAAGGTTATCCAAGTCATTCTTGATAAAAATGCAGTAGTAGGAACCATTAATTTTGTGTGATGTATGATTTTTTCCTCTACCAATTTTCACATGCATGATGTATTAAATAGTTAATATTCAAACTGAAACACTTCTTGGGGGACAAGTTACTTTTCAGTGGATTTATCCTAATGAATGAAATATGTTCAAAATGAAATCATATGTTCAAAATAAGAATTATCTTGAAGGTTTGATTGTGAGAGGTTTTCTGGCTCAAGAATGTATGACTTTTTTTCAATGTATTTTTCTAATGTGGTCACAATAAATAACTAGTAAATGATAAATGAAGATGAAAAATATGGGAAATTGAGCCCTTATTTACATCTCTTTCCCAAACAGGAGGAGTTTTTATGTCTTATACATTGGATACATTGATCCTTGAAGAGTGAGATATGGAACGTCGCACAGTGTTGTTTAACTTTGGCTTGTTCGATGAATATGTCACATAAGTAATTTGCATATTTATATGTTATATCATATTATGTAATTTCACAAATATCTTATACTTTTATTATAATTTTATTTAGGGATAATAAAAAAAATTATACATAGGGTTCATCGATCTTTTCCTTTGATAAGGAGAGAGGATTTTCATAGCCTAGATTTTCCGGCATGGTTGAAATAAAAGGTATTAACATTACATTAATTAAATTAAAAAATATATATCTATTTAATTATATTATTTATATATATTTCAGTTATTAGGTTTACCTATTGAATCCATTTCTCAAGAATTAAGAGCATTGGGTTTTTGTCCTAATTATTTGGTTTGTTAATGAAAATATTTAAAAATCAATGGGTATAAATTTGTTACAACTGATTAAGCGGTAAAAATGAGAAACCAAAATGGTGGTGTTTTGTTAAATAATGTAACAGATTATTATTTTAGTTCATCAAATAGTCATCCTTGATATAAATATGTTTATTATTATGGATTTTTTGATAAAATATTGTTATTGGATTACTATTCTCAAGGTCAATTCACTATGATGAAATGTAAATGGTTTGATTCAATGAAACAACAAATTGAATTTACTAATGATTTTGGATTTAGAGTTTTTTACATGAGTCAATTCTTGAATATCAATGAACCATACATTTTGGTATCAATGAAAAAAAAGTTTTTTGTGTGAAAGACCATATGAGACCTGATTATAGTGTAATTAATGAAGTAATACCAATACATATTTTTCATGTTGCTGGTGATGAAATTTACAGTATTGATTCCCCCATTGGTGTTGAAAAAACATTTCATTTGATGACTCAAATTATCCCAATATGAGAGTTGATGTTGAACCTAAAGTAGTGGTGGATAATATATATAAGGAACCATATATTAGCACTATTCATTTAGTTTACATTGAAATGATTTTCTTAGGTTAGTATTACTATAATTACTTCAATTTAGTTTTAGTTTGTAATGATATTTTTTTATTATTGTTTGTTTTTGTTTAATTTAATTGGATTTATTTCAATTTAGAATACTGAGTTAAAAATGAGTTTTTAAAAAATATATAACATGGGTTTAAATTATTATTAATAAAATATGTTATGAAATTGTTTATGAATTCTTTGACAACTAATTTGTATGCATGATTTTTAAAAACAGTTTGTAAAAAGTGTACATTTTCTTCTTCTGTAGTTCATGGAAGAAGTTTGAAGGAAGAAATTACTTGATCTTGATCATGAGAGGTGTGAGCTGGGGTTGGATCCTCCGGTTCTTTTAGTTAGTATGATAATTATTATATTTTTCTTATACATTACATATTTTTTCTTGTTCATATTGTTTATAAAATTTTGTTCTATGGATCCACAGTTGCACCCGATTTGACTCCTCCTAAACCTACCGCCATGGGTTTGAGAGGGGATTCACATAGACCTATACAGAGCACCCATCTTACACATTCTCACCCTGAACCACCAAAGAACACCCCAAATACAACACCTACCCATCCTTCACTTAATATTCCTAGGATGTTCCCATACATGAAACCATCATCATATCATTTAGCCTCATATTCTTATTCTAGGTGTACACTGCCTGTAGAGATTTTCTTATCCTTGCCTCTATCATCATCATCATCATCTTGGTTGTCCTCTTCTTACCATTTCATATCTACACTACCTAAAGGGATGGTGTCACATATATGATTTCCATATCTCTTGATGTCTCCCTACCACTACCACCCATATCTTTTCATGTCTAAATTTCATACAGTTCCTTCTATCCATCCAGGGTCTATTGATTTTATTACTTCCTCTCCCATTCAAGATCATAAATTAGAATAGACACATCCTATTGATGATACTAATCCAGGACAACCCACAGATCCATCACATCCTATTGAGCTACCCATATCATGTATTTTTATTATAACTGAGTCAAATTATATCAGTTAATTTTTGTTCTACAGTACCATATATTAAGTCTTCTTTCTCATGTTATTTTCTTATTCAGTGAGATATTCTTCTAGGAGATGTGGGTGCACTCATAGGAAGGAATTCAAGAGTTTTCAGACATAGATAATGAGGGATTATAATCCATAAAAGCAGATGATAGGTTAAAATGAGAGGAAGTTTAGAAGTTTCATGACCACTTTAGAAAAGCACCACAATATCATTCTAGTGGAACTAGTATCATGGAGAAATCTCAGTAAGGACATAAAGGACAAATCATGGAAGAATATATGGGTAAGAAAATTTTATAAATTTATATCTATATTATTTTTTCATTTATATGAATTAAAATGTTCATTGTAGAGTCGATTCAACTTTTCCAATGGTGAAGATTCTAAGACTGTTAGGTTGATGGATCTTGGGGAGTTATGGTGAGCACACAAACAGGAGATGTATGTTGGTTAGAAGAGTAGCTCTGGTTCTTATTGATAGGTTGTACCCATATTCCTCGACTCTCCAAAAACCCAATATCAAAAAAATGATTTTATATTGGAAGACTAATGAGTTTAAGGTATTACCAATCATTAATGGTTTTCATATAAAATTTAATTATTAATACTTGTATTGATTTTTTTTTACAAAGATTCAGGGGAAAAAATATCAAATATTCAAAGGCATATCTACACAAATTGAAGAACATTATAATTCCCAATCATGAGAAGCATTAGGTACATTAAATTGAATTAAAATAATTTCTTTATTTAAATTGTTACTTAGTTAGCATTACATGATGAATAATAAATAAGGAATCATGGGTGTATCATATAAAATTTTCAACATGGTATAACATAAAAATTTCAACATGTTAAATAAAAACATAAATAAAAAAGGTTTCTTGGGATATTTATAAACATAGGGATATAAAACTTTAATAATTTGCAACACCTCATTAATCATGTTTTCATGTGGGAGTAAATCATTTTAAACCAAACTCTCTCATAATATAATATGGAGAATAGTTTAACCTACACATTATTTTTTAGAATATATTTATGGGGTCTATATAAGAATTAAAATTAAACACCTAAAACATAGACACAATGTAAAATAAAAATATAATTAGGTCATATGTCATTATTGGAAAAACATAAAATCAAAAAAATGAATAACTTTTTATTCAAATTGGAAACCTTCTACACTAGATTATGCCTATGAATATTAAAGGATAAAATTTGATTCAATGAAATTATCTTATATTGGAGTGATTAGGGATGTTGTAGATTGGAAATATGGGAGAAGAAGATTTTAGAAGGGTTTATGGTCTTACCATTCCAAGGAATATCCCTTTCTACAAACTCAATTTCTTGAGTCAAAGAGTAATTATAGAACCTTATAGGGGATAAATAAGGATAAGATACATTTATAGAGAAGGTATAATCTCTAATTGAATGGAAAATATTAATTTAGGGTCATTTAAGTGATTAATTTTATGTTTTAAAATCAAAAATAAAATTTATCACCTCAAGGAATATAATAGAATTTCAAATGAAATATAATGGAAACCCATTATAGTTTTAATGGAATGGGAAGTATCCACTATGAACCCCTGTAAATCTAGTTATTTACACAAGTATTACAGTGTATGTTATGATTCGTGGAAAATAAACCCTTCCTAAATCATTCCACCGAAATGTCCCTTGACCCCTCCCTATCCTCTTTAACCATATTAAACTCTCCTAAACATAATGGTAAATGAAGAGAAAGTCTTGAATTAAGAGATATTACATTTAAGATCCGTCAATGTAAAGTATGTAGGGCTGAAGAATATAATACATTATATGAATATACCTCTCAATCAATCCACTAGACAATGGGTGCGAATTACTTCTTAGTTTTACCTAAGAACACAATTCTTTCTAATGTAATTTCTATAAATAAGATGTAAATAAAGGATCCCTATCATATATGATACTCATTAAAACCTTTTTTATATAACCATATCTATGACATATAAATTTTATAATTAACCAATAGATAAATCCTCCAAAATAGGTAGAAAGTGAGAAGTCTTATTTAGACCATCCCCTTTTACCCATATTATATCCTATCCCCTTAGGGATTGAGGAGTAATATTCAAGATGTGTATCATGATTTATTTTCATTTACACACCGGTGAGGGTGGTTAATGAAGGCCACTTTTAAGCTTCAAATTTTCTTCTTTAATCTATATATTTGTTACACTTCTTGAAATTAATCCTATGTTGTCCATATTTAAAAACATCCACCAAAATTAATGACATATATTAAGATAAATAGAATCAACAATGAAATTACCATTACTAGGTGTATAATGAATATCAAAATTGAAATATTGATGATATTGAACCCAATATACCTATATCATATTTAATTATTATTGGTAGAACATGTATTTTATTCTCCTATTGTCAATGTAAACCACAAATAACTCATCAAAAATTATAGCGTGTCCATCATCACTTTAGTGCATGAACAATGGAACACAATTGGCCTATAGGCCTAATGAATAATTGACCAATTAGGCCTAATGGCCAATTAGCCTATAGGCCTAAAGAAAAAATGTCTAATATTCCATATAATTAATAATATGGAGTTCATATTATGAAATGAATATAATAATTCATATTCAATATTACCAAATGTTCATAGTGAGTACCTAAAATTATAAAGTGTTAGTGATTAACACTTATATATGATTTTTTCAGGAATGTTTATCACATTAATTATGAAATTTTAATTCATTTAAAATTTATTATCTTTAGTTATCATTCAAGATTATAAAATGTTTACATTATAAATATTACTATAGTAATCAATGTCATTTGTAGAAATCTGTATTGGACATCGAGGGTCATGTACCTCGAGTGAAATTATTTTGTTCAAGTTGGAAGAAAAAAGATGGAAGTGTAGTAAATACACCAACACAAGAAAAGACTGTAAACTTTTTATTTATATTTAAAATATTTATAAGAAATTCATAATTAAATATTTTATTTATATTTTCAATATATTTCACTAGATGCCCTTGATGACAAAGGAGATGACAATTTTTGGCCAAATGATCATTTGAGTCAGGTATTTGGTGAGGAAAACTATGGAAGAGTCTGATATTGACCAGGGAAAAACATCACCCCATTTAGGTATTTTTCCTCATCGGACAGCTCTCAATCCTCTCAGACCCTCGAGCTGGAAATTGATCCTACAAAAACAGCTGGAGAAAAAAATAACTTTAGAGGATCATGGAGAAATCAAACAAGAGCGTGAATGAAGTAAGATGATCACCGATCATTTCCTGAAAGCCATGTTGGTTTTAATTCAATCACTTATAGTAGAGTATTACACTAATATTGAATCATATATGTAATCGATGTGTTCTTTAAATGTTTCCTTGAGTGATGCCAATGAGATTTCTATTAGGGATTGAGACGAAGGTGGTGGCGATGATGATGGTGATGATGATAATGATATTGAGGATGTGGCTACTGATACTACCGATGATGATGATGATGTTTCTGCTACTGAGGTTGATGATTATGTTAATTATGAGAATATTGGGTATCGGGAGGATATTTATCCCCTCAATTTTTTACTTAGTAGGAATGAGACAATGCAATTTTTTTAGGACTGAAATTGATTTGTTTTATAGATTTATATGTATATTGCAGTATTTTATATGGTTTGAAAACTATTACAAGCTATTGGTTGATGCATGTAGAAAATTTTTATTACATTGAGTTTTTATTTTATATTTTATTTTTAATTACAGGTTCATGCATTTGGGGAAGATGTTGGGGGTGATACTGCTGTGAAAAGAAGGCAACTAGCTATACCCACAGTTTGTCAATCTATGTGTTTATATTTTTTTATATGAATAGATATACGCACAGTTTGGAAACCACCAGTATAGATCATTACCAATGGTTTAATTAAAATCATGGGTATGGAAAAAATTGTGTGACCAATACCCATTGTTTGTATAAGAACCGTGGGTATAGGTACATACTAATTCCTTAACAGGCCACAGTTCACCAAATATTGGGTATATCCTATACCCATGGTTCAAAACCCTATGTATAAGTTCCATTTCTAATATTTTCCTTGATATTTTATTCATATTCCTCATTCCAAAGAAACTTGGATCCCTTCCATGTCAATTTTGTTGTTAGATTTGACATCCAAGAGAAATGTTTTACAAAGACCCAGTAGTATCTATCCAACCCAATACAATACTGGATTTCCATCACTTGGGTTATTGTTTAATAAATTATATCCAAGAAGGATCCATATATATACCCTCACTTTTTGATGAAACGAATCAATAATGATACTTTCTATAGATAAAATTGAAACATTCTAAATTTGGAAGACAATTTCACCCATCTAAAGGTCTTTATCACAATCCCCAAATTACATTCATGATTTTACTTTCTCTTTTGAATATATAATAATTTAATCAATAAAGACAACAAAAAACTGATCAAGGTAATTTATAACGACTCTATTCATTAGATCTATGAAGATAATAGGATAATTGGTAAGTCTAAATAGCATTACTATAAATTAATAATGACAGTACCTCATAGGGAAGGTTATCTGGGGTATATATTCCTTATTGATCCTAAATTAATGATATATATAAATAATTTAATTCTTTAAAAAGTATTGATCTCTACACAATTGATAAAACAAGTCATTAATATAGGGTATATGATTCTTTTTCATGATAGTGATCATTTTTAAGTTCTATATAATCAATGAAAAGTCATATTGACCCATATTTCTTCACAAAATAAAGAATAGCTTCTATCAATGGTGATACACTTGGGTGTATGAATCCATTTTCTATATTCTCTTAAAGTTTCATCTTCAAATCCTACAAATCAATTGGGGTCATTCTATAATAGCCTTTGAAATTTTTGTAACACCTGGTATGAGTTATATTGAAAATAAACCTCATGATTTAGGTGAATACTAGGTATCCCTTGAGTAAATACGTCAAAATATTCAAAAAAAGAATATATTCAATACCACGTTTCTCCTCAACCATTTGAGATTAGTACCCCACATTAATAGGTAGTGATACCCTTATAATGTAAGTAATTTTTATCATAAGTTCATGTACATATTCACACAAAGACACAATCGGAGGTTGATTTGGATATCAAATATGAATCCTCTTACTCATAAATTGAGATGTGATATATAAAAAGAGATCCAATCCATTACCAATATCACATAAGATTTAACTAGAGGGATAATAACAAGTTTTATTGGAATCATAGTCCAATAAACATCTATAGGATAAAAGATATAGACTTGAGATGATATAATCATACCATTAAAAGTTTTCAGTAATAAATCAAAATATATTAATTTAGGTGGTGGTGTGATTCATTTAGAAATTTTTTCAGATATAAAATAGTGGGTAGAATCAAAATCATATAAGACATTTTTATTTCTATAGTGAATGATATGTTTAATTTTCACCACTTTATTCTCATTATCAACTTTAATAGTTGTGATCACATGAGATTTACCTTTTTATATTGGATTAAGTGGTTTTTGATTTCAATTTTCATCATTAACCCTTACATTTATGAATTTATTGGAAAAATTTCTATACTACTTGCAATTACAATAGTGAAGTATGGGTGGAGCATTATATTGAGATTTCTCTCCATTTATTTCATTTACTAAACTCTTCCGATAACTTCATCATTCAATTACTTGATGGAATTATTTTCCAAACATAAAATTTTCTAGAAACCTTAATGTAATTTACCCCATGCTTATTTTCACACTTTTGATATAAAGAAATATTAATTTTATTTCCTCCTTGGGTATTATTATCTGAATCAACTTAAAGACCCATTTTTCTTTTCTTGTCCCCAAAACCATGAGAATAACGAGATTCACCACTCTCAATTTATACCTGTATATAAAATAAAATTATTTCTTTATATCTACTAAATTACATTATGGTTCATACATATTAGATATTTGGTATTAATCCAGTAATGAATTCGTCAATTTTTTATTTAGTTTTGATCATAAAAATAGAAGCATACCTTGAAAATTGGGTGAAATTATCATTATAGGTACTGCTGGATTTATCACCCTTATAAATAATCACAATGAAACCCATTTATATTCATATGTGAAGAGTTCAAGGAATGTACTTATTAAAAAAATACCTTCTTAAACTTTTCCCATGCTATGGTTTCAATCTCATCCTCTTGCCTTATATTCTTAAAAGGATTCCAAAATTGATAAAATTAACCTTCTAAAAAATAAAATACCAAGAAAAGTTTTTCATGATCTAAGCACTAGAGAATGGAAAATATTTTTTCATTGGTGTTGATTCATTGATCAGAAAGTAATATATTATAGGGATCACTAAAGGAAAGCAAGAGTTACCTCATAAAAGATTCAGCTATTCATGCTTCGTCGTTTGGTCATTTGGAATCTCAACATGATTTATATCAGGAGATAATTACATGAGCATAGAAATAATATTTTTCATTCCATCTCCCATTCCATTAATTTTCTCATGAGGATGGTCATTATATTTTCTTATACATTCATTGTGATTCATCCAGTTTCTAACCATTGACTAAAACCAAAGAGTATAGTGTGGTCTTAAAGCATCATTAATGAGAGTGAAAAATCATATAATCATAAAAATAATTCCAAACATGTCCTAAATTGTGGAACCCTTTTATCAACCTATGAAACTTTAGGTTCAACCTATCTCAATTTAAATTCATCATAATTTGTCTTAGGTTCTTTGCTCATTTTCTTTATAACCTAATCTCCAAAAATAACCAAAACCTACTATTATACCAATTCAAGTGATACAAGAATTACATAAAAAAATATTACATCATTTTATATTAATATTTAACACATATCACAATAATAAATTCCTTAGAACTGTAATGTTTTAGTGTATTTGGATACTAGATACATAATAAAATTATTTCATAAAACATGTTCAACATCTACCATAAATTTATTTTTACATAACACCCGTTTTAAACATACCCTACTTAATATCAATCTTCATAACCCAGGGAAATAGAAATAGTATAAAGGGTAAGATTATATGCACAGTAAGGGTAAATGTGGGAGATATCAATTGATTATTACAAGTGATTATAAGATAAGAATAATGGTATGATTACATGATCATAACTTATGAAAAAATACCCAATAAGTTATTGAATATAAATCATGATTCAGGTAATAATAATTTTTTATAATAAAATACATGATTAAAAATAGTATAAAAGCATAAATAATCAATAATGATTCATGAGATAATATCATAATCATAATACAAAATCTTGTGGCTTGAACATAATCATATAAAATCATTTCATTTATAAAGGATCACTACCAAGATTATCATAGTGGACAAGGTTCCTTCATGGATTGGGTTCACTCCCCATTACCATTATTTCCTTAGTCAAGGCTCACTTATAAGACCATAATAGTGGATAAATCCCCTTAGTGGATTATTTTTACTCTATATTCCCAACATTTTCTTAATCAAGGCTCACTTCTGAGACTATTATACTGGAAAAAGTTCCTTATTGGACTGGGTTCACTCCCCAGTAGAGTTCATATTATCTCATGAGATATAAATATTTTTCCGATTCATTATAGGATTATATAATTTCTGTCCCAAAAATCACATAATTAAATGAATACATAATCCTTCCACTAAATTATAAAAAAAATATATCATTCTATTATAGCGTAATTAACCCATGGGAAATAAACAAGTTTCATGAAACAATCCTTAAAAATATTCATAATAAGCTATCAAGAGAAGTAAATTGGAAAGTATCCTAATATTATATCCCTTATGGAGAATTTAAATACTTATAGTATATTGAAAAAGATGATAAATATATTTTATAAAACCCTTAAAAATACAGTTTTTAAATAATGAGAAAAATCTCTTTTATTTTAAAAAATTTAAAAAACCAAAATTACCATAAAAATAATATTAAGATTTTATTTTTAAAACATTTGAAACATTTTGATGAATATTCATGGATAAAGAAGGAAATTATGGTGAGAAAATATGTTCATGAAATATACATTAAAAGATAACATTCTTTTTATTCTTTTGTAAAATGCAGAAAGTGAGTGGCATAAAAAACCATTGAAAATATTAATTTTAATCATTTGTAAATAAATAAAAATGTAGTGACAGTTATATTTTTAAAATTTTAAGTATAATTAAGAAATTCCACTAAACATTTTGAAGAACAAGGATATAGAATAGAAAAATCCTGAACTGAAAAGAGGAAATAAGATCATATTTTCATATAAAAAATTCACAATTGTTTTAAGTACCAAAGGGAGGAGAATGAAAGGAAAATATGAGAAACTAATAAATAACCAGAGGAGAATAAAATATATGGTTTTTATAAGATAAAAATTATATAATTTATCTAATTGTATGTTTAACATAGTCATTATTGAAAAGAAATGATATGATAACATAAACCCTTATCTCAGGTCCTAACTGTCTTCATATGCACTCTTAACCCCATGCATAATTAAATTTAACTTTATTATACATATATATCAAAAAAAATTCAGACTTATATTACAATATATCATTCCCTTATTAGTTCTAACTACCAATTTATTAAAAAATTCTTTATTAAAATAAATTTTCAAGTATTAAGTATTCAGTTTCCCATGCGTGTATTAGTTTAATAATTCAAGTCCTTACACCTTGTTCATGGTCTAATCATATAAAAAATATTAATTATTTTATGAGTATTGTAAAGACCCAAACCTTGTTTCCTAGAACCGATGCCTCACTTCATTACATTTTCATGATTACATGAAATTCATATCCTGAAGGAATGAATAGTTTAGTAGTTTTGGAAACTAGATATATACATAAGATCAACATTACAACTTGAAAAGATATACAATATATATTCCATTAGAAACATCCATGACTCCTAGATTATCTGATAAAGTCAATCATAATTTACTTCTTTATATCCTAGTAATATAAAATAAAATAAAGGGGTGATCTCATATGCTTATTAAGGGTAAGAAATATATCAAAATATATCATAAACATAAATAGTGGGCATGGTTAATAACTAAAAACACATGACCTTAAAAAAATACTTGAACATAATACAACATGAATAATATCTGAATAAATAATGCCACAATAAAACACAATCACAAGTATTATACTTGTATAACAACCACATGAACTATCAATTACTATCATCATAATTAGGGAATTTATATTTAAGGATATAATAATCATACCGTCAAGGCCTCATGCTAAGACCATAAATAACCATACTATCAAGGCCTTGTGATAAGACTCTAGTTTGTCTCATGAGACCTACCGATGCATCTAGGGGATACAACAGGCCCCACCCATCATGTAATAAGTCCAATTAATTCCTCATATGAATGTGGATAAACATAAAAACATATACATTCATATTGAAACTAACATATGAAATGAAAATAACATGCCATAATCATTAAATATGAACACTAACCATTCAGAGTAATATGGTGAATGGTATCAAGATAGAACATCCACATTCAAACAAATCATAAACCATTAAATAAATATGTTAGATGATATCATAAAATAATAATTCCAATTGAACATAATAACCAACAAGAGTGATGAAATAGATGAAAATACTCATATAAAATCATCAAGAAATTCTTGAGATAAATACTATTTTTCTTTGAAAAGAAGAATTCTTTTGAAAAAATATTGGTATAAAACAAGAAGTGAATTAAGGTAGTTTTTATAATAAAATGAGTGAATTTATAAAAATAATGGTTTCTAAAAATATATTTTAGAGTTCCCTTGAAAATAGGTAAGAATTTTAGAAATTCCCTCGAATTGGGCTTGAATTTTAGGAAGAATTTTTGAAATATCATATTAAAACATTCATATATCCATAAAATAAAGAAGGATTATGGTTGGTATATATATAGAGAATATTAAAATATATTTTATGATAATTAAAAATATATTTTATTATTATTAAACAAGAATAAAAAAGAATTTAATTGGTATTAATAATGAAAAAGAGTAACTCGAAAGAAAATAAAGGTTCAGGTAGAAAACCCTTACCTTATGTCTGAATATGTTCTGATCTTGAAATTAAGGTTCTATAAAATGAAATTAGACTTATTAATAACTTAATTTAGACACTATTAGACATGTATTTAGTTTATCATAATTTTATTAAGTTCATTTATTTTCTTATTGATAAGTTATATGATTGAATTCCGTCGTTCTGATGTTTTCGTTTCCTTTTTTTCATAATCGGTTCTCTTGTTTATAATTAATGGAATTCAAGAAGAATGGATATAATTTCCCAGAAGTGGATTTATAATATAATAATTAAATTATTAATCTTAAATGTTTATATAGTTAATTTTATTATATGCTATGAGTATGAGTTATTAGGTGAAACATTAATGACAACCATTTAGTTTATTTTGGTGGTATTTTGAATATTGCGAACTAGTTTTGTTGTATGTATTTATATTATTCATATATACTGGTTAAAGAATGTAAATTAGGTTATAATACATATATTATAGTTTTTTAAAACCATAAAAATGATTTCATGACTAGAAATTTGGGAGAAATTGAAGAACGAGACTTCATCATCCAGAAAGGTTGTAAATTGGCACCTCATGGACGATGATTTTGTCTATAAAATAAGAGATAGAGAGAGAGAGAGAGAGAGAGAGAGAGTAAGAAGATTGATAAATGTTATTACATTAACATGATATAATTACAGTATATAGATAATACTTAAGTTATCAAGATCATTTGTATATAGGGGGTGAGTGGAAGATAACCAAATAAAGGAACTTAAAATGAAATTAAAAGAAAGAAGATGTGGATTTACCTTTTGAATACACCTCCTTGAAAAACTCCTTAAAGAAAGGGATTTTGGTATTTTAGAAATACCAAGGGATCTATGAAGTGGGTAGGGACTAAGGAAGATTATTTGGGTAGAACATTGAGGTTATTAAATGCTTATAGGAGTGATGAGAAGAGGGAGTGATGTGTGGACTGTTTTAGTGGTGGGGAGATGTTATTTCCCATTATTTTTACCATTATTTTATTTAATTGCATCAAGAATATGAATAGTATAGAATATTGTGACTCAAAAAAAATAATAAGTTCATGTTAGTTCAATACAATGTCCATTTAAATCATCCATGACTCAACCATGATGCATAAATGCATTTATTTAGCAGATTTCGTAAATTATTGAATTTCACAATTAACAAAAAGTTCAAGTGTTTCAGAAAAATACCAAAAAATCACCCTAGAATTTTTTAGATGTGTATAATTTATAAATGAACTACAGTTTATCAAAAATAATTTCCAAATAATAGAAATTTAATTTTTAAATAAAATCATTATTTACTTGAAAAATAAAGATTTTAAAATTAAAACTAATTTTATAATACTTTCAAAAATTAACTGAGGTCTCATAAAATTATCCTAAAATCATAGGAAACAAATATTTATTTAGGAATTAATTTTATGAAAATTTATTTTATTAATTTATTGATTTAAAATTGTAATTAAATATTTATTTCTCACAAAAAAACCAACACTTAATTATTAATTCTTAACATATTTTATTTCATTTATAAGGTGCCTAAATTTTATTTATACATACATGGGAGATGTTACTATTCATAAGGATCATATTAATATTAATAAGGGTACATTAATTCTCATAAGGGTAAAGTTAATATTCATAAAAAATGTATGTTGATCCTATCAGACTCTAAATATCTTAGGATATGCAACTGTGTATGTCTGTTTTTTGAAATTTAAATCACATAGGTGGAAAAATTATGTTTACTGGCTAGGTTATAAAAAATGGTGTTTTTTAGAGACATAGTGTTTCATACATTCAATATTAAATTTATTTATAAATCCTCTGATTGTTATATTTTTCCCCCATAAAAAATTTCATCCTTGAAATTCAAGAATGTTACCTCATAAAAAGATCTAGGTAGTTCTCCATCACAGGCTCCTCAGGCTCACATATTGCTTCTTTAATTTTATGATTTTCTAAACCACCTTTATCAGTCATGTAGTCTTATTTTTCAACACCTATTCCATAGTTTCTAGAATCTGGATAGGCTATTCATAGTAAGATAAGTCGAGTTCTAATTATATACCTTCAGAAGTGAGGACATGCATTGTGTTTGGCATTTATGTTCTCAACAATGAGACATAAATCACATTGTGTACTTTAGACAGGATAGGTGGCATTGCCAAATGATAATCCACAACTCTAATTCACTCCAAAATTTTAAAATGGCCAATGTACCTAGGTCTTAGTTTCCCTTTCTTCCCAAATCTTATAACACCCTTCCACATATATACTTTTAAGAAAACATGATCCCCCACTTGAAATTACAAATACTTCCTTTAATTACCAGCATAGATCTTTTTACTTTTTTGAGCTCCTTTGATATGGGTTTGAATAGTCTTTACCCTTTATATTGTTTCCTGCACAAGATCTGGACCCAAAAGCTTCCTTTCACCAACTTCAATCTTATCATGTTGGTGTAAAACATATTTTTCCATATAATTCTTCATATGGTGCCATTTGAATGCATGAATGGAAACACTTATTGTAGGAAAACTCCACCAAATGTAAATAATGATCCCACATACCTTGAATATAATTTTATCATGATCTCAATATGTCTTCTAATGATCGGATCGTCCTTTTTGATTTCTTGTCAGTTTGAGGGTGATAAGAAGTACTCAATTGAATCTTAGTATCTAGGGATTTTTGAAGACTTTTTCCATAATTTTGATGTAAATAATGGATCATAGTCAGACACAAGTAAGAGAGGTTCTCCATTAAGACTCAAAAAATTATTGATATATAGTCGTATAAGGAGATCTAGTGGAAAATAATCCCTTACAGTGAGGAAATGTGAAGATTTCGTAAGTCGATACACAATTAGCCACATTGCATCATTCTTTCTTTGAGTTTTGGTAAATACAGTGAAAAATCCATGCTTATGTCATCCCATTTCCATGTAGGAATCGGTATAGGTTGTATTAATCCTCTAGGATGTTGTCTTATGACCTTCACTTGTTGACATACTAAACATCTTGATACATAATCAGCAACTTCCTGCTTCATGTTGTCCTACCATAAATGTTCCTTCAAATATCTATACATTTTAGTGCTATGAGGGTCTATAGTGAAATTAAAAATATGAGAATAATCCAATAACTCCCTTTTTTTCTTGAGTATAGTTTGAACACAAAGACTCTTCCTAAATTTTATAATTCCATCTTCATCTACGAAGTCTTACAACATTCCATCATTCACAAAATTAATTTTCTTTTGAAGATTCTCATCATCAGGCTGAGAAATTTTAATTATTTCTAATAAATATGGTTGGATAGACAATTGAAAAAGTAATAATTTTTCACCTTATTTGATAATTACCATGTCCATCCATACTAGATCCATGAATATAAGATCCCTTTTAACCCTCCTTTTGTTTAAAATTCAATGATCCATTCTACACAATCCATCAGCTACCTTATTTGCCTTTCCAAGGTAGTAGTGTATGGAAAAATCATAATCCTTGAGTAGTTTAAGCCATCTTATTTTCCACTTGTTTATTACTTTATGTGGTAAGATGTATTTTAGACTATTTTGATCTATATATATCTCACATATTTCACCATTGATATAGAGTCTCAATATTTTTATAGAAAAGATCACAACAAATAACTCAAGATCATGAGAAGGATATTTTTTTTCATGAATTTTTAACTAACTTGATGCATAGGAAACAAATTTATCAATATGCATAAGGAAACTGCCAATTACTTTCTTTAATGCATCACTATAGATCACAAACTCATAATTCCCCAATGGTAGAGTTAGGATCAGAGAATTCACTAATCCCCTATTTAATTCTTCAAAACAGTACTCACATTCTTTTTTCCATACTAACTTAACCCCTTTACAAGTAATCTTGGTTAATAGGTTGACTAAACTAGAAAAGTCTGAAAAAAAAACTAATAATAACCTACTAAGCCAATAAAACTATGTAACTTAGTTATGTTATTTGGTGTAGTCCATTCTTGAATAGACTTTTTCTTCATAGGATCAATGGATATTCCATCTTTAGAGATGATATAGAAAAGAAAAGAAACTAACTGAAGCCAAAATTTACACTTACTAAACTTACCATATAATTTATTTCTTCTAAGAGTCTTCAAAATAATGCGCATGTGATTTTCATGATCCTTTTAGCTTTTGGAGTATACTAATATATCCACAAAAAAGTCATCAAGATATTCCTTAAAAACCATATTCATTAGAACCCTTAAGAAAGAGGGTGTATTATTCAATCAAAAAGGAATTATAGTAAACTCGTAATCCCCATAGCTGGTTCGAAATGCTTTCATTGGAATATATTCCATCCTGATAGGCAACTGATGATATCCATATTGAAGGCCAATCTTAGAAAAATATTGGGATCCATGAAGTTGATCAAATAAATCATCAATGTGAGGTAGGGGAAACTTGTTATTTATTATTATAACATTGATCTCCCTATATTCAATGCACAACTTCATAGATCTATCATTTGTTAATGAAAAGATTAGGGGATCCCCATCGAGAAACACTAGGGTGAATAAATCCTTTATCACTTAATTCTTCTAGTTGTTTCTTCAGTTCTACAAATTCCAAAATATCCATTTTATAAGGAGTCTTTGATATAGGTCTTGAACTAGGAATCAAATCAATAGAAAACTCAATTTCCTGCTTCATAGGAAATATATGGAAATCCTCTAGAAATACATCAACGTATTCTTGCACATTATTTACATCCTCAATTTGAAGATTTATTTCCTCACCCATAGGTATTGTTTTCTGTTCCTCCCCAATAATTGAATTTAATAGTGACGATGAGGGTGGATCTAGATTAGAATCAGATGTTTATGTCTTTTCCAAAAAGATAAGGGATTCCACATTGTTCTCAAAAATTGTAACTTCAATATTCTTACAATATATTTTTGTATCATAATTTGAAATCCAATCCAAACCGAGTATTATATAAAAGTAAATCATTGGTATGATGATAAAATCTATAGATAAAGAATGTTCATATGCTATAATATGGATTTCTTGACACAAATTTGTTGTAATGATACTTCCCTTAGGATTTTTGATTGAAAACTCCTTTATTAAATCAAATTGGAAATATCTAATTTTCTTGGAAAACTGGGAAGAAATAAAAGAATGTGATGATACAAAATAAAATAAAGCATTGTCTAAGTATGAGGAAATGATTAAAGTACCTACCACCACATAATTAGGAACTTCTACCTCAATAGGTGTGACAACCAAAGCTTATACTTTCTTCCTTGGCCTCCTTTGGGGAAATTTTCCTTGATTCTTCGGAAAATAATTTTCATAATTTCCCATGTACTTTCAATTGTAGAGTCAAAAATTGGTAGATTATATCTTCCCCCGGAAAACACGTGAGCGATGACCTCTTTTTCCACACTTAAAAAAACACCCATACCCGTTAGGAAAGTACCAGGGTGTTTCTTCCCACAATTATCACAGGGTGGAATGTTAACTCTTCCCTTATTCCCCATTTCCCTATTTACTTTTCTAAAGTTTTCAACATCCCTCTTATTCTATTAATTTCCTTTAAAGTAATAAGGCTTATAGAATTCCTTTTCCTTCTTGATAACACATGAGACTATATTTTCATATGATGATAAACTTTTGGAGAATAGTGACATTCAGAGGAATGGTTTTATACCATCAAAAAATTGATTAACATTACTCCTTGGATTACATATATAGTTTGCATCATGTCTTGGTAACCTTGTGATGTTAGCTTCATACTTTGAAATATTCTCATCCTCATTTTGCCTCATATTTAAAAACTGCCTTTCCATATCTACTTGTTGTTCACAAGGGAATTATTTTTCTAATAATACTTCCTTAAAATCTATCCATTATATTTCTTATATTTCTTCCTCATCTTTTGTGTTTTTAGTTGAAGACCACCACTGATCCGCATCTTCTGATAAATGATAAATTTCTATGACAACCTTCTCTCTTTCGTTACATCCCAAATTGATAAATATCTTCTCTAATGAACATATCCACTGCTCTGCTGCAAATGGGTTTGTAGTCTAATTGAATGATGGAGGTTTTTGTCGCATAAAGCAGTACAACATAGCTCCTCCAATTCGGGGATATGGATGCTATATATAGGCATGGTTATTGTTCAAAACCTATGTCAACAATCCCATTAGAGTTATAAGTTTCTTAGCACTGATCTCAGCTTCAGATCCAACATCCTTATCTGACATTAGAGGGAAATACCTATATGGGATACGTGCATTCATGCAGTTTCCTTTCCTTACACTAGGCACCATTTCTAAATAGTGGCATACACTGGATTAGGTTATGAATCATAATGTATCATATCAAATTATAAAAAAAATTAAAAAAATTGAAATCATATTCATAGAAACTATCATAATCATAAACATGGTTTATTTGAGGAAAAATTTACATTTAATTCCTTAATAATGGTCTATAAATAAAATGTGAATTATCCTAAGAATATCCCAGAAGAGTGTCAAACCAGGTGTATAGTATGACCCATTTTCATGTACCAGGATACCTCAGGTCAAGCCCGAAAAACATTATTGGATTTGTTACTCCTAGGTACTTATGTTCCAGAACCACATCCACATGTAGTATTTAGAGAGAGATGTATTTTATAAAAAGATATTTAAAATCTATTACATACCAAAATTCTAGTTTGGTTCTATTGTGTTTATCATCAAATACTATCTTAGGGTTTTGTTCCCTAATCTACGTTTTCTAAATCTAATTTCTAAGTTTCCTACTAAACATCCTCTGATAGCAATTGTAATGACCCGACCTCAGTTACTCGGAGTTGGTGACTTATTTAATTACATGGGCATGATTATAGTAAAGTAATATCTTGAAGGATTTAATATTTTTGTAGTTTTGAAAGACATATAAATTCATAAGTTCAACATTTAACATGAAATGAAATACAATATATATTCCATTAGAAAAATCCATGACTCCAAGATTATCCTAGAAAGTCATTCATAATTTACTTAATCATATCATGGGAAAATAAAACATAATAAAGGGGTGAGATCAGATGCACCGTAAGGGTAATCAATATAGATGAAGATATCATAAAACTAAACATTAGGAATGGTGAATAACTAAAAACACATTCTTTTAAAAAATATACTTGAACACAATATGACAGGAATAAAAGATGAATAAATAATCACACAATAAAAAATAATCATGAGCATTCTAATAGTCTAATAACCACATGAACTATCAATTAATAGATTTATAATGGTAGAATTGATAATTCTGTACATCATAACCATACCGTCAAGGCCTCGTTCCAAGACAATAAATAACCATACTGTCAAGGACTTGTGCCAAGACTCTAGTTTGCCTCATGAAACATACCGATGTATCGAGAAGATATAGAGAGCCCCAATCATCACATAATAAGTCTAATCCATTCTTCATATTAATTTTGATAAACATAACAACATATACATTCATATTGAAACTAACATATGAAATGTAAATAAATTTCAACAGTCATTAAATATGAAAACTAACTATTCATTGTAATATCGTGAATGGTATAAATATAGCACATCCATAGTAAAAATAATCATAAACTATTAAATAAAATATGGTAGATGATATAATAATATAATAATCCCAATTTAATATAATATCCAACAAGAGTGGTGAAATATATGAAAATACTCGTATAAAATCAACATGTAATTTTTGAGATAAATATTTATATTTTGAAAAGAAGAGTTGTTTTGGAAACATATTTATATATTTTATTTAATTATGGTAGTTTTTTTATAATAATATTATTTATTTTAGAAAAATAATGGTTTCTAAAAACATATTATAGAGTGCCCTTGAAAATAGGTAAGAATTTGAGAAATTCCCTTGAATCAGGCTTGTATTTCAGGAAGAATTTTTGAAAGATCCTTTTAAAACATGTATCTAAACAAACAAGAAAGAAGAATTTGGGTTAGTAAACATATATATAACATTCAAACAGAATTATTGAGTAGTAAATAATAATAAATAAGAATTTAATAGGGATTAAGAATGATAAAGAGTTACCCGAAAGAAAATGGGGGTTTATGTAGAAAACCCTTACCTTAGGTCTGAATATGTTCCGCTCTTTAACATAAGGTCATGTAATATGAAATTATAATTATTAATAACTTCATTAAGAACTAATTATAAATTTATTTAGTTTATCATAATTTTATTAAGTTAATTTATGGCCTTATTGATAAGTTATATGATTGAATTCCATTATTCCAGAGTGTTTGTTAACTTGATTTTCATAATCGGTTCGCTTGTTTATAATGATTGGAGTTTATGTGGAATGGATATAATTATCCGGAATTAAATTTATATGATACTAATTAACATTAATAAGCTTAAATGGTCAAATAATTAATTTGGTTATATGGTAGGATGATGGGTTGTTAGGTGAAACATTAATGAATATCATTTAGATTATTTTGGCGGTATTTAGAATAATGTGAACTAGTTTTGTTGTATATATCAATATTTGGTATATATACTAGTTACAGAAATTTAATTAGGTTATAATACATATTTTGTTTTTTGGTTCAAAAATAAAAATGGTTTCATTACTATAACTGATGGATAAATTGAAGAACGAGACTTCTTCGTCCATGAAGGTTGTAAATTAGCACCTTATAGACAATGATTTCGTTTAAAAAATTAGAGAGAGAGAGTAAGAATATTGATAATGGTTATTAAATTAACATGATATAATTGTAGTATATATATTATAATAGAGTTATCAAGACCATTTGGATAGAGTAGGTGAGTAGAGGATAATAAAAGAACGGAACTTGAAATGAAATTAAAAGAAAGAAGATGTAGATTTACCTCTTGAATAAACCTCCTTGAGAACCTCTTGAAGGGAAGGGGTTTTGGTCTTTTGGAAATACCAAGGGATCCTAGATGTGGGGATAGAATAGGGAAGAGTATTTGGGAAGAAATTTGAGTTTATTCAAGGATTAGAGGAGTGAGGAGAAGAGGGAGTGGTGGGTGGCTTTTATAGTGGAGGATAAGAGTTATTTCCCATTATTTTAATCATTATTTTATTATTTTGGATCAAGACTATGATATTATTTATAATTTTTGATAAAAAAATAATAAGTTCATGCTATTTCTAAGAAATGGCCATTTACATCATCCATGACTCAATAATGATTCATAAATTCATTTATTTATCATATTTCGTAAATTATTGAATTTCACTATTCACCAAAAATCCAAGTATTTAAAAAAAATCCTATAAATACACCCCAACCAATTTTAAATGTGTAGAATTTAAAAAAAAATCCATTTTATCAAAATTATTTTTTAAATAAGATAAATTTAATTTTTAAATAAAATAATTATTTACTTGAAAAATAGAGGCTTTAAATTTAAAACTAATTTTATAATAGTTTCAAAAATTAATTGTGGTTTTATAAAATTATCCTAAAATCCTTGGTCCAAAAAATATTTATTTAGATATAAATTTTATGGAAATTAATTTTATTAATTTATTAATTTAAAATTGTAATTAAATATTTATTACTGAAAAAATACCAACACTTAGTTATTAATTTTTAACATATTCTATTTCATTTATAAGGTGCCTAAATTTTATTTAATCTTACATGGGTGATATTACTATTCATAAGGATCATAAAAATATTCATAAGGGTATATAACTATTCATAAGGGTTAAGTTACTATTCACCAAAAATGTAATTTGATCCTATAAAACTATAAATAAGTTACTGAACGCAACCATGTATGTTGGTTTTTCTAAAATCAAATCATAGAGGTGGGAAAATTATGTTTACTAGATAGGTTATAACAAAGCGGTGTTTTTAGAAGCTCAGGGTTTCATGCATTCAATATTAAATTTATTTATAAATACTTGAGGTGTTACAAGTATCATATTTATTCATTATATATTATTTTATAACCATTAATATAAGGTGGTGATGAAAAATGAATTACATCACTTTATGGAGATAGTAGTCCATACGTACGCACACATGATGTTTTCATTTTCCAATAAATGGAAATAAAATAAGGTAAATAATAATAAATATTTATATAGTAATAATTATATCATAAATATCATATATATTCATTAATATATTCTTATTTCCAACAATGTTATGCAAAAATAAAAAATGACTCACATCACATTGTGGAGGTGGTGATCCACATGTATGCATGGATGATGTTATTTGTTTTACAATGGATGTGAATGTAAGAATTTAGAAAATATTTTACATTAATATAATCATAAATATTTCATAAATATCATATATATCCATTATATCTATCTATATAACCATTCACGAGATACGGTAATGAAAAATAAAATATACCACTTCATGGAGATGGTAGTTCGTTTATACACATGACTGGTATTTTTATTTTACATTAGATATAAAAAAGATAGAAAGAGGATAAAAATGTAATATAAATAAATTTTAGTATAGTAAGTATAATAATTTCATTAGGTTAATATGTTTATAAAATAGTTGGATGAGGTTAATGAAGAAATAAACCTGAAATAGATTGGTAACAATAATTACGACTTATTTGGGTATCTTCCTTTGGATTACATGTTAATCCTCATTGATTTGGTCTTTTGGAGAGAATAAAACTTTATGATCATGGGTATGAATTTTGGGAAGTAATTTTTGTATGATTTTTTTGAACTATATTTCTCAACTGGTGTAGATGAGTGGGAAGAGTAGGTTACCTTTTATAAGCACGGTGGGTGGAAAACATGTAAATACATGAAAATTTATTATATAATATATATCTTATTCAAGTAAAGTGGATACAAATTTTCATATTTTACAATATAAGAAAGGTAAGTTTAAAATACAATCAAATAATGATATTTAATAAATTGTTTTTATGTTAATACTTCTCTTTTGTTAACACCCTTTTAATACTTCAAACCATTATTGCGGTAAAAATATTTTTACCTTGGTAACTATTCATTATAACTAAAAATCATAGTGAAACTATTACCAATTATCAATTATTATGATTCTAAATATTTAATCCATTTTACAAGATTAAATTCATAGATGTGGTATAAATTAATTCTAGCATCCATGCAAAAAACTCTTAAAACCCATTATCATTGACAAGTATTTTTAAGAAAAAAATGGTTTTATTCTCATTACATGCCTAGTAACAACCATTAAATGAATATTAATATATTTTATCGAATATATAATCATAAAGTTTCATTAAAATTATTCAAAAAAAATTATTTATTAAATTTATAATGATAAAATACATTTCACCTAATAAAAAGAGTTTTACCAAAATATCTATTTTTATATTCAAATACTTTTATCTTGGCCTCTAATCGATTAATAGTCAACATATATATGATTATTAATTAATTTATATATATTATCAATTTATTTCATCATTTATCAAAAATGATCAATATATATTTTCTAGATAAAAATAAATAATATCTAGAAATACAATTCTTTAAAAATTAGGCCTTATATGATTTTATTTTTTATTAAAGTTTGAGTAATTATTTATTACGAGTTAATAAATAAATTTTAATTAAAGAAAAATTATATATATATATATTCCATATTTAAATTATTTTTATTCATACCTGCCAATCGAATGACTATGCGATAACATTCACATTTTATAATAATATTTCAATAGTATAACACGGTTCATCTAAGCTCGTTGTTGCGTGTAAATAAAGATATTGATCAATTAAAATTTATAAAATAGAAATATATATTATAAAAACATAGGTTGTTACAATTCATGCAGATACACATTTATCTTATTAAGATATATTTTTATTCACATGTATTCAAGGATAAACCCTACTCATTTTAACCATTTTATGATATTAGTGGATTGTGAAAATAATTGACACCATTTCATTATAAGAACAACACCATTAATTTTTAATGGAAAAAATTATACATCTATGTATTCACTATGGTAATGTGGATGTTTAAAATATAATACTAAATTTAATTAATCAATTTTATAAAATTTAGTTTTGAAGAATAAAGGTTTGAATATATCTTGATTGTACTTCATCATAGTCAGAAACGGAGGTTTATCTTTGAGGAAATTATAAATGAATTGATTCATATATTTAACCCTTATCTCAATGAATACATGTGGTAACTCTCTACAAGATTAAATCAATACACATTTTAATATTACCCTATTAATCATCAAAAATTTCTAAGAATAGATGAGAAGATGAGACATTTGAATATCCAAAGTCCAAGAAGATTATCAAGATCCCTAATAGAATATTGTATTGGAGTTGGTTCCCTAGATCGAAATTATTTTCATACATTGTATTAAAAAATTATGTATATAGTTTATATATATATAAATTATTATCACAAATTATTTATTATTCTATGTAACATTGATGTGATAATTTCTTTAGATTATTTTTCCCATCAAGGGGTTATAACTGCACCCCATTATAATGAGAACATAGAGATTCCAGGATGATATTATTAAATAAATATATATTATAGTCTAAATATATAAATATCATTAGAAACAAAAGATTATTGTGTATTTGATGTTGGGGGATCATAATAATTGAGACTTTTTTTCATGAAGTTCACACTTGGTGATCTTTAAGAAGGATGATATGAGGATAGACCCACTAATAGAAATCCTACATGTTTTATTTGTCATTTGATATTCTAATTTAAAGGCACGAGTCTTAGTCCTCTTAATTGAGGTAATTATTAATGTGTATCATGAATTATGTATATTGATATATGGATGAAAACCCTGATGACATATTCTCGCAGCGAGGTAAAATATGTTGGGTGTTTTATATGTGATCTGACATTAATTGAATGGTAAAGAAAGAATTTATCCCTTCTTAATTAATGAGAATAAGATATGTCTATCCCTTTGATGAAATGAAAGTTCTAAATAAGTTCCAAGGCCATAATGATATTAGAATACTCATTTAAGAAAATCAATAATGATAAATAATGAACATTGAGTGATGATACAAGTATATATTCTTCTTGATGAAATACCAATAGAAAAAATGATCTTATTATATAGTATATTGTTTAGGATGGTCATTATAGTTTCTACACTAGATTCCTTCTCCATGAATGCCTTTACAAATTGCATGATACCAATCTTGGAGTATAGGTATGTTTTATAAAATTCCACCAAGAAAGGGTTCTAGAGGTCTATATAATAAGTGTATCAAGAAACTCATTAAATTATATTGAATTTAAGTATAAGAATAAAATTATTCCCATATAGAGGAATAATATTTATTCAAGTTATGTTAATTGCGAAAATTCAATCATGAAATATTTGTGTTTAGAATGTGCGAGTTATATTTAATCTATTATTTACTTATCCTAAAGTTAAAAAATATAATATTTATTTATTCATAATTTTTGTGAATACTATAAAATAAATATTTTATTCATGTTATGTGAATATATATTTGAATAAATATTTATTCACCATTAAACTGAATTTAATATTTATTTTTTTCATCTATTGAATATATATTTTTATTATTTAATTTTTTATAATTATTATAGGAGAATATGAATCACGTTTAATGATCCAATGAAAATGATTTATTTTATTTAATATAATTCAAATAAATAAATATTCATTTATTTCAAAATGATAATGGATAAATAACATTCCGTGTAAAATATTAATTACTTTAATATTATTATTTGGTTAACTGTTATGTGGTGTATGAATTAGATTAAATTAAATAATATGTGTTATTATGAAATTAATATATTTTATAACTTAAGTATATATACAATAACATTTCATTTCCTCCTGAGATAATGTATATGTCTACAAAACATCATCTAATATTCTCTCAAACCCTAGGTATAATTATTATTATTCTTAGTATCTTAAGAATCTAGAGAGAAAAAAAGATATTCTTATTGCGATCAATGTTGAAAAATGTAAAACACTTGTTCATCTCACACTAGAATATAAGATAAGAATAAAATCATTCAAAGTTTCTTAGATAATGTTTGGATACATCTAATGCAATCTTTAGTTGGATTGTTCAATGAAACAACATAATAAAAAATTGAAAAAAACAAATTGATCAAGAAGAATACCACAATTGAGGAAATTATATTTAAAATAAATTATAAATTTAATATGTATGATTTTGTATATGAAATTCTAGGGATCCTTCATTATGTTCTACAAATTTTAGATTTTTAATTTTATGAAAAGAAAAAATTGGGTTTCCAACTGAAACTTTCACCATTCCCTAAAAATATTTACACACGTATTAGTATGGTGAAATATTAATTTATATTTATTTAAAATTATATGATCAATTTTATAGATTTATTTTTCTAGTATTAATGTTAAATTTTTTATCATTGAGTCCAACAACAAATGAATCATGTTAATTTAATAAATTATGGCCTAGAAAAATTAATAAACACACAAAAAATTCTCAAAGGACCAATTAAGAGGTTCAAAGGTCATTGGAGCATGAAAAAAACTACATGATTCATAGTGCTAGAGAACACAATTTATGAAAATTGTAATTCCATACAATGTTCACACCATCTATTACATAGAGTATCACTTGGGTTATCACATAAGGTTTTTAACACACCGGTTATTGACATCTATTGTAGAACAGAACATGTGAAGACTAGTTACACACAACATACTTCATGAAACATCACAATAGTACATACCGTGTCCATTAGTGGCACACCATGTATCCCAAAACATACATAGACTATAATATTTGACCACTATACAGAGTTATATGATGTGTATGTAATGACATGACATGTGAGAGTTACATGCTTCATAATATGCAGCTAACAACGTGGTTTATATACAACTCATATCTCATGAAATGCCTTACGCCAAAATATTTTATCAGATATTTAGATCTCTAGTAAAGGGGTTTAATATTATACAATTCATATAGTCCATGTCAGTTCTTTAGTAATGACAGTGTACTTAATTATTTTAAATTTAATTTAATTCATTAAATTTATTTGATAATAATTAATTGGATTCTTGAAAAATTCTCATGGACCACTAATTGGAAATACTAAGATAGAAAATTAATTTGTTAATTTACTTATTAACTTTTTAATTGATTTATTTATCTTTAAAGAAAACAATGAAAATGATTTCTAGTAATTATTAAATTCAATTTTCATTGAATGTTGTGAATGATATGAGTTTTTACTAACCCATGTATATGTTTGATTAATTAATTTAATCTAAAAATTTATTATATGGTTATTATTTGATAATTATTATTAAATAAAATATGATTATTTACCAATCATCTATCCATCATCTAAGGTATATTTAATGTAAACCCAATCCCATAGTTCCCTCACTTTCATGCAGATATACATTTTTACGGTATAGATATCCCAATCATATTTATATAGTTCAATACCATATTTGTGATGGATATGAACATGAATATACATAGGATAATAATGGATTATTCCACTCGACCCATGTTAAGGCTCAATGAGTTATTTCGATTTGGGTCTAGGTTGGTTTATCACTACCCAGTAAACCAACTAATTGATAATGTTCATGATAATTTCAAATAATTATTTTATTTTTTTGGTACATGGTTGTTTATTTATGGAATTAAATGCATGATTTATTTATTTTATTTATTAAATATAGTCACATATTATAAATAAATTAACAATCATGCTTAGAAAAAATAGAATAAATTTCATAAGATTTATTTTATCAGGCATTGTTAATTATTTATAAAGGTTATAACATAAAATAATTATTAAATATTCCAATGATTAAATAGGATATATTATGAATTAAAATTAAATAATGTGGAAGTTATTTTATCTGATATTGATAATTATTTATGTAACATTTACATAAACTATTTCTCAATAATGTAAATAATAAAATATAGTAACATAAACATAAGTTATCAAAATCCATAAAATTAAAACATTATTTCATTAAACTCCTTCCATCACTATAGTTATAATACAACCATAGTTCAAATTACCAGTCTATCCACAGTTTTAATGATTTCAATTAGCAGTAAATTATAATATTTTTTTTGGTTTGACATAAACAAATTATCATTAAGATAATTTTCCTTAGCATGTTTAGTTTAATTTAGAGGAAAGTTTTGAGGAAATATAATAATAAGATTTTAGAATTAGGAATCCCCTTTAATAGATCAAGGAATAATGAGTTAATGTAGCTAGAAAGTGTGATGTTTACCGAAATACATTAGAATAAATTTTAAAGACCCTAGTTTGGGTTATGTGTAGGGAAATATTGATACTTTACACAAGAATATCTTGAACACTCAATATTCCAAATATAATATTGAGGTAAATTAGGTTATGAGAATGTATTTCGATATATAATTAAATTATAAATTAATAATATCATAATAAATAATCAAGACAATGTTTAAAATTTTATTTTATTTATTGTGGATAATGAGAATTAGTACCACATAATCACTATGATCAATATTAGACAATGAATATTTACTCACTTCCACTAATTTAAAAGAGTGGTATAGATGGTTATGCATACTAATATGATATGAAAGAAAAATGAATGTAATAGAGTTCCCACTACATAATAATTTACCTCATAAAGAAAGGGATTATGAAAAGGAAGCTTATAAGAGATTCATGAATGGTGATTTTAATATTAACTTAATAACAGTATCATCAATGTTTAGTAGGTTATTAAAGTTACATGAGGGCATGAACGTTTATATGATGTTGTCTCATCTCTAATATTTTTTTGGGGAGAAAGTTAAGTGATAAATAAATATGATTATAATTACACTAAAAACATGCAATTTGAAAGTTGAAATTAAGGATGATCCTAATTTTCTAAATATTATAGTGTACATTGATGAACTGGTAGATTTGGGATTCAAGTTGAAGAATGATGTTTTAATAAATCTCATTCTCTTATCCTTATCACCCAACTTCTCCAGTTTTTTTTAGAATAATAAAATGAACAGTATGGAGAAGTTTCTTTAATAAATTTTGGATAATGTTTTCTAAGTTAATATGAACTTAAATAAAGGTAAATATTTAGTTCTTATGGTGAACAATAAGAATACAAAGGTTAAAAAGAGTAGAAAATATAATTCCAAAGTTAATTTCACAACTTCCTTCTAGTAAAACAAATAAAATATGGAATGGATTTAATAATAATTTATTTTCTTCACATGTGTAAATAATGGACATTATAAGAGGGATTGAAATGAATTGAAGACAAGGAAAGTATAGGATTATACTTCTGGAATATTCAATATTTCATATAATATTTAATTTTTCACTTCTTGGGTATTATATACAATATATGGATCACATATTTTTATCTAAATATAGGAACCATGGAAGACTATACATATTGTAATAGTGAATTGGATCTATAAGTTATTGATGGATTATGAATCCTACATTAGCTTGAGAAAATCACAAATTCATATTTTCTAGAGGAGAGACTATTTTATTATAAAACTATAATTATATATTGTGTGATACCAAAAATAATATCTAAGTGCTAAGTTTAGTGACAATGAGATTTACTTTCATGTTTGAAAGGAATGTTGTTATGGAATACCATACATTAATTGAAGAAAAATTATACTTGAATTAGAAATATCCTATGTTAGTAATTAATGATGAATATAAAATATGACTCAAATACTAACTAGTTTTGAAAATGTAATACTTAGTTTGGTAAAACTAGGATTGAATGTCAAGGATATAATAAGTGGGTTGTTTAGCCTCTTTGGAGATAAAACTATTGGGTATTTTACATGCTTTCTTATATGGTTTGCTGGTAAAGAAACGTTTTTTATATTACAAGTGATAAACTAGAAAACTTATAGAATTTGTTGAGTAAGATATGTGAGAATTATTATATGTATAATCTAGAAGTAAATTCATTTACTTCATGATATACCATTGATATATTTAAATAATATAAAGATAAAGAAAAAAATTAGAGTAGTAAGAAGATAAAAGATGCCTTAGGTAGGTAATTCAAATAATACCTTAACCAACCATTCATCAATCATTAAAATATTGAGTGGAGTTATTCCATAATTTATACTATATTATACAAATTAGAGTAACGATGTTAGTATAAGAATCAAATACCCCATTCAAGTCAAGGTGAGATCGATGAAGATTCATGTAAGCCTTAAAAATATTCTATTACTCTATAATACATTCTTATTAAATAATAGAGTTAACATTTAACCATATGAAAAATATACTGAAAAATGGACAACATATAAGTTACAATATTGAAAAAATTCATTATGTCATTAAACATGTGTTTAGATGAAAAGGTTTTGTTGATTCTAAGACAAAAAAATTTCATCAAGAAAGGCACAATGTGCATCTTAGTTCATTATGTTAAAGCTAACTAAAAATGTTTTATAATTTTTTTAGAAAAAAAATTATTTTTATAAGAGGGTAAAATTATCTAATTGAGATATTTGGAGTAAGATATACTCTATTAAATTCTAGGTCGAGATACATAGGTAGTTGGAACAAGAATAAATTCTATAAGAGATCATGAAAAATGGTGGAGTTCTAGTAATACATATTGAGTGAGAAAGTTATAAAAAAACGAGAGGTGATTTCCTAATCACTATTTTAGGTAATATCTTACTCATTGATAATAATAAACATTTATCCTATAATAAATCTATAAATGAAAAAATAATGTCAAAATGAATAATAGATATGAATTTAAAAATTAATTCCATATACTAAAACTTAGCCATATGTTTTTTGGAATTTCTATATAATTTAAAACCCATAGGGTCCAAATGAGTATTCAAGAAAATCTGGACATGGATGGTAAAGATAGTACCTATAAAGAAATATTGGGTGTCAAAAGATTAAGATATGCCTAGGTGTTAAATATGTTAAACCTTTTACCCAATAGTGATATATAATTCCTTTTGAATTCAAACTACCATTGTAGATTACCATGATTTATATATAAAATTTTCAATGATACAGTTATAGATAAAAGTAGAAATTAAATCATAGGCTTAATATTTTTCCATGTGTCTATAAGTAGTCAGTGAGACTACTAAGGTTTTTTAAATGAAATATTTTGATAACATATAGAAAACATGTACTTTAATTATAGTAAATTAATAAAGAGTTTTAAAAAATATATCTCTATGAATGAATTAATGTATCAAAAAAAGTTATATAGAATAAGATATATTGAGAATAATCTATGAGGGTTCCTTATACAATGTTATAGTGCAGATAATGAAAAGGTATTGAAAAATAAAAGATGAAAAAAATCAAGAGAAAATTATTACCTATGTTACATGGTAGAAATCTTTTAAATATAGTATGTTATGACATTAGAGGAGGTTAATATGAAGAGAATAACTCCATACTCTTTATTGAAGATATATATAATATATTCCATTATATGTACTTGATATTTTATTTATTATATATAAAAAATGTTGAGAGAACATTAAATAAATTTAGGAGATGTACAAATGGCCATAGTCAAAACTATCCAATAGTACATAAGAGAGTACGAGGGATATGTTCTCGGTGCTTGGAGAGAAAGGAATAAATGTTATAAAAGGGATAAGAAACTAATTTTCATAAAGATAATTATGATATATTATTATAATTGGTGTAATGTTCGCTGATCTAGCAATCTCTCACATGGCCAAATCATATTGTCTATAGGACCTTAAGCGTGACTCCACATATGCTAGAGGTTTCTGACTAACAGTGAGGGTGTGATGAATATAGTTGGGAGACTATACCCCCTTTTTTAGAGTTACAAAATAGTGTCAATAAACAATATAAATAAATATTAGAGTGACAGATAATAGTGGAAAAAATACATCATAAAATTAGGAAGAAAAAGGAAGATTCAACAAACCAAATAATAATGAATCATGTAATGATAGACTGAGATGTATCTAAATGTCAAAAGTAATCAACAAAAAAATTAAATGGATAAAAAATAACTCAAAAAAATGTATTCCGGAACCCCATGTTGGTCCTGTCTCTAAACTCCCACTTTTACAGCAAGAAACAATCAACAATATGGTCGCATTCTCTTGTTTAAATCCACATCCATGTAATTTTATCAGGTACCAAACAATAGCCCGAATAGGGTGTGAGTAAAACTCAGTAGGTCAAAACCACCAAGTATAACAAAAATATCATTATAATAATTGAATACAATAAAGTGATAAATAGGTTTATTGATTTAATAAATTAATACACCTAAATCCACTTACTTTGGAACCTTATCGAGATGTTTCTGAGATTTTATAACAACTATGATGACCCTAACCATAAACCATATTATTATCACACAACTAGGTAAATCCCTCTATATAAGCATTTAATACCCAAAGAAAATACTTATATATAATCATTTCAAAATCAACTGGTTGAAGACCTCTATATAATCATTTCAGCATGTATCATTAGGCCAAGCCCAATATATAAAAATTTATGCATACATCTTTGGTAAAATCTTGCTATATAATCATTTCAACATGTATCACTAGGCCAAGCCCACTATACAACAATTTCATAATTTATCACATCGCCAAGCCTACTGTAAAATAATTTTAACATGTATCACTAAAATTCATAACAACAAGGATAACAAAATATCACATCACAAGCATCAATGGTTAATTATGAAAATTTCCATTTTTATTTTAATTATTCATTAATTTATAAATCATGTTATCAATAGTCATATAAATATACCATAATATATTACCAAAGTGTTTCTATATCAGGAATCACTTGGAAAATCATTCCATTCTAAACACACTTTAATCCATTAGCCAATTCATTCTTTATCTTGGGTTCACTCACCCAACGGGTAGCCAAAAAATAGGTCACAAAAATAATTGAATCCAAAGGGATCCAACCAAAAATCTAATTAAATATTTACCATTGTCTGATAAATAAATTAATTAGATCCCATGTTACATCAAATAAATTGAAATATTTTACATACTCAAGTAATTAAACAGAATATAAGGTTATGATTTATACCACCTACCTTTATCCGGTGATTAAGAAATGATTCCAATGAAAGTATCCAAAAAAATAAAATAAAGGAAGATCACAAGAAGAAATATAGATAAAAAAATATATAGATCAACACCAAAAACAAACCATGGAACAAAATATTCCACTACCACAATAATGAATGAAAAAAGGGAAGGGTAAACCTAAGAAAAAAATACTCCCCAAGGATCAGATGCATGATCAGAATGTCCGGAAGGGATGGAAGGGATCTAGAATTTCTTATAGATCTCCCTAAGTTTGATAGAGGATATGTTTTACCAAGTTGAAAGAAAATTATAAGCATGAAACACACTTAAAACTATCGATTGTGAGAAATACATGTAGTTCAAACCTCTTTCATGTAGTGTATTTTTTATTCAAGAGTTACACCAAAATTTATATTTCCTTGGGTGACTTTAACCCTGCCCAAACATTTTATATATTGTAATGAGGATTAAAAATGTGTAACCTGTTCATTCCATGAACCTATTCATGACCTGCAACCTTTTCATGGCATTAACCTGGTGGTAAATACACATCGTGTAACCCATTGACATGGCATGTAATTTTTTTGTTAGAAGTTTTTATCCCAGCTTCTATGAAATCACTTAAACCACATCTAAATCCCTCTAAACATGTGAAAATACCTTCTAAGAATGTTTTAATGATTTATAAGTTGAATCCATTAATTAAAATAAAAAAATCCATAAACTTTTGGAAACTTTCCCCAACAAGGCTCTCTATCTCCAAATGAGACTTAACCAACAAGGTTTAAATATACGTTAGAACAAAGAAAGGTTTAATACAAAACTATAAGAGGGAAGTCCCTAGAAAAGGAAAGGATCTTACAACCTCCCCAAAATATCAAAACTCATCCTAGAGATAATTCAAGAATTACTATGAGGTCTTGAAGAAAAATTATGGATAGTGTGATCAAATATCAGACTCCTTCTCATAGGTATCCTCCTAAACACGCCCATGATGCCACTGTACTGAAACTAGAGATATGTTACTACCATGGTGATACTTCTTAATATATTTGACAATTAATATAGGATGTTCCTCAAAGGATGAATCTACACAAAGTTCTACATCCTCGATATATACCACATGAGAAGTGTTAGGATGATATATTCGAAGCTTGGACACGTGAAACATGTCATACTTATAACTATAGAACTCTTGCAGTGTTAATCAGTATGCCACTAGACCGACCCGTTACACTCTATAAAATGACCCAAAAGGCAAGGGCACTATCTTTCTTTACTTCCTCACATGACATTTCCCCAACCTAGGTGACACCCGAAGGTAAACATGATAACTAACCTCAATATATAGAGGTAATCTTTGATGGTCAACATTGGATTTATGCCTAATCCATGTGATAACCAATTGTCTCTTGATCAACTGAACCTTCTTAGATGCCCCCATATGAGAATAGTTACAACAAGCATTGACTCAACAACTTCCAACCAAAAAATACGTGAATGGAATATCCTTCCACACTAATCCTTGAAGGGTTCCATTTGGACAAAATCATAGAATCTATTATTATACACAAACTCCATGAGTTCCATATACTACTCCCATGAACCACCAAAATCTAAAACATAGGCTCATAATATATCCTCTAGAATCTAAATAGTTCACTCAGATTGACTGTCAGTCTGATGATGATAGGTTGTGATCAAAAGAACTTATAATCCTAAAGCCTTCTAAAGACCATTCCAGAACCATGAATTGAAACTAGGATCTCTATCAGAAATGATACTCCTCAAAACATAGTGTAACTGAACTATCTATTCCATGCATAGACATCTAATATCATCAATAGTGAAGGTCTTTCTGATACAGAATAAGTTGTATTCCTTCGTAAGTCGATCCATAGTCACCCATACTGCATCATTCCAAATAGGTGTCCTAGGAAATATTATCAAAAAACAAGAGTGACATCATCCCATTTCTACTCTATAATAGTCAGAGGCTACAACAAATTATCGGGCCTATGATGTTTGGATATAATCTACTAATAGGTGAAACATTTATCCATAAATCCTGCTACCTCCTTCTTCATTCCAAACCACCAGTACTATCTATGTAGATCATAATACCTATTTGTAAAACTAGGGTGTACCTCCCACCTAAAATCCTAAAACTATATCATCATCTCCCCATGAAATCCCATAGTAAACCATAATCTGAAAAAAATGAGAATAGAATTACCATTTCCAATAAACTATCATACTGCTGGATCCCCACTATATAAGCTGTCTCTCAAAACTAATCCCTATAGATCAAATATCTTCTCTTTATTGATATAGCCCAAAAATATAGTTATAAAATATTTTGAATTCAACACTACTCATCCCTGAGACTCCTAAATATCTAAATTCATGTATACAAAGAGTTACATCATCCACCACTCATCTTATGACACCCACACTACCTCTTTATAAATCTGATAGATTATGTCATTTAAATCGACGTTTCCCTTTCCTAGTGTATATTCCATCTCGAAGACAAAAGACTATAGATACTTTACCCCCCTATGATGAAGGTTCAGGTCCTGCTGAGAAAATATGTAGTTGAGGCTCTTGTGGTCCATGTAAACCCTAAATCTCTTTCCCAATATACAGTATCTCTAAAATCTCAAGGAATTTATCATATTGTCTAACTCCAGATCATGAGTAGGATAATTCCTCTCATGCGGTCTCAATTATCTGGATCCATAAGCAACCACCCAATCCCCTTATATCATAAATTCTCTGAGTTCATATATTGACATGTCCTAACACACGGTATATGACTTACCTAGCATAGGTAAAGTGAGTATAGGTCCTAAGGATATCCATCCTTTCATCTCTTGGAAATATCTATCACAAGCATCTGACCAAAAAAACTATTTTCCCTTCTTGGCCATCCTAAACATCGATGATGCCAAATAGAAAAAATTACTTGATAATGAACCAATAATAACTATCTAAACCCAAAAATCTCCAAATATAAAAGAAATTCTTGGATCACTCCCAAGATACCATAACTACAACCTTATCTGGGTCCACTAACACTTCTGTCTCTGAGATTATATGGCCCAATGGGTTTACTTTATCATTCCCAAAATTGAATTTGGTTATCTTGGAATAAATATGATTCTCACTCAATATACTCAAGATGATGTAAAGATGTTGGGCCTGATTTTGTGCTAAATGGAAGAACACTAAGACTTCATCAAAAAAATACCACAAAATGATCTAGAAAAAGAAGAAAGATATGATTCATAAAGTTCATAAATACAACTAATGCATTATATAAACCAAACTAAATCACATCAAACTCATACAATACCCAAATACTCCTAAAAGTAGTTTTAGGTATGTCTGATTGTGTCACCCTAAAATGGTGGCATAATGATCTCAAAATGATCTTAAATAATATCATAGCACCAATTTATTGATCAAAGAGATAATCTATGTGTTGAAGGGGATAACAATTCTTGATAATCATCTGGTTCTATCTCTGATAATCCAAACATAAGCAAAAATTTCCATAAGCTCTCTTATTATAAAGAATTGGAGAACCCCATGGAGATGTACTGGCTAATATGAAATCTTTAGCTTAAAAATATTCCAGTTGGACTATCAACACCCAAATATTTACTACTACCATCCTGTATGGTGGGATAGAAACTAGATTTTCTCTCGACACCAACACAATCGTGAACTCTATCTCTCACTTAGGTTGTATTCTATATAACTCATCTGGAAAGACAACTTGAAAATGGTCCACCAATGGTGGAATATAAAATATTTCTACATTACACCATCATATAAACAAGGATTTCTATCTAGGGAATGATACCATCCAATTTAAATTGAATTGTTCTTATATGAACAACATGAATTTCCTATTCTCCCTGTTAAAAATAGCTCCCTCATTGAGATAGAAAGGTAAATAACCTCCAGTAATAGATGATATGATAAGGGTATAGAACTATCCAATACATACCAAGTGTCAAATAGAAACCTATTATTTCCAGCATGAAAGGTTCCCAAAATTAATGTTATCTAAAAATTTCTATAGAAACACCATTCAAGCCTTCCACAAACAAGACCAACCCATTTTCAAAAAAATAAAATAAAAAGGAATGAAATGATCATGTATAAAAAACATAAGAAATGATATATTATACAAGAATTGTACATATTATGGTAGAAGTTCTTGCATCCACAATAGTTGGAGTTGTCTACTTCATGTGATGATGACTATCCCCTCTTCCTTGAGATCTAGTTTGACTCCCTAAAGCAATTCCTTCTTCTTGGTATTGTCACTCCTGCACTCTGCTACCATTTCCCCTTCCTTGAACTAAAAATCTTGTAGAACTACAACTACCTTCCTACTAAGGGGTAGTTGAGTCCTTCTCAAACATTGGTTCCTATCTTGTTTCACTTTCACTTCTCTACTACAAAACTTTCTTACAAAAATTTTATAGATGACATAGCTGACCGCAGGCATGAAACTGTAATGAGGGGTATAAACATTGAGGCTAATTGTGGAAAAAATTTACACACTAATAACATTGTGATGGAACACAATCATGATATGGATTCCCACTACCCTAAATTTTCTTTCCACTTCGACCTTGGAAATAAATTTAATATCAGTTCTTCTTACCACCAGAAGAAGGGATTCTGGTTTTCCATGCTATAATATCTTGACCGATGTTTAGGGCCTATCTCAAATTCCCTTATGTGATGAGTGCATAATTCATCACATCCAAAATTCTAATTAAGAGTAAATATGTTCACAAACAACCCAATCTCAATGTGAAGACCATCTTGAAGACATAATTTCCCTTGGAATCTCATCATCTACTAAATATGTAGCAAAACAATTGAGGTGTGTGAAATGTTTTATGTAGTGTATAAATAATATACCCTGCTATGTAAAGTGAATTAAATCTTGAGCCTTATCATATCTCAATGTATCTGGATTAAAGTGCCTCAAAAATAAAATAAAATTCCTTCTGAGATAACTCTCCCTGATGCCTGAATTTCTCTAGAATTTCCCACCAACTCTTGGTAGGTCCACGAAGAATATACATAGCAAGATTCACCCACCTATATGCAAGTTTATTGAGGTGGTTAATGATCATATTGACCAACTCAATCTAGAACTCTACTACCTAGTATCCTCCATCTATAGTGAACATAGACAGATTCTATAGCTTTAATTATCTCATCATCTCAAACATGAAAGGCATGGTCCAAACAACCACCTATTACATGGATCACATGACCCTCGAAAAGTTTTCATGAAGATAAACATCCATATGATCTTGAGGAGGTATAGGAAGGTCTGGATCATCTATGTTAGGGGTGTACTGATTGAAACTCTTCTAGATCTCAACATGAATAAGACAGGGAAGAATTTTATCTACAAGACAAACACACTCCTTAGAACAATAGCTAGAAACTAGGTCAACCTCCACAGGTTAAAACAATAGAGAACCACTGACTCCTGATCTCTCTAAACATGGAATATAAGTGTTTTATCATGATATAAAAATTATTTTTAGTCTATTTCTTGGATATAATACATATCTCATATCACAGTTTATCAAGGAGAATATATAATATTATTTAAATATATCCCTATCATGAACAATTCATGTCAAGGTAAACCTTATGTTTTTAACTTGATGCATGCATACTCATATCACACCATACTGGGCCACAATTTTAAATTTCAAGAAAAAATAACATTACAAAACATGAAAATCAATTAGTTTGAAAAAAATCATACTGTAACAAGAGAAAATCATGAACAACAATCCCAACCCTGGGCACTCAGATTTCCCCCCAAACACAGGTTATCTACTCCCAGGAACAATCTCATTATCATGTCTCAAAATATCTTAGTCTCCTTTCTACCTTTCCAAGTTAAAAAAGAAACATATATTGAAACATGATCCTTGATACCAACTTGTAACATCCTCCGATCTAAAACTTTCTAACATGGATAAATCAGGTTGGTTATGAAACCTAAACCGTGCCTCCACATATTCTGTAGGATGTCATATAGTAGAAAGGATGTGATGAATATAGTGGGGATACTATACCCCCATGTTTAGATTTACCACACAATAAAAATACACAATAAAAATAAATATCAGAGTGAAAAACAATAAAAAAAACAATACATCATACAACTCGAAAGGAAAAGGAGGAATAAACAAACCAAATAATAATTAATCATGTAATGATATGATAAGATGTATCTACATATCAAAAAGAAGAAATACATGTAAAAAAATAAACTGACATAAAATAAATCAAAATAATCCGGTCTCGAACCCCATATTAGTCTCATCTACAAACTCCAACCCACCCAACAAGAAATAATCAACAACAAGGTTCCTTTCCCTTGTCAAATCTTACATGATAGAATTATTCTCGAGTACCAAACAATGACCCAAATAGGATGTGAGTAAAAATTACAAGGTCAACACCACCATGTCTAAAAAAACCATTCTGATAATAAGTGTATGCAATAAAGTGTTAAAGAAGCATATTTATTAAATCAATTAATATAATACATAAATCAACCTGCTTTGAAACCATGTTGGGATGCCTCTAAGAATGTAGCATAACCATGCCATCCATAACCATAAACCATGGAATAATCAAATAACTGGGTAAATCCCTCTGTATAAGGATATTGACCACTAGGACAAGCCCTATATATAAGTATTTCAACATGTATCACTGGTTCATTCTATCTATATACATATTTAACATGTATCACTAATATAAGCTCTCTATATAATCATTTTAGCTTGTATCACAAGCCCCAAATATTATATAAGTACTTTAGCATGTATCACTGGGCTAATCCAACTATATATGTATTTCAACATGTATTATTGTAAGTCATAATAATAAGGATGTCACAAAATCAAATCACAAGCCTCAACGATTAATTATAAAAATTATAATTTTTATTTCAAATAATATTTAATTAATATGTCAAGTTTTTAAAAATCATATCAATATCCAATAAGATATTACCAATGTGATTTAATATCAAGTGACAACCTGCAACCTCATTTCATGCTAAACACACTTTAAGCCATTAGCCAGATCATTATTTATCCAGGGCTTGCTCACCCAATAGGTTTCCATAAGATAGTTCACAATAATTATTGAATCCAAATGGATCCAACCAAAAATAAAATTAGTGATTTACCATTATTAAATAAACATAATTATATCTCACGTTGCATATGTGAAATCACAATATTGCACATACTCAAGTAATTAGACAGACCACAGGGTTAAGATTTATACCACCCACCTTTATCCAATGATAAATAAACACTTCCATTGGGAATCACTAATAATAATATAGTTAAGGAATATCATAAGAAGGAACCAAGATCAAACAAGATTTATATCAACACCCAAAACAAACTGTTGTCCAAAAGATTCCACTGCCATAATAAGGAAAGACTGAAGTTAAGGGTAAACCTATAAAGAACCACTCATCGATGATTAGATGTGTGATTGTGATGCCTGAAAGGGATGGAAGGGATCCAAAATTAACCAGAATTTTCCCTATGTTTGAGAAAAGAGGGTCTTCACCAATATGAAGGAAAATTATATGTGCACAATACACTTAAAACCTCTAGTTGTAATAAATACATTACGTGTAACCCTTTTTCATGTCGTGTATTTATTATTTAGGTGTCACACCAAAATTTGAATCACCTCGAGTGATTTTAACCATGACCAAACTATACATGTAATTTAATGAGGATTCCAAACATGTTACCTATTCCCAATTTGAACATGTTCATAACATGTATCCCTTTTAGTGACATCAGCATAGTGGTAGTTACACATTTTGTAACCCATTTACATTATGTGTAAATTCCTAGTATGCCTTTTTTATCCCATCTTTTATAAATTTACATGAACCACCTCCAAATTCCTCTAAACTTACAGAAACCCTTTCAAGCATGTTTAAAATGTTCATACCCTGAATACATTAAATCAAACTAACAAATATCCCCAAAATTTAGGTCATTTTCCCCAAAAATATTCCCAATATCAAAACAAGACTTAACCAACATGGTTTAAAGACAAGGTAAACCCAGATAAAAGTGGTTTAACACAAAACTCAAAGAGGGGAATACCTTGAAAATTATAGGGTCTTATAGTCAGTCTATGTAAATGAATAAGAGAATATCATTATAGCTAGTGGTTTTAATTTATTCAAAAATAAAACTATGTTATAACTTTTTATAAAGATAAATAAGTAGTATAGATATAAAAAGATTTATTTTAATTCTCGGAATTTTACCAAGAAAGTAAGGTATTTTTAAGATATATATTGTAATAATATTACTATAATGGTACTATCCAATATATAAAGGTTATGATAAAATAAAAATAGTATACACTCTTTGATATCATCTCCTGAGGGATTTTACAAAATGTGGTGAATTCACAATTAACAGAGATGAGAAAATAGATAAAGTGGAAGATCCGTTAACTAAAGCCTCGTCACTAAAGAATCATGAATAACTTGTGAGAGATAATAGGTTGAAAAATGAAAGAAGCCATCTCTAGTGAATGTGGGAGTCTATCAGAGTTGGTCACATTGAACTGACTAATAATTTTTACATTAAATTATAACTTTATTTATATAGTTTTGATATATATTCATTCTTATGAAATATTGTTTATTTTTTTACATAAAATTTATGAGATAAAGTTTTTAGAGTATTTATAACATTAATTGGTTATAACATAACGCTAGTATAATTAGAACGTAGATATTCCATGGAAATATTCATAAATATGAATTTCATATAGTCTATATACATCAATCTAGTGGGATAATGATTAATTCTGACAATTAGGTTCAATGGAATCATAAGTATTGAGACTTATTTTTATGAAGTTCACAATTGGTGACCTATAAAAGGAGGTCATGAGTATATAACCACTAATACTAATTGTCTATGTTTTATGTTTCATTGTATTTTCCTATACGAGAGTGTGCATTTCAGTTCTTTGACTAAAAGTCTTTATTAATATATACATGAATATCATACTTTGATGAATAAAATAAATATATGACGACATATCCTCATAGTGAGGTATTATGTATTGGTTGCATCATATGTGATATTAAATTAATTGAATGGCCTAAAAATATATTTTCCCATCTAAATTAATATAAGACAATATATCTGTCTTGTTGATGAAATGAATGTTCTGAATAAATTCTAAGACTATGGAGATCTTCGATTACTCATTTCATAAAGTCAAAGAAATATAAATCAAGCACATAGAGTGATGAAAAAGTATACATCCTCCCTGATGATATATCATTAGACAAAAGGATTATATTACATATTATCTTATTTAGGAATGTTTTTGTTGTTACTACACTAGACTGTTTATCTATTGGAACCCAAGATTGTTTCTAGATGACAATCCTCTACTATAGGGAAGTTTTCTCAATTTCCATTAAAAATGGGCCAAATGGTCCACACACTAAGTATATATAAATGCACATTAAATTATACTAAATTTAGGTATAAGAATAAATTTATTCCCATATAACAAGATAAAATTTATTCAAGTTAGGTTGATCATTAAAATTCAATCATGAATTATTTGAGTTTAGAATATATGGGTTAGATTTAATCTCTTATTTAACTATTCATAAGTTATTTAATATTATATTTATTAATTCACACATTAATTGGATATTGTAAACCAAATATTTTATTCATGTAATGTGAATATATATAAAAATAAATATTTATTCTTATGTTAAGTGAATATAACATTAATTTGATTTTATTAAATTAATAAATATTTTATTATTTAGGATTCAATAATTTTTTTGGGAGAATATAGATTGAGTTTAGTGATACAATATATATGATTTATTTTATTTAATATATTTCAAATAAAAAAAATTTATTAATTAAATAAATGATATTATATAAATCACATGCTATGAAAAAAATACTAATTTTATTATTTTATAAATTATGATGTGGGATATGACATATATTAAATAAAATAATAAGGGATATTGGGTTAATACACTATTTTTAACCATAGTATATATTCTAAAATATGACATTTCCACTTAAGATATGTAGAAGGATACCACCCTTATTTTAATATATTCTCAAGCTCTATATAGAATTTTATTATTCTCCATCACTAAAGAACATAGAGAGAGAATAATTGATTCTTTTTTTGATCAATATTAAATGACATAAAGAACCTGGTCATCTCACACTAGCACTGATGAGTTCAAGATTTCCATTTTGAGTTTCATGTATTATTTACACATACTTCAAGTGGGATCAACAATTAGATTCTTCAATGCAATGATAACTCAATAGAGTGTAGATTATAATGAATTTATCAAGAAGAATACCATGATTGAAATAATTATATTTAAATTAACTATAAATTAAATTTGTGTAATCATGGTTGTAAATTTATGAAAATATTTTTTCATTCAATTTGGATTTTATCTATATATTTTGATTAAAAATAAAAAATAATATTTCTATTGATTCTTCTGTTTCATCCAAGAACCTTTATTCTAGGACCTTAGTGGTATATTACATGGATCATGCTAGAATTTAAATCATTTCATTAAGACAAAGTGTTCCTATCTAATGAACCAAGCTTAAAATAAAATTAAATTACATTAATTTTGAAAAAAATTTAACAAATTACACAAAAATATACCCAAAGGCCATATTAGTTTAGTGCCTTTAGAAACTTAGAACAAATTCTTCTAATTTGGTGATTTATCTTCACCATCTCCCTTAAATTTCTTCATCTTTAGTTTTCCTACCTAAAACATTTATTTATATCCTAGGGAAAATAAAGCATATGAATAGGGTGATATTTGATTCCCAATAAGGTTAAATAGGGGAGATATCAATCATATCATAATCATAATACATAAGAACATAACATTTGAGAATCTTATCCTACATATGGAAGATCATGATATCATGTCATGGGATAAATCATAAAATTCAAAAAAATAAATGAATGTAATCCCAAAATTCTTAATGTAAGACATGAATTTTTTGGCATAAACATAAGAAAAAAATCATTTCATATTAGTCAAGGATAATTGCAAAGACCATAATAGTGGATAAAGTCCATTACTGAACCAAGTTCACTCCTGATTCCAACCCTGTATTACTGAACATTGATCATTTCCTATTCCAGACCTATCTATCTTATGAGAAATAAATATTTACCTAATGAATTAGAGGGGGATATAGGTCCCACCCATATCATAATGAAATCATTCTTACTTGTTACACAAAACAAAAATCATTCATCATATCATAACCTAAGGAATAAAATGTGTTTCTTAAACATCATTCTATAATAAGAAAATACATGAAAAACAAATGGATTTCAGAAATATAATTCCTTCAAAAACATAATAAAATAATAGTAAAAATAGGGATAGTATACATGAAACATAAAACTATTAAATAATTCCTTCTTATAAGGAAAATAATTTTGATAGAATACTTGAAATTAATTCTTGAAGAAAATATCCTTTCTTCTTCAATAACAAATTTTTAAAAATGCCGCCCAATTTTAAAAGATAATAATTTGTTTAAAATTAAAATTAAAATATTGTAAATTAATATTGATGGAAATAAGGCATTATGAAAACATAAAACCCATTTATTATGTATAAGTTAAAAGAAAAAATTCTTCTAGTACTGTTGTTGGAAAGTCAAAAAGTACCTTGTTCTGAAAACGACAAAATATTCGTTTAATAATGTTTAATAAAAATTCACCAATGGGTAAAAATGGTATTAAAATTTTTTATAAGGATATAAATAATATTTTGGAATACATATTTAGGAAACATGGATGTGGATGATAAATATACCCTAGTAAATACTTATGTATAATGAATCTCAGATAATAATGAGATTAGGAAATTATCCCCTACCTTAGGTCCAATATCGTTTTTATGTATCAAAAACTCCTATATAATAATATAAATAATATAATTGAATTATTAAAGAATCAGATTATTTTTTATGATATCATATATGATAATATTATAATTTTTTTTATTAATAACATTTCATTGTTACTAATTATTTGGGTATTAACTGCTTCATTTTCTTATACATGTTTTGTTGAATAAGTTCCAGTTCTACTAATTAGGTCATATTTATATCATTTCAAAAAAATATCAACATAATATATATAATATTTATTCATTATATACTTTTATATAATCATTTTTTATTGAATATCATGTATAATGGACCACATCAAATTTTGGAGATGGTAGGTCGTACGTACACATGAGCGTTGATATCGTTCCATTAATTATTAAATGATATCGAAGTGGATGGTATATATATTGTTATAGAATAAATATATTATTATAATAATCATATATTATTATTATTTCCACCATTATATCCATCCATGTAATGTGGTGGTGAAAAACAGATAACACCACAACGTGGAGATGGTAAGACGTACGTACACACGTTTGGTGATTTCATTTTTCATAAGATAGATAGAAGGGGGAATGAGGTTTTTCCATAATATAATAAAATCTCATTATATAGGTGATACTGGTTTTATTAATTAGTGGTTGAAACAATATATTAATAGGAATTATAAGAATAAATTATTTTGAGAGAGTTGGTAAAGGACATTACATCTTCTTTGGCAAGCTCCCTCAAGATCTCCTCTTATAGGCACTAAAGTTTGTCTTTTGAGAATACTAGAACCTATAGAATGTGACTAGGGAATTTGATAAGGGAAATGGGAAGGTTATGGATGAACATTAAGGCTTAATGTGTTATGAATAAATGCGGGAGGATGTGTCCTTTTATAGTTGAGGTTGAGGGAACCTTTGGAAATTCCAAAATATTAATTTATAAAAAATTCAAAACACATAAAAAAACCTCCAAAATGTCTTAATTTGGAATATAAAATGATATAATGTTGTATTATCCTCAAAAATTACATTTTAGACACGTTTTTATATCAATTTAAACCTTATAATTTTAATTAACACTTAGTTATTCTATTTAATTTTTAACTAGGCTAACACATATTTTAATATTAAAAGGGTAAAATATTTACCTATTTGATATAAATTAGAGAATAAATAAATAATTTTTAATATATTAAACCATATAATAATTAATATGTATTTTTAAAAATGATTTATTACTTTTTAAATAATTTTATAAAACATTATTTTGATAAACAATCAATAGTGTCCATTTCGACACTATTTAATTCATTGATTTTTAAAAATAGTAAGATAACAGTTTAACTTTGAAAAACATATTTTATTATATTACTAAGAGGTTAATTGAATCTATAAAAATCATTGGACATATTAATTAGTCAAAATTATATTTATTTGGATATTTTTAATATTATTTATTTGATATTTCCCTTAATAAAATAATTAGTTCAATAGTTTTGTGTAATTATTAAATATGCTTATTTTTGGAATAAAAATTAAAAATAAAATACTATGAAAAATATAAATCTTATATATTTAAGAATAATACTTATAATTATAATATCTTCTGTAAAATATTATTTTAAAATTTTTATATTAATTAAAATATCAATGTAACAACTTTAACATCACTTTAAATAAAATATTATAAGTGTCATAATCTTTTCCATATGGCTCCAAATGGTCAATAACTAGGATCTAGGATGATTAAGGTCCCAATATACTCAAAAAATAATATCTAGTCATGTTTTTGAGTTATTTAATGGTCATTATAATTTTAATAAAAATTAGTTTATTGATGTTTTCATCAATTAAATAATTTCTGCATCATCAATATACATACATATAATGTAATTATTTATTTATTAAAAATTATAAATAAATTACCATGATAAATAAAATAATTTTATATTTAAAATGAGTTTTTATAATATAATTTATCTTATGTATAACCTTATATTAAAAATTATTTATTTATTAAAATTTGAGTGAGACATATTTAGATTTTATTTAAACAAAATAAATTAAATTTTCTAATCTCATCCAAGTGGATTAAAATTGATAAAATATAGAAAAAAATATGATTTAGGTCAAAAAATACTCATCCAATGACATTAATAAAATTTTAGTGTAATTTTATAATATTACCCTTTCCCTTAATTAACCAATTTACCCTTTTACCATATTAATAAAAATTATCGAAGTAAGTATTCAAAATGCCCCAAAAGAAAATAAAGATATTTACATAATCTGGACCTACAGATTACAAATATGGAATCCATTTTTCAAACTAAAAAAATACAAAATTCACGGCAATTTATTAAAAATTAATTTTGTTTTCGGAATGAGGGAACAAGTTTTAAAAGTGAAAACATTTCAAAAGATTGAAATGTTTTATATCTGATTCAAATGTAAAATTAATGAAAATGAAAAAAATAATATTAAATAATAAAAATATATTCTATTTACACTTAAAAATACTTTCCATAATATAATCTTACCATATAAATTATGTCGATGAAAAAGTTTTTTTCAATTAAAATTTAGTATATTTTTACTATTCGTCAAAACTTAACACTTTTCCAAAAAATATAAAAAATTCATAGAGTAAATTTTTATATCTTTCTTCCAAATAAGTACTTTATTTTGTTAAATATAATATATAAAAGTGTCAAAAACTATATTTTAAAAAGGTTCACCATCAAAAGGTAGAAAAATGCATTTTTTTAAAATACTTCATTTATCTAAAAAATTGAATTTGTTCATATATAATGTCTATAAAATATATAATATGAATTTCAAACATTATATTGAATATATTTATAATCTATTACATTAATAAAACCTAGAAAGAGTGATTTTATTATTCTATAAACTCACTTATTAGCATTTAAATAGTTTTTTAGAAGAAAGTTAATATAATTCATACCTGCCATTATAATGACTAGGTAATAAGGTAACATAATAATATTTAGTTGTTCACTTAAACTTAGTTATTAATGAAAGTAATTCCATTAAAAGAACTTGAAATTTTCTGCAACACAAGCCACACATAGTGTTGCGTATAACACAAGCTAAGTCGGTGTTGTGTACAGTGAAATATTATCTTGGAGTAGCATACAACATGAGAAATAAAAGAAATCATAAAAACTATATCTCATAAAAACCCGGAAGTGTTTAATTATACCCCTTAAAATGAATTTCACCATCAAAATACTTCGAGGTTATAAAAGGTTTAATACTTGAAAGGTTCTTTCATAGAAACCCACATTTGAAAAAATGAATAATAAAACTTCATTTTAAAAATGAATGTGAGAGAAATAAAGATTACCCAAAGTCACTAAGAATTGGGTTTCCACATATTATAATGTCGGTGGAAAGTGAATACATGGATATTAAAGAGAAATATGATCACTATGTTTTGATGGAGTGTGATAGAGAACAATGTTAGGAGGAAGTTAACAATCAAAAGGCCATAAATCTGTGATGATTTAATGGGCCATTTGATTCATCATAAATGAGGGAACTAGGATAATTTTTTTGGTTTTAAGATCATTTACATAGAGTTTATGAATTTTTCATGAAAATAAATACTTACTTGATTATGTATAATCTCATCAATTTCCACATCATCTATTATTCCAATAAATGAAGTTGAATTTGTCATTCTAGAAGCATTAGCAGATCATATGATCCATTAATAGGATGATAGGTCTTTATATATATATTTAACAAATGGTCAAAACAAGTTATCAAATATTCATGTCTACCTATGGTTAGGTAATACTTTATTCCAGAAAACGTCATCCCATGTTTAACATTAACTTTACATAAATTGATAACATTACAAACCTTCTGAAATCTAAAAATCCCAAAATTTATAAATAATTTCATTGTCTTAGATTAACATTTATCCCCCATATATCATAAGGTGTATCTTGTTGGACACATTCCAATAATGTGAATGCCTATATCATTTATTTTCTTAAAACATGAAAATTACTTAAATTATCGTCGAACCTTATGAAAACATGCATGCTTTCAAAAAATAACTCTTTCCATATACCATAAATACCTATGATTATATATTCTCTATCCATGATATAATAAATCAAGTTTTCATCATATCAATACTGAGGTTTAATGTCTCGGATTTTCAGTGTATTATTTTTAAATATTATATGGATTAATTTCGAGACCAGACACTAAGATAGTGTGCAATTTCGAGGCCTGGGGTGCCCAAAATAAATGTTTCAATAATTTTAAATTATTAATAAAAATAAACATATAGTTTTACTGAAATATTTTAATAACTTCTAAATAGGTGACAGGATCAAAAATCCAAGGTCACTGTTGCATTCAGAGAAGCAACTTTACCCTAGGTGTGACCTCACACCGACTAGTGTGGGTTGGCTGTAAAAAGTAGTTTCACGATTTTTTAATGAATAAAATAAATTTAATATTTATTTTATTTTACCATTTTATAAATATAGGTATGATTATTCTTTTAATTATTCCTTAAGGCATTGATCCATTGTTAATCTCATAACCCTGGAATTCCTTAGAGGCTCAGGAGAGAAACCTGGAAGATTTCTCTCATTGGGCAATGACAGGATTGCTGATAGATGATCAAAGAATGCCTTTCTTGATGGATCTCACCAAATATGGTTGTGTAGTGACCTATATTTTTTAGGGATCAATAAAAATCAATGGTAAGATTTGTTATTTTTCAGTTCATTCCCAGATCTTAGATTCAATGATGAATGTAGACCAACCAACGAACATGTTGATCCAAAATTTGAACATTCTTGCAAGATGGGTTTTAATTATGGGAATTTCCAAGGTTTATTATTGATAATTTATTTTTATTTTTTTATCATTATTATAATAATATATTGAGGTTGTAATGAACAATGATCGATGTTCGTTCCTTGGATTTGTTCCATGTTCTTTTCTCCCCTGTTATTTCTACTATTGTTCTTCATTCTTAATTGGTTTATGAATGATGGATATTGTTGCCATAATTTATCTATGAAATGATATAAATTTGAAGATCCAAAACTGGGGAGACCTAGAAAAGGTGCGATGACAATAAAGATAGATGATTCGAAGTGATTTAGGATATATCGTTATTTGGGCATTTTTCGCCAGATGCATTTAAAGTGTGGTTCTGAGCCGATTGAAGGCCCGAAACACATTGATTCAGTGTTAGGCAGATGATAGAACCTTGGATAAAGAGTTTTGAGGTGTATGGACCTCCATAACAAGATCTGGATCATCAGTTGAGGCGTCAAGAGGAAGAACGTGGGATTCTGGAAAATCATAATGAACACGACGTGTAACCCGAGGTTACATGGCATGTGGCCCCCACTGAGTGGCAACAATGGTTTCAAGAGATAGTTAAATGTCAAAAATAATGTGAGTCAATCACAAAACATATAGGCCCTTCCTAGAGACTCTTTGTGTATCTCAGTTGATACACATACATGGGGTGGAGTACATGGGTTACCTACACAACATGTACCCAACCACACGACTTGCAATGGACCAAGTACATAGACTACCCATGTATTGGTATACAGGAAAATATACATGGGTTAACACCATATACTGGAACATGGCCAAAGTACATGAGTGGACCTCATATGGAAGGACACTGTGTGTGATCCTTCTACATGGCATGTACCCATCTTCTACATGACATCTTCTAACAACATGAGCCATTGTACACGGGTAGTACCTGGGTTCAAGGGGAATGGCATGTGACCCTACTACACACTGTGTACCACTTTCAACATGTATTGAATATCTTTTCCACTATATATTAGACAAGTTTTTTTAGGGTTTGTTCCATTTATCGCTTCCTTAAATGTTGGTGGGTATCATTTCCTACTCATAGAAGTATGATCCCTTCAGCCAGACTTCCTAGATAGATTCTTTGGGATTCCTTAAGAGGCCCAGTGTGGGATCCTCTATTCATCTACATGCCCTAGGTGGAGTCCTTCGTATTGATGAGACCAATCCTACCAAATGTTAATCATTTACTTAGTGGGTTAATCTAGATGGAGTTGTTGCTATCACCCCATAGACCTAGAAGTAATCCTTATCTATTGTACCATACCTCTCTCTCTTCATATGTATCAATGTATCTATCTCATGATGATTCTCGACTAAGAATACTTCTCAAATAGACATGACATGTTCTATTGGACTCAGGAGTGTGTTCTCCAATATAAGTGCTTCGTGGAATCTACAGACTGGATCCCTAGTGTTTGTATACAGTGGTTGTGACTTACCTCTAGAAAATGTGTCTTGGATTGAGTATATCTGGATATTCTATTATATGTGATATAGAAATATACCATTTAGAGGTAAATGTACTCTACTTTGTGTATTTATTTTTGTTTTTGGGGTGTCCTACTGAGTATTTTTGTACTCATCACTGCACAGGATTTTCCTGCACGATTAGTTTCTTGTTTATATGTGCAACATTTTGACAGAGTCCTAGGAGGACTAGGACCGGATAGAGATTTGTGAGATCAAACAACCGATGTGTTCCTACGACTATAGATAAGAGCCCTAATACCTATTTCTTACAGGTTAGACTTGTGTTTATATACTTCTTTTGGTGGGCTTGTATCTGACCTAGTTTCACTTTACATTAATTTTCTATCATACTCTAGTTGGGATATAGTGGTATGCATGAATTTGGTTCTCAGTGTTTTTTACATTTCCACATTTTTGGGGCTTGGATATGTGTGTGTGCGTATAGGTACATAGATAATTCCTCCCATGTTAGTGATATACCTAATCAGTTTTATTCACCTTCCCTTGGCCTATTGGAGGCGATATTGGGTAGTCACGACCCGGGCCCCAGTGGGATAGATCATGAAAGAGTGGTACCATAGGCTATTTGGTTCTACTATAGCACTGGGAGTTTGTGATATTGGTTTGGGGAAACAATTTTATGGGGTTTGAGTTCACCTTTTAGGACATGGACTCTTTTGTTGGTATGAGCGACCAATGTATCCATACAACATTCCCCAGATAACCTTATTTTTAAGTACATGAGAACACCAATTTCAAGGGAAATAATGGTATATGAATCATATAGTAATGGGTTTTGATTCCATGTCCTTCTTGAGTCAGCTCTCTAGATATAATTATTGAACATGGTACATCTTGTTTTCTTATAGGATGCCCTTGATAAGTACACAAGCTAGGATTCAGTAGCACAATCACGTGGATGAACCCCTTAGTGACGAGGCTTCAATATAGGGACCAATTTTCTAGGTGTTACCTCTAGGTGGTTCACCAGCCATACCACAACCTATGGAGAAACATGTGGTACACACAATATTAGAAGATGATGAGTATATGGTGGGCATGGTTCATGAGTTTTAGAGATAGAGACCCCTTAGGTTTTGAGGGAAGCTCGTTACTTAGGTGGACGAGGACACACTTGATGTGGTGACCAGAGTTTTCCACCTAGTCAGGACACCAACAGATCAGATGGAGGTCCTAGCCGTGAGCCTTCTGTAGGGTTCTGTAGGTATATGGTGGAGTTTGGATATCTAGACTCATGAAGAGGTGATCATTTTGTGGAAATAGTTGGCTAATATCTTTATAGAGAAGTTCTCACCAGTTATATTAGGAGTTGTGTGTATACAAAAGATTCTTTAGCTCTAGAAGGGTAGAATGATAATGGATGATTATTCATCAAGGATCACAAACCTTTCCAGATATTTTATGGATATGTCTGGAGATATGTACTTCAGGGATAGAACCTTATAGTAGGGTATATATTGAGACATTTGATCCAACATTATCCCTATATGAATTCCTACTTATATTGGGGTTCTTTAGTGAGGTTTGGTGGTTGAAAGCTTCTTGGCTGTGTAAATACAACCAGCGATAGTCAGTAGTGAATGAGATGGAGAAGATACCTCACCAAAAGGGATCCAACCTTAGTTCCAAGGACCTAGATGTGGTAGCAATTTCCAAAGGAGGTCATAGGATAGATAATCTATAGTTTAGGGACCATAGAGTGGGTCTAGTTAGCCTAGGGAGTGGTGGTTCTATTCTTTTGATGGTAGGGGACATCTCACTAGAGATTGTCTAACCCACCACAATACTGACAAGGAGACAATGGTTGGACAACCAAGGCAAAGACAATGACAGGATCAGGAAGATATGTAGAGTGGAGGATGTAGTAATGAAACTGGGAGAGCAATAGGTGTTGGTCAACAGTTTGACTTGTTACCACCACCACCCCAAGTGGTCCATACCAGGCTCAGGGAACAGCAGGATAGGGGTGGGTAAAGCTTCATGCGATCGAGGCATATGACCTAGGGAATTCAAGAATGATTTGAGGTATGATATATTTCTTTTCTAGTTTAGATTCAGTACTGATAGATAGAGGTTCTAGTCATTCCTTTCTCTCCACATATATTGTTCAAGACATAGAGATTCCGGTTGAAACATTGACTCAACCCTTATGCTTGGAGACTCCTACTAGAGAAGTCACAATGATCAAAACTTTTAGCTGATAGTGTGACATAATCCTTAGAGGTGATAGTTTCAGTTGGAACCTATTGGTGGCAGTGTTGAGGCCTTAAGACATAATTCTTGGTATGGATTGGTTATCCATAGTCCATTTCCGTATTTTATACATTAGGTGAAGGGTGTAGTGTGTCCTTAATGATGGAATGAGTTTTTAATTTATCATTGAATAAGAGAACCATGAAGTATAGGATGAACTCATTCATAGGAGGGTGCAATTGATTACTCATCAGTTGAATAACTCAACCCTTGGTGTAGTGGATTTTATGAGTTACCAGTTTCCTATAGTGGTGGTAGAGTAAAAGGATGTATTTTATAAAGATGTTATAGTATTACCTCCACACTAAGAGATGGAATTTTGTATTGATTTACATCCTGGGAGGACACCGATATCTGCACTAGAATATCAGGTATCTCCCACAGAGCTTTTCTAGACGAGGGTGCAGTTGGAGGACTTGTAGAAGAAGGGATTTGTGAGACCAAGTTTTTTACCCTAGGTGGCCCTAGTTTTGTTTTCCAAAAAGGAAGATGGGATATTGAGGTTATGTGTAGACTACCAGAACCAAAACTAGGTGATCAGGAAGAACAAGTATCCACTACCAAGAATCGATGAACTATTTGATTAGTTAACAAAGGAATGATGGTTCTCAAAGGTTGACCTCCAATTAGGTTATCACCAACTATGACTACAGGATGAGGATATACAGAAGGAGACTTTTAGATTTATCTATGGTCATTATGAGTACTTGGTGAATCTTTTTGGAATGACGAACACCCCATTAATGTTCATGGGACTCATGAAATAGATCTTTCAGAATTACATACACCAGTTCATGGTAGTGTTCATTGAGGATATCAGCAGTTGAGGAAGATTTTGACAAGCACTCCGATCATGATATTGTCAGAGGAGGGTGTCGAGTACGTAGGGTTATGAAATGCATCAGGGACTAGGTTTGGTTACATCCTGATGTAGAGGAATGATGTGATTTCCTATGGTTCGGTCTATTTGATATCACATGAGCATAACTATGTGACCCATGATCTCAATTTGTCATTGGTAGTATTCACATTGAATATTTGGGGACACTACCTGATGGGTGAGTGGTTTATCATCTACTTTTATCACAAAAGTGTGAAGTATATCTTCTCTCAGAAGGATATTATCTTAAGATAGAGGATATTTCTAGAGTTACTCTAGGATTATGACATTGATATTGTCAATAATCTTGGGAAGGGGAACATGGTGGTAGATGCTCTCAGAAGGAGATATAGTTCATAGTTTCTAAATGAGGCATCAGAAAAGTTGGCCTTATTGCAGTTATCCTTAGTGGATGGAGATGGAGAGGCTTACCTCTAGTTAATGGATGTTACCCCTCCACTCTTATAGTGATTTAGGGAGGAACAACTTGGGGATACCAATTAAAAGACTCTACGTGCTCATATATCCACAATGAAGACTCTTAATGGATATTAAAAAGGTAGATAGCACTTTGTTCTTTTGAGAGGACATGCAGTAGTACCAGTGCTGTAGCAGGAGGAGGTTCGGAGGGAGTTTCATATATCCCTTTTGGAGGTACATCCAGGTGTGGAGAAAATATATTAGGACATTCAAATTTATTTTTTGTGGATGGGAATGAAGAAAGGTGTGGTAGATTTTTTTTTCTTGGGGCCTTATTTTTCAACAAGTGAAGGCTATGAACCAGGTTCCAGTAGGTTATGCTCAACCCCCTGAGGTTACAGAGTGGAAGTGGGATGAGAAATCAATAGAATTATTGAGGGGTTTACCATGTACCTCCATGGGAAACAATGCAATATGGGTGATCATTGACCGAATCACCAAGTAAGATCACTTTCTAGTTATCAAGAATAGAGTTTAGTAGAGATCTTGAGACACCTCTATATTCACGAGATAGTTCAAATCCATGGAGTCCCATCAAAGATAATTTTAGATCACGATTCCCACTTTACATCCAAGTTGTGTAAGGGATTGCATGAGGCATTTGGGACCCAGTTATGCTTGAGAAAAATGTTTCACCCATAGATGGATGATTAGATGGAGAAAACCATTCATGTTCTTGAGTAAATATTGTAAGCTTTCACGTTGGACTTCAGTCGTAGTTTGGAGGATAAACTACCACTGGTGAAGTTTGCATACAACAACAGCTACCATTCCACCATTGGTATGAAACCATTCGAGGATTTGGGTGGGTGACCCTATAGTTCCCCACTTTTTAGGCCTGACCTAGGAGAGTCAGCACTCATGGGAATGGAATTGGTAAGAGTTACTACAAAGAAGGTTTTGATCATCTAGAAGTAGATGAAGACTACATAAATCTTTTATAAGACTTATGTTGACAGGCAATATAGGCCTTTGGAGTTCGAGGAATGAGATAATGTGTTCCTACGAGTATCACCTTGATGGGGATTATGGATATTTGGTCAGGGTGATAAGTTATCTTTAAGGTTCATAAAACATTCTTAGATACTACATAGAGTTTCCAAGGTGTCATACCTCTTATGTCTACCTTTTAATTTAGATCAAGTACATGATGTCTTCCACGTGTCGTAGTTGAGGAGGTACGTGCAATACCCATTGCAGGTCATCGACTAGGGAGTGATGAACATCTATGATGGAACAAATTTTTCATATTACCTAATAGAGATTGAATATCTGTTGGATATAATACTTCAGGGGTGATCAATTTATTTGTTACAGGTCTGGTGGTAGCATGATAATCTATAAGAATAGAACTTCAGAATGAGGGGATCATATTTGTGCTCAATACTGTAATATTTTTGTGTAGCCATTATTTTGGATATTTGGGGATGTAAATCCTCAAGGTTGAGATAATTTAATCTCCAGAATTTTCCATATATTATTTTTTAATATTATATGTATTAATTTCAAGACCAAGCGCTGAGAAGGTGTGTTATTTTTAGGCCTAGGGTGCCTTGAATAAATGTTTCAATAATATTAAAATAATAATTACCACGTGTGAAAAACTTTCATGAAATAGTTGAATAACTTGTAAAAGGGTTCCCAGATCAAAAATCTAAGGGTTCTGTTGTGTTAAGAGTAGTGAATTTACCTTTGGTGCGGCCTAACATCAACTGACATGGGTCATATATGAAAAGTAGATTCAGACATGTTTTAATGAATACAATAAATTGAATATTTATATTATTTTATTATTTTTTTATGTAATTTCACTTCTTATTTTAATTAATCATAAAGTTATGGATCCAAGGTTAGGTTTATAACCTTGGAATTCCCTAGAGGCTTTGGAGAGAAACCCAAGAGATTTCTCTCTCTTGGAAATGACAGGATTACAGATCGTCAATTGAAGAACACCATTCTTGTTGGATTACACCAACAAAGGAGGTGCAAAAACTGATCTTCATCAACGAGTGATCCAATTCAAAGGTAGGTTGCATTATTTTGGATTTATTTCCCTGTTCTTAGATTCAATGATGAACATGAATCAACCAACGAATAGCTTGATCTGTGGTTTGATTGTTCTTGCGAGATGAGTTTTACTTGTGGTAATTACTAGGGTTGACTATTGAGAATTGATTTTGATTTATTGATCATTATTATGGGAATGGATTGAGGATAGAACGAACAATGGGGAGGTTCATTCCTTGTATTTTTTCATATATTTTGGTGCCTCGTTATTTATAAGCGTGTTCTTCATTCTTCATTGTTTTATGAATGATCGATCATTGTGACTTTATTTCTTGGTGAAATTATCTGAAATTGAAGATCCAACACTGGGATGACCTAACATAGGTGCGACAATGATGGAAATAAATGAATCTATGTGATTCAGAAGATATTGTTCTTTGATAATTTTTCATCGGATGGATGTAAAGTGGGGTTTTGAGCCGATTAAATGCCTGAAACACATCGATTCGGTGTTCAGGTTATGAAACAACAAAGGGTATTGAGTTTCGAGGAAAAAATATCACTGGAAGGAGATCCAAATCATTGGCCCAGATGTGTGGAGGAATTACACGTGAGTCTAAAAACTCCCTAGGAACATAGCGTGTAGTCCAGGGTAACACAACATGTGGACCCCACTGAGTGGTAGCTAGGGTTTCAAGAGATAGTTAAATTTAACATGGCATGTGCCCCTGTCCTATGATTTTTAGGCCCTTCCCAAAGGATTGGTGTGTATATCGGTAGATACATGTACACTGGGTGGAGTACATGAGTTGCCTAAATGACATGTACTCCACCACACGACTTGACCTAGACCAAGTACATGGACTACCCTATTTACTAGTACATGAGAAGAGATTAATAAGTTTACACAGTGTTCTAGAACATGGAAAAAATAAATGAGTGGACCCCAGATGGAATGAAACGGTGTGTGACCCTTCTACATGGTTTTTACCAATCTTTTACACGATATGTTCAAACGACATAGGCTGTTGTACACGGGTAGTACCTAGGGTCAAGGGACACAGCATGTGACCCTACTACATTCTATGTAAATCCATATAAATGGATTGAATAACTTTTCCACCATATATTGGAGAAGTTTTGTTAGGTTTTATTCCCTTTATCACTCCCTGAAGGTTGGTGAGTATCGTTTCCTACACATAGGAGTATGATCCCTTCATCTAGACTTCCTGGATAGAGTAGTTGGAATACCCTGAGAGGATCGGTGTGAAAACCTTTGTTCATCTTCATTACCTAGGTAGAGTCCTTGGTATTCATGTGAATAATCCTACCAGACATCGATCCTCTACATAGAGGGTTAATCAAGATAGAGTTTTTGGTATCACCCTAATGCCCTGGTTTTGACCCTAATCTATTTTATCATATATATATATATCTCTTCATATCTATCCGTGTATCTCTCTCATGAAGGTTCCCAAAAAACATTACTTCTCGAACGAGTATCATTAGTGCTATCAGAATCAGGAGTTGTTCTCCTAAATGGGTGCTGCGTGGAATATTCATACTGTATCCCTTTTGTTGGTATACAATGGTTGTGACTTAAATCTAGGATATGTGTCTTGGATGGAGTATATCTAGATATTATGTTATATGTGTTGTAGACATTTAATGTGTAGATATGACTGTATATTCCTTTGTATATTGTTTGTGGTTTTGGGATGTGCTACTGATTATTTTTATACTCACCCCTATACAGGCTTTTCCCGCACGTGTTGTGTCTTGTACAGATGAGTGACCTTTTGAAAGAGTCTTAGGTGGACCAGTACAAGACAAAGCTTTGTGATATCAGATAGATAAGGTGTTCCTAGATCTATAGATAGCATTCCTAGTAACTTTTTATTATAGGTTGGAATTATGGTTACATAATTCTTTTGGTGGGCTTGTATTTGGACCAGTTTCAGTTTACATTACTTTCCCATTGTACTCTAGTTGAAATATAGTGGTATTCATGCCTTTGGTTCTTATCGATTTTTACATTTCAACATTTTGTGGGCTTGAAGATGTGTGCATGTGTACAGGTACACATGCAGTGCCTCCCATGTTAGTGATATGCCTACTCGGTGCTAGTAACCAGCCCTTGACCTATTGGAGGTGGGCTTGGGGAGTCGTGAAATAAACTCCACTCAGATGGGTCATGACACGAGGTAATTAATACTATTAAATAACTCTTTATTTCCTTAAACCATCATGATGCTAATATTAAGGGTTAGCCTTCCCTTAAAAAAATATCTAAATCACTTTTCATGGTTACCTATACCACTTAGAATATACTCTTAAATACATATGGAATAAACTTAGTAGACCAATAGATATTTCATTATTCTATAATACCGTAAAATTGATTTAAAACATTATTCTAGAATCAAAATCATTCCAACACTTCATTGTTGTACTCTACATCACCAATAGTGATTGCATGTGATTTTCCCTTGTAATTGTCCTTAATAGGTTATTGAAATCAATAATTATAAACAAACCTTGGATTAGGTCATTGGTTGGCATAATGCCCCATTTCCTTGCACGTGTAGCATTAAAGTGCGGGATGTTCATTCTATGAATCCGTTTCTCTATTCACATCATTAGCTATCATTTTCCCATTAATTTGACACTCAACTACCCAATGACCTTAATTTCCACACTTAAATCTATTTACTAGTCCCTTTAATAAAATCTCCACCATGCTTCTTTCCTCACTTTGAGCATAAGAAAAAACTCATCTTCTTTTCACCTTTTTTTAGATTTTCTGTCAAAATCCATCTTTCATTTCTTATCAAAACCATGAGATTGATATGTAACACCAACTTATATTTATACCTTGATATCATAATGAAAAATCTATTCATATCCACTAAAGAATCTTATAGATAACACCATTCGAATACTTGGTTTTAAGCCACTAAATAATCGATCAACTTTACTTTTAGGTTGGATGATAAAGCCAGAAGCATACCTTGAATATCTTGTGATATTTTCATTATGAGTACCAATAGATTAATCATCCTTTTATTAAGTTCAAGGAACCCTTTTTCCATCTTCATATGAGGAATACGAGTAAATCACTTTTTGAAAAATATGTTCTTAAACTCCTTCCATTACATGGATTAAATCTATTCTTGCTTCCTCATATTGTTTATTAGAGTCCACCATTGGTCTGCTTCATGTTCTAAATGATAAACCACTAAAATGAATTTTTCATGTTCTAAACAACGATGGATATAAAATATATTTTCACTCTTAATGATCCATTGTATAGAAATAAGTGGATCAAAATACCCACTTAAATAAGGTGGATGTTTCCTACTAAAGGACTCAACATATTGTTATTCAATTCTCTACACATTTGGAATTCCAAAATTATTCATAGATTGTGTACGTATAGTGATAATATTTTTTTATTCCAACTCCCATAAAATTTGGTTGTTCTTGAGGAAAATCATTTCATTTACCATTACATTGATCATTTCTATAGTTCCTTCAGGTTATGACCATTTTCTAAAACCCATAAAGAATAGTTTTAGTTATAACGATCAGACTAGGAAAATAACATACTCAAAAATAGGTACATTCAATCTCTAACGTCTTTGGTTTAATACTAGGTTAACGATGATCATTAAAAAAATTCAAGGATTATAACCTATAATTTGAATTATCCTTAGGGACATCCCAATATCCTTATAAATATTTATATAGATCTCAATAATGTTTTCTCATCCTATTTTAAAATGGATGACTAAACCTTTGCTCTGGGGAGTTCGTCATGCCCATGAGAATCACAAAGTACTCATAGTGACTGAAGTGACATCTGAAAGTTTTTTTCTGTATATCCTCATCCTGTACTCATATTTGGTGGTATATTGATCAGAGGTGAACCATAAAGAACCATTATTATCATATCAACTAATCAAATAGGTTATCGATCCTCGATAGTTCACACTTGTTCTTCACGGTCACCTAGTTTAGGTGATGGTAGTCAACACACAACCTCAATATCCCATATGCCTTTTTGGAAAATAAAACTGGGGCTACCCAGGGTGAAAGACTGGGTCTCATGAGTCATTTATTCTTTAAGTAATCCAATTGAATCATCTTATTTCAAAGATTGGTGGGATTCATCTAATATTCTGGTGTAGAAATCGGTGTTTACCTAGGGTGTAAATCAATGAATAAGTCAATCTCCCCATGGGGTGGTAATCCTAGAACATCTTCGGGAAATACGTCCTCATACACTGCCACCATTGTAGGAAACTGGTAACTCATAAAATCGACTACACCAAGGGTTTAGTTATCCAACTGATGAGTAATCTACTGTAGCCTCCTAAGAATCAGTCCATACTGTGCTTCTTGGGTTTCTTTTTTGTCGATAAAGTAAAACCACATTTCATAATTACAGACACACTTCACCCTTGGCCTAAAGTAGTAAATATAGGCATGGACTATGGATAACCAATCAATACCAAGAATGATTTTGTATGGCATCAATACTTTCATAAATAGATTCCAACCAAAACTATCACCTCAAAGGTTTTGGTCACACTGTTGTAAAAAATGTGTGATCACCGAGTCTTCTCTAGTAGGTGTCTCCAAGGATAAGGTCCAAGTCAATAGTTCAATTAAAATTTATAGGTCTCGAACAATATATGCACCGAGAAAGAAATGACTAGCACCTGTGTCTATCAATACTAAATATAATGTATAAAATACACATATCATACCTCGAATCATTCCCGCACCTCCTAGGTCACATTCCTAGAATGCATGAAACTTTCCCATCCAGATCCTCTAGCTCCCTGATCCTGGTATAGACCACCTAGGGTGGTGGTGGTAACAAGTCGAAATGTCAACCACCTCATGCTGCTCTCCTGACTCCATTGATGTGTCTACCACCCTACAGATATTGTTGATCCTGTCACTCTCTCTACCTTGGTGTTACAACAACTATCTCCCTATTTGTAGTATGGAAGGTTAGTCAATCTATAGAGAGATGTCCCCTACCATCACATGAATAGATAAACCTTTCCCTAGGATAACTGGACCCACCCTGTGATCCCTAAACTGCATATTCTCTATCCTAGAACCTCCTCATGAAACCTCTCCCATGTCAAGGTCCCTATGACTGATGTTGAATAACTTTTGTGCAATAATAAATAAATTACACCAAAATATATATAAAGACCATATTAGTTTAGTTCCTTTAGAAACTTAGAACACATTCCTCTAATTTTGTGAGAGATCTTCAACATCTCCCATAAATATATTCACCTTTAGTTTTCCTACCTAAAAAAATTCTTTTTATCCTCAGGAAAAGAAAACAAATGAAAAGGGTGAGCTCAGATTCTCAGTAAGGTTAAGAAAGAGATATATTAATCATATCATAATCATAATACATAATAACATAATATTTGAAATTCATATCCTGCATATGAAAGATCATGATATCATGTCAAGGGATAAATTATAAAAATTCATAAAAATCAATGAATGTAATCCTGAAAGTCATAACATAAGACATGAAATTTTGTGTTATACACAAAATCATATAAAATAATTTCATATTAGTCAAGGCTCATTTTGAAGATCATCATAGCATAAAAAGACCATTACTGAACCGAGTTCAGTCCTCATTCTAGCACTGTATTACAGAACATCGAACATTTAATATTACATTTCTATATATATAATGAGATATAAATCATAACCCAACTCATTTGAGGGATATATATGTCCCACCCATCTCATAATTAAATAATTCTTATGTATGTGACAAAAATATAAATCATTCATCATAGTATAACCCAAAGAATAAAATGGGTTTCTTATACATCATTACCTCATATGATAATCCATGTAAAAAATAGATTTCATAAATATAATTCCATCATAAACATAATCAAATCATAGAAAAATAAGGATAGTATACCTGAAATAAAACCCTATTAAATAGTTTCATCTTAGATTGATAATAATTTTGATAGTTTACTTGAGATTAATTATTAAGGAAAATATCCTTTCTTCTTCAATAACATTTTGTTTCCTCAAAATTTCATTCAATTTTAAAAGAAAAGAATTTATTTGGAATTAAACCTGAAATATTGTAAAGTAAGCTTCATATAAATATGGTTTCATGAAAATTTAAAAATCTTTTTATTCCATATAAGTTAAAAGAAATCATTCTTCTCTTAATTTTTTTGAGAAAGTCAAAATGTACCCCATTCTGAAAATGAACAAATATTCCTTTCATAGCATTTAATAAAAATTCACCATATGGTAAAATTTAATTTAGAAAATTTTATAAGGATAAGAATAATATTTTGGAATATATATTTATGAAACATGGATGTGGATGATAAATATATTACAGCAAATACTTACAGATAAACAATCATATATAATAATGAGATTACAAAATTATCCTTTACCTTAGGTCTGATATCCTTTGATTCTATCTTAACCTCATTTATAATAATTTAAATAATGACATTAACTTATTCTAGAATCATAGTAATTTTTATAATATAATATACAATCATATTATCACCCGTTTGTTAATAACATTTCATTATTACTCGTTATTTGGGTATTTACTACTTCATTTTATTATGCATGTTTTGTCGAATAAGTTTCAGTTATCCTTATTAAGTTATAGTTGTATCATTAAAAAATGATATTAACATAGTATATATTATATTTATTCATTATATAAATTTATATAATCATTTTTAAGGATGATCATGTAGAATGAATCACAACGCATCATGGAGACGGTAGGTCATTCGTATGCACGAGCAATGATATCATTCAATTAATTATAAAATAGAATTCAAGTGGATGGTATATATATTATTAAGGAATAAATATATTGTTATAATAATAATATATAGTTATTATTTCCATCATTATAACCATCATGGTAAAGTGGTGGTGAAAAACAGATTACACCACGACATGGAGATGGTAAGCCATACGTACGCAAACATGGTTATTTCATTTTTCATAGGATGGATAGAAGGTATAATAAGGTTGTTACATAAACATAATAACATATAAGTATATATTTGATACTAGAGTTATTAATTATTATTGTAAATAACTAATTAAGAGGAAGTATAATAAGAAATGATATTTAGAGAGTCAGTGAAAGAAAATTACATCTTCTTTGGTGAGTACCCTCTAGATCTGCTCTTATAGGCACTAAAGATGGTCTTTTGCAAAAAAAACCTCTAGAATGTGACTATGGATGATTATAATGGAAATGGGTAAGTTATGAATAATCTTTAAGGATCAATGATCTATAAAGAAATGAGGGAGGATGTGTCCTTTTATAGTTGAGGTTGGGGGAACCATTGGAAATTCCCAAATTATTAATTAATAATAAATTCAAACAACATCCAAAAACCACCAAAATGTATTATTTTAGGCAATGATATGAGAAAATGTTGTTATATAATCAAAAAAGAAATTTTAGACTATTTTTTTTATCAACTTATATTTTATCATTTTAATTAACTCTTAGTTATTCTATTTAATTTTTAAGGAGAGTAACAAATATTTTAATTTTAAAAGGGTTACAATATTTACTTATTTGATGTAAATTAGAACATAAATAAATAACATAGTACATTTTATAGCATATAATAATTAATATACATTTTCAGAAATCTTTTTATTTTTTTAAATAATTTAATAAAACATTATTTTGATAAAAAATCAATAGTTTCAATTTTGACACTATTCAATTCATTGATTTTAAAAATATTAAGATAAAATGTTAACTTCGAATAAACTATTTATCAAATTAATAAGAAGTTAATTCTGCATAAAAAATTAATTGGATATATTAATTAGTTGAAATTTTATTTATTTTAATATTTTTATTAATATTTATTTGATATTTTTTTTAATAAAATAATTACTACAACAATTTTACGTATTTATTTAACATTCTTATTTATTGAATAAAAATTAAAAATAAAATACTATGACAATGATAAATAATCTATATCTTATGATAAGAATTATAATCTTATATATAATCTGTAAAATCCCTCACTGAAAATATTATATTAATTAAAACATGAATGCGACAACTTAAACATCACTTTAAATAAAATATTATAAGTGTCATAATCTTTACCATATAGATCCAAATAGTCAATAAATTGACCCTTGGATGACTATGGTAGAGATATAATCAAAAAATTATATTTTTTCAAGTTTTTTTGTCTTTTAATGGTTATTATCATTTTAATAAAATTTAGTTTATTGATTTTTCATCAATTAAATAATTTCTGCATCGTAAATATATATAGCTATAAGAAAAATAATTACTTCCTAAAAATTAAAATAAATTACAATGATAAATAAAATAATTTTATCTTTCAAATTAGAATTTATAATAGAATTTATCTTATGAATAACCTTATTTTAGAAAGGATTTATTTATTAAAATTTGAGTGAGACAGATTTAACTTTTCATTAAATAAAATAAAAAAACTTCTAATCTCATCCATATGTATTCTAATGGATAAAATTTATATGTATAGACGATTTAGGACAAAAAATAATTATAAAATTATTTTAAGACAAATTTTATTGTGATTTTATAATATTGTTTTACCATTAATTACCCAATTTTCCTTTTATTGTATTAATAAAAATTACCAAAGTTACTATTAATAATGCCCAAAAATAAAATAAAGATATTTAAATACTTTTTACCTTATCATTATAAATACGGAATCATTTTTTCAGTATTAAAAACTCATAATTTTCGGTAATTAATTTAAAATTAATCCTGTTTTCGGAATGAGAGAACAAGTTTTAAAAGTTAAAACATTGCAAAAGATTGAAATGTTTTTACAACTCAATTCAATGTAAAATTAATTCTAATGAATTAAAATATATTAACTGATAAAAGTATATTATATTTATAATTTAAAACCATTAAATAATTTATTTAACCATATAAATTATTTCAATGAGAAAAGTTGTTTTCAATTAAAATTTAGTATATTTTTACTATTCTCCAAAACATAAAACATATCAAAAAAATATCAAGAATGCATCCAAAGTAAATTTTTATTTCTTTACTCCAAATAAGAAGTTTATTTATCTATATATAATATATAAAAGTGTCAAAAACTAGATTTAAACTAGGTGCTCTATCAAAAGGTGGGAAAACTGCATTTAAAAAAAATACTTCATTTATCCAAAAAATTGAATTTTTCCTTATATTATGTGTATAAAACATATAAGATGAATTTTAAACATTATATTTAATATATTAAATATCTATTACATTAATAAAACCCATAAAGAGTGATTTTATTATTAAATGAACTCACATATTTTCATTTATATAGTTTTTCAGAAGAAAGATGATCCTATTCATACCCATCATTATAATGACTAGGTTATAAGGTAATATAATAATATTTAGTTCTCTACTTAAACTCAGACTTGCATGAAATTGGTTATATCAAAAATATCATAAAACTGTGTGTAACACAATATAAGCATAGTGTTGCGTATACCGCCAGCTAAGCCAGTGTTGTGTATAGCACAGACTTATCTTGGTGTAGTGTATAACATAAGACATCTAAAAACTAAAAAAAACTATCTCATAAAAATCATGGGGGGTTACATCATATTAGTTTCATAGTAACCAATTTTGGGCTATAATTATCCCTTTTATAAGTAGCTGATATTTCTTTTATCTTTGATAAAAAATAAAAAAATCCTCATATCACCTTATATCTATCAATATAAAGTAAAAAACATGACCAAAAAACACCCAAATGTGATCAAAATAATATTTATAACAATTTTAGAGTATTTAAACTTTAAAATGTTTAAGAAAAGATGAATAATTTTAATGATTAATCCACGAAACCCTTATTTTATATAATAATAAAGATAAAATGAAAAATGAAATTTGGGATTGATCACTTATATGTTTTCTATAAAATCGAGAATAATTTTTTTTAATTAGTATAGTTATAACACATAATATATGATTACTTTTGGAATACCATATGATTTTATATAAATCAAAAAATGTTTATAACAAATAAAGATTCCAAAATTTCTAAAATTCATTCAATAGAATTTTTTTCAATTAAAAACATTTTTAATCAATAGTGAAGATTAAAAAAGAAATAATGATTTTCTAAGACCATTACATATATTACATTAAATTAAATATAATAATTATTTTATAAGCACACTATGAATGTATTAGAGCATGTTATTTATAAAAAATGAGAATAAATTAAAGGTTATCCACCTCATTATAAAAAATTTGGATTTAACAACAAAAAAATATTAATACATAGCATATTTGTTGGTAAAAATGATTAATTCTAATAGATATTAAGTTTTATAATAATAGGTATATGTATCTATGTTAACTATTAAATACCAATAATTCTTTTAATTACTCTTAAACTTATTATTTTTCATATTAATATTAATATTTTTCTTCCAACACATGAATATGTCATTATTACCTATTATTACCAACATATAACATACCATTAGAAAAATTTGTTTTAACATATTTTTTTATAAAAATAAATTTGTACAAATAATTATATATATATATGTATTCCCAAAAATCACATGTTAATAAAAATAATATGTATACATTGAATTAAATTAAAATTTCAATGAAAAATATTTTTTGAAATGAATACAGACACACACACACACACAGACATACATACGTATGTACATACATACATTCATACATTTATATACATGAGTTTATTAGGAATCAGACCTGATTAATTGTCAACTCACTAATGGTGGAAAAAACGAATGATAATAGTGTTTTTTTGTAGGATTCATTATAAATATATTTTTATCATTATCATAAATCTTAGAAAAAATATATAGAGATATAATCTCAAATCCTTTCTTAATAATTTATAAATAATATTTAATAAAAAAATAATGTACCATTTATAATTTATTTTATTTATAATGAATTTAAAATAAATTTTAATTAATAATAAAAACATGTAAAAATTTAAAATAAGTTATTAACCCTAATGACTCTCCTGAATACTCTTCTCACACCTCTCCTGCCACCTTCTTTCCCCTTTCATTCTGCCTCCCCTCCTCCTAGTCATTTCCATCATCAATATGCCCCTTCAACCATCACTTTAAGATCTTCTTCAGTAAATGATCACTGCCTCCCCATGTACCCGATCTCTTACAATATACTTGTGGATTCAATTCCCAATAACTTATAAATATTGAAACCATAATATTATATTAAAGAGTGAGAAGATGTTTTTCAGAATATTGTTTGAATCATCTACTCCTTTGTTTATTTTTGAATGTAATTGTCTTGTTATGGGTATAGATTATTATTTATAAATAGACAACGAGAGGTGTCCATTCCTCTATTATCCCTTTGTTTCACTCTAATCCTCATAGATTTTTACATCAACATCTTGATTAGAGGGAGAAAAGAACTCTTTGAGATTCATTTCATCACCATGGAGAATCATTCATGTGAGGGAAAAATCCAAGTTTCACCTTTATTTTTCTTTAATTGACACTCTAATGGTATGATTAATAGTCTATGGAAACTCATATCGATGATTTGAGGAAATCAAATCATATTATTGATATTATCTATATTGATATTTTTCATACTGAATGAAAATGTATTGAATAGTTTAAATCCCAATGAAAATGTGTTTTTACTCATTATTGGGGTTTTTAGAGAATTGATTCATTCTTACGATTCTTATTCAACCATACAATATAAGGGTTTACTGAATAATATGAAGGAATTATTTTATAGGCATCTTATAATTGTGGTGGATAATTTTTTCATGGGTTTAGATTTATATTTGAGGAATGTATTGACAATTACAGAAAAAATTCATTCCATAAATTCCAATACTTAGGAGAAAAAGTTTATTTCGTCATTTTATAATCTTTATTTTGGGATTTTATATCACTACTGAATGGATTTTTATTTAAAATGGAATGTGATGGTAAACACTAAAGATAAAGAAGTGAACTTTCCACTAATAGCTAGGGCCTTTTTGAAGTGTTAAATTTTATTCAAGACTCCCATGATAGAGGATTAGATATGAATCATATTAGGTTTAAATAAGGAAACTGAGTGGTATTGGTGTTAAATTTTTGATGAACTTATGCATTATACTATATATAAATACTTTATGTATGCATTTTATTTCCGGGTGTTTCTATTTCCTTGAATGATGAATTGAGATTTACTATACGTTCAAGTTTTATTGGTGTTGTCACTTTATTTAATTAATTTAGATGGATTTTCATATTAGTTTCTTAGTTTTATGAATTATTAAACACTCTAAAAATATATATGGTTTTTATCCTTGTGCATGCTAATATTATTTGGAAGTTTATATTAAAAAACACTTAAAACACATGCATGAACGAACTTTCATAAATTACTATAGTCTTGAATAATTTTATATAATAATTATTAAGTAGGATTTGGTTATATAATTATAGTATATATTTATTTATCAAATACCTATGAAATTTCATTATGTTTAGGTTGTGATCAAATTCATGAGAAAATCATTTTGGGATGCTTTCAAGGAAGAATTTTTAAGTGGTTCCCTATATCAAACTTTTAGCCTAATATAAATGTCATCCTTTCATTCAATTAGAATTTTTTTTTCATTTCATATATCATGAATTATATTTTCCATTATTATTTTTCTCTAGAAATTGGATTTCATTATATATATATATATATCCTTAATTTATTCATTCCATCTATTTCTAGATGTTGTACTTACCACGCAGGATGCATTGAGTTCTTCTATAAGTTCTAGTTTGATTACTATTTTTCACTTGTTTTCTTTAATATATATGGATTTATGTATTGGTTTCTTAGTGTTGTAAATTATTATACACTCTTTTCATGTTTTATACTTATGTTCTTATGCCTATAAATATTATTTGAAATTTCCCACACACATACACTTGAAACATATGTATGCACAGAATTATATGAATTTATAAAGCCCAAAAATCATTTTTATGAACATTTTTTAGAAGGAATTGGTTATATTATTAAAATATAAAATTATTTATTTGATACTTATTACATTTAATTATAATCAAAGTGTGATCAAATACTTGAGAAAAAATTCTGGTGAGGTTGGAAAGGTGACTAAGAAAGTGCAACTTTGTAACAATTATCTTGATTGATTATCTTGTCATCCTCTATTCCAAATAATAAAACTTATATTTCTATTTTAGACCCATAAAATTAAATTTTAATTTTTGGTGTTTTATTGGTAATTTGATTTAATTATATTAATATAACCTCAATTATTGTGTGAGTTCTATTGGTAGATGTTATACTTGCCTCACATATTGTATCGAGGTCTATTTTATGTTCAAGTTTAATTAATTCAACCAATTTCTTTAATTAATATAAATAGATTTTCATAATTGTTTCATAGTTTTGTGAATTATTATACACTCTTAAATGATTTATGCTAATGAATTTCCAATATCTTTGGAGGATTTATTTTAAAAATAATTTATTTCTAACAATGTTTATATTATTTTATTATCTAGAAATAGAAGTGTTCTTTAGAACTGGAGCCTATCACCCTCAAGAAAATATTTTGAGTCTATCCATAAAACAATTACCTACTCAAAAAGTTTTCTCTCACACTCTAGTATAATATTCAAGCTAGCTTGGACATCCCCAAAACACGAATCCTCCAATTAGGACGAAAACAAATCATTAGAGAATCATTATTTTCCTTTAGTCCCATGAATCTCACTATGACACATAACATAATATCACCCTTAAGACAAGATTATTTTTCTCATATTGTGATCTCAATATTTGTTGGAGGATGATAAATCTTTGAGTAATCAATGAATTTTGTTTTTTTAAACCGATAAAACCATTCTAAAAGGATCTGTTTCTGCTTTTTCAATGGATAAGATTCGACTGGGAAAACCCTCAATAATGTGGGATTGTGTAGGCTAGATGGTTATTTTGGGGGGATTTGACCTCTTTCACAATCATTATCATCATATCATTGTCATTGTTAATTGAAACTCCCAATGATCCCATCATCTATAACTAGGTGAAAACCTACTTTCCAAAGTTAGTTGGTCAGATGGGGTTTCAGACCCAATGACTCTTAGGGGCTCACATTAGTCAAGAGGATGGGAGGTCGGGCTCACCGCACCATTATGAGGGGAATTATTTCTTATTATGTGACTCTCTTATATATTTAACATATTTTCATGTATGTTTTCTAAATCCTGATACGGGACTGGTTAACCTAAAAAACTATTATAGGTTAATTATTATTATATGAAAAATAAATGCAATATCATTGATGAATAAAGGAAAGGGGGATCTCATTAGTGAATCCATGTGTATTTATCTTAGGTTCTCCATCAGTTTCTAAGTAATGTGTAGCTGATTTATATTATAAATCCATCTAACCATGTACTTTGGATTTTTTTCATGCAGGGAGGAAATTAAAATTATTCGAAGGGGATTTTTCCATTATGAGGCATCCTACATATCCTTCTTATTTTAGGAATAAAAACCCATTTAGTTCATAAAACCTTTGTAGTTTAACATCATGAAGAGAGGAAATATGTGTGGGTACTGAGGCACTGAATGCTTGATCTTGATTCTCACAGACACATCGTACGTATCCTAGTTATAATAGGAATAAGATTTATCGTATCTTGATAATTCCCTTGGGAAATTCCCCAAGGTATATACCCTTATACGAGTGGTGTTCATATCATCACACTCATTAGGGATTAGATATTGAGATTTACATAGATGGAGGAGATTTATGATGCCAATGAGGTGTTAATTGTGGCTCCCTAAGCCCACGTGAGCTATTCTTGGTGTGATAAACAAGGAATGACAAGTGATCAACCTCCTGAAATATGGTTGTGGATACGTATGTACTAGAACCACTATTGGGATGTTTTAACATGGAGAAAAGGATTTAAAGTGGCATCTAACAGATCCTAAATATGGAATTAATTATATTCATCATAGTTCAGTTGATTTCTCAATCCACTGAGGGATGAGGTAGAGTGGTAAACCCATGTGAACTATCGGGTCTTGATGGTTGAAATATCAGATATATAGGGATTATATTGAAATGGATGTTTATTTGAGATCTTGGTTTAGAAAGGCATCCTATGTATCATGTTTTTAGTATAAATCAGAGTTCCTGAAGTTTAGGAGGTTTTTAGTCCATTGGTGGATGTGGAAAGATGATATTATCATTATAATGGTTGTTTGATGAGGATTGATATTTTTGGGAATTGGTAGGACTTACGTTGATGTGGATCCCCATTTGTGTTAAAAATTAATCCCCATGAAGGCATCCTATGTATCTTGGTTATGGGAGGAATTAGATTCTCTATAGTTCCCCTGATTGGGGCTTATACTTTGTGGTTTCCTCTTGCCATCATGGAAGCTTATAAGATAAAGATATGATTATTGTATCTCCCTAAGCCCATGTGAGTTATGATCGTTGTGAGAAGAATGGGATAAACAATTATTAGTCTGATTTCATACAGATGTGGGATCTATGTAGTGATACAACACTTGAGGTGTTTTAATATGGAGAATGGGCCTTAGGGAGGCATCTTACATATACTGGTTGTTGAAGGAATCTGAGTCATTTTAGTTACCTTGATTGGTTCTTACACTATGACGTTTCCCTATATTTATAGGGGTTTATGGTGAAAATGATATGAAAATTTAAGCTCACTAATCCCATGTGATATATTCTCATTGTGAGAAATAAGGGATGGAAAATTATCAATGTCATAGATCATAGATATGGGACTTATGTTCTAGGACAATCCATTGAATGGTTGACATGGAACTCTGTCCTTGGGGAGGTATCATATGTATCCTAGTCATTTCTTGAATCATAGTTATCCAAGTTCATTGGTTGGGCTGTATAATCTTACATTTCCCTTATATTTAGGGCTTACACACTAGGATTTCCCTTATATTTTGGGCTTACACAAAGAGGTTTCCCTAGTTATGGATTGCACACTGAAGTTTCCTTTTTGTTTTGGCTAACAATCCAAGGGTGGAAAAAGTTATCAAGCCCTGGGATTCCCTATTGACCTGGCCTACTTGCCTACCAAGCATGCATTGATTTCCCATTCAACATGAACTAGTTGTCTTCCTCATATGTTATAGAATTTATCCATGACACGTTGAAAGGTAATCATGTGATTCAGTTGACTTGTCCAAGGGACATCACATATCTTGGATAGAATGTCTAAAGGGTTGTGGAATGTCTAAAGGGTTCTGACATGATTATGGTCAAATTCTTCAGAGGTTATCAGAATAACTAGATGAGTTTTCCTTGAAGGCACCACATGGTCTGGCTGGTTTGTCTAGAGGGTGTCACATGATCCAGCTAACTTTCTACGATGTCATCACGAGTGATAAATGGCACACTTGGAGGGTTTCACGGGGGTCAATGTGACATATCTTGGAGGTTGTCACATGTCCTAGATGACATGTATAGTGGTCATCTAAAGACCTAGATGGCTTGCCTTGAGGGCACCACAAGAGCCAATTGACATGACCAGAGGGTGTCATGAGAGAAATTTGACATGCCCAGGTGGTACTACAAGACTCAAATAACATGAAAAGGTTTTGTTATATGAGTCAAGAGATGTATCTGAAGGACACTTAAAGGCTTTGAAATAGAAAATGAATGGATTCAAGGGACATAGGTGGCATGCCTGGGGGATACCCTATGATTTTTTTTTGACATTTTCAAAGGACTTCATAGGATCCTTGTGGTATGCCCAAGGGGTGTCACAAGACCTGGGTGACATACCCCGATGATTTCGCATGACGAGGATGTTTCATGAGAGGAGTATGAGGATAAACATATATGTATTCTCCTGAATCTCCCCATTTATTATTCTTATTTCCCACCTTTACATTTTGACTTCCATATATTTTTTTCAATGTTAGCTTGTTTTAAGTCTCACGTGATCTAGTAGGTGTGCATGATTTCCTTCACATTTCCTTATAAAGATACATCATGTGATCTTGGATGACCATGTGATGTTTTTATGCATGTATCATTATTATTCTGGTGGTTCTCTAGACTTTTACCTAACGAGGAAATCGCTGTTCATGAGATCCACCACTTTGAGAAATATTCTCTAGTGCTGTTGCAAGGTTTTGAGGGTCTGTCCATAAAAAAAGAGTGGTTTTCATTATCCACATGGTTTTAAGTTGTGGTCATTAATTTTTCAAATTGGGGAGGGGGACTTATAGTCCTCACCACCTCAATTTTCACTAGTTTTCATGGTGTATCTTGCAAAAATCTATGATGGATTCAGTGAATGGAGAGGGTGCCACGTGTCTTCGTGGGCCTCTACTATGGATCGTTCTAAGGGAGTCACTTGATTTTTAGCGACCACAAGTACCTCCAATAAACCTTTCCCTTTCTAGATTATTTCCAACTAATGGGTACTTGTTTAATCATGCAAGATATTTTGAAGGACTTCCTTGTTGTAATATTGACATGTCCATGGGATTTTTTGAGATCATAGAGTGTGTTGGAATGCCTTATCATGATCTCATGTGACTTTTTATTGAATTTCATGAGACAAATATGGTTTTTAAAGTGGCCTTTTCAAGATTATGTTGACTTATCTAAGAGTCTCATGAGACTATGCTGCATACTTCCTTACTACACCGTAAGGGTTTTATGACCGTGAGGAGATTTTGCCTCATCTCTCATTTATTTCCATTTTATTTTATTTTAGTAAGGTAGAGTGTCATGTGAGATTACATGAGTAATGTAAAATACAATCAATATTCCAATGGGAGATACATTTTGTGACCAATAAAGGTCCTGTAGAGAGGCATGAGAATTTCATGGACAAATCCATCAGTTGGTCCTCATTGAGGAAAAGGAAAGTGCAAGTATTTCTGGATGTTCCTAGATCTCTTCACATGATGGGGAAGATATACATATGATATTTTACAAGATGAGGTGGTCTTGTAGCTAGGGTCTAACAGTGTCTTTCTGGGGGTGATTCATGTGAATTTTACAACCACGAGAGGCTTCTGCCTCCTCAATTCTAATTTCTTTTTTTTATGTTACAAAGTCTTAAGGGTATCGTAAGTTTACATGGATGTTTTAAAGAAGATTAATCCTTACCATTGGTTATTTATTTAATGATATTTATGGCCAAAATAGGACTCTATATGTTTGACATTTTACTCATGTTTTCAAAGTATTTTCGGATGGGTTGTCAGGTGCTCACCGATGACAAACCACATGGTCTGGGGTGATTATTCGGCTGCCACTGCACGAATAGTAGTTGTACAATGTGTATTAACAAGAGAAGGAGGTTTTTTTTGAAAGGGGTTCCATGGGATTCACAATAGGTTATGAACTAAAAATGGTTCTTTCTTGTAATTCCCCAAATTCTAAATTATATCTTTGTATTCGATAGTGTGTATGCTGCACATCACCAAGTGTGTAAGGGAATATAAAATTCCAAGACCCTTCTATAAATTTAATATTTTTAATTAATTAAATACATTATATAGCATGTAATGCATGGAAAAATTAGTTACCTTACATCTCTGGAAAGAGTGACCTCTCTCGATAGCCAGCATTACACGCAATACTGAATTTCACCAAACTACGATATATAATTAAAATATTATTATTAGTTATAAATTTATTCAATCTAGACATTATGTTAGAGTTTACGAATATTATTAAATAACTTATGAAAATTTATGCTTTATATAAATATAAAAATAATTCATTTGATACCAATTAATGAGAAATAAAAAAAAGAACCAATTGGATATAAAAAAGCAATATTATTATTTTTATGCTTAAAAAGGAGTTTTGTATTAATAAACATAATTAATTACAATTAGTTAATTTTTTAAATGAAATATATATGATATATAATAAATAAAATATTTTTTACATTCATCCATTAGGTTTTATAGGCATAGTATAAGAAAAAAACCCAATTTCACACAAAAAAACCTATATTTTTATAAAGGTCATTTTAACACCTTTTAATAGAGAACCCATTTTAAATATGAATTTTGAAAATATAGTTGATTTAATATGTAAAACTAAACTTAATATTTTAAATAAAAACATAAAAATTAACTTAGAGTGATTTTTGGATATTTTTCAAAAACATATCATTTTTTTAATGAATAGTTAAAAATACTGAATTTTAGGTCAAAACTACTTTTTCATCTAATTTTTTATAAGTTAAAATTATTTTTTTAATTGGTTTAAAAGATTAGTTAGATAATATTATAATTAATTAATAAAATTTATGTCATTTTCATCAATTTCAATTTGAAATTGATTATAAAAACATAGCAAAGTTTAATACATTTTTTACTTTAAAAACCCGCATTTTCGTCCTACGTACGGAATAAAATTTAAATCAATTTATTCTACTTATACAATTTGAAATTGTAAATATAGATTTAATATTATCAAAAATCATAATTTCTAATTTATAATAAGATCCACTTATTTTTTACCAAAAATATTAGTAAAAGTGATTAAAATTAATTACAACGATCAAGGTTAAATTAAAATTAATAAGGCACTAAACGTTAACCTTAAGGCCCAAAACAACTTATAAACTTGTAAAAGAGATAAAATATGGACATATAGAGACCCTATACTATATTGGATCTAAATTTTAACATTATTGGATCTACTTCCAACATGAAAAATGTGCATGGAATTCTTTTGTCAAAATATTACAAGAGTGCCACCCATCCCCCACTATAAAAAGGCCTCCTCTCCCCAAATTTCCTCACACCTCTCAAACCACTTTGGATCTACCAAAATATGCCCAAATAGCTCCTAAAAATTCCTCCCCACATCCTAGAATAATTTTATTTGGAATTAAGAAATCCAAGTAATCCTTTTGGTAAAAAGCAAAAGTAGTTACCCGATTAAGAGGTAACATCTTTACTTAATATTTTTATATTTATTTCCATTATTCACTCCCTAAAACATTTTTATTTCATTATTTTATAAATTAAAAATATAAAAAATATAATAGTATTTTTATGGTAATTTTTCTACCTACACTTACACTCACCTCCATCTAATGGATAATGAAAATAATGTTTACATGTATGACAAACTACTTCCCCACAAAACAATGATTGTTCATTATTTACTTTACCACATCTCATGGAGGACATTATGATGAAAAATATATTTATAAAATTTATATATTATATTTATTGTGTCTTTAATCTTCTGTAATTATTTTACAAAACATATCTTTATACTTTACATTTTATGTAAAAGCAATAACATCATTTGTGGAAGTGTAGACTACCACCCCCTCAAAGCAATATGATTTATTCACAAAACACATGGAATTTATAAAGGATGGTTTTAATTAAAAATTTGTGACTTAAAAAACTATATTATATTCATGATATATTAAAATTTTAGGAAATAATATATATATCATTTCCTTTATTACCCTTTTACACACTTAAAAAGTGACAACATCATTCATGGGCATGTGGATTACCACATCCTCGACATCCTTTTACATCAAAATAATTATATATAAGTATATATGATTAAATAATAAGTTATTTATGATATAATGATAATTATGGAAATATATTATTCTATTTACCTTCTTTCTATAACGATCATTGAAAAATGAGAACATTACTCATGCTTACATATGACCTACCGTCTCCATGATTGTAATGTTGATTCATTTTTCTTAAGAATATTTAATTATTGGTTTTAAAAGTATAGTTTATGTATAAATATAATAATTATTTCATTATTATTATTATTTAGTTGTTATATAATGACCCCTTTAACCATATTTGACCTACCAAAGTTGTTATAGAAACATAAACCAAATTTTGAAAAAACAATCGACGTAAACATAATTGTTAGGTAATTATATAAAATAGTGTAATAAGTAAAATAAAATTAATTATAAACATGAAAAAGGTTATAAAGAAAGTATATAATTAACTTAATTTTATTATATTGGAATTTAATTGATGTTCACCTGAAAGGAAACAAAAGGTAAGTGATTTCGTCTCAATTTACATTCCATTAAAATTTATTTGATGTTATGCACTTTGTTTATTATACATGGTGTATATAATACCCTTATTCATGATATATCATGAATATAATTACTCTCATGATATTATAACTATCATTTAATTTTATTCCTTCAGGAGGCTTATGATTTAAAATTTTTCAACGGGGTATGAGACACTTTGGAATTTTTAAATATTATTTTCCTCAAAAATAATACTAATAATGTTTTAATGGTATTTAAATTTGAAGAAATTAAATGAATTTTTTTCATTAAGTAGTTTCATTCTCTTCTGGTTACACATAACTATTTTCAAGTATTTGTACCATTTTCCCACTCTTTGGTACTTAATTTTTTTTTATAATGTTTTTAAGAAAACCTGACTTCATTTCTCTTTTTATTCAAAGAACCTATTTTCTTCTAAAAGCCATGTTTTATTAAAATATCTTTTTATAATATTTACATTCATAAAAAACATTAACCCTTTATTTTACTCAAATTGGGGTAAGTTTTATTGATACCATCATTACACTTCTTTTGGATGGTTTTTGATGGATTTGGCCAATTATAGTATTCACATTCACTTCTTTGATCCCTTTTAGTCCCCTTTAAATATTCAATTTCCTATGATCATTTGACATTTAATTTTCCCTAAGTATCTATATAATTTTTAATGGATTTTACCATTTCCAAAACCATATACAAATTTTCATATAGTGTTTACATTAAAATTTATTTGATTATTTGGTTAAATATTGATAAATATATAACTTTTATTTCATATGAATATTTTATAATGAACATTGTTATATTGATTTTTCAAAATATGATGAATGATTTAGATAAGTATTACATGGATGGAGCCTGGTTATAGATATACCCTCAATGCATCAGTAGTCTCATGGGACGAGTTATTTGGATAGCTGCTTTATATGATTTTTTACCTGAAAACTAAACTGTCTTATGAAATTTCTTAATGATATGGGTTCTATGTACCTCGAAAACATGAAATCTAATAATTAAGAACATACATAATTTATTTTTTTGTTATTTTCCATCCCTGATATTTTTCATCAATATATCTATGGATACATTTCATTATATGTTATTTAGATGACATGTGTTTTAGTTTATTAACTTTCCATATTTATTTTTCCTTATCTAGTTATTTTAATGGAATGTGTTTCTAGTTATTACATTTTCTAGGTTGTTTATTCAATTCCATTCAGTTTATTTATTAGATGAAAAGTGTGTTTTGTTATTTACCTTTTTATATTAACTATTCTCATTGATTCATCATTGTTTCCACTATATTTTTCAATTACTATGCATTTGAGCTGACCCTTATTATGTTTCATTCCCTAGGAATCCAAGAAGTGTACTATGAAAGATATTCATAGATTTAATAGATGGAATAGAGTTATCCTCTATGTTATTTATTTAGAAAGAAGAAAACAAATTATGTTGTAATTAGTGTAGTATTTTATGATACAAGACTCATTTAGGTATTTGGTTTACCAAGACAACTAAAATCTTAATCCTTTAGGATTTTATTCTTGGTAATCATGCCAATGTAATTGATAGCAGATTCCTTATCCATGCTATCTGAGGTACGTTCGTTATATTTGGTATCAAAGGAAGTTTAGTTGAAAACTTTTGAAATAGATTTATAAAAATGTAGGTTATAGAATATAACTATTATGATATAATTTGAGAATAAGTATAAAATAACATCCTAGAATTTTGTTAAGGTAGATATTTTGTGGGTCTTCCTAGAAATACATCCCTATCTCAATACTACAAGTGGAAATGGTTACAGAATAGATGTACCTAGGTGTAATTACTATGAAAAGTTGTTTCAATCATGAATTAGGGTAACCTGGTACATGAAACTGGCCTCTCTATGCACCTAGGCTGACACTCCTAGGAGATATTCTTAGGACAATTCACATTTTCTTTACAAACCACTATGATGGATTTTGATAATGAAAAAACTAGGTTAAACATAAGGTTTTTTAGATTGAAAATAATGTTTCATGATTTAGAAATCCTAGATATGATATTATGGATAAACATTATACCAAGGAAAAATTTATGTGAAAATGAGTGGATTAAGTATTTATGTGTCGAGTTTGTTTTGAAAACTTTTGATAAAAGGATTTTTCATGATTAGCCTAATTTCAAGGATTTCCATCATAGATATTTAGAAATTTATATTAATATGGTTTTAGACAATGTACAACCTATAATTCGGGTGACAACCAATCGAATCTGGAAAGGCCATGGGTCTTGAACCCATGATTGATGGCTGATAGGGGTTTCATGACAAACACTGAGCTAAGTAATGTTCTGATTAAAATGTCATTGTTTTTAGTTAAAAAATTTGATGGGAAAATATTAATCATAAACCAGTAGTGTAAATTTTTATGTTTAGATATTAATGTGTTAACCACATTGGTTTGGTAAAATAGTTTGAGACAAATAGCAAGATTTGTCACTCTTTTTTAGGCCTTATGATCCTTTAAAAGTTTCATTTAGTGCTTTAGGCATAAAAGATAATTATTAGTAATTAATTTAGGGGAGTAAAGGGATGAATTTTAATTTTATCAAAGAACAAAAAAAAAGTTATTATTTTTCATATAACATTGGAACCTACCAAGTAAGAATATTTCCTTATATTTTTTGTCAACAAAAGAATTTCCCAACACCAGGAAAATGACTTCAAAATAAAATGTTGTCCAAATACATTAATTTTTGTTGAACCGATGTTATTCTAAATCATAACATATTTTTGTCTTTGATGTACTCAAATTTTAATTTAACATTAAATTATTTGTGATTGATGACCTCAGTCACTGCCTATAAATATTTATAATTTTCATCCACGTATCTGTCTCTACTATTTACTAATGTTCTCCTACTTAGATACCTAGTTACATGGTAGTCCAAGTGATGTTTGTTGTTCTCATTCTCTCTTTTGTAAGATATGTTTTTGGAACCCATCTATTGATGTTGGATTTCAATGTCAGAAATATCAAAAAATATATTACCAAGATTGAGTTGAAATTATGAGGACATAATTTAATTAAGGTGGGGATAATGTAATTCCCTGAAATTTTAAAGTACAACTTGGTATTCAATAACATGTATAATACACATCACCAAGCATGTATGGGAATATAATATCCTGAGACTCTACTATTTATTTAATATTTTAAATAAATTCAATAAATGATATAGTTTATAATGAACACAACAATGATTTATCTTATATCACACGCAATAGAGACCTTCCTCGACAGCTTATGTTACATGCAAGACTGGGTTTTACCAAACAATGATATATTATTAAAATATTATTATTTAATATAATATGATATAACCTAGAAATTATGTTAGAGGTTATGAATTGAATAATATAACTTATAAAAATATATGTTTTATATAAATAGAAAATGAGTTCATTGGCTACCAATTAAAAAGAAACAAAAAAGAACCAATGGGATATAAAAAGAAATATTATTATTTTTATGCTTCTAAAGGAATTTTGCATTAATAAACATAATTAATTAAAAATATTTAATGATTTTAATGAAATATATATTCTATATTTTCAATAAAATATTTTTGAAAATCATCTATTGTGTTTAATAGGCATAAGATAAGAAGAGACCCATATTAACATTTAAAAACCTATTTTTTTTATAAAGACAATTTTACCAGATCTTAATGGAGAAACCATTTTAAATTTTAATTTTGAAACTTTAGTTGATTTAATATATCAATATAAACATTATATTTGAAAAATAAACATAAAAAATTATGTTATGGTGAATTGTTGATATTTTTCGGAAAATATATCATTTTTAATGAACAATTTAAAACACTAAATTTTAGTTCAAAAATGGATTTTCAACTAATTTATTAATAAAGTTAAATTATAATTATAATTAGTTTTAATGTTTAATTAGATAATATTATTATCAATTAATACAATTTATGTCATTTTTATCAATTTTATTTTTAAATTGATTATAAAAACATAGAAAATTGTTGGAAGTTTTTACTTTAAAAACCCATTTTGTCATCTCGCCTATGAGATTAAATTTAAATAAATTTATGAAAATTTTATGATTTAGTTTTGGGAAAATAGATTCCATATTTTTAATAATCATAATTCATAATGTTTAATAATACCAAATTTCTTGTTGACAAAAAATATTGTTGAAAGTGATTAAAATTAATTACAATGATTAAGGTTAAATTAAAATTAATAAGGAACTAAACATTAACTTTAAGGCCAATAATGACCTGCACACTTGTCCCAAGAGATATTTTATGGCCATATATCGACTCTATTATCTCTTTTATCAACATTTTACCCTTATTGGATCCACTTGGAACATGAAAAACGTGAATGTAATTCCAGTATCAAAATATTACAAGAGTGCCACTCCTCCTCTACTATAAAAGACCTCCTATCCTCCCACTTCCTCCAAAAAATGTAGACAATTTTTCTCAACCAAGATATGAAAAAATAGATTATAAAAATACATCCCCTAATCCTATAATCATTCCATTGGTTAGTAAGTAATCCAAGTAAGCCTTTTGGTTCAAACAAAAAGTAGTTACCCGATTAAGAGGTAACATCTTTCCTTAATATTTTTAGTTTTATTTGCATTAAAAACTCATTTAAACCTCTTTAATATAATATTTTATTAAAAAACCATATTTTAAATATAATAGTATGTTTTTATGCTAATTTTTAAACCAACACATACATACATGACCATCTAATGGATAAAGAACATACTGTTTACATGGATGACAAACTACCGCCTCAAAAAATGAAGATTATTCATTTTTTACATTACCACCCCTTATGGTGGCCATTACGATGGAAACTATATTTATATATGTTATATATGAAATTTATTATATCTTTAATATCATTAAATTTTTTTAAACACATTTCTTAATACTTTTTATTTTTTGTAAAATCGATAACATCGTTTGTGTAATTGTGGACTACCGCCCCCTCAAAGTGATGAGATTCATTCACAAAGTATATGGAATGTATAAAGGATGGTTTTAATTAAATTTTTTTGACATAAGTAAAATATATACGGTATGAATTTCATAACTACATTTCTGAAAAATATAATATATATCATTTTCTTTATTACCATTTCACACACTTTAAAAGTGATAACGTCATTCGTGGACATTTGGACTACTGCCTCCTCAACATGATGTGATTCCTTTTACATCAAAAGAATTATATATATAAATATATATTATTAAGTAATATGGTATTTATTATATAAATATCATTATGTAAATATATTATTATACCTACCTTCTTTCCATAATGATCATTGAAAAATGAGAATGTTACTCATGTGTACGTATGACCTACCATTTCTATGATTTCAATGTTGATTCATTTCTCTAAACCATATTTAATTATTAGTTTTAAAATTATAATTTATGTATAAATATAATAATTATGTAATTACCATTATTATTTAGATGTTATATAATGACCCCTTTGACCATAGTTGACCTACCAATATTTTTCTGACACATAAACCGAATTTGGCCAAAACAAATAACGTAAACATAATTGTTTAAGTAGTCGTATACAAAATAGTAATAAGTGAAATAAATGTAATGATAAACATGAAAATGAAAATAAAAAAATTATATAATTAACATAAGTTTATTATTCAGGAATTTAATGGATGTTCACATGAAATAAAACACTAGATAAGGGATTTCGTCTCAATTTACATTCCATTGAGACTTATTTGTTGTTATGTAACTAGTTTCTTCAAAATGTTGTATATACTGCCCTTTTACATGATATATCATGAATATAATTACTATAACTATATTATAACATTCATTTAATTTTATTTTTCCATGAGTGTCACGACCCCCTCCCCACAAAGTGTACCCCTCCTGGACCGACAATGTGAGAAGGGAGATAATGACCCCCGAGTCCCGCCTCCAGTAGGCCCCGGGTTGGCGACCAGCACCGAGGGTATAATACACACACAAATGGGAGGCATTACCCTCTAAGAGAACACATGCAGAAGAGAGAGATAGAATAGACATCAACTCCAACTTAGAACTGAAATATAAAAGGAAACCAAGTACATATATGAAATGTTCATGCAAAAGTACTACAATTGAAAGGGAAAACTAAAAGTACCCAAAAGAAAGAAAACGGTAGCGACCACGAGCCCGAACAGCTCCTCCTCCAACCGCAAGCTAGTAGTAACCAGCTTGATCTACAACCTGCTCCAAGTGACCTGAAAAAACAGTTTATATGTACATAGGGTGAGTATAACCATATACTCAGTAGGATCCACCCCAAGACTCTCGTGCAAAAGTAAAGAAAGCATGCTAAAGCCCAGTGAACAACAAGTGAAACTAACTCGTCACCTAAACAGGTATACTATGCTCCCAACCTCACCATGGCTACTCTCACCAAGTAACGCATACAAGAATATAGCATATAGTAAAGAATATCAAGGGTACCCCACTACTACTTCCCCACTAGTTTGCCGCTTTTCCCCAACGACATACGTCCTGTGCATCTCTCTCCAAAGGCTTGCCCGCAGACACCTAGGCTAAGCTCCACAATCTGCACCTCGTGCACCACATAGGCTTGCCCGCAGACACCTGGGCTAAGCACCACACCATCCTCACAACCAAAGTAACCAGGTAGTTTCCGGGAGCCACCATAGCTCGTATAACGTGTATCATACGTCGAGTATTATACCTCAAGCCATCACAGCCCATACGCTGAGTAAGGATCCTTAAGCCATCACAGCCTATACACATTACACCTATAGTATTCCATAGGATACTATATCCAGAATATATGTGTGTGAAATAACCACAAGCCATCACAACCCTCTACACACATATATGGGTAAAACTAACCACTGTGCCTCATGGCACAAGTATCTACCAAGAGAAGAGAGCGGGGCCAAAGGGGGTAGTCATCCATTCAACCTCCCATCAGAATTTTGGGGAAAACACCCCCCTAGGGCTCAGAATCCCCGGGGTGTCAGTTGCCCTTACTGACAGGTTGAAGTAGCGTATAGAAACACAAAAAGTACAGAATATATAAGTAACTCACATCCACACTATGGGCATTACCTAGTCTTAGATACAACTGCAGCTAACGTCTCTCAGACTCCAGGCTGCTACTTCAAAGACTAGGTATCCTATAAGCACACAACCAATTTAAGAGCTTTATTAGATTACTCCATTCTTATTTATCAGTTCCACTGTACATTGATTAATTATTTAAACATTAATTAAGAATGAACAATTCCACATTAAACTGAACTGGAATCACTTTCAAAAACAACTGCTCCTTTTTAAGATTCACATCACCTTTAAATTCTATCATCTCCATCCCTGTGGATTTTCACCATTTAATCAAACATTCATTACAGAATTACTTTTCCACATTCCCAGGCATTCTAGAAAAACATACTATGATTCTAAACACAAAGGAGGCTCAACACGGTGAGTAGATATACTACCTGTCGAGTCTTTGCCGCCTATAGAAAGAGCATAGACCCATCCTCCATCGAGAGGCTAAAAACGGAAAGCACGTGGCATACCCCGCGTGTCTTCGCCTCCTTCGGAAAGAGGGTAAGAAAGACCAGCTGCCTTGAGCAGTGGGGAAAAGTAAAGCAAATAAACAACCAAACCAAACCACCAACATCAAACCATCACATTCATCTCATACCATCACACTTGGTGTCCTCCCCGACACCCATATGCATAAACTGATGTATCTCGCCACACTAGGCGTCATCCGCTTCCACGACCACAAGTCTCCAGGCCTCCACATATCACAACAGCCATCTAGGCTCACATCACAACACAAGTAGCAGGAAAAAAAACATCACAAAATGGGCTCTCGGCCCTTTAACAAGGCATTTAACCTTCAAACACAACGAGCACTCAGAGCTCCAAACCACAAGGCATTCATCCTTACAAGCAAGCGGGTAACTCAGAACCCTTTTGAAATTCCCACATAATCTATTTTCTAATCCATATTGAATTAACAGATTTGTTATTCGTAGGTTCCAATCATGGATACCTAATCATTAAGCTATCACAATTAAATAACCATGCTTAATTCCCTAATTTGATTATCCTCAATTTAGAACTACAACAACGGCAACAACCAGATTAATTTACATGCCTCTTTATCTTTATCCAATTAATTAACAATTAATTCCGGCTTTACGTTCATTATCAATTTCTATCATGAATGAACAAAAAATCAAAGAAACCATAGATATCACTATATCTAGGAAAACATGAGGCAAATCGTTATCACAGTATAAAGAAACAACATGCGATCAACCAATTCTTTTAATCCGGTTCAAGTATTTAATTAGGTCAATTTTATTGTGATCCAAAGAGATAAATCATGCTAATTCTAAGATTTCACATATAAAATTAGAGAAGCCCTGAATCCCCGACCTCGAAGAGTTCTTGACGTCCTTTATCCACACAGCGGGCCACAATCCTTCTCTCACGACAACTTATGTGGAAGAATGATCGACACAGCTTGGTTGCATCAAAACAAAGCAGAACCAATCCTAGGAGTAAATATTGATTGTGAAACTCCTATGGAAAGGATTGAAAGGGTCTAGCACCTCTTAGTTGAGAACAAAGGGAAAGAACAAGGGAGAATGATATCTCATCCCTTTTTAAGATTTAACGAGGTGGCGGTTTAAGATCTGGTTAATTCTAAAAAATAAACGAATCGCATTAACCCACGCGGTTTCACCAAGTAAAACATTCCAAGCCTTAGGAATGATTAATATAGGATTTATGGAATTTGAATCGTCCTTAAGAGCCCTTACAATAAGGATTTAAATGTGTTTTACATCAAAAGAAATGGAAAAAGGGGGAAAATGTAGGAGTCTGGAAACACTGTTCACCCACCGTTACTGTACATGAAACCGATATGTGAAACCGATATGTGAAATCGATCTGTGAAACTGATCTGTCACACTGATCCGTGAAACCGATCTGTGAAACCGATCTGTGAAACGGATCTGTCATACCGATCTGTGAAACCGATCTGTGAAACTGATCTGTGAAACTGATCTGTCACACCGATCTGTGAAACCGATCTGTGAAACTGATCTGTGAAACTGATCTGTCACACCGATCTGTGAAACCGATCTGTCAGACTGATCTGTGAAACCGATCTGTCACACCGATCTGTGAAACTGATATGCCACATCGATCTGTGAAACCGATCTGTCACACTGATCGGTGAGACCGATCTGTTACTGTTCATAAAACTGGAAACACTGTTCACAGAACTGGAAAATTGGCAAAGTGTTAGGGATAAGTCCTCTTGACCTCCCAGAACACCTCCAACACCAACATTTCAAAAAGTAATGGACCGGAGAGGTCTGGACCATTACATTAGATACCTCTCAAAACATTCTCATCCTCGAGAATTAAAAACCAACCCAGAAGAGAATAGGGGTCTGATCAACCACCCCATATGATACCTCTCAGGGAAAAACCACCATGAGTTGTTCGAAAGATGGAACAAAACTCTGACATCCGGGAACAAACAATCCATACCCAAACAATTCATTCACAACATCACATCAAAGGTACATAAATAAAACATGAAAGGTCTAACCAGAGAGGAAACATCATTAAAAGAAAAGAGTTAAACATTAAACAACTCTGGGTACTGAGCACGTATCTGTGACTCACGCTCCCAGGTACTCTCCTCCCTGGCACCATGTCGCCACAAGACACGGACTAAGGGGATAGAACGCCCACTCAACACCTTCTCCTTGCGGTCTTGGATCTCCACAGGTCGCTCCTCGAAGGTTGCATCATCATCAATATCGATCTCTCCCCAATCGATAACATGAGATTCATCATGAACGCAACGACGGAGCAGCGATACATGGAAAACATCATGTATCCGACTCATCTGAGGGGGAAGTGCTACTCGATACGCCAAACCTCCAACATGAGCTAACACCTCGAAAGGCCCAACAAAACGGGGAGAAAGCTTACTTCCGCGACCAAACCTTCGCTGCCCACGACGGGGAGTCACCTTTAGAAACACATGATCCCCAACATTAAACTCTAAGGGTCTCCTTCTTTGATCAGCATAAGATTTCTGACGATCTTGTACTGTCTTCATCCTCTCATGAATCACATGAACCATCTCTGTTGTATTCTGCACTAGTTCTGGTCCGAGAATTGCGGACTCTCTGACCCCAGTCCAGCACAATGGAGAACGGCATGTCCGGCCATACAAGGCTTCAAACGGCGCCATGCCGATGGTAGAGTGAAAACTATTATTGTAAGCGAACTCTACCAAGAGTAAGTGGTTCGTCCATGAACCTCCAAAATCAAGAACACATGAGCGCAACATGTCTTCAAGAGTCTGGATGGTTCGCTCTGTCTGACCATCCGTTTGAGGATGAAAAGCAGTGCTAAGGCATAGTTGAGAGCCAAAAGCATGCTGGAGACCTCTCCACACCCTAGAGGTAAAACGAGGATCTCGATCAGAAATGATCGTCTTAGGAACTCCGTGAAGCCTCACCACCTCCTCCAGATACTGCCTCGACAAAACCTCCACTGATTTCGACTCCTTGATTCCTATGAAGTGGGCCGATTTAGTTAAATGATCCACTACCACCCATATAACATCATGTCCTCCCGGAGCTCAAGGTAAACCTGTAACAAAGTCCATTGAGATGTCCTCCCACTTCCACTGAGGAATCTCTATGTGTTGGAGAAGACCACCAGGAACACGGTGTTCGGCCTTCACCTTCTGGCAGACTAAACACCGAGACACACATTCTGCAACTGTACGCTTCATCCTAGGCCACCAAAACTGACTCCTCAAGGATCGGTACATCTTCGTCACACCAGGATGTACCGCCAAGGGTGAAATATGGAACTCTCGGAGAACCGCCTCGCGCATCGCCAAGGGAACAAAAATCCTGCCATGATACAACACTCGGTGTTGTTCATCCTCCGACCAACCATCAGGGGGCTCACCACATACTACTCTGTCTCTCCAAACTTCCACCTCTAGATCACCCAACTGAGACTCTTCCACCTTCTGCATCAGGGATGACTGCACCATCATCTGGAAAAGACAACCTCTTCCCCCAACTTCTCCCATAAAAAGATGCAAAGCTGATAGCTCTTCCATCACTCTCCAGGAATCTCCAGATTCACGCACAACATCATTACGTGACTTTCGGCTCAGTGCATCAGCAACAACATTACCTTTTCCAGGTGTATACGATATTTCGAAGTCGTATTCCTGCAAGAACTCCATCCACCGACGCTGCCGCAAGTTCAAATCCCGCTGAGAAAAAACATACCTCAAACTCTTATGATCGGTGAAAACCACAAAGTGCTCGCCAATGAGGTAATGTCTCCATAACTTCAGCGCAAACACCACGACTGCCAACTCAAGATCATGGGTGGCATAGTTGCGTTCATGGGGACGCAATTGTCGGGACCCATAAGAAACAACTGACCTCTGCTGCATGAGAACACAGCCTAGCCCCAGATGTGAAGCATCACAGAAAACATCAAACTGGACTCCCTCCGCTGGCAGACAAAGGACTGGAGCACTTACCAACTTCTCCTTTAGATATTCGAAACCTTCCTGACACTGATCAGTCCATATGAACGCTTGATCCTTCTTGGTCAAAGCTGTCATAGGAGTCGCAACTCGGGAGAAATTGGCTACAAACCTCCTATAATAGCCTGCGAGACCAAGGAAACTTCGCACCTCTGACACGGTCTTGGGGGCTGGCCAAGACACCACTGCTTCTATCTTCGAAGGATACACAGCTACACCCTGTTGGGACACAACATGTCCCAAGAAACGAACTTCTTGAGCCCAGAACTCACACTTGGACAACTTCCCAAACAACCGATGTTGGCGAAGAACTCCCAAAACGGCTCGTAGATGCTCTGCATGCTCCTATTCAGATGTGGAGTACACAAGGATGTCGTCAATGAAAACCACAACAAACTTGTCCAGGAATTCACGGAACACAGCATTCATCAACCCCATGAAAACAGCTGGAGCATTTGTCACGCCGAATGGCATTACAACAAACTCATAATGCCCATGACGACAACGGAAAGCAGTCTTCGGGATATCCTCATCCATTACACGCATCTGATGATATCCTGACCGCAAGTCTATCTTTGAAAACCAACTTGCACCCTTCAGTTGATCGAATAGGTCATCTATCCGCGGGAGAGGATAGCGGTTCTTTATTGTCACTTTGTTTAACCGACGATAATCGACGCACAACCGCAAAATGACATCAGCTTTTTTCACAAACAAAACTGGTGCACCCCAAGGTGACACACTTGGCTGAACAAAACCACACTGCAACAGACCATCGAGCTGAATACGTAGCTCTCGTAACTCAGAAGGGGCCATTCTATACGGAGACATAGAGATAGGAGACGCTCCTGGCTGTAGCTCGATCCCAAACTCGATCTCTTGTCGAGGGGGTAAGGATACAACCTCTTCTGGAAAGACATCAGGGTACTCCTCTATGACCCTAGGAAACGCCAGCTGTTGAACCTTTGAAGAACTCAGCGTCATCCCAGCCATCATGGATGATAAGGATGAAACTCGTCTATGACTCATCCGAGGATCTCTCTCACCAACAAACACTACTTCCTCTCCGTCTTCATCAAAGAAAACGACCTTCTTCCTGTAGCAATCCACAACAGCCTGCACCGAATACAACCAATCCATGCCAAGTATGACATCATATGGTTGTATTCGCAAACATAGGAAATCTCCCCAAGAGCGGTGTTGCCCCAACACTAGCTCACAGTCTCTACATACTTCAAACAAGTCAGCTCGACCTCCAACTGGCGTAGTCAACGCCAAGGGCACTGGAAGCCTCTCTACCTCAAGACCCAAGGCATGGACAAGGGTAGGTGATATAAAGGAGTGTGTCGCTCCTGAATCAAACAAGGCATACACCAAGGTTGAAAACAAGCAAAGGGTACCTCGGACGACGTCTGGCTCGCCTGGAGCTGGCAACGCTAGAGCATGAAGCTGACCACGACCACCTCCACGACCTCTCTGACCCTGATGAAGACCACCACCATGGCCGCGCTCTACTCTCTGAGGACAGAGAGCATCATGGGGCTGTCCTCTGCCTGCTCCATCTACCCTCGGGTGATCTAAAGCTGGTGCAACCTACTGTTGCTGCCTCGGCTGGAACTGCCTCAACGGAGGAACCTGGAGTGGAGCGCCTGGTACATGATGACTGCTCTGAAAAGTCTGGCACTCCCGCTGCTGATGACCACGACCACCACAAGAAAAACAAGCGCCTGATCCCTTGACATAGGTCTGAGAGTTGCTACCTCCGGAGAAACGAGATGGAAAGGGCTGGGACCTACCCCCAGGTGAACGGAAACTCTTTTGTCCTGAAAACCAGGAACCCCGGACCACAGCTCTACTTCGTGAGGAATCATGACGATTCCCCTCTCGTGACGATCCGGTCCTGGTCAAAGTCCTCTCAACAACCTTTTCCCTTGCCATCACCTCAAGATATGTCTTCAGCATAAATGGGGTGACCTGGCGCTGGATCTCTCGATGCAAAGCCTCCTCGAAATGCCTCGCCCTGGCCTCATCATCTGGTAACAGGTCTGAAGCATATCGTAGAAGGTTCCTGAAACGGATTCCAAACTCTCGAACACTGGAGCTCCCCTGTTTAAGGGTGAGTAGCTCCTGGCGACTGGACGCCTTCGCAGTCGATGAAAGAAACTCGACTCTAAACCTGTCTCGAAACTCCTCCCATGAGATCGCTGACTTCTCACGATCACCGAGGAACAAGAACCACCACTGCCTTGCTGCTCCACGCAGCATCGTCACAACCAAGGACACCCAGTGTTCCTTCCGAGCACGAATCGAACTGAATCCTATCTCGACCTCCTCCAACCAGTCTTCTGTGACTGCATCTGAAACGGAGCCCTCGTACTTCTGTAGACTCTGGTGCTGGAACTCTCGGAGTGTCTTCCTCCAAGTGTCATCGTCGTTTACCTCTACCCGGCGACGATCTGCTGGAACAGCCTGCTGGGCATCTTCTGCGCAAACCTGACGAGGACGTCGACCTGGAGCCATACCTGTAAAATAACAACTGTTAGAGCTCCTAAGCCTGGAATAAGGAAGACTCAAAATTAATTAATTAATTGTTTTGTTTTATTAATTTTTTTTGGTTACCTATCCCAAGGTCTACCCATTCAAACACAGGCGCAAAGAATAATGATGCATGATCCTTTCCTAGGTCTCTACCCTGCAATCAGTATCACTTGTTTAGTAGCCATTGTAAACTTAAAGGTCCGTGCAACAGATCATAGGGGGCCCTGAACGACTATGTCTCTGCCGGTCTCCAGTGTTTACCCCACTTGCTAAACATGAATGACACCGTTGCCCTACCATCCCATGCATCCTCACCTGTGCCTAACTCCAAACTCCATCCTATCCCTCAACCAGACCTCTGGTACCACTCTGTCACGACCCCCTCCCCACAAAGTGTACCCCTCCTGGGCCGGCAATGTGAGAAGGGAGATAATGACCCCCGAGTCCCGCCTCCAGTAGGCCCCGGGTTGGCGACCAGCACCGAGGGTATAATACACACACAAATGGGAGGCATTACCCTCTAAGAGAACACATGTAGAAGAGAGAGATAGAATAGACTCCAATCAACTCCAACTCAGAACTGAAATATAAAAGGAAACCAAGTACATATATGAAATGTTCATGCAAAAGTACTATAATTGAAAGGGAAAACTAAAAGTACCCAAAAGAAAGAAAACGACAGCGACCACGAGCCCGAACAGCTCCTCCTCCAACCGCAAGCTAGTAGTAACCAGCTTGATCTCCAACCTGCTCCAAGTGACCTGAAAAAACAGTTTATATGTACATAGGGTGAGTATAACAGTATACTCAGTAGGATCCTCCCCAAGACTCTCGTGCAAAAGTAAAAAAATCATGCTAAAGCCCAGTGAACAACAAGTGAAACTAACTCGTCACCTAAACAGGTATACTATGTTCCCAACCTCACCATGGCTACTATCACCAAGTAACGCATACAAGAATATAGCATATTTTAAAGAATATCAAGGGTACCCCACTACTACTTCCCCACTGGTTTTCCGCTTTTCCCCAACGACATACATCATGTGCATCTCTCTCCAAAGGCTTGCCCGCAGACACCTGGGCTATGCTCCACAATATGCACCTCGTGCACCACATAGGCTTTCCCGCAGACACCTGGGCTAAGCACCACACCATCCTCACAACCAAAGTAACCAGGTAGTTTTCGGGAGCCACCATAGCTCGTATAACGTGTATCATACGTCGAGTATTATACCTCAAGCCATCACAGCCCATACGCCTAGTAAGGATCCTTAAGCCATCACAACCTATACACGTTACACCTATAGTATTCCATAGGATACTATATCCAGAATATATGTGTGTGAAATAACCACAAGCCATCACAGCCCTCTACACACATATATGGGTAAAACTAACCACTGTGCCTCATGGCACAAGTATCTACCAAGATAAGAGAGTGGGGCCAAAGGGGGTAGTCAGCCATTCAACCTCCCATCAGAATGTTGGGGAAAACACCCCCCAGGGCTCAGAATCCCCGGGGTGTCAGTTTCCCTTACCGACAGGGTGGAGTAGCGTATAGAAACACAAAAAGTACATAATATATAAGTAACTCACATCCACACTATGGGCATTACCTAGTCTTAGATACAACTGCAGCTAACGTCTCTCAGACTCCAGGCTTCTACTTCAAAGACTAGGTATCCTATAAGCACACAACCAATTGAAGAGATTTATTAGATTACTCCATTATTATTTATCAGTTCCATTGTACATTGATTAATTCTTTAAAGATTAATTAAGAATGAACAATTCCACATTAAACTGAACTGGCATCACTTTCAAAAACAACTGCTCCTTTTTAAGATTCTCATCACCTTTAAATTCCAGCATCTCCATCCCCGTGGATTTTCACCATTTAATCAAACATTCATTACAGAATTACTTTTCCACATTCCCAGTCATTCTAGAAAAACATCCTATGCTTCTAAACACAAAGGAGGCTCAACACGGTGAGTAGATATACTACCCGTCGAGTCTTTGCCGCCTATAGAAAGAGCATAGACCCATCCTCCATCGAGAGGCTAAACACGGAAAGCACGTGGCATACCCCGCGTGTCTTCGCCTCCTTCGGAAAGAGGGTAAGCAAGACCAGCTGCCTTGAGCAGTGGGGAAAAGTAAATCAAATAAACAACCAAACCAAACCACCAACATCAAACCATCACATTCATCTCATACCATCACACTTGGTGTCCTCCCCGACACCCATATGCATAAACCGATGCATCTCGCCACACTAGGCGTCATCCACTGCCACAACCACAAGTCTCTATGCCTCCACATATCACAACAGCCATCCAAGATCACATCACAGCATAAGTAGCAGGAAAACAGACATCACAAAATGGGCTCTCGGCCCTTTAACAAGGCATTCAACCTTCAAACACAATGAGCACTCTGAGCTCCAAACCACAAGGCATTCTGCCTTACAAGCAAGCGGGTAACTCAGAACCCTTTTGAAATTCCCACATAATCTGTTTTCTAATTCATATTGAATTAACAGATTTGTTATTCGTAGGTTCCAATCATGGATACCTAATCAGTAAGCTATCACAATTAAATAACCATGCTTACTTCCCTAATTTGATTATCCTCAATTTAGAACTACAATAACGGCAACAACCAGATTAATTTACATGCCTCTTTATCTTTAGACAATTAATTAACAATTAATTCCGGATTTACGTTCATTATCAATTTCTATCATGAACGAACAAAAAATCAAAGAAAACATAGATATCACTATATCTAGGAAAACATGAGGCAAACCGTTATCACAGTATAAAGAAACAACATGCGATCAACCAATTCTTTTAATCCGGTTCAAGTATTTAATTAGGTCAATTTCATTGTGATCCAAAGAGATAAATCATGCTAATTCTACGATTGCACATATACAGTTAGAGAAGCCATGAATCCCCTACCTCGAAGAGTTCGTGACGTCCTTTATCCACACGGCGGGCCACAATCCTTCTCTCGCGACAACTTTTGTGGAAGAATGATCGACACAGCTTGGTTGCATCAAAACAAAGCAGAACCAATCCTAGGAGTAAAGATTCATTGTGAAACTCTTACGGAAAGGATTGAAAGGTTCTAGCACCTCTTAGTTGAGAACAAAGGGAAAGAACAAGGGAGAATGATATCTCATCCCTTTTTAAGATTTAACGAGGTGGCGGTTTCAGATTCGGTTAATTCTCCAAAAAAATGGATCGCATTAACCCACGCGGTTTGACCAAGTAAAACATTCCAAGCCTTAGGAATAATTAATATAGGATTTATGGAATTTGAATTGGCCTTAAGAGCCCTTAAAATAAGGATTTAAATGTATTTTACGTCAAAAGAAACGTCAAAAGGGGAAAAACTGTAGGAGTCTGGAAACACTGTTCACCCACCGTTACTGTACATGAAACCGATCTGTGAAACCGATCTGTGAAACCGATCTGTGAAACTGATCTGTCACACTGATCCGTGAAACCGATCTGTGAAACCGATCTGTGAAACTGATCTGTCATACCGATCTGTGAAACCGATCTGTGAAACTGATCTATCACACCGATCTGTGAAACTGATCTGTGAAACTGATCTGTGAAACTGATCTGTCACAACGATCTGTGAAACCGATCTGTCACACCGATCTGTGAAACCGATCTGTCTGACCGATCTGTGAAACCAATCTGTCACACCGATCTATGAAACCGATCTGTCACACCGATCTGTGAAACCGATCTGTCAGACCGATCGGTGAGACCGATCTGTTACTGTTCATAAAACTGGAAACACTGTTCACAGAACTGGAAAATTGGAAAATTGTTGGGGATAAGTCCTCTTGACCTCCCAGAACACCTCCAACACCAACATTTCACAAAGTAATGGACCGGAGAGGTCGGGGCCATTACAATGAGGATTATGAATTAAAATGTTTCAAAGTGGTATGGGACTCGTTGGAATTTTTGAAGATTATTTTCTTCAAAAATTATACTAATAAAATATCAGTGCTATTTCAATTTTAGTAAATTAAATAATGTTTATTAAATAAATTTTTTTATTCTACTTTGTTTATTAATGATAATTTTAATGTATTTGTACCATTTTCTACACTTTAGTACCCAAAATGTTTTGAAATAGTTTTTATAAAAACCTGACTTCATTATCTCTTTAGTCAGAGAACCTATTTTCTTCTAAAAAGAATGTTTTATTAAAAAAAATTCAAAAAAATAAAATAAAATGATTTGGGAAAGGAATTTTAACCCTTTTTCTTTTTTACCAATTTTTTTCAATGGAATATTCTAATCTCTTTTTGAAAAAGGAATTTTTATAAACTTTTTATGATTAAAAAGGAATATTCTTTTTACCTTGTACGATAAGTAAAAATTCACCCAACATCATTCCTTCGATGTTTCCTTTTCATGTTTAAAAGTTTAATTTTCAAAGAAAAGGTTTTTAAAATGGGTTTAAAAAAACTGGATATTTTACTCAAGAATTTTTTTAAAAGGTCTTTTTATAATATTTACTTTCATCATAAAAAACCATTTATTTTAATCCAATTAGTGTATGTTGTATTGATAATATAATTATTCTTCCTATGGATGGTTTTTTATTGATTTAGAGACGGATAATATTCACATTCACTTACTTAATCCCTTTTAGTCCCCTTGAAATATTTAATTTACTTTCATCATTTGACATTTAATTTAACCTAAGCATCTATATCTTTTTTCATGGATATGATCCTTGCCTAAACTATATACCATTTTTCATACAGTGTTTACATTGAATGTTATCTGATTGTTTGGAGAAATATGGATAAATTTGTATCTTATATTTCATATGGATATTTGATAAGGTACATTATTGAATTTGTTATTCAATATATGAGGAATTATTTAGAAAGGCATGACATGGGTGGGACCTAGTTAGAGAGATCCCCTTGACACATTTATAGTCTTATGGGAGGAGTTAGTTGGCTAGCCTCTTTAAATGGGTTTTTTCTTAACAACTATAAAAACTTGTGAAAAGTATTGATAGTACAGGTTCCATATAACTTGGAATCATGGTGTCCAATAATTAAGTAGTTTTCTCATTTAGTTTTAGTTATTATTCATACATGTGATTTTTCATCGACATATCTATGTATATATTTAATTTTCAGTTATTTATATGGAATGTGTTTTAGTTTCTTACCATTCCATATTTACTTTTACTTATCTAGTTATTTGAGTGGAACATGTTTCCATTTATTAACTTTCCATATTGTTTATGCACTTCCATTCAGTTTATTGATTAAATGGAATGTGTTTTTAGTTATTTACCTTTCCATATTGACTATTTTCATTGATTTATTATTTATTCCTCTATATTTTTACCATATTGATAATTTTCTCTCAAAATTATTATATTTCATTCCCTATGAATCTAATAAGTGTATTATGAAATGTATGCAAGGATTTACTAGATTTATTATAGTTATCCCAAAATTTATTTATTTATAAATAAGAAAAAAATTATAATGTAGTTATATTAGTCATTTGTATTACAAGACTCATTTATGTATCTAGTTTTCCAAGACTACTAAACTCTAAGTCCTTATAGATTTTATTTCTTATAATCATGCCAATGTAATTGATAGAAAACACTAGCTTCAAGATATTCGGTGCTGGTTCACTACATTTTGTGTGACCTTATGATGGTCACTCAATCATGAGTCTCTTAGAGGTTTTCACGATTTGTGATCTTCAACCACCTTCTTCTTCCTTTCCTTTTAAGGGGAAAATAATACATATATTTATGGATTATTTACTTTTTGAATTTTACAATGCTAATTTGGTGGGAATCAACAAATGTACCCCATCAGGAGCTATGTACGTGGGGATAAGAGCTCAGTTATGAGGAAAGTAAATACTCACCTGAGTCTTTGGAGGTGTCGTGAACTAGTGTCTTGGGCGATGTATAGTCTACCGAGAGATGCTTGGTATCCCAAGAAATTATCTATATATAAGGTGACAACCATTTTCTTCACCAGATACTCCTTCTTCAGAGAAATCATACCTTGCCTCCTTCATATGCCTCCATCGCATGCCTGTTCAGCAAGACCTAATCTAGAAACATATTCAACGACCTTTTCCATGATCCCATTTCTTGGGAACTCTTTTGCAATACTGATTTTTTCAAGATCCTATTTGACCAAAATATGAACCATACTTTAATAATTTCTTGAACTTCATCCATGGGGAATGCAATTTTATTGAGGGTTTTGTGGGATTTGCTGTCTCATTCACAAGATCAATCGATTATCATATGATTCATGTGACCATATCCAAGTCACATGATGAAAATTCTTCCAAGGGATCATGCAGTTCCAAAATGCTCTGTGGGGTTATGTAACCCATGAGACCTCTAGGTATTAGTAATTTTCAACCCCTTATACGAATCATGAATACATTGCTGATTCAAGTGACACACATGATACAACTGGTCTATGTATTTATTTTGAAATGATTTTGTTTCTTCTATCTAATATATGTCACAGAATTCTATTCAGATAGATTCTAGTTCACACCACACTTCTCGCAATTCTTATATGGATTAAAATGTAGTGATAGCCCATCACGATGCTATAGTGGAGAGAGTAGAACCTACTTTCCATCATGTCATTAGGTCATTTCAACCAAGTCTGATAAAGTTGACAGGATTAAAATTAACGATCTATCATATTTTATAATTATTTACTCTTTATGAGTTTGGTATTACTGATGATGTTTCAATTCCTCCACTAAATTCATCATTCATACAATTTTTATGGTTCCAAAGGAACCAGAACATATTTTTGAATGAACATCACTTTAGGGGGATACTTTATCTTCTATGGGGATCAAGAAGATGAGATCTTACTGATATTCATGTCCATATAATTTAATAGGACCTATCATGAATGTGATGAGGACATACATATATATCTCTCAATAATGAGGAAGTATACCCTGATCGGAATTTTGGGTGGGTTTCAAACTTAGAATTTTGATCAGGAGGTAGCTAGGGACTAAACTGGGGATGGCCCTTCAAGGTTCAATATATTTCTTATGAATTTGTGAAGGATTTTAAGTAAAATAGAATGTATGAGGATATCTGGATATCACAGACATCTATTTACTGCCAAAAGGTTCTAATGACAGAGATGTTCAGTCATTGGAGTATGGATACAAACACTTTCCACCTCACGCATGGTAAGGTTGAAACAATCCATTGGGATGTGGAGAAAATATGTGGTGAACCTATATTAGGTGGAATTTATGATGATTTCATTCCTCCAAAATCATCTTGGAGTGATTTTACAAGGACTACTCCTATAATTTGAGAGTGGATCAGGCTAGCCAAGAAGGCCCTTCTGAAGGGATAGTTTCTTAGAGAAGAAATTCCATTTAGAACATGGCCAGAATGTTTCATCAAGAATACCAGCTCTGATTCGAAATCTAAGAATCCAATGGCCTGGCTTTCAAAGGATACCCATAGTGCACTGAGTGCTTACTGACCAATGGTTTAAGAGGGTAAGTTTAGGGAATCAGGATGGGAAATAATACCTGGCATCCATAAGTTGTTGAAACTAGACATATTTCATAACATGAACCTATGTGGGTACCTAATTCCCATAAAAGAAAAATGTAGAGATTGGGTTTCCACTATAATGATGGAGACTTCCATCGCCAGGGGGCATATCAGGATGGACCTCCTTATGATGGCCAAAATCTAGCACCTCATTCACCATGTTTATAAGGGAGAAGAAAAGTATAGGATCATTCCCCCCTTCCACATATTATGGGGTAGGATAGAATCTCACATGGGAGGTTATGAATATCATAATATTTAGGATATTTATAATACCCATTTCAAACCATACATGCAATGCATCAATGGTGCAAGACCTGTTACATTGAGAAATCAATATATCAAGGATTATGTGATCCATTGTGAATATTTCTCTTTGAGAACATATGGACTAGTTCCAAAAGGGGACGTTATTGAAAATGGTGAGGCCAGTATTGAGGAATGAGATTAGATGATGTCACTCTGCGAGGGAGTTCATCCTACCTATATTAATGGGAACCTCATTTGAGAGTGGTATGCATTGTGCTGCTTCAGCCACCAATTCTTAAGTGTCCAATCAAAAAAATTTCACTTTGTTTATGTTAGATATAAGGATAACTTGATGGTAGTATACCAATTTTGGATAATTTTTTCTAGGGACAAGACTGCTTCATAGATACATCTTTCTCCCCATAACACTACAATCATCTTATCCTGAGGTTATGTAGATGTTTGGATTCACTCATATCCCAATGGAAGATTTTTCAATTTGGTAAGTGAGGATTTTGAATAACTAGGTTTTGAGCACCATCCCAAGCCTAGAAAGTAGCTGGATTCTAAATGGATGGAATATATAAAAGCACCTTATAAGGAATTCAAACACTTACAATTTCTAGAAGATGAACCTATTTACACAACTAAAAAAATGTAGTGATTGAGCATGAGATAGTTCTAGAGTTATTATTTTATATCGCACCTCAGTAGTGGGAAACTTGGAAGGTGTAGAGTTCAAAGGCCAAGCTTAGGGGGTTATTGTGTTACAAAAATGTACTTTGGGAATGTTTTTCTTATAACACCACCCCTCATGGTATCACCTTTGAAGACAGTCTTGAGGAGGATGGGGCCTTTATTCGAGACATTGACACAACATTGTTGAGTGTCAAGGGTCATTTATTTTTTATCCACTGTTTCACTAAATGGTTTCCCATGGAATTATTTAGATTACTGTGGATGAAAAAGTTTATCCCATTACCGAGGAAGCGTTAAGTTGGGGATCACTGTTGATTTTTTTAAGGTTCATAGTGTCATTTCAACTATATTGGAATATCTTATATGTTGAATTAGTGGGAGGTCACTGAATATCATACAAATCTTCCATCCCCTGAGTATACTCCCCATGATATGGACATGGGAGAGAAATTTGATGGTGATTGGGGAACCGATGATAAAGGGCCCCTAGGCCGACAGGCTCTGATGAGGTCAGTGATTTCTACTTCTAAAGAAACATTTTTTGCTTCATCACCTTATAGAGGTCCTTCCTCATTTGGGAGGAAGAAGAAAAGGATGTGATTTGTATTTCAAGGCCCTTATCCTCTAGAATCCTCATGTAAGTGTGGCATGTCACCCTCCATTTATCTTAGACCATTCTGGAATCACATTATAATTTTTCAAAAATGTGCAGGTCCCCATCACTCTCATATAGAAATGAATGTATCCAATTTTAAGGATACGGGTGACTATTTTCTTACCCAGTAAGACCCTTCTCTGTTAGACCTGACCTGTCAAAAAGAGGAGATGGTTCTGGTTCCCACTCAATAGTGCTTATCACCTGTTACAGACGTTTTAGTTATGGTACCATTTGATCAGGTGCGTGTGGACCCACTTTTCGAGGATACTAACATAGGTATCTATTCTGTTACCACATTATCCATAATGGAAGTGATTTTTGGATAAGTTTAATACTTATTAAATTCTGGAAACGTTGTTTTCATGTGTCATGTCGCTTGATATTATCTATTATTCCTGAAGTCATCAAAAGTGGCGAATGAAGCACATCTTCAGTAAAAGCTCTGGAGGTTCCACAAATTTGTTCTTTACAAGGAGTTTCATATTCACCATAGGATTAGGATGGGGTAGTGGATATCACAAGTGATGAAACCAATAATTTTATGTTTCTTACCTTGATCATATCTACCGATTACCAGGTGGTACTGCATTATTCATAATATAACTGATGTACCCCTGTAACCCTCACCGAATCATCTTCACCTTGAAGTTTAGAGTCTTTGGTACCTACTCCCCTGAGGGTACCTCTAATAGGTTCAACCAATATGGATGTCTTCTCTCATCTCCCATCATCTAAGACTGTAAAAAAATCGCTATATTGGAGTTACCTAGCCCCGAAATATGTTCCCATTCAAAAGATAAACCAATACCAATGCCTCAGGTCTACATTATATTAACTGTCAATGTGAAAATAAATGTGGAAGGAGGCCTATATTTTATTTTTAGAAAACTCATTAGAGGAGGTGAATGACTAGTTGGGTTATCTTCGATTCATGTTCCCCACCATTGGTTATAAAGGTCTTCATTATTCCGCTATTCATTCTTAGGTGAATGAGGTGATCTCTACGAGAGAACAAAAGAGGTCCCTAGAATTGAGGGTGGAAGCTAATGATTCTTCCTATTTTGTGAATTATAATTGTAAAGAATAAATTAATTAAGCTTCCAGACATGCGGTGGAGGTGGCTTCTCACCAAGATGCAGTCAATATTGGGAATATTGAGACCGACTGTCTCCTGTCTAGAATTAATCATCTTCAGTATAAAATCAACCATCTCCAAGAATAACTAACACAGTTTCAATATTATGTTATGATATTAGGGAAGAATATATTACAGCAGAAAGAACTCCTTTAAATATTGGAGAAATCCATGTCTGATGCCTTTTCTATAGAGGAGGAGTTGTAACATGCCATGGAGGAGGAGATTGAATCTATCTATCAACTACGCTAATCTATGGCTTCCCTAGAGTAGCGACTTTATGAAGTTAAGGACTCATCTAATCATATAATTTGATGGAAACATAATCTTAAAATATTTATTTGGATTATACATTAATAGCAGAGGCTCTGATATGTGTAGATCCCTCATTTTTCATTGTATCAATAAACATTTTTATAAGGTTTGTATGCATTTTCCAGTTTCCCTATTATTCTTGATGTGCATGAGTTTTCATTGATATGATATTACATTAATTGTCAATAATTTCCATCCTTTTCATAATATCAAGTAAACATGAATTCTTATAATTGAATGTTGAAATTCTAAAAGATTTTTCTTTAGAAATTCTTATCAAAGCCCACCAACATGATATTCCTTAGCGATAATTTATTCCAACTACCTTGAGATTATCTGATTTATTGAAGTATTGGTTAGGTAAGATATTCATGTACCATAGAGAGAGTTATGTTGTTTTTTAAAAATACAGTAGGCTTGGCTAGACTAGCTTGATTATGCTAAGGCCATCTATTGGGCCTTACAAGATTTTTTAGGCCAAACTGTTATAGTGATTTATTTTAATGTATTTTAGCTCAGACCTGATATTGATTTAGTTTAGGGTATTTTATCTTGTATGTAATATCTATTTAGTTTATTATCATTTAGTTCGGACAAGATATTTCTTTTAGTTTAGGGTCTAATAGCTTAGACCTAATATTGTTATAGTTTAGGGTCAGGTATCTAAGTCTTAATATTTCATTAGTTTTGGGTATTTTAGCTCAGACCTGATATTTATTTAGTTTTGGGTATTTTATATTTTATATGATATTGATTTAGTTTATGTTATTTTAGCTCATACCTAATATTACTTTATTTTAGATTCTTTTAGCTTGAATATGATATTTCTTTAGTTTAGGGTCTTTTGTCTCGAACATGGTATTTTTTTAGTTTAGGGTCTTTTAGCTCAAACATGATATTATGTTAGTTTAAGGTCTCTTAGATTGGACCTAATCAATGACCATGGGACATGGTGTAAACATGCCAGGAATGACCCAAAACACACTAAGGTGATGGGTTCTTCTATGGTGTTTCAAGGTCTCACAAAGATCAGAAATGCCTTTTTATAGAGTGGGGCATTTGGTTGAAGACCACGAGTGCATGTTCAAGAGTCATATTCATACATTCATAGTAAAGAAAAGTGTTCTTCAAGCCAAGTATCTTTTCTATAGGATATGAAATATTTATGGAGGTAATATCGGTTTGAGGGTGAAATACTATGGATGGTAGATCTACCTGTATAGTTGCAATAGGGTGATGTGAATCATAACTGAAAAGTTTGATTTTGTGAATATGATACAGGGAAGACACGCCAGGTATTTCCCATAACATTCAAACATTATAGGTTCCCCAACAGTGTTTTGAGAGATCACAAGGATTGAATCTCTTTTCTAGAAAGGAGGGGATGCCTTTAGTTGGTGGGTAAAGGACCTTTTGCGTCAGTATAATTTCCAAGAAAAATATGATCTCTACTCCTTTCCAAGGACCATGGAAGATTTTTGAAGACTCAAACTTCCAGATGATGAGGTTGGGTACATGGATGAAGGCTAACCATGAATGGTTCTAGAACCATAGGTCATTCCATCTCTTGATTATGGAGATCGATCCCTATACCCAATGGTTTTGAATCATGAGTTGTGGGACATCAAAGGATTGATAATGAAGTGTCACAATACAACCTTGAGAAAGGGTATGAAACCTATTGATGTAATGTCGAGGATGTCGAATTCACTTGGATAGCTTTGTGAGGGGATAGTAAGTCAGGACCCAAAGTGCTCAGGTCAAGAGAATGATTTAGGATAGTCATACTGGGAGAGGTTTTGATCACACTAGGGTGTTGAGTTCCAAAACAATGGTGTTAGGGCTCACAAGGATTTGAAAGTTATTTTTGAAGAGTGACTCATATGATTTATTTCCACTGTCACATATGCAGGATCCATGGGAATTCATTTATATCTAGTAAAATGGTCCCTTGAAGTCTGGTATCCTTTCAAGGGGCCATGGCAGGTTGTGGTGATCCGAGGAACCCAAACCATGAAGTGTGATTTATGGAAAGTGTAATATCCAATAAGGGTTTTAGTACCCTAAAATTTTTCAACCTCATAGTGAACATATTATTGTGGTGAGGAGATGTGACAAATCATAACTCTAAATTTTTCCTAAACAAGGGGTTCTAATGAGGGAATATTTACTTTTAATAGGTTTAATGAGTAGACCCTATGAGCTTTATGCCTTAATTATTTTCACCCTATTTTTTTCCTTAAAATTAAAGGTGAAGAGTTTAGTGAGAGAAGACATGTTTTTTTCTTAGAAAGGTCTTTTTTGGTTTTCATCTTGATAATATTTGTGTATCTTTAACTAGATGTTTACGGTCTTGTGATTTGGACCATTATAGTCTATAGTTTTAGGATATATATATTTTACCAATGGGCATGAAATTTATGGTCATGACTCACATGGACCCAATATGAGGGATGATACATAAGAGCTTAATTAGGATACCCATGGTCAGGTGTTCCCCACCATCCTTCCAAGAAGGAGATGAAGATATTTTAAATCATGGATTGAGGATCCTAGGTCATGAGTGATGATATGGGATAAGCATATCAGGAGTGGTTTAGAGCACACTAGGGTGTTGAGTTCTACTATAGCGGTGTCAGGTATCATAAGGATTGGGAAGTCCTTTTTGTAGAGTGACACATTTGGTTAACAGACATAGGTGCATATGTAGGAGCCAAAGGAATGCATACATAGTCAAGAAAAGGGCCACATGAAGCCGAGCCTCCTTTTAGGGGCCATGGAAGGTTGTGGTGATCCTAGGAACCTAAATCCTAAAGTTTGATTTATGGAAAGTGGATGATACAAGATGGGTTTTAGTATTCTAAAAGTTTTTCCATTACTTAGAGACCATTTTCTCATGGTGAGGAGATATGAAAAATCATTACTCAAAGATTTTCTTGAACCAGGGGGCCCAACGAGTGTAGGTTGACTTTTACTAGGGTTACTGAGCAGAGTATATGAGTTTTATGACTTATTTATTTTCCCCCTACTTTTTTCATAAACTATGGAGGTGAAGAATTTTGTAAATGAAGATTTTAGTTTAACTCAGGACACCCTTTATGTGTTTTCATCTTGAAAATTGTTTCGTCTCTTTCACTAATAGTTTATGGTCTTTCTATTTGGACCAATATAGGCTTGAGTTTTAGGTCGTACAACTTTGACCAAAGTGCATACAGTTTATGGTCATGACACACATGGACCTAATATGTTGGATGATACACCAGATCCAAATTAGTATACCTAGGGTTAGGATCACCCCATAAATATTTTAAGTGGGAGATGAAGATATTGTAAATAATGGATTGAGGATCTCAAGCCACGATTGATGATATGTGGCAGTCATACTGAGAGAGGTTTAGATCACACTGGGGTGTTTAGTTCTATCAAAACCTGTTAGGGATCACAAGTATTATAATGTCATTTTTTAAGATCTACTCATTTGGTTGATGACTATATGCATATATGAAGGAGCCACAAGAATGTATGCATTGTCAATAAAAGGTTCACTTGAAGGCAGGTATCTTTTCCATGGGTCATGAATGATTTTTGGTAATAGGATGTGCTCGAGGTATGAAGTATGGTTTATAGAATGAGGTGCTTTAAAATATGATGGATTCAACCCATACTATAGTTGACTAGGGAAAGTATCTTGTAGTCATTTGATAAGGAATGAAACATGGGTGATAGTTTTCATAGTTTATTATCATGTAGTAGGGACATATTTTCCTCTATGATGTTTAGCTTCATGTTATATGGATGTGTTCCATGTATTTTACTGACATGTGTTGAGGTCACTTTCCAAGGAGGTTAACATCATTCGATAAGGACGTTCTTATCATGTAGTTTTAATTTCATTCAACTAGGACAATTACCTTGCTGTTTAACATCATTCGGTAAGGATAAAAGAACTGATGTGAAAGACATGTTAATGATATACTATGATGGAAATAATCCCATTTCTTTATCAATTATTGTATCTAGGACCAAAATTGGGGATTCAAGCATCACTACATAGCCTGTGGTGGTAGTAATCAAGCCATATGTAGTTCTCGAGGGGATGTGCAGTTTAACTTCATGCAGTGAGGAAAAGTATGAATTGACATGAAATCATTGAAATGTTACCTCTAAGACCAGGGGTGGAAGTCTAGGAATCACTACATACCTCATGAAATTAAAAATCAAGCCACACTAAGTTGTTTAATAGGAATCACTCCATGTAGGTCCGACCCATATGTAAAGTTGGGAATTGTTTATATTGATTATTGTAATTGGATCTTGGATTGGAGATCCAGGCATCACTACATATCATTTGATGATATAAATTATTCCTCATGTAGTTCTTAAAAAACCGTGTAGCTTAATTTCATTCAGTAAGGAAGAAGATGGAGTGTCGTCAAAAAATTTAGATCTTGTGACTAGGCCTAAGGGTGGTAGTATGAGTACCTCTACGTACCTCGTGAAAATGATAATCAAGTAACACATATTTCTTGAGAATGAAACTCCTATGAAATTATGGCCTATACATATAGTGGTTTAATTTTTATATATTTCATGAATGGACCCAATACTAAAGATATGAGTGTCACTATATATCCCGTGATGTAAGTAATCAAGTCACATGTAGTTCATGGAGAGGGAGATTTGAAAGAATACCAACACAAAACTTAGTTTTCCACTCAGGTGATGTCTATAGGAGTGTGTAGCTTTATTTTTTGAAAGAGGGATTAACAATATAGTTTATCTTTTTATAGTGAGGACTAAAGGTATTCCTTATAAGGTCTTCAATTTAGGAAAAAGATGATCATGTGGAAAACTTTTTTTCCTTGTTCATATAGGGAAGTGCTTATCAGAAATTCTAAGACCATGTGAAATCTTCTCAATGTGAGAAACAAGGAACAACATAGGTTCCTCTCACTATGAAAAGGAATTTAAGAGTATGATAGGGTCGTTTTTCATCATGTGGCATATAGACCAAGATATAGGATTGAGGCATCACTACATATCTCATTGGAATGGGAATAAATACATACATAGTTCTAGAAATATCGCACAATTTACTGTCATGTGTAAAGGACATTTTCAATGAATTTTAATGTCATGTGGTAAGGAAATTGATCACCCAACATAAAAAGAAAAAAATACTATACATCCATATAGTTTAAATTCATATAGAAAGAAAGTATATGAATATTTTAATATAATGTGTTAAGGACATGGATCACACAACATGAAATGAAATGAATACTATGGATCTGTGCAGTTTAACTTCATTCAGAAAGGATGTATATGAATATTTTAACATCATGCATTTAGGATTATCTGGTATAGTTTAATGTCACATAACCAGGAAGAATGGAAGTACTTGAAAAAATATGGATTCCCCTGTGATGGAAGCTTATGCAAAGTGTTTCTTGAGAAACCCCACATTAGTGGGGGGAGTGAAACCCTCCCCATCCATCTTAGATAATAAATAATCCACATTTTTACAGACCTTATGTATGATGTAAGGCCCCTCCCTCTTGGTTTCCAGCCTCAGCGGCTTCTGCCTGTTATCATTGGGATTCTAAGTACTGATACCAGTTATCCTTAGAGGAATGAGTAGAGGTGAAACACTTTATTTAAGGCCCATGAAATTAGATTCTGATTGAATTCAAGGTTGTGCAGTGTGCACAAACTTTTATTATCAAGCCTATAATTCATTCAGTATCTTTTTTAATTTCTCATCATCTGAGAGTTGTCCAAAAATGGCTATTTAGAGTGAGGGAAGCTAGAATTCTATGGGTAATACTTCCATGGTCCCATAAACTAGTAAGTATGGAGTTTCTTGTGTAGTAGTACGTGTGGTGGTATGGTAGGCCCATGGATAATAGAGGAGTTTATTTGGAAAAGAATAATTATCCTTATTCACCATCTTCTGAAGTATATTCAATAGAGTCTTTTTAAAGGACTCTATTTATCTATTTTCCACTATATGATAGTGATATGAGTGATTGGACTTAATGTTGTACTCCTGGTATAGTTTCATTAACTATGTAGAATAAAATTTGGTGTCATTATCCATCAATATTGTGTGAGGGACCCCAAACTTAATAATGATGTGGGACTTTATGAAGTTGATGATGTTCTTCATCCCTACTTCATTGAGGGGTATTTTCTTATACCATTTGGAGAATATGTTAGTTGTTTTATTGATTTACATTAATTTCTTGGATGTGGCTGGAGGATATGGCCCCACTATATCCATCCCCAAAATGGAAAATTATTAGGAATATATAGGTATATGTAGCAATTCCTGAGGTTGATGGATGACGTTTTCATTGATTTAGAACACCTGAAATTTCTTGGTGACTTCTACATAATCTTGTATCCTGGAATTCCAGTAATATCCCAACCTCCATATTTGGGGGGAGAATTTGGTCCTAGATTGATGGGATCCACAATATCCCACATATACATCCTCAATAATGGAAAAATATCTATTTTTGATATGCTCATTTAAACCATACTACATATTGAATTTTGATACACAACACTGAGTCTATTACCTTCCTGATTGGTCTATTGGGAGAGTTCCATTTTAGAGATAACCGATTATTTGCTCCATCAATAAAGAGGTAGTCATTGGTTCATCCAATTTTGAGACACTATGGCCTTGATTAATTTCTTCCATATTTCATACATTGATCGATGAGACCATTCTTAGATATGTGATATGGAATATTGCTACTTCCTGACCAGGATCAACCAACACAGTGGTTGCACTAGATAATTCATTGGTGCAATCATTCTGTAATTAGGGAACATGATGAAATATTGGATCAAAAGGGAAATCTTCCATCAGTCCCCTGACATAACCAGTGAGAGGGTCTATTTCATCCTTTTTGATATCATATTCACTATTGATCTGCGTTATCACTAATTATGAATCCCATTTGATATTTAGGTAGGATATGTGTAGCTATAGGGATAGTTACAATCTAGAAATGAGGTCTTGGTATTCTTTCTTGTTATTTGTGAGTTCTTCATATAGTGAGAAAGAGTAGGTAAAAACATCTTTTTTTGGAGGGACAAATTAAACCCCTAATCCAACCCAATTGATCTTTGAGTTTTCTATTCTTTTTTCAACATGACATCAAGAGGTGACATCAAAATACATCTCCCATGTTTGGGGAGTGTCATGGGTATAAAATACCTCCTCACATGGAAGATCAGTGTCCACTGGTGTATTTTTTGGGGTAGGATTTGCTATAATAAAATCCTCTAAGGAATTCCCTTTCATAAACTTATGTGATACGAACTAAATGTCTTATTGATGAAGAATGACCACCAATCGAGCCAGGTTCCTAGTAAACATGGGATGACTAAGGATGTAATTTAGTGGATCTATATGAGAGAACAAATGTACTTTTTGGTTCTTTAATTAATGACTTAGATTTTTCAGTGTGAAGATGAGTCCAAGGATGCTCTTCTGGAAATTGGAGTATCAATCCTTAGTACCTAGCATCATTCAGATGAGGTAGAATAGAATTTTATCACTCCATGCATCATTTTCATATTCAATGACTGTGCTGAGTGAGCTTTACACGGAAAACACATATAATAAAAGTGGAATCCCTTCCATTGGAGGCATCATGAGTGGTGGGTGCAGCAAGTACTAATTGATATTTTTAATGGTTTTTTGGTAGTCATCATCACATTGATAATATATTCCATTCTTCATTAGATGGGTGGCGGGGATAGGTTATCTAGCCATGTTTTCTATGAATTGATGAATGTAGGTGTGGTACCCTTGGATCCACCTCAGTTCTTTGAGATTTATGGGGGGGGGGGTCAAATTTCTAACATAGATCTAGTCTTCTATGGGTCAACCTCGATGTCGCAATGGAATAATAAAAAGCCAATAAACATCTCTGATGTTACCCCAAAAGTATATTTTAGATTATTCATCTTTAGATTGTTCCATCACAGCTTATCAAAGACTATTTGAAGGTCCATGAATTCATCACATTGCTGTTGGGATTTGGACACTAGGTCATTGACATAATAGTCAACTATCTTTCCCAGGAACATCTTAAAGATATTATGCATGGAACATTGGTTAGTGGTTTCAACATTATTAAATACAAATGTAATAACATGATAGAAAAATATCCCCTAAGGTTCTTTAGAGGAAGTGGCTTCTTCATCTTTGGGGACCATCTTTATTTGATTGTTCACTAAGTACACATCCATGAAGAAAAGGTCTTTGAAGCCAGTAGTTGCATCGATCAATAATTTATGATCGACAATGGAATGTTGTCATTGGGAAATATTGATTATGGTATCTATAATCAATGTATAACCTAATCATCCTATTCTTATTCTTGATGATGATGATTTTTGGTGAACCATATTGGGAATTTCAATTCTTAGAAAATGTTTTCTTTGATCTACTTGTTATCTTCCACCTCTATATTGATAGAATGATAGGGGTGAATCCTCCTGGGTACCTACGTGAAGCATCAATTCTCATTAGGTAGTCCGATATGGTGTGTGGACCCATATAGATTCTATTTAGGCATTTTATATGTTTACAAGCAAACACATTTCGAGTATTCTTAAAAAATTTGAGGTATATCTTTTTCTCTTTGAGGTGCATTAAGGAACTAATTAGAGTAGGACACATTTCATCTTCTATTCTTAGATTTATATTCATGAGTTTATCGATGGATGTGGATACAACTTCCTCAAATGTTGGAGGTGATTTACTGAGGTTATCCTCATATTATCTAATCTCTGAATCTAGGGAGATATTTTAATATGGATTTGTAAATCAAGGGGAATCTCTTTCACTATCGGGGTGAGAGAGTCCATGAGAAGAGACATTATCACCCCCTTCTGCCTACCTTGTTTCAGAGAGATTACAGAGCTGGTTTCGTTTTATGATGTCATTGGGGAAAGAAGGATCTTGGACCTCTAGAGTCATGTCTATCACCTCAACCAAATTTACGTGGAGCATATAGTCACTGTCGATCATACTCAATGGATTCACATGGGCAGTCCCCATGCCATTTGGGGTTGCAACCTATGTATCATCATCCACCATTGGTTGTTTTCCTTCCTTTTTATATAAATATTATTTAGTATATGAGGCTCTACAAGTCTTGAATGGGGCACTTCCACTATGAATTATTCTAAAATTTCCATCAATGGGAGTACTTAAAACACTGATGGAATGTTGAAGGTACTGCCAGGGGACTATGGAGATAGGGCCTTCAAAGAAGGACATTGTATGAAATGTCTTATTAGATAACCATAAACTCAGTGTTAGATGTGAGTTCCCCTAACTAAGATTTGAGTTCTATATTCCCAAGATGTTTTTGTGTGCACTTATCATACACTTGAATGGTTATCTTTGTGTGGGATAAATCCCCATCACTATATCCTAAACGTTGTTGGATTCAGATAGGTATGAGGTTGATCTCAAAACCATTATCAATCAAAGACCCCTTTACATTGAAATTATTGATTCTTCCAAAAACATATAGGGGCATGATGTTACGTTAGATGACCTCTTCCTAATCCTAGTTAGTAATCAAGATGGATACATGGAAATATGATGACATGGTCTTCGCTCGATAAACATAAAATTTGACGAATTGTGTCTCGATCTACTGTGGGATTTAAAGGTCTTCAACAAGTGCCTCGCTGAGTTCTTTTTAATGAAGGAGAACATCAAGTATTGAGAGATCACCTGGGAAAATACCTACTATTTTAGAATGCAGTTATTTTTTGATAGAGGTCAATGCTTCATGATTTAGTGTTTCTCTTTGATATGTGGCTCATGAGCCAAGGAATTTCATGTTGATGATTCTAGTGCTTTTGCAAAGTTCTTGGGAGAATATGATTCTAGTGGAATAAGTCATTCCATCCTTCCCAATTTCCTGGGTTTATTAGATTTCCAGACCCCCACTAGGTGTCCATGTAAGACAATTGGGTGAAAACAACTTTTGGAAAGTTTTGAGGAACCTCTATACCTTTTATGGGTTCACCAGAGTATTTTACTATGGGTCTCAACTAAATATATGATTTCTATGGGTACATGACCGAAATATTGGGTTCGACCATGTCCATGATGTCCCATGTATCCTCTGTCCCTACACATGTAGCCTCTTATTACCTGGTTATATGTAGGGAACTCATATTCTGAGGAATATTCATCATTAGATATGGGGTCTTCCAAGTGTGTCACATTGATTGAACCAATGATTAACTCTTCATCTAATGATGATTACATTTGTTTAGGTGGTTCCTGTGTTTCAGATGTTGTAGGGAAGAAATTCTCAAGAGTAATAGATTACATTGGATTAGAATATTACTCCTCCTTTTATGTTTCTTTCTTATTATAGTGTTTATTACCACCTCTGTGTGGTGTATTTGATGAGCTTGGTCAACTATTTTTCAAGTCATCCAATTGTTTAACTTTCACTCATGCATGGCAGAACCTTCTTCCAATCAATCTCTTCTTCTGACTGGGTAATGGTTATGAAAGCCACCTACTCTGAGGAGTTATCTATCATCACTTATTCATAATTGAGCATACCATGAAGGACATAATTTAATATGACACAATCATAGATATTACAAACTTTCCTTGTAAATAAAGGGTAGTAGTTGGGATGGTCACTGAGGTTTGACATCCTCATGCCTCCTAGGATGCGGTAGAGTGAGTAGGTTTTCATCCATGGCTACCAAGAAATAACCAAGGACTTTTACATTTTAGAAAGATTATTCTTTATTCAACTGTTCCAAAAATTCAGGGTGACCATGATTTATCTATGATTCTAGATGAGGGAAATTATGTGGTTTTTACCACCTGATAGGAGGAGTTGGATGGTTTGGGACCTACTGAGGTGCTTGGATAGGAACCACTTTCGGCTTGAAAGTTACATCCACAACTTGTTCTTTACCTATCCTTTTCCCATGTCTTGGGGGCATGAGTCAAGGCTTGGATTGGGTTTGCTAAATGGCGTCTTCGAGAAATTTTTTTCCATTTCTGAGAACTAATAGAACCCACCTAGATACATCATCAGGATTAGAGGTGTCTACAACTCATCTAAATGATTTTAAACACCTAGTTCCAATTTTTTCTCTTAAGAGAGAGGGATGTTGTGTTAGTAGGTTAATCCTTTCCATATCATTAGTAAGTTAGACACCCTCTATTTTTCATATTTCTTAAAGTTTGTTAGGTTGAAAACTGTTTTCTTCCATAGTGTAGAACTGATTTGATAAAGGAAGTGACAAGAAATGTCTTCCCATCTGGCAAGAAATCCTACTAGCAGACTACTATACCCAACAAAGACTTTCCCTATCTGAGTCTGTACAAAATATCTCAGATTTGTTGTCTCCTATTGATATTGAGGGCCCATCATTGGCACACTTTGGGATACGAATCATGTGAAATTATATTCGAGGTCTCCCAGACAGTAAATGGTATAAAATGTAGGATTTATAAAATTTGATGGGGGCATAGTTCCATCCACCCATTCAGGATATGGATTTCTTTAAGGGTACACATGTGTGCATTTACCTTCTGTGGATTCCATTCACGAATCCAGGGACTCAATGGAATTAAGAATCCATGGGGGGGGGGGACTACTTTCTATTCTATATCCAATCTTCAAGGATTGAGAGTGGTTTTATGAGGTGGCCCCACCTTTATCTCTGATTGATTTTCGATTCACCCCATGATCGAATGATTTCATAGATGAGGAAGAGGATTTCTATGCAATGGAGGGAATTCATGATAATTTTCATCTTCCTCATTTATATAGACTGGATGCTTGGATTTTGATCCAGTTTGATGCTCAGATATATCTTTTTATGGACGATCAGCTATAGGAGGGAGAATATTTTTCTTTTCTTATAGATGATACTTGATGAGAATATTTCCCTTGAGGAGCTCTTCATTGAGCTATCTAAGAGATGGTATCTCACACTCATATTCTGATAACTATTACTTCATGGAAGGAATCTCAACTATTTGGGTTGGTGATCAGGTTGTATCCATACCTTTCCCTTTTGAAATGTTTTTATGGGGAGGTGGCAACGTGATATTCGAAGGTGCCACGTTTTGGAGCCTTCTCTGATTCCTGGTGCTTTCAGCCTCATTTGGTGCATCCAAAACACCCTTCTCTTGGGGTATGTTTTCTGTGTCGTGGCAATCTACTTTTTTTCTTGATCCAAAATGTCTTCCATGTTGACAATGACAAAATTCATAGAGGTATATCAAGAAATAGGGGGTTTTCCATTACATTTGACGCAATAATATGATTCTTCACTATCTTCATCGTGGTTTTTATTTGACCATTGGCCATATTGGGCCTCCTTGGCTTGCGACCCCAATGGGGTTTGATTTCTTTATCTATACATTTCTACATACTTGGTCTATTAATAGTAATCTAAAGATAGATTTTGGTCATGATTTCTGAATTTTTGCGGACTAGAAAAGGTTTGTCTTGAAGTGGGAGGAATAGGTGGGATGGTAACTATTGATTTTTTCCTCCTAACATAGAGAAGAATGACTCTCCATGTAGAGATGATGATGATGAAAATTCCCCCATCCCTGTAGGATGGGGGAAATTTTGGGCTGAAATTCGCCTTGATTGTTCCTATTGTTGAGGATCCGATGCTTATAGTCGGAGATTTGATGACTTCTAGGATGGATATAAAGATATAAATTCCACAACCTAGAAGAATGTGGTTGATTTGGAATAACTATTGATGTCCCTAGGGTTATCTTAGGGGATAATGAACTTTTTGATGGAGATTGAGATATAATTACCCCTAGCCCAGTGGGTTGGGGTTTGTTCACAAATGATACTAATGTGTCCCAAATCCTCTCAGGAATTAATGATCTCATAGGAAGAGGTTGTGATAGATATTCCCCCAGCCCAATGATCTAGGTATGTTCCTAGATGGATGATATAGAGGCTACTAATTCAGTCCATTTGATGTGGTGAACCTATGCACGTATAGAAGATAGGTACGATGTAATCCTTTTATGGGAACCATTCTTCACAGGAAGTTGTACGGATGATCACAACTTTGGTATCCATGTATGAAACAAATTACTATTGATTTGAGTGTCCAAGTTTGAAATCTTGTTGGCTATCCTCTCTCTATGTTCATGATTTTCGAGCACAATTGATGTATGATAATTACTTTATAGTGAAAAATTGGCCTAAGCATTGTTAGGTCCCCTGATTTCACTAGAGTCCATGACAATAAAAAATGCCTTATATGAGGTTTTCTGTTATTCTTGGGGTGAGGAAAAGTTTAATTCTCTATATTGTCCCTATCCTTTAATAAAGATTCTTGAAATTTCTTCAAAGACCAGTTACATAATAGTTGTGATGAAATGGTGGCATGTATGTTGCATATTTTCACTGTGATTTTCTGGTTTTGGATCTCGGTCCATGGAGATAGCATCCATGTATTGATGAAAATAGAGCATATTGATGGTTTGAAGGTGAAACTCATATACTGGATAAGGGATGTGTCTATCCTTCTACCATTTATGAGTAGACAACACATTTTGGTGTATATAAGGAATGGAATCCTTATATATCTCATCTAGGATATCATTTTCAGAAGTAGTGACGTGTTAGAACATGATGGAGAGGTTTCTTCTGGCTAACTCACTCAAAAGGTTGATGTCAATATACTCTTCATCATACTTACACACCTCCATTCATTCAGATCATAGACGTTGATTCTATAGGATTCATATTGAAAATAGTGGAGTGATGCTGGAAGTTGATAGGGAGCATTACAACATTGACCCTAATGTTTTGATCACCTATTTATACGAAGGTGTTGGAGTTTGGGAAAACATTATATACATAGTTGTTTGGGAAAGGGGATGATTTATTTATCCTTGGAAGATATCACCATGAGTAGGTTGACCATGGTGGATGTGCGGAGTAGAGTCCTTGTTATCCAACTCCACACTACCACGAGGAGGAATATCGTGGTAATGAATGTATTCTAATTTAGGGGAAGTGTTGACAGACCCTTGTGGTGTTGAGAATGTGTCTCAAACAACATCAAAGAAACTAGCATTGAGAAGATAATAAATATGGGTCATTTTCTACATCATGGTTAGAATTTGATGACATTCCTTTTGGGATTGTGCAGGGATATGATCTTGTTGTATAGAAGTTGCTTGAAGTTTCTTATAACTGTTTGATGTTGTGGGAGTATGATCCCACTACAGATAAGCTACCAGAATACATTGATGATATATCTCATTATTGAAATGAATATGCACTTTTCCCAATGAATGTTGCATTCTCACTTGGTGATCCTTGATCAGGATGTGATTATGAGCTCAAGACCTAGCATTTGGGATATACTGCAAGTCGTTTTTGGAAGGGATATGAGCCTACCCATGACATGAGCTGCTCTCACCTAGAGAGCTCAAGTTAGAACAAGAATATAAACCTGATCCGAATATGAGTTACCCACTAGAATATGATTGAGGTCCTTTAGAATGGGAAAAATGATATGAGCATCCTCTTATATTGCCTTGGAATGATGCACGTGTAGTCATTCATCGACATAAGTAAGAATATGTACCTAGCTTCCATGATCTACTGGAATATTCCAGAAAGATTCACTAATATAAATATGGGAATGTTCTAAGGCTTGTTCCATTATCACTTGGTTATCCCCAGCGAAAATGGAGATATACGCCTAATCTTTGTCCTTTGGTGTATGCATATGAACTTCTTCGATATGAATATGAGCATTTCTTGAGGCTTGTTCCCTTCTCACTTGGTGATCCTCAACCAGAATTGGAATATGAGCATGATCCTAGGACTTTGGAATATGATATAATACTTTTTTGATAGGCATGTTCCCATATCCTAATTCATGTGATGATCACTCCTAGTGAGTCTCGGTAGGAACATGAATATGAGATCAGTCTAATGCCTCACCCTTTATTGGAATATGCTGATAATCCTCCTATATAGGAGAAAGAATGTGAGCTTACTCTAATACTACCACTTGTTTTCAATGACCAGAGTGTTGTTATATCCTAGAAATAGGGATAGTAATATGTGCAATCCCTTTATTTGCAATAGTGACAGAATATGCCGGACGTGTTCTTAAACTGTTGCTAAAATATATTTTCATTTTAGCACAATGTGTGAAGGGATATAAGCCTACAATTTTTTTCTCCATTATACAATTGAAGATGTCCCTGATTGAAGTTGGAATATTATCCCACTTATTTCCACCATGTGCTATTAGAATATTCCAATGGACTTATTACATGGAGGTAGGGATATGCACCTCCGCATGCATGTTGTGGGAACATGACCATAGACTTGTTCCGAGTGACCAGGGGAATGAGACTTCATTCATTTACCTTTCAGAATATACCTGTGAGAATCATCAGCATGAGTGCAGATATGGGTCCTCTCTTAGATATCTAGTACGTTACTCCCCTAATAAGCTTTCCTTATTTCCCATTCATGGGCTTCATAGGAGGAAGTGTTTTGGGTGGTACCCGCAAGAGGGGATTTGTGGGTACTAGTGGGACGATGTTGGCGATGATGGATAGAAGGGTACCTCTTGGGTGGACTTTGAATTGGAAGGGAGATATATTTGGCTTCTTGGTCCACTTTAATTAGATATTGAATTTAAAAAGAATCATTCTATGGGGATATAATCCTAATGCTATTGGTTTTTTCAATGAGGGCACTTGTCTTAGTTGAATGTTTCCATGGGCGATGCTGAATTGTCATTTTTCATGCTCTGAGAACATCGAAGGAATCTTCTAGTGTTTGGATTATACCATGTCAGTTGTATTAATATACTATATTGTTATCCACATACCATAGAAGTGGTTGACAAGATGATATTGTTTTGTGATCCGCAGGGGTTTCAGCCATAGATGATTTACCAGAGCCAGCACTAGATAAAGAAGTAATTATCATAGATTAGGATAAAGGTGTTGAGAATAGTATCTATAGCCACATAGGAAAAAAGGGACAAGGTTACCGATTAGTGTAATATCATAGCCATGATGTTCTCAATCAGATATTCATGGTTAACAAAATTATTCTATTATTTTTGATATGGACATTCTACTCGTTTGAACGTTTCAAAACTAGGATGTACTTATTTTGGGAGAACTCTGGTTATAGAGGATTATCAATTGCATCACTCTGGTCTTACTACATTATTTTTATAGGGTATTCAAAATAAAGTGGCCTGATGCATGATTGACCAATCATTCGGTTTCTTGAGATATTCATGTTGATTTCACCAATTTTTTTTGTGTGGGTGTGAAAAAAATGGCATGAAGAATAATAAAAAATCATTTATTATTTTAGAGATTCATGTTAGGTCCACCATTTCCGTTTTGCATAGGGTGTTCAAATGAAATGGACCAATGGATAATAACCAATCGTTTGTTATTTTAGAGATTCACTTTGGGTCCACTATTTCTGTTTCAAAGGATAAGAGATGACCAGGGAAACCCAGGATGAGGAGGGATCAGTTGGGATAAATGGTTGAATGTGGGGGATTTTACCGCTGGAAAAATCATTAACATAAAATAATTTTATTTCTTTATGGAAATTCCCAATGGTTCCCTCATACATAAATGGGTTTGAACCTACTTTCCAAAGGTAGGAGGTCAACTGAGGGTTGAGACCCGATGAAACTTAGGGACTCGAATTTGTCTAGAGGATGGGAGGTTGGGATCATTGCACCCTTATGGTGGATTTTTTTGCATACGTTAGGACTTTATTATAGATTAAAGATATGTTTGTGAATCTCTTCCTAATTTCGATACGAGACTAGTTACCCTAAAAACCGATTGTAGAATAATTTTCCTTATAAGAAAAAGAATGAGAATCTCATTGATGAACATAAGAAAGGGGTATCTCAATAGTGAATCCCAATATATATATATATCATAGTTTCTCCATCCATTTCCAAGTAATGGGTAGCTACTTTATATGCTGAAGTAATAAAACTATGTACTTTAGAATTTACTGTAATGCATAGAGGCAATTAATATTCGGAGGAGGGGATTGAGCCATTATGAGGCATCCTATGCATCCTGGTTATTGTATAAATATAAATGACATAGTTTATAAAACATGTGTAGTTTAAATTCATGCAAAGAGGACATATGTTTGGGTGCTGAGGGACCTAATTCCTTAGCTCAAGTCTTGCAGAGACGTCCTGCATATCCTGGTTATAGAAAGAACCAGATTTATCATAGTTTGATCATTCCCTTGGGACTGACCCCAAGGTAGATACCCTTATACGAGGGGAGTTTATATAATTCCACTAATTAGGGATTACATGCAGAGATTTACTTGGTTGAAGGATATTTATGATAACAATAAGTTCTTCATTGCATATCCATAATCTCACGTGATCTATGGTTAATATGATAAACAAGGGATGACAAGTGATCATACATATGACAAATGTGTGTAAATACTTATGTATTGGGACCACTACAAGGATGTTTTAACATTAAGATCCACCCTTAAAAAGGTATCCTATGAATCCAAATTATGGTAGGAATCAGATTCATCACAGTTCGGTTGATTTCTCAATCCTCTGAGGGATGAGGTAGAGTGGTTAGCCCATGGTAACTTTTGGGTATCTATGGTCAAAATTTTAGAGAAATAGGGATTAAATAAAATGGTTTTATTATTTGAGCTATGGACTTAGGAGATAATCCTACATATATGGGTTATTATAAGAATTTGATTTCTCATAGTTTATGAGGTTTTCAGTCCACTAGTGGATGAGGAAAGATGATCATCCCATGGGAAAGATTAGGTCCTAATGGTTGAAATGGCAGAGACATGGAGTGACTTACTCTGATCTGGATGCCCAGTTATGTTCAGAATCTATCCACAGAAATCCATCCTACATATCCTAGTTAAGGAAGGAATTAGAGTCATCATAGTTACCTTGAAATGGGGGTTTATTATTAGGTTGTGATTTTCCATCATGGAGTCTTATAATGAAAATGATATGATTATTGAAGCTCCATAATCCCATGTGATCTATGATCAGTGTGAGAAAAAAGGGATGAAAAATTATTAGTCTCATTTCTTAAAGATGTGGGTTTTATGTGGTGATATAACTATTGAGGTGTTTTAATATGGATATCGGGCCTCATGGAGGTGTCCTACATATCCCGGTTATGATAGGAATTAGATTTGTTGTTGATACCTTGATTGGGGATTACACTCTGACATTGCCCAATATTCATTAGGGTTTATGGTAGAAATGATATGATCATTGTATATCCCAAAGACCACATGATCTATGATTATTGTGAGAAATAAGGGAAAACCAATAATCTATGTCATTGCTCAAAGATACATGACTTACATTTTGGGAATATCCTTTGAATGGTTGATATGTATCTCGGGCCTTGGGGAGGATTCTTACATAACCTAGTTACTTTAGGAATCAATGTTCTCATATTTAATTTGTCATGGATTACACTCTAACATTTCCATTGTATTTGGGGCTTACACCCGGAGGTTTCCCTTAAATTTGGGGATTATAAACTGAGGTTATCCTATTAGGTTATTACACACTAACATTTCCCTTTGGTTTATGATTACACAACAAGGGTAAGAAAGTAATCAAGATCTGGGATTCCCTATTGACTTGGAAAATGTTCCCACATATCATGTGTTTATTGTTTCTTCAAGATGTCTTAGATATCTACCTGATATGTTGGAGAATGTCTTCCCGGCATGTTAAAAGGAAATCATGTAATCCAGTTGAATTTTCCAAGGGACTTCACATATCTTGGATGCAATGTCTAATGGGTTGTCACATAAATAGGGTTGGATTTTATGTATAACGTCATTAAACCTAGATGGTTTGTCTTGGAAGCCATTGCATGACTTGGATAAGTTGTCTAGAGGGTGTTACATGATCCAACTGACTTACCCTGATGTCTTCATGAGAGCTGGTTGAAAAAAATGGAGGGTGTCTCAAGGGTTAATGTGATATGTCTCATAGGGTGTTACATGTCCTATATAACATGTTGGTTGGGTATTGTGAGAGATGGGTAACTTGATCGGAGGTCACCACAAGAGCAATTTGACACGATCAGAGGGTGTCATGAGAGCCAGTTAACTTGAACGGGTACTACCGTGATACTTGGATGACATGAGTGGGTTCTATTATATGAATCAGGAAATCTATATGAAGAACACTAAAAGTATGGGCTGACATGCCTAGAGGGATTTTTGAGTCTCCAGTGGCATGACTGAGAGATTACATGTGACTTTTCTTGACATGTATAGATGAATTTTCATGATCCAAGTGGTATGCCCATGGGGTGTCGCGATACCAGGGTGACATACCCTGATACTATCACATGTCCTGGGTGCTTCACATTACGTGCATTAGGATTAATATATATATATATATATATATATATTCTCCTGAGTCTACCCATTTATTAGTCTTAGTTCCATCCTTTATGTTGTTAATATCTTAGATTTGTTTAGTGTTAGCTTGTTTTAACTCTCACATGATCTAGAAGGTGTGTGAGATTTCCTTTGTATTCCCTGCTAGATATCCTTCCTATGATATATGATGATCATGAAAAGTATTTATGCATGTCACATGATTATTCCTATGGTACTCTAGACCTTTACCTGATGAGAAACTTGATGGTCATGAGATCCACCACTTTGAGAAATCTACTCTAGCACCAGTGCGAGGTTCTAAGAGTTCATCTATTCACCAATAGTGGTGTCATTCATCCTCATGGTTAGTCATGAATTTTTAATTCTATGTTTGGGGATCTATAGGACTCCCTAAAGTAGTTGTTTGTCAGTGTTCACAACATATCTCACATGAATCCAGGCTGGAGTCGGCAAAGGGATCGAGCTCCATGTGTCTTTGTGAGCCTCTATAATAGATCGCTATGAGAGAGTCCCTTGATTTTTAGGGACAATGAGTCCCTCCCGTAAACATTTCCTTTATTAGATTATTTATAATTTATTGGTACTTGTTGAATCATGCAAGATATGCCAATGGAATTCCTTATTTTTATATTGAGAGGTTTGAAAGCCTTTGCGAGATTAGGGAACATGTTGGAAGACCTTCACAAGATCTTGGGTGACTTTTCTGGGAATTCAATGAGATAAGGATTATTTGTCAAGGGGATTTTTTTTGGGATTAGGATGACTTATCTAATAGTCTCATGAAACCATTCTACAGATTTCCTTAATGTGTCTCAAGGGTTTTACGGCCGTGAGAGGCTTCCGACGAGTCTCTTTTTTATTTCATTTATTTTTTTAGAAAAGTCCAGGGTCATGAAAGATTACATGAGTAATGTCAACGGAAATTATTATACCTCTTGGGGATATATATCATGACCAATAATGGTCTTGTAGTGATGCACAAAAATGTTGTGGAAAAATCCATTCATTTTTTCCTCATGGAGCCAAAGGAGAGCATGAGGCTAACTTGACATGCCTGAGGCACTTCATCTGACTTTTATGACCACAAGAGGCTTCTACCTCCTCCCATTTGATTTCCTTTGTTTTATTTTACAAATTATTTGGGGTATCATTAGTTTGATTGGATGTTTTAAATGAAAATCATCCTTCCCTTCAGTGATGCATCACATGATCTTTAAGATTTCAAGATGTAGATAACCAAAGTTTGACGTACATGGACATTACATTAATTTTTCGAAATACTTAATACATAACAAAAACCAACACTCAAGGACCATAATAGTTTAGTGTCTTTGGAAACTCAGAACATAATATTCTAATCATGGTGAAAGATCTTCAACATCTCCCATAAAGATCGTCCCCTTTTGTTTTCTTACCTAAAATAATTATTTATATCCTAGAGAAAAGAAAACATATAAAGGGTGAGCTCAAATGCTCAGTAAGGGTAAGCATAGTGAAAATAAAACAAACCATATACATTTGAACTTAAAAACATGAACATAATGCTTAAACATAAAAATCGTGATTGGGGAAATAAATCTTCGCAATACGTAAGACATAAATCATAAAGGAACATTAGTCACGATAAAATAGAATGGGAATAAAACATGTAATTGTGGAAACCATTAAACACATGTTATGATTTCTATAGTTGCTAAGGCATTGCTGCCAAGACCATCATAGTAGACAAAGTCTATTACTGAACTGGGTTTACATACCATTCCATCCTTGTAATACTGAACTGGTTTCACTTTCCATTTAAGCCATGTCTATCTCATGAGATATAAATATTTACCCAATTCATTGGAGGGAGATATAGGTCCCAACAATCTCATAATGGAATCATTCTTACTTGTGCCACAAAATAAACATAAATCATTCACCATAACCCAAAGAATAAAATGGGTTTCATAAACAACATCCCATCATAATGTAATCCATATAAAACAAATGGATATCATTTCATTATAAGAACAATAAAACGATGTAAATAATAGAGAAATTATACTTGAAACATAATCATACTAAATAATGTCATCTTAGATGGAATATAGTTTTGACAAAACACTTGAAATGAATTCTTAAAGAAAATATCCTTTCTTCTTCAAAAAAATTTTCTTTTCACAAAATGCCATTCATTGTTAAAATAAAAGGATTTTGTTGAAAATAATCATGAAATATTATAGAGTAAGCTTCATTAAAATAAGGCATTATGAATCCATAAAAATCCAATCATATCGTATAAGTTAAAGAAACATTCTCCTCGTACTTTTTCCGGAAAAGTAAAAAAGTTCCCCGTATGGTAAAAAAAGAAAGACTCCTTTCCTGGCACACTGTAAAAGTAAAAGAGGGGTAAAAATGAATCTAAAAAGACATGGAAAAATATTTAACACTTTATGAAAAACATTTTTATGGACATGGATTAAAAATATAACCCTAGTAAATACTTACGTATAAGCAATCTCAGATAAAAATTAGATTTGAAAAAATATCCCTTACCTTATGTAAAATTTCTCCCATATGTGTCCGAGATTCTTGTATAGTGGGTTTATACATATTATTAACTTGTAATAGAACCATAATAATATTTATGATATCATATATGATTCACATACGACTTTATATTACCCGTTCATTTTTCAATTCCATGTAAATGCATCGTTTTGGGTAAAATCATTTCATTTTTCGTACGTGTTTTGACTTGTAATTATTCATATGATTAATTAGATCATGATTAATTACTTATAGAATGTAAAACATGATTTATATATAATATATATTCATAATATAAATATATATAATAGATCGATAAATGGAATGAAATACACCGTTCATTGAGACGGTAGACCGTACGTACGCATGAACGCTATTTTCGTTTCCTTAAATTTAATGGAAGTAAGTGAAATATATATATATACATAAATATAGTAGCATTATTATGTCATATGTTTCACGATTACTTATTATATATACTTTATAATCATTCTTGGATGGTTAACATGGAGAATGAGTCTCATCGCATCGTGGAGACGGTAGTCCGTACGTACCCACGAGCGACAATATCATTCTTTTGATATTAAAATCATATATAATTGGATAGTATATCATATATAAATAATAATGATAATGTTATATTTATTATTTATATTATTTATACTCCTTATTATACTCATCCAAATGATGAAATGTTTGAATAATAAACTACACCACGATGTGGAGACGGTAAGCCGTACGTACGCACATGTGGTGAATTTTTCATTCATTGGATGGATAAAATAACTAATATGGTTGTAAAATTTTTATAATAACATAACCGTATATATAATATACTGGATTTATTATTTTAGAATGGAAACAACAAAGAAGTAGGAAGTGGAAGAAGAAAGGAACTTGAAATAGGTGGTGAGATATTTACCTCTTCTTCGGGTTCTTCCTTTTGGTTTGATCAAAAGGGCACCTTAGGTTGGCTTTCTGACTAAAGGAAGGCCTCTATGATTAATGGAGGGTAGTTGAGAGGGTATTTGGGTAGGGGTTTTCTGAGCCAAATGTCTTTGGACATGTGAATTAGAGAGAAGGGGGAGTGCCCTTTTATAAGAGGGGTGAGGGGCCCCTTAGGAAAAACTGAAAATATTAGTTTATAATAAATTCATATTCGGTTTATAATTGCTCCAAAGTGACTTATTTCGAGGATAGGGTGGGGATGGGTCGAAATAATCTCAACTAATGGGCTTTATACAAGTTTAGGTTACCATTTTAACCTTACCATTTCGGTTTAACTCTAAGTTAAATAATTTAACTTTTACCGTGTCTTCTTGTATTCTTACAATATATGGTTAATAAACATAATATAAACTGTCAATCGAACCCCAATTGGTTCTTTAATGTCATATATATTATTATATAAGTCTTTTGTCTGAACCTTATATTTTTAGGACCATTATATCAATTAATAATATAATATTTGTTTTAAAAACTCTTTTATTTAAATTTTGAAACTATTTGGTATTTTGTTTTTTATAAATTCATAACAACATTATTACTTCGAAAACAATTAATCTAAACAACCATAATATGTTATATTAACCTATAAAATTAGTTTAATTCCTAAAAATTCTCAAATTAAATTTATTTGGGTATTTATAATATCAATTATGTTAATATTTCATTAATAAGGTTATTAATGTATCATCATTGTGTGATAAATAAATTAAATTATATAATTTCTAAAAATTATAAATAAAATACCATTATGTAGGAAATCATTTTATATTTCTAATTAATATTTATAGACGAATTTATTTTATGTATAACCCTATATTAAAAATGTTTTACTTATTAAACTTTGATTTTAACTCTTTTAACTCTTATTTGAATTAAATAATAATAAATGTCCTAATCTAATCCAAGTGGACATAAAGGGTCATATTTTATTCCAAAGTTTGTTTTTGGTCAAATTACACTTATCCAACATAATTAGGACATGTGTTAGGGTAATAATAATATCATTTTTACCCTTAATTACCCTATTTACTTTTAACCGTTGTAAATAAAAGTAAAAATTTACTATTCACCAAAAATTATTTTTATCTTATTGAACCACATTTTACTTACTGATATCAACTATGTCTCTTGGAGTTTTGAAATTCCACTCATAGAAGCAGTAAAATTATGTTTTATGTAAATGTTCAATTTCTCCTTGGAGATGGGTAAAAGACGGTAAAAAGTTCAATAAAATTTTTATATATCTAAAATTATTATAAAATGACCCCAATGAATTAAATTGAACTTATATAGGTATTATGTATCTATTTTGACCTAAAATAAATTTAAATAAAATAAATGAATATTTAAATAAAAATTCGGTTTTAACTAATAACTCAGTGTTTTCACTATTCATCAGAAATTGAATGTTTTCAGAAAAATACAAAAAATTCAGCCTTGGATAATTTCGATATTCCAAATCCAAAAATGAAGTCCATTTTGAAAGATAAAATTTATAAAATTTTAAAATGTGGGATTTACTATTCATAACGGCTAGTTTATATAATATTAAAATAATATATCGTTGTTTAGTGAAACCCGGTATTGCGTACTACACACGCTATTGAGGAAGGTCGTGATTGTGTATAATGCAAACCAAGTCAGAGCTGCATGTAGTTCAAGATCCCTTTGGTGTTGCGTATAACATAATCAAAACTTATTTAATTTATACATTAAACAAAATCTAGACTTAATGTTGCGTAAAATAATTTCCACAAAACGAGCTTGAAATTGTGTGTAACACAAGCCAAGAATAGTGTTTCGTATACTGCAATATAATACGGTGTTGCGTATAGTAATATCTAATCTTGGTGTACTGTACAATAGAAGACATCAAAGAAATTAAAAAGAATATATCTCATAAAATCTCGGGGTATTACAGTCTACCCCACTTAAAATGAATTTCGCCCTCAAAATTCGTCGGGGTTATAAATGGTTTACTAATTGAAAGTTTCATTCATAGAAACCAACATCATAAAAAGGAATACTAAAACTTAATTTTAAAAACTAATTTATGAAAAGTAATGGTTACCCAAATTAACTCATCACCAGGTTTCCACATAGAAGAACATAGGTGAAAATATGGATATGGAAGAGAAATATGACCATCAAGTTCTGATGGAGAGTGGAAGAGAAAATGGCTATAAAAAAACCAACAACCACAAATCCATTAATTTGTTATGATATAAGTTACCATCTAGGACAACATTTTTGGTTTTTAAGATCATTTCCCTAAAGTTGAAAAAATTAGAATTAGAAGAAATACTTAATTGATTTTGGTACAATCTCACCGTTGATCATTCCTTGAACTATTTCCACTTCATATCTTATAGAAATGAAGTTGAATTTTTCATTTGTGAAGTGTTAGCAGATCAAGCGATATAATTATAGGTCATTCCATCTATTTCAAAAAAAAGGTTAGAAAAAGTTATTAAATATACATAAGTCCATCTATGGTGAGATTAATCATATATGGCTCTTAAAATGAACATATACTTCATATATCATACAACAAAATAAATTAAAACTAATTTATACTAACCAGGGACTTCCTGTAGGCTAGTGGTGGGTGATTAAGGCCTTTCACACTTCAGTTGTGGGTACAATTCCCACATCCATGTCCGATGCGACAGGTTATCGCCCGTCCTACGGGTTGTCTTTTTTCTAAAACTATCAAATTATAACATTTCAGAAATAAAATAAAAAAGTTATAGACTTAAGAAATATTATATGATGTCTAAATTAATCCATTCCAACCTTTAGGCTTATCAAAAATACTTCTGTCCGATTACTAGAAATTTCATCTTCCGAGCATGTGAATTCCTTCATTTGTCCCCCATATATCATTAGATATATCTTGTTGTTGGTCACATTCCAAACATGTGAATACTTTAATTATGTATTCTCTTGAAAAATTAATACCCATTGAACTTTAGTGAAAACATGAATACTGTCATAAGTTAACTCTTTCCACATAACAAAATTCCAAAAATTCTATATACTCAAACCATGATATCACTTTGTCCTTATATCAATCATGAGCTCATTATTTTCTCCTTATCCCTTCATTATGCACATATCATCTACTTTACAAAAATATCTGAATAACCTTTCCTAGATACCAGTACCATTAAACGTATACTTTAAAATAATCAAAGAAAAACAATAAAGTAACAATCCTTAGTTGTTTCTTTATTCCATAGTACCATTAAATTACCTATACAACCTTACTCTCGATAAACATAAAATCATTACACTACCTTCCGAAACCATTAACTGAGCTTCATCATTTTATTCCTCAACACTTCTTTCATCTCATATAACATTTGTAGTCTCTTCATCATCATCAAAATAAATACTACCCACATGACCATGCTGATTCTCTTCATGATATTTTCCCTTAGGGCATTGGTTTTCATAAATCCCGTATGTTCCACATTTAAAACATTTAACCATTGTTGATGTCTTAGCAATACCATTATCCATGTACATGGTGTTAACTGAACCTTTTCATTTTCACTTACTGGCTTTGTGTCCTTCTTTTCCAAACCCAATGCATCTTCCAGTTCCTTTGAATCATTCCCCTTGACGCCTCTTCCTACATGATTTACATGAGGGGAATTGAAATTTCTTTCCTCTATGATCATCATGAAACTCCATCTTTCTCTTATTAGATGATCTAGAAAACTAACCAAAGTTGAGATTATTGATTATATTATAATATTTATGATTAGGAATAATAAGGATATGTGGACTTCCAGATCCAATTTCATTTGGTTTCTCATGAAGAATATCATTCCACTGTCCATAATATTCTACATTATCATGAATCTTCATGTTTCCATACATTTTTATAAAACCCAAAAAGAATAGTGCGAGAGGAAAAAATCATGCTTGGAAAAAAACATAATAAAGGGGGAGTACCTTAAATATATAACATCTTAGATTTAATTCTATGATCGTTACCATAATTATAGTACTATAACCTATACTTATACTTAACCATAGAGACATCCCTAGACATACCTTCGAAATATCTCTCGGGATTTCACTAAAGTTTTCACATCCTAGATTCCAAAGGTTAACTAAACCTATCCTTTGATACCAAATATAGAGACCCAAAGTTTGACATACATGTACATTACATTACTTTTCCGGAATACTTAATACATAACAAAATCCAACACTCAAGGACCATAATAGTTTAGTGTCTTTGGAAACTCGAAACCTAATCTTCTAATCATGGTGAAAGATCTTCAACATCTCCCATAAAGATTTTACCATTTTGTTTTCTTACCTAAAACCTTTCTTCATATCCTAGGTAAAAGAAAACATATAAAGGGTGATCTCAAATGATTAGTAAGGGTAAGCATGGAGAAAATAAAACAAACCATATACATTTGAACTTAAAAACATGAACATAATATTTAGACATCAAAATCTTAAGTGGTGAAATAAATCTTGGTAGTACGTAAGGAATAGAACATAAATGAACATTAATCATGATAAAATAGAATGGGAATAAAACATGTAATTGTGGCAACCATTAAGCACATGTTATGATTTCCATAACAGCTAAGGCATTGCTGCCAAGACCATCATAGTGGACAAAGTCCATTACTGAACCTGGTTTACTTTTCATTCTAGCCCTATATTACTAAACCAGAATCACTTGTCATTCCAAGAATGTCTATCTCATGAGATATAAATCTTTACCCAATGCATTGGAGGGAGATATAGGTTCCACCCATCTCATAATGAAATCATTCTTACTTGTGCCACAAAATAAACATAAATCATTCATCATAACCCAAAGAATAAAATTTATTCCATAAACATCAACCCATCATAACATAATCAATATAAAAAAATGGATATCATTTCATCATAAAAATAATCAAACCATGTAAATAATAGAGACATTATACTTTAAAAATAATCATACTAAATAATGTCATCTTAGATGGAAAATAGTTTTGACAAAACACTTGAAATGAATTCTTGTGGAAAATATCCTTTCTTGTTAAAAATCATTTTCTTTTCACAAAATTCAATTCACTGTTAAAAGAAAAGGATTTTTTTGAAAATAATAATGAAATATTGTAGAGGAAGCTTCATTAAAATTAGACGTTATGAAACCGTAAAAATCCATTCATGCCGTATAAGATAAAAAAAATTCTCCTCGTACTTTTGCTGGAAAAATCAAAAAGTTCCTCGTATGGTAAACAAAAGAAAGATTCCTTTCATAACAAAATGTAAAAGTTAAAGAGGGGTAAAAATTACATTAACATACTTGGAATAATATTAAACACTTTATGAAAAAACATTTTTATGGACATGGATGAAAAATATAACCCCAGTAAATACGTACGTATAAGCAATCTCAGATAAAAATGAGATTTGCAAAATTCTCCCTTACCTTATGTCCAATTTCTTCCATATGTGTCTAAGATTCCTGTATAGTGGGTTTAGACATATTATTAACTTGTAACAGAACCATAATAATATTTATTATGTCATATATGATTCACTTATGACTTTATATTACCCGTTCATTTGTTAATTCCATGTTAATGCATCGTTTTGGGTAAAATCATTTCATTTTTCATACGTGTTTTGACTTGTAATTATTCATATGATTACATATATCATGATCAATTAATTCCATAATGTAAAACATGATTTATATATAATATATATATATATTCATAATATAAATATATATAATAGATCGATAAATGGAATGAAATACACCGTCCATGGAGACGGTAAACCGTACGTACACATGAACGTTGTTTTAATTTAATTATTAAATTGAATGGAAGTAAATGACATATATATATATAAATCCAGTGTCATTATTATGTCATATGTTTCATTATTACTTATTAAATATACTTTATAATCATTTTTGGATGGTTAACATGGAGAATAGATATCATCACATCGTGGAGACGGTAGTCCGTACGTACGCGCAAGCGAAAATATCATTCTTTTGATATTAAAATCATATATAATTGGATGGTATATCATATATAAAGAATCCAAATAATGTTATATTTATAATTTATATCATTTATACTCATTATTATACCCATCCAAATGATGAAATGTTTGAATAACAAGCTACACCACGACGTGGAGACGGTAAGCCGTACGTACGTACATGTGATGACTTTTTCATTCACAGGATGGATAAAATAACTAATATTGTGGTACAATATTTATAATAAAATCACAGTATATATAATATACTAGATTTATTATTTTATATTGGAAACAACAAAGAAGGAGGAAGTTGAAGAAGAAAGGAACTTGAAATAGGTGGTGAGATATTTACCTCTTCTTCGGGTTCTTCCTTTTGATTTGATCAAAAAGGCTCCTTATGTTAGCTTTATGACTAAGTAAGACCTCTAGGATTAAGATAGTATAGTTGAGAGGGTATATGGGTAGGGGTTGGCTGATCCAAATGGCGTTGGAGGTGTGAATTAGAAATAAGGTTGAGTGCACTTTTATAAGAGGTGTGAGGGGCACCTTAGGAAAAAATGAAAATATTATTTTATAATAAATTAATATTCGGTTTATAATGGATCCAAAGTGACTTATTTAGAGCATATGGTGGTAATGGGTCGAAATACTCTCAACCAATTGGTTTTATACAAGTTTATGTTACCATTTTAACCTTATCATTTAGATTTAACTCTATGTTAAATAATTTAACTTTCACCGCGTCTTCTTGTATTCTTACACTATATGGTTAATAAACATTCTATAAACTTCCAATAAAACCCAAATTGGTTCATTAATGTCATATATATTTCATATATAAGTCTTTTGGCCGAACCATAGGTTTTTAAGACCATTATATCAATTAATAATATAATATTTGTTTTAAAAACTCTTTTATTTCAATTTTGACACTATTTGGTATTTTTTTATTTATAAATTCATAACAGCATTATTACTTCGAAAAAAATTCATCTAAACAACTTTAATATGTTATATTAACCTATAAAATTAGTTTAATTCCTAAAAAGTCTCAAATTACATTTATTTGGGTATTTATAATATCAATTATGTTATATTTCATTAATAAGGTAATTACTGCATCATCATTGTGTCATAAATAAATTAAATTATATAATGTCTAAAAATTATAAATAAAATACAATTATGTATAAAATCCTTTTATATTTTTAATGAATATTTATAGTTTAATTTATCCTATGTATAACCCTATATTAAAAATATTTTACTTATAAAACATCGATTTTAACTTTTTTAACTCTTCTATGAATTAAATAATAATAAATGTCACAATCTAATGCAAGTGGATCTAAATGGTCATATTTTATTCGTAAGTTTTTTTTGGTCGAATTTCACTTATCCTAAATAATTAGGACATGTGCTAGGGTAATAATAATATCATTTCTACCCTTAATTACCCTATTTACTTTTGACTGCGGTAAAGAAAAGTAAGAAGTTACTATTTACCAAAAATTATTTTTTATCTTATTGAACCACATTTTACTTACTGATATCAACCATGTCTCTTATATTTTTGAAATTTCACTCATAGAAGCGGTAAAATTATGTTTTAGGTAAATTTTCAAATTCTCATAGAAGGTGGGTAAAAGACGGTAAAAAGTTTAATAAAATTTTTATATATCTAAAATTATTATAAAATGACCCCAATGAATTAAATTGAACTTATATAGGTATTATGTATCTATTTTGACCTAAAATAAATTTAAATAAAATAAATTATTATATAAATAAAAAGTCGGTTTTAACCAATAACTTAGTGTTTTCACTATTCATCAGAAATTGAAAGTTTTCAGAAAAATACCAAAAATTCACTGTAGGCTAATTTTGATATTCCCAATCCAAAAATGAAGTCCATTTTGAAATATAAAATTTATAAAATTTCAAAAAGTGGGTATTACTATTCATAACGGCTAGTTTCTATAATATTTTAATAACATATCGTTGTTCAGTGAAACCTGGTATTACGTACTACACACGCTATCGAGGAAGGTCATGATTGTGTGTAATGAAAGAAAAGTCAGGGCTGCATGTAGTGAAATGTCCCTTTGGTTTTGCGTATAACATAATCAAAACATATTTAATTTATACATTAAACAAGATTTATACTTAATGTTGTGTAGAATAGTTTCCACAAAATGAACTTGAAATTGTGTGTAACACAAGCCTAGAATAGTGTTTCGTATACTGCAAGCTAATACGGTGTTGCGTACAGTACAATCTAATCTTTTTTTAGTGTATAATAGAAGACATCAAAGAAATTAAAAAGAATATATCTCATAAAATCTTGGGTTATTACACAAGAGGCCTATACCTTTTGGACATTTCCTCTTATTTTCACAGGAATTTTGGATAGGATTTGAGGAGCTCTCTGATGACAAACTACATGGACAAGGGGAGATTATCTAGCTACCATCGCGTGACTACTAGTTGTACAAAGAAGCTTCTCAAGAGAAGGTTGGTTTTTTTAAAGGGTTTCATTGGGATCCACTATAGGTTATTATTGCTCCCCGACCTTGCACATTGTATTTTGTTTTTCTTTATAACATTTATGGGTTATTATTAATATTATTAAGTATAGTTTATATTTACATTTTTTTTCAAGTAAACCCTAAAGGATGTCGTCATCCTTTCCTCCCCCTTTCCCCACATGACACCCCCTTCCTCCCTTCCCTCCCTGTGCACCCGACCCCCTTTCACATGGCAGCACGACGCACCTACTCCCGAGATCCACTCTCCATGACGCACCTCCTCTCCAAGATCCCCTCTTCTCAGCCTCCTCTCCTGGATCCCCATCAAACCTAGATGACATAACCCCATGGCTGAGACCCTGTAGCCACATGAACCTCCCCTCTTCCCTTGTTTTCTCTGACAAAACCACTAGATCTCCTCTGATTTTTCAGTGTGCCATCAAGGTGTGCTTCATCTTCTATCCTCCATCCTATTTGGTTTGATTTTCACCCCATCGTTGCACCTCCTAGGTTCATCCAGAGACCCTAGGTTAGGTTTTGATCCATGTCTGTTGATTCTTTTAGTGCTAGGTCATGCAATGTCTCTCCAAGGACCCCTTCGTATGAGGTTCGACGTTTTTCGCTGATGGTGAAATAGATTCTCTTAATTTAGGTCCTTCATTATTGATTTTAGGAAACAGTTTATATAGATAGTTTGTTTTTAACCCTCTAAATTACGTTCTTTTCTAGGTTTAAGGTTCTTATCATGAGTTGTGTAGTGAGTTGGACTATTTGGTGCAGTTTCGAGTTGCCTGTCCAAGGGAGGCTTACCTACGTGAGCATAGGTATGTAAATCTATACATGTAGGTTCCCCTATTACATGTATATTCATCCATGGAATTAAATTTACATGCTTGAGGCTATGTGTGCCTATGTGTATATATAAAAATGCATACACAGGTGAGTAGAGAATGGTATATGCATATAAGCATACTTTTAAGGTTCCCCTTGAACATGTTCATGGGACATGCAAATATATGCATAGGGGATAGATCTGCTTTCATGTATGCAAAGGTTCATACTCTTAGTGAGGGAGAATCCAAATTTAGTTAAAAATCACCAATATCCAAAGTTGATGTCTTGGTTCCACCTTGATGTAGGTTCCCTATGCCCTGACCTTTAATTAGAATTTCCGTAATTGCATGGTATTCTATTAAAAATGTGTTTTCCACTTATACGTGAAATGAATATGCAATATATATATATATATATATATATATATTTGTGTGTTTGTAAATTGTTGTGGTTCTTGAAAAGTGATTTATATGATGTTTTCAACATAAAGTAGGTATTAATAAAGGTGTGTTGTCTTTCTTCCAGTTTGGTTGTAAAAGTAAAATGGCATGTTTTCTTCCAAAGAAGTTTGAATGTGATTTACAAAATGAGTTTTGGTGTGAACTTAACTTTAAAGGGAAAATCGATTTTCTTAAAAATATTGATTCATTTTTATGTTTACTTTTTAGATTGCATAAAATTTACAGCACCTGGGTTGTTTAGTTTCCCTTTCAAACTATTTTGGAAACTTAAAGATGTTGGGTGATTATGTTTCTAAAATGAAAAGTGTTCCTCGTAAGTGATTAAGCCCATTTGGAAATTTAAGAATGATTTATGAAAAATGAAACTCCCTCTTAAGTATTTCCCTCTTGCTTTAGAAAAATGTGGTGTATGTTAAACATAAGAATTTTTATATGTGTCTTGTGAAGAGACTTATGCAATTATGTGTGTATTTTGAAAAAAGGGGATGCGCTTAAGTGAGAAAGGTAGGTGGTGGAAACTGGAAAGTTTATAGATAATAAAAGTGATGTGTGTGTGTCTTTACTTATTGAAAAAACTCACCACCACTTGAGATAGATCACATGGGAAACCTGGGTATCTTTGTGGGTGGACTAGTAGTAGTAGGATATATGATGAAAAATTTGTTCATCCCAATTTAGACTGGAAGGATTGATGCTTACAACACTAACTAAACATAATAATGATTGACTAGACATCACTAGGTTATGGGTGTGTTCTCTAATAGTGGCTCGTTCACAAGAATGTAGTTCATTATGGTTGCTATGACACATTTTACCAAGGTATGCGGATCTTATCTCCCCAACAAACACTGCATGCTTAGGGATTTCTCATGGTGCCTGTGATATGATTTTCAATTCTATTGTTTCATGCTTGTTTCCTCTATCATGAAAACCATATTTAAATTTAAATTGATTTCCTTTAATTTTGAAATGTTAATGCATTTTTGTATTCTATTTCCAAAATGTAGTGCTAGAGAAATGTTTTACTTAAAAATTTAAACCTATTACATGATTTTGAAAATAATGAAAAAAAATATTTTAATGGTACTTATTTTAGAATTAGCATGTTTTGGGTTTATTTTTAAAGGTAAGGACATAGGGAGTTGTTATTCCTTGGATTTCCTATGGATCATCTCGATGCTCACCCCTAAATTACTTTTCAGTTTAAGGTTCTAGTCATAGATCACTCTTGAGTGAGCATGGTTCTATGTTTGGTTGTGACCCATGAGGTCACTTGGAGGTATGTCTAGCTGGTAATATTTATTTTTTTTGATTCTATTGTTGTTTTTGTTTTGTTTAGTTTATATTCAGAAATATTTATTTTGTTAATGGATAGAACCATTCCCAATAATGTCACTTTGATGCCTCACACAATTTTCCAGCCTATGGGGATCGGGAACACCCTTCGAGCCGTGTTACATACCAAATCGGGTGACCGGTACAGGGTTGACCTAGGTTGGTTCATCAAAAAAAGGTGTCAGATGAGGTTTATCTCATATATTTTGGGGATTTCTGAAATCATGGAGTTTGGATTATCAGAATTCAAGTGGTCAATTGCAGGTAGTTTCTTCATCACCACCTATTCAGAATGACACTTGAATTTCCAGGGTGGTCTGTGATGGTCTTGACTCAAAGTATGTTCATGGATATCAGTTATTTTTTGAGGTCTTTAGTCTTTTTTGGTGAATTTCTAGTAATTTTCAGATTTAATGGTCATTTTGGAGGGGTACATGGTTGTTGTGCAGGACCAGGAAAGCCATGTGCAGATCATGCAATTGCCTCTGATGACTTCCAATGTGCTCACTCTGTTTGTGCATAGTCTGCCAAACCATGCGTATCAGTTGTTTATTTGAGAATTTTGAATCTTGATTCATTGATTGAATTGGTTATTTTTGTATGTTCTTTTATCTAGTTTGGGGATGTTTTTCTCTAGATGAAAAATTGATGATTTGTATTTTGAAATTAGATTTCAAAAAAGAAAATGTTGGTTCATTTTAAAATGTAATGAGTTGTTTTGGGGATTAAAAGTGTTTTTTAAAATGTTTTGAAATCTTTAAATGTTTTATGAAATGTGAAATTGAAAATGTTTTGGAAAGTGTTTGGGTTTATTTGGAAGTAATTGTGGAATGTAAAATGGTACTTTCAAGAAAATGAAAATTTTGAGATGATTTGTTTTTGGATTATAAAGGATGTATTAAAAATTGTTTTGGAGTTTCAAACCTATGCTGGATGTGTTGTTTTATAAATGAGAAGTTTTTTTTGATTTGGCATTCCTATAGACACCCACATGTATCGATGAATGCAACATGATGTGGATGGTTGTTGGTATGCGTGCATGGGTTCCATAGTTGGAACATGAATGTATGTATGTGAGGTTTCATGTCATACAAATTATGGGTGATTTATTTTCAAGGCTTGTTTTATTTTCCAAAATCATGTTTGGATTATTGATGTGATGGGATGTTTTTTGTTTAACATATTTTAAAAAGGAATGTGGGTTTTAAAAAGATGGTTTTCATAGCATTCAGATGGTTTTGAAATGGGATGGTTTTGAAAATGGTCATTTGTGAAAGTGGGGTTTAGGCTTGGTTGGTGATGTTGCTTTGGTATTATTTTGGTTGATATGTGACTAAGTTATGGTTTTATTTTGTGATTTATTAGTCTATGGTCTTGATGCTCGTTTTTTAGCTCATATTTCAAGGTTGAAATGATGTTTTGAGTTTTAGTTAATGATTTATGGTTAAATGTGGAGGCTAGTTTTGCGATGTGCATCAAGTTGGTTTTGTTCTTCTTATTTATAGTATGCTTCCCAGAATTTTCCAAAGGTCTTAAAGGGGTAATTTTTAGTTGTTAGTTTTACCCAGACCTCCAATAGAGTGGTGGGGTTGTTTTGTTTTCATCTTTTCTTATTTTATATATGGTGGATGAGTATTGATAGTTGTTGCGGTGTAACATGAGAAAGTTGGGAATGTCTTTGGGTATTTTTGAATTTTATATGTCCTGAGGGCATTAGAGTTCCAGTTCTGTAAAAAAGGACCCTGTTTGAATTGATGATGGGTACATTCACTTTCCTCAAGATGATTCACAATAGGTGGACTATGAAAAAGGCATTTTAGTTTCATGTGGTGCTTGTAAAAGGTTCCCCATTCAGTGATGAGTGTAAATTGGAGGAAGCTATCCCTAGAGTGTATTCCTCGTCACTCCCTATTTCTCGATCAAAGGCCTACACACTCTTTTCGTTAATGTTGTCAGTTTGAAACTCCAAGCCCCTTCTTACATAATCCATCAGAGTCTTGTTAAGGGTGTGGCCATAGAAAAGTTATATAAAATGCATTTGTAGATGTTGGAGCCTCAGTTAAAGGTTGTTAGTTCATGATTTTAGTGCATTAGATGATTCCAGACATCCAGACTCTATACATAGGTCATATATTAAATATTTTCATGTTGTTGGGTCGTCTTTAGGTGTGGTGGGGGGGGGGGATTCAAATCCAACCTATTGCCTCTGATGTAGTAGAGGACGCCAATTGAAAGTTTCTTTCTTGTGGTTATTTTTTTGGGACCTTGTTTTGGAGGTCTTATTGGCCTCTTCTATAAGATGTCAATGGTTGTGTATTGTTAGCATAAACTTTAAATGGTTGTTATTTCTTTAGACCAATTGCAACTTTTGGGTGATTATCATTTGGAGCTGTTTGTGGGTTATAGATCTTAAGAATCATGGTTTTGGTTGTTGTTTATCTGATGTCTCTTTTGTTGGGATTCCCCTTGGACTAGGGGTTTTAGAATGGTCTATGTTGATGTTTCTCGCCATGTCTGGGGCCATCCCATGTTAATGGGTTCATGATGAGAAATTAAATCATCATTGTTGAAACTGAATTTAGAGTTCCCATGTGGGTGCCATTGTACTACTCAATTTATAATATTGCGGGAAGACCCACTATGGGTCTCACCAATGTCTTCCCTTAAGCTTGTTGGGTGTGACTCAAAATGTTAAGGGGTCACACCAGCATTAAGGGTCTTGATTGGTTTACTAACTTTTTTCTATTTTGGAAAGTCAGTTTTCATCTAGAGTCCAAATATGGTGGGGAAATCAACATAGGACAAATTTGAAGTGAGCTTGGTCTTCAAGGTGTTCTTGTCAGGGAAACTATTTTTTTCTACTCCACCATACCCCAATCAATGTAGATGGTTAGCCCAGATGATGGGTCGTATGGAGAATGTTCATTGGAGATTTCGAGTCTACTCTAGTGATCTCTATGTTAGGGGTCGAGGTGTTCCTAGTTGGGGTTTGTTTTTTGAAATGTGAGTCTCATGTTGTTGGTCATTTCTCTTTGTAGTCTGGGTCTTGAGGTTTTAGTTATTGGGTGGATTGTGAGTGTTCAATCCTCAAGTGGTAGGGATTTCGTTTTAAGAATCATGACTTTGTTTCGATCTTTGAAAAATATATTCTTTTGGGACTTTTTGGGGGTAGAAAGTGTCATGGTGGGGAGAATTGTCATGCCACGACCTAGAGCGTTGTATTTTATTTTTCTTCATAACATTTTTGGTTTATTATTATTATTATTATTATGTTCAATTTTTATTTTATTTGGAAACCCTAAATGAGGCATTCCTCTTTCCCCCCTGACCCCACATGACATCCCTTCATCCATTTCCTCCCTATGCACCCGACCTCCCTTCTGCTAGGTATCACAATACACCTGCTCCCAAGCTCCCCTCTCCATGATGCACCTTCTCTTCAAGGTCCCCTCTCCATGGACTCCTCTCATAGCTTCCCCTCAAACCCGCTCTATGTAACCCCCTGTCCAAGACCCTGCGGCTACATGACCCTCCCCCTCTACCCTCATTTTCTCCAGCAAAACCATCAGATCTCCTCTGGTTTTGCGGTTGACCCATCAAGGTGATCTTCCTCATATCTACTTTATCCTATTTAGTTCAATTTTCTCATCCCCTTATCCCCTCCAAGGTTTGGCTGATTACCATAGGTTAGGGTTTGATCTTTTTTTTGTTTTTCTAGTGCTAGGGCGTACAATGCCTCTCCCAAGACGCCTTTGTGTGAGGGTTGACATTCACCACTGAAGGATAATAGAATTCCCTTCATTTCATTCAACCGTTGTTGATTTAATAAAGGTTTTATCCCATTATTTTGTTTCGTACCCTCTAAATTAGGTTATTTTGTGGTTTTATGGTTTGTAGCATGTTTTGCAAAGAGAGTTGGAATGTTTGGGGTGGTTTTGAGTCACCAGACCAAGGTTGAATCACCTGTGTGTGTATAGTTAAGCAAATATATACATGTAGGTTTCACAGTTACAAGTATATTCATCAATGGAATTAAATGTACATGTATGGGGTTATGTTTTCATATTTATATATATAAAAAACCATACATAGGTGAGTGAAAACTGGTATATGAATTCAAGAATACCACTAAGGATCCCCAGAAACTTGTTCACAGGCCATGCGAACGTATTCATAGGGGCTATGTGTCCTTGTATGCATGCAAAGGCACATATGATTAGTGGCGGAGAAGCAAATTTTAGTGAGAAAGTTCCAAGAACCGAAGTGGGAGGCTTGGTTCCACCTCGAGGTAGGTTCTTTATGCCCTGAGCTTTAATTAGAATTTCTGTAATTGCTCGGTATTCTATTAAAAATGCGTTTTCAACATCTAGATGAAATTAATATGAAATATATATATATATATATATATATATCTGTGTGTGTGTGTGTGTGTTTGTGTGTGTTTAAATGGTCGTGGTTCTTGAAAAGTGATTTCTTTGATGTTTTGAACATGAATCAGGAATTTCCAAATCCATGTGATCTTTCTGCCAGTTTTTTTTTGTAAAAATGAAATGGAATCTTTGTTTAATAATGGAGTTCCAAAGTGATTTCAAAACATAGTATTGGTGTGAAAATATGGTTAAAGGGAAGTTTGATTTTTATAAAATGATTTCTTCATTTTCAAGTGTGGTTTTAAGCTTTAATTAAATTTATAGAACCTTGGATGTTCAGTTATGCTTTAAAAATATTATGGAAAATTAAAGATGTTGGGAGATTATATTTCTAAAATGAAAATTGTTCCTTATAAGTGATTAAGACTTTTTGGCACTTTGGGAATGATTTATGAAAAAGGAAAACCCCTCTTAAGGCTTTCACTCTTTCTTTAGAAAAAATGAGGTGTATGTTAAATATATGAGTTGTTATATGTGACTAGTGAATAGGATTGTGAAATGATGTGGTGTATGATATTAATGGATATGTTTTCTTAGCGTTATTGGCCAGGTTGGGTTAGGGAACTTCTGTTAAAGCAGAGGCTATGGCTATGCTCACTAGTCTCAGACTTTTTTGGAAAAAGGGGATGTTTATCTCGAAAGTTGAAACAGACTCCTTGGTTGTTCGTGATTCCTTGAAAGGGTGTGGATTTTCTCCTTGGAAAATCTTTTATGTTATCATAAAATTTAAAATTATCCTCAACAACAACATTTTTCGGCTCTATACCTATAGGGAGGGGAACAATGTTGCAGAATACTTAGCCTTAGTGGAGTTCCCTAGTATGCTAGAGGTGTTTCTTCACACAGAAGGAATTATTAATCCCAAAGGGGCTGATTTTATTAAAGGGGATGTGCTTGGGCTACACTATTTCAGACCCCCTTAGGTTTTTTCTTGAGGGGATTTCTTCTCTTTGACTTTATTTTTGTTCTTTCCTACCCCTATTAATAAAATTACTTAATGATGATTATGTGTTTTTGAAAAAAAAGGGACGCGCTTAAGGGGGGAGGTCAGTGGGGGGAAAACTAGAATTTTTTTATAAGAAGAATGTGGTGTGTGTGTATGTCTTTACTTGTTGATAAAAGTCACCACCACTTGAAATGGATCACATGGAAAACCATGGAATCTAAGTGGGTGAACTGGAACTAGTACTCTTGACGATACAGAAGTGGTTTGTCCCAGTTTTTTATAGCATGTTTGATGCTTACAACACTAACTAAATATAACAATGATTGATTAGAGACCACTAGGTTATAGGTATGTTCCCTACTAGTGGATTGTGCACGAGAACGTAGTCTGTTGTGGTTTCTTGGCCACATTTTCCTGATGTATAAGGATCTGTGGTCCCTAACTAACACTATCTACTTAGGGATTTCCCATGGTGATTGTGATATGATTTTCGATTCAGTTGTTTCATGTTTTTTTCTCTTTCGTGAAAACCATATTTAAATTTAAATTGATTCCCATTCATTTTGAAATTTTAATACATGTTTGGATTATATTTTAAAAATTTAGTGGTAGATAAATGTTTTCCTTAAAAATGTAAACATTTTTCCTGATTTTGAAAAGAATGAAAAACAATATTTTAATGGGTCTCATTTTCAAACTAGAATGTTCTAGGTTTCTTTTTAAAGGTAAGGGTAGGGGAAATTTTTATTACATGGATTTCCTTTTGAGAATCTCGGTGCTAACACCAAATTTACTTTTAAGTTTTAGGTTCATATCTTGGATGGATATTGGGCTAGAATGATTCAATGTTTGGTGGTGACCCATGTGGTCACATGGAGGTATGTCTAGCTAGTTACCTTTTATTTTATTTTATGCTTCTAGTGTAGTTTTTTATTTTGTTTAGTTTATATTCATCTATCTGTCTTTTGTTTATGGGACAAACCATTCCCAACTATCTCACTTTGATTCTCAACACTAGTTGCCAACCCATGGGGATCTAGAACACCCTTCATGCCATGTCACAAACCAGATCAGGTGACCGGTACAAGGTTGACTCAGGTTGGTTCATGACAGTAATGCACTGCACATGGTTCTTTCATGTGACCTTATGTTGGTCACATGATCACGAGTCTCTTAGAGGATTTCTTGAACCATGAGCTTCAACCACCTTCTAATTTAATTTATTTTTGTAGGGAAAATAATACACATATTCATGTATTCCTTTCATTGTGAATTTTCTGATGCTCATTTGGCAGGTATCAATAGCCGCTAACAAAAGTCACAAAAATTTGAAAGCAAATGATAGGAAATGGGTTGATTGAAATGAATTTCACTAAGAATTTAGTTAATTATATTTTATTTCATTAATATTAATATTCAATTAGTTTATTTTAATTTTCATAGACATGTAATAGAAAACAATAACAATGATATAATGCTAACACTAATTTTTTAGGGATTGTAATGCCACATCCATGATAATATTATGACGTGTGGCTGACTAAGCTAATGCCTTCTATATTACATGTTATATATGTTTTCAATCCACTATAAATTTTACTGGTGATATGATTTAGTTACTAAAATGTATTTTTACCATTATAATGATAACTAAAGAGTGATAAAAACAAATTAAAAAAGAAGTTTTATGGAGTTTCATTTGATTTAGTTTCATGTAACGAATTTTGTAATTTTAACATGTTTAGGTTTGTTTTAAACATGTATATATTTTTAATAATGGATGAATTTTTTTTAAATAAATCATCTGCTTTTTTGGAGTTTTTTATAATCTAATTTTATAATGATAAAATAATAAATATAATAAATATATCTTATATAATTATATTAGTAAATATAATATATATTTTTATAATAGATATTGATGTAGGATAGAAATAGTATATGTAGATGCTTAATTACAAGAGGGTGGATGAATTGTAAGTTTAAAAACATTCATTTTTAACCTTAAGGAAATTTATATTTAACAAAGTTAACCAAGGTAAATTCTCAAACCCACTTTTGTTCTTAACTAAGAAACTAACTTTATTAGGGTCCGGAAATATGAATCCAAAAAATAAGCTTAAGAACAATTTACTTAGATAAATATTCTACCTTTAAGAATATAGAATATTATTTATCAGAGTAAGTAAAAGTACAAAAAAGTACAAGAAAGTTATAAATTATTTCATTAACAAAATAAAGCAGAAATAAAATACGAAAAAACAATCAAGTAAACAAGTAGAAAATCTGTTAACCCAAAGAGTAGAGTATCCAACAACCACAGATAAAGGTCCCTTGATTTATAATTTCAAGAAAGTTTGTCTTACCCACACCAAGGTAAGACATCGATAAGAATACCAGAGCATGTCTTACTATCCCCGCTAGCCCTAAAACATTGAGGAAGTCAGAACCTCAGTCTTCCTATCCCCGGAATCCCTTGATTGTACCCAACAACAATCAGAGTCGCACTAAGCAAGATGAACAAGATTTTCATGGTTGAACAAGGTGTTCATAAAACACACAAGGCACAAGAGTCTTTCTCTCTTTAGAAATCACTTCATAACATGTAATCTCTAGGATCATCAGTCGATAGATGGATATCAAGATTGTTCAAATGAGCTCCTATTTATAGGCAAAACTTCAATGGTCGATACCCTCCTCTTACAGTCATAATTTTCCTTGAATCTCAACGGGACCTATATATGTGTCACTCAACGAATAGTTAGTTAGAAACAAATTGTACAACACTTTTTTATAGTTACAGAAGCATGTGTAAGGAAAAATTATGTATCTTAACTAAATATGAATGTCTAGAATCTATGGAAAAATAAAATCTAGAATCTTTTTATATGAACAATTTAATTCTAGAAAGTTGAATATTTGGATTCTGTTTTACAAAGAATTTGGAGTCTAAATTCTATAGATTTCATAGTATGAATTCTGATGAATTTGGGGTCTTAATTATGAGGAATTCAAAGTCATAATTATGAGGAAATAATTTTCTTAATTTTGGGGAATTGGGAGTCTGAATTATGAGTAATTCGAAGTCACAATTTTAGAGAATTTGTAGTATGAATTTTAGAGAATTTAGAGTCTGAATTTCAAAGAATTCAGAGTCTAAAACCAGTAAGACTTGGTAGCTTAAGAAACTGTAATATTCCAAGGTTATTGATAAGGATTTAAATTTTTGACTTAGTAAAAACATAGACTTGGGTTTGAGAAGACTTGGAATTAAACATCGAAAACCAAGGTAATGGTAAAACTTTCCTTATAGAAAAGAAAATTTCTTTAAGAACAAATTCTTAGAGAAAAATAATTTTCATTAAGAAAAATGTGTTTGTGATTTTCAAAACATAGAGGAATGAAAAAGTCATAAGAAAACCATATTAACTCAACAAAATCCCCCTTTTGGAAAGAACAAACACCCTTTCTAAAAGTAATATAACTAATAAGGATTTTTCTTTTATCTTTTAAAATAAATAATTATCTCCCTTTACTTATGTGTAATTATTAATATGAATAACTCACCCTCAAGTTTTGAAATCACTAAGTATTGTATTCTTTTCTTTCTTAGAGAAGTGGATTTTTCTTTCCCAAGAAAATATTCTTTAAGAAGACACCCCTTACATGAACTCCTCCTTATTTAGGGAAATATTTTATTAATAATTACTATTCTTTTATCATTATTTTCTTCCCATTTGTGATTTTAAAGATGGAATAGAGAGATTGAAAAACAAAATGGCACCTGAATGATTATAACTATACAAAACAATAAAAATGAAGGATAATTTTTTTATTATGATAGAAAAAATTGTTATAGGGTAAAAAATAAAAAAACGATTGGATTTGATAGGAAAATTATTCATCCTTCTTTTCAATTTTCATAATTTTCCTTATGGTGTCCTTTAACTTCTTGATCTCTTTATGATCATCCTCAAACCACTTGAGAAACTATTCTTGTTCTGGATTATTTTTTTTCAGAGCCTTGATTATTTCTTCTTGAGAATTTAGGATTTCATCCTGAGACTTCACCACTTCTTATTTCTAATTGTACTTTTCTTGCAACTCTTCCCTGAGTTCCCTTTATCTCTTCAAATTTAAAACAATTAAATTTAACTTCCCATTCAGATCATTATCCTCTTACTTCCGGGATACTTTTTGACTATTCATTTTTTTTGAAAATTTTATTGAAAGGTTTTTGATTCTATCATCTGACTTATCAAAAGCATCTTTTACTGAATCTTGGAAGTTATCAAAGTTTCTCAAGTCTTCAATCATTATTTTAGAACATTTTTTAATTTCCATACATGATCTCCTACGAGCATCATAACCAATATAAAAAGATTTTAAATCTTCCTCAAGCATGATGAAATTTTCAATGAGCATGATTACTAAATATGACTTCTAATTAAAAGAATTTTGAAGCAAATGATATCTCGAATAAATACTAGGGATCAAAGGTATTATGTTTAATAACTTCTTAAAAGATAGAATAAAAAATCATGACCCATTGAAGATGAATATTCAAAATATGATTCCCTTACATGAGAGGATTCTTTGTCTTGATCTACTTATTTCATCTTAGATGATGAACCAACATCCTTATTATCCTTAACAATCATTGAATTATTAAGTGTATCATCAACCACTTATTTTCCTCAATCAACATTAGAAATAACATTTTCATCCCCTGGAGACTCATGCCCACTATCCAAGAGTTGGACTATCTTTTCTTCATCAACCTATTCTTTCTCAGCATCTTCCTTAACATCATTGGGTTGAATTAAATCATGGTTTCTAATCTCATCATCAATAGGTATATCATCCTATTCTTATCCATTGTCCACTTTTTCTTGAGAAACATTTTTATTTGACTCAATCTGGGATGTTCAGATTGAATTATTGTCTAAAGGACTTCCCTTCTCATGGTATTATTTACCTTTTTAATCACATCATCACTTTTATCTTCTTATTCCTCTTATTTTTCTTCTAATTTTTCTTCTTTAACTATCTATTCATCCACCACTGGATCTAGAATTGAAATTTTCTTTCCTGGAGTATCTACTTTTATTGGTTCTTGGATAAAATATTCTGGTATATGCAACTGTTCAGAGCCATTATTAGTATCCTTGAGAAGTGCTTGAATGATCTCGGCTTCAAACAATTCATTTTTCAACATCTTCTATTACTCTTTACATTCAATATCTTCAGTAGCTTGAATTTTCAAGGCTTTTGACTCAATAAGATCTAAGACAAAACTTGGATCTCCTTATTTATTATTCCTCTTATGTTCCCTACACTTTGCTACCACTTCATTAGGGAATGTTTATTTCTTTTTCTATTTGGGTGGTGCTGACTAGATTTTTGGAACTGTAGATTTTTCTTTGGTTTCTGATTCATTCTACTTTATCTTCTTTTGATATTTCTTAGAAGTTTCTACTACTTATCATTTCTTATCTAAACCTTCAATGTCACTTTTATAAAGATCATAAAAATCTCTTAATTTGGTACTAAAGCCAACTTTCATTCTCTTAAAAGTATCATCACTCAACAACCTGATCTTGAAGGTTTTGCGTTTAGAAATACCAGGACTTTTAAAGGATTATAAACAAATCACTATGATATTTGACCAGATCACTGGATATAAAATTATACGAGACATGAAAGATCCATTATTTATGTTGGAGACTGTCAGAAGGATGTACTTCACCATGTTTACCTTACTAAGGTTAACCAAAAAGTCCAATATAAAGATATCACTTTAATTTAAGGATTCCTAGTATCTCTTTCTTGGAATCAAAAATCCTTGTACCCATAAGGATAACATCTATAAATTTGTTAAAATGTGGTTGGTATTAGGTGACTATACTCCCTTTAGTCTGAGGCACTCAATTCCCTTTCCTTCTCAAAACATTCTGACTGATCTAGAAACTTGTGAGATAAGAAAATTGCCTCACGTTCATAGAGAATTCAAAGAATATTTTCTTCTATATTAAAAGATAGAGTATAGGTTTTTCCATTTCTCTTAAATGAAAAATTCTCTTATCCACCTTCCTCATAAAAACTTTCTGTATCATAGAAATATAAAAGTAAGTTAGGATAAATTGGATCCTGACTCTTTTCCTTGCAACAAAAACACTATCTCATTCATTCAGCTTGATATTTTTCAAAATCAATGAATTATACATAGAAAATAATTTTTTCTCAACCAAAATTTCCCTATAGATTTTCCTATCCTTGATTTCCTTAGATGGAGACGTTTGTTTCTATAGGGAATCTTTCAGTGACATACGAAGTGTAAGAGAACTTGTAAAAAATGAATGACCTTTTTAAATAGAAGAAATGATTCGGTTCACAATGTCTTGAAAACCGATGTGGGGCATAGATTATGATGTCCCTTATAAATGATTCGAGGTGGTAGTTGAAATTCTTAATTTTATTCAAAGGTTGTGAAAAAAATGATCTGATCTGATGGTTTTGATGAATTGCAAAGAAGGATTTGGTAGGTTCTGATGTTTTTTAGGTTTTAGGAAAAATCAAATTTAAGGAAAGTGAATCTGATAGAGTTTTCTTAAAATCGAATAGAAATACTAATAGGTAAAAAATTCAAATATGAAAATTTGAGTAAATAAACATACCTTCTGGATTTCCCAAAAAAAAACGTCAGTAAGAAAAAATGTTTTTCTTGAATAACTTTAGATTCCGGAAAATTTTGTTAAATAAATAAAATTATAAATTCCGGAAATTTGAGTTCTGAAAAAAAAGTTATGTTTTTTTTGGGTATAGAAAAAAATTTATTAGAGAATTTTTTTTGTTAAATAATAAATATACTCCCGCTATGAAAAATATTTTCTTAATGTAAGGAGAAAGGTTTAAAAAAAAGTTAAAATGGAAGATTAACTTATAGTTATCATTCATAAATTTTCATTAATGTATTCAAATCTATCAGAGGTTAAATATTTTGTAAAAATATCCACAATTTGATCTTGTGTTATGATAAATCAAAGAATGATATCTCCTCTGAGTGTGTCATCTTTAAGAAAGTGATTCCTAATATCTATGTGTTTATTACGAGTGTTATGTTCACGGTTTTTTCTTAGAGAAATGGAACTTTTATTGTCACATAATATCTGTGTTTTGGTAAAACTCATGCCATAGTCTATGAGTGTGTTTTTCATACACAACACTTGAGCACAACATATTCCAACTGATACATATTCAACTTCAGTAGTGTAAAGTGCAACTGTGTGTTTCTTCTTGCATAAACACGAAACTAATGAATCTCCTAAGAAATATAAAGTTCCTAATGTACTTTTTATATCCATTCTACATCTACAAAAATCTTTATCTGAAAAACTTTTTAAAAAATAATTTATAGAATAATAGAAAAGTCTTAAATCCATAGTTGCCTTTAAATAATGAAAAATTATTTTCACAACATTTAAATGAGATTCCTTTAGATTAGATTGATATATTTCACATATTCATAATGAAACATTAATTCTTGAAAACTTGTTGTTCAGTATAATAAACGTAATATCATACCTCTAAAAGATGTCTGATCTACGGGTTTCCCAGCTTCATCATGATCAAGTGTTTTTGAGGTACTAATTAGAGTGCTTATAATTTTAGTGTGGTTATATCCATACTTATTAATAAGGTTTTAATATAATTATGTTGGGATATATAAGTTACTTCTAGTTTTTGAGAGATTTGAAAACTAAGGAAAAATGTTAACTCCCTCATCATACTCATTTCAAACTCAGATTTCATAAGATTCAAAAAACGAATCAGTTAAAGATTACTCAGTTGATCCGAATATAATGTCATAAATATATATTTAAATAATAAAATTTTTTTTCTTATCTTTCTTTATAAAAATATTTGGATCAGCAGTTCCCTTATCATAATTATTTTGTAACAAAAATATTGTATATCTATCATACAATGCTCAAGGAGCCTCTTTAACTCCATATAAATCTTTTGTAAGTTAAAAAAAATGTTTAGGATGTTTTTTGTCTTCAAATACAGAAGGTTGTTCAATATAAATTTCTTATTGAACATATCCATTAAGGAAATGACACTTCCCATCCATTTAAAAAAAAATTAAATTAAAGAATGTTGCAAAGGAATGTAAAATGTTAATAGATTCAAGTATAGCTGCTAGAGCATTGGTTTATTCATATTATATTACTTCATATTGATTATATCATTTAGAAAATAATCTATATTTATTTATTACTATCATTCAATTTTCATCACATTTATTTATGAAGACCCATTTTACACTAATTACAGACGTTTCCTTAGGTCTTTCAACCAATGTATAAACTTTGTTCCTTTTAAATTTATTTATCTCATCTTTCAAGGCTTTAATCCAGTCATCATCACCTGAAGCTTCATCAATGCTTTTTGGTTCAAATTTGGAAAGGAATAATAGATGTTCTACTTCATTTCATAAGGAACTTCTAGTCCTTGCAGGTTGATTTACAAAACTAATGATACTATCACTGGGATTAATCTTATGAAACAACTAATTTTGGGTTTTGTAAAATCTATTCATCAACATATGGTAGAAAATATTAGAGATTAAATAATTTAAAAACATTTTCTTTAACATTTTTCATATTAGAAGAATATTCTATAAGAGGTTGATAATTAGTTTTTGAAAAAACATCCAAGGATTTAGGGTGGGTTGTTTAAAAATAAGGATCAGTTTCATCAAATTTAACATGTACTGTTTCATCAACAATACACATATTTTTATTAAAAACTCTATAAGACTTAGAAGTGGTGGAGTATCCTAGGACAATTACTTCATCGGATTTGGGTTCAGATTTATGAAAAATATCTTTAGTATTTAGAATGAACACTTTGCATTTATATACATTAATTTAATAAAGTCTAGGTCTTTGACCAGTCCACAATTTATAAGGTGTTTTGTTAAGAAAATGTCTGATTAAAACTCAATTTATAGAATAATAAGATGTACTAACAAATTTGGCCTAAAAATGATTAGAAATAGAGTATTCAATGAACATAGTTATGGTTATATCTTGAAGAATTTGATTTCTTCTTTCAACAACAGCATTCTGGTGAGAAGCTGTTAGAGCTGAGAAATTATGAGTAATGCCTTTCTTACTACAAAAAGTTTCAAAATATTAATTTTGAAATTCTCCTCCATGATCGCTATGAATAGTTAGAAATGGAAGGATTTTATCAATTTGAAATTGGGAACTAAAAGTTTTGAAATAATAAAAAGCCTCATATTTATTTGTTCAAAAATAAACCCATGTAAATCTCGTGTAATCATCAATAAAAAAAATACATAGTATTTTCATCCAATACTTCATGTTTTCATTAGAACAAAAAGATCCATATGCAGAAGCTGTAATGCATCAGATGTCAAGACTTCACTGATTGATTAAAAACCTTATTTATGTTGCTTTCCATATTGAAAAGGATCATAAACTTTTGAAGAATCAAATATATGCTCCAGTAGATCCTTAAGAAGTTTTTCTTTGAGAGTTTTCATAGGTTCATAAGGTTACAATGTCTTAAATTTCTATTCCATAAACAATATTGATCTTCCATTGCACTATGCCAAGGTAGATATTGGATCCTAAGGTCTTATAATATTAGTGTATAAACATTCTCATGCCTATAGGCAGAAAGAATAAACTCTTCCTAGGAATTGTTTACTAAGAATTTATCATTCCAAAAATTCATAAGGTAACGTTCATCACATAATGGACTTATGCTCATGAGTTTGTATTTAAGACATTTAATAAATAAAACATTTGAAATAAAAGATTTTACTAGAAGAACAATATTACCTATAACAATAATTTCTCCTAGAGAATTATCTTCAAAAGTTACTTTTCCTCTTTTTTTTCTTGATAATATTTTGAAAGAAGTTTTTGTTACTAGTCATGTGATAGGAACATCCAATTTCTATGTACTATGTATTCGTGTTGGTAATTTCTGTATTTTATTGAAAATAAAAGATTTAGACTTTTGTAATCCAAACATTCTTGGATTTAGAAATTTTAGAAAGTAAGATCTTAGGAATCTGCACATTCTTAGAAAAATAAGCTTTTTGAAAACCTAAAGTTTCGGATTTATTTAAAGAAAAATTTATTTCCCAATGTCCACTGCATTGACATTTAGTAAAAAAGGAATCACTTTGGAGAACACAATAATTATTACTAAAAACAGGTTTTTTAGATGCTCAGTTACAAGAGGGGGTGTGAATTTTAAGTTTAAAAACTTTCATTTTTAACATAAGGAAATTTATGTTTAAAAAAGTTAAACAAGGTAAATTCACAAACCATATATTTTTCTTAACTAAGAAAAAAATGGTTAGGGTCTGTAAATATGAATCTAGAAAAGAAACTTAAGAAAAATTTAACTTGAGAAAGATTCTACCGTAAAGCGTATAAAATATTATTTATCAGAGTAAGTAAAAGTACAAGAATGTATAAGAGAGTTATACATTATTTCATTAGAAAAACAAGTAATAAATAAAACATGAAACAAGAATCAAGTGAACAAGTATGAAATATTTTATCCCAAAGAGTATGGTATCCAATAACCTTTGATAAAGGTCCCTTGATTTATAATTTCAAGAAAGTCCGTCTTACCCACACCAGAGTAAGCCCTTGATAAGAATATCGGAGTCTTTATTGCTATCCCCATAAGCCCTCAAAATTTAAGGTAGTCAGCACCTCTGTCTTCCTATCCTTGGAATCCCTCGATTTTACTCAGGAACAATCATATTTTCACTAATATAACTGAAAAAGATGTTCACGGTTGAACAAGGTGTTCATAAAACTCACAAGGCACGATAGTCTTTTTATCCCTATAAATTACTCACAACATTTAATCTATAGGATCATAAATCAATAGATGGATATTAACCTTTTTCAAATGAGATCCTAATTATAGGGAATACTTCAACGGTCAGAACCCTCATTTAACAGTTATATTTTTCCTTGAATCTTGGAGGGACCTATACAAGTGTCAGTCAACCAAAAGTTAGTTAGAAATAAATTGTACGACATCGTTTCATAGTTACAAAAGAATGTGTAATAAAAAATGTATTATATTCACTAAATATGAATATCTAGAACTTAAAGAAAAATAGAATTAGGAATCTATTTATATAAACAATTGAAATTGAGAATCTTGAATATTCGGATTCAGTTTTACAAAAAATTTAGAGTGTGAATTTAACAGATTTTAGTGTCAGGATTCTTATGAATTTGAAGTCTGAATTTTGACGAATTTTGAGTCTGAATTATAATGAATTTTGGAGTAATAATTATGAGGAATTTAAAGTCCAAATTCTAAATAATTCAATGATGGAATTCTTGGGAATTCAGAGTCATATTTCTAAGGAATTTGAAGTCTATGTTCTGAGGAATTCGGAGTCTGAATTTCAGAGAATTCAGAGTCTAAAAATAGTAAGACATGGTAGCTTAAAGAACTATAAGATTCTGAGGATTTTTATAAGGATCATAATTTTTTGACTTAGAAAATTCATATACTTGGTTTTGATAAGACTTGGAATAAAACATCGAAAACCAAGGTAAGGGTAAAACGTTCCTTAGAGAAAGTAAATATTACTTAAGAAAATAATTGTTAGAGAAAAATAATTTTCCATAAGAAAATGTGTTTGTGATTTTTAAAACATAGAGGAGTGGAAAAGTAAGAAGGAAACCTTATTAACTCAACAACTGAAACCCCTAGAAACTTTAAAAAGAAAAATACAATATAAAAATAGGTTTTAATTGATGGTATTTATTATAAAATATAATAATAATATTATCAACGGATAAATTTATTGTATTAGTCTATTGCTAAACATTTTTACTAATATATATATATATACATATATATATTGTTGGATTTATATAATTTCCGAAAAAATATTTTATCTATCACTATAATATTTAGTGATAATGTTTTTACCAAAAATGTAGTAATAATAACAAATCTGTTGGTAAAAATTTTACCCAAAAAAAAGTATAGTTACCAAAAGATATACCCATGATGGAAAAAGTTAAATACTTTATAACGTCATATTTCTTTCATTGATCAATTTCTCAAATTTAAAGAATATATTTATGCCACATAATTAAGTATGGATACTTTAAAATGATTATAAAAAAATCCTAGGGGATTATTCATAAGGATAAATTTATAAGTGAATTCATCTATTTGGAATTGGTCCACTTAAGTGGTCTAAAAAATCTAGTACATCATAGTGTTATGTGGTTATCATCCCAAATAAAACAAAGTAATTTAATATAAATTATAAAATAATTTATTAATTTTAATCACCTAGCATGGAAAAATTAATAATTTTCTCTTGAAATATAAAATTACATTAATATCCTTGAAACTCCACAAACACCCAATAATGGAATTATTTTATCTCTATACAAAAATTGTATTGAAAATGTTTTTTTATTTTTATGTGGAAAGGAAATTGAATTTTTTTATTCTAGAGAATCATAAATAGCATAAATCATAAAATATTATAATAAAATTACAATGATTACCACACAAGTACACCATAAATACCATCCAACAAAATCTACAGTACTAAAAATTCCAAAAAAATAACCAATGAATGATGATGATGATGATCAACCATTACCTTTTCTTGATTATATGAATCAAACATTATGTATCTCTAATGAGGCTTAGAATATAAAATGTATTTTTTTATATTGATCATAAATTTTAGAATCTCACTTTTATTATTGGTACCAACTTATTATAAAAGGAACATATTAAAGAAGCTATAATACAACCTTAATATAAGATTCACGAATATGAAGAGAATACTTAGCTGGTCCTCTAGTAGAACATTAATTGGAATTTATAGTAATCCTTGTGTTGTCATGACCTCTTTCTTTTAGGGAAGAAGAATCAATCAACATCTATTAGAGGCTCCCCCCTTTTTATTACTCAAATTTATTTTTTTTTTCTTTAAGGAGTTCTTCCTTGTAAGGGAACATAAATAAAAATCTAAAAAATCCACCCTCTTTGTAGAATGATGGAAGTCAAGATGAAATTGGCTCAGATAGAAACTAAATTTTCTTGAGAAGCATTAAAATGTTTCATGCAATAACAACTCATGAATTTAGTATATTAGTTTCCAAAAGTCACATGAGACTCATGGGTCAACAAAAAATCAAAAAATCTAATCAATAATTTTTAAAAATAATTAATGTCTTATTGACAAATTTATCCATACATAAATTAGTAAAAGAAGAATCGCGGTCTAAAAAACATCATAAATTTCAAAAACAAACTTATAGACTAACTTGGTTGAATATGAATACACCGATTGTGATGGTATTAAGGATAAATATTAAATTTAGTCTATAACAAAAGGGAATAATTTGTAGTTGCAATGAATTTTATTTTAGGTTCCTTAATGAATTTATTAACTAGAAAATTAACTATGGATGACGCATTATTTTCTTGATGTTTCTCTAGATGAATTTATGTAGTCGGATAAAGTGATTAAGAATCATCCAAAATTTAATCAACCACCACCTTATTAAGTCCCAAATTAATATAGTCACATCCCCTGTAGAAATACCCATGACATTAACTTCAAGATAAGCCTCATAAACAAATTTTGGTGAGTTCACATGTAATGAATCATTAACATTATTAAATGATCCCTTATTTTTAAATATAGTGGTATGATTATCATAATGAATCCTATGATTTATAGTCTTCTTAAAAATTCTTGCAGAAGAAATTAAGGTACATATAGGGGAAAGAAATAGGGAGGAAGAAATTGAATGTCTTAATAAGTTACATGTTAAGAAAAAAATGGTAGATTTTTTGTAGAAACTATGTTAAAAAAATATCAACAAATTCTAGATAAAATATCAAGTAGACATTGTCATTGGAATATATAATTTGATGAAAACTCAAAAAACTAATGAATGATAAATTTTAAGAGTGGAAACATTGAATTTTTTAAAGGAACTAATGGTTCTAGAAGTAACTTATAAGGCCTAATTTTGAAATAAATAATACAATATGATCCAAAATAGATCCATTCAAGACTCTAAATCACCATGGGTGAAGGGTTTCCACTTTTATAAAATAATATAGAACCATTGGAGTTTCTATAAAACCTCACTCCAACATGTGGTAAAATTATTCTTATTTTTCTCATTGAATTAGAACTATATACTTGTTAGTATAGTGTTATTACATTACAAATTGTATTATATATTTGATATGTTTTTTCAAGTCTCAGACATCATTAAATATTTTATCAACAATGTTAGTTTCTATGAACCACTTTATATAAGATTTATAAATTTCTTCCTTTTACTCTTTAATTGAATTTTGTTGAAACTATTCATTTTCTAGTCATGTTTTTAATAGCATTTTTAATTTTTATTTTTATACAAATAATAATTATTTATTATTTAAATTATTTAAAAGTTATTTTTCCTATATTATGTGATTTATACATTATTTTTAGAGAAATAAAATAAATTTTATAATGATGTTTTAAATTTATTTCTTATAAATAATTGTGATTTTTTATGTGCTCAAAATGAATAAATATGTTTAAGATATTCTATCAATATTTATGAACATATTTTAAACATGAATCAATAATAAAAAAAAATTAGTATAAAAATTTTAATTTAATAAAAAAAGAGAACTTGAATACAAAACTAATCTAAAAATTATAATATCATGGAATAAAATATAGGAGTTTTAAAATTCTATAATAACAATAAAATACATATATTTTATATAATAATTTTTTTTGTAAAATGTGTTAGAAAAAAATAAACAAATAAAAAAAATTATGTTTTTCAGATTAATACAATAATTAAGGGAAAATGGTTTGTGTTTTATATTTTGATAACATTTTATTAACATTCTCATGGGTTATTTTTCAATGAAAATGTTGGGATGCTTTTCAAGATATGAATTGTCACAAAAATTAAGAATGAAATAAAAAGAAAATCTAGCAAAAATAATATTAGTATGGTCATGGAAAACTACACTATACAACCATTTAGAGAAGCTATGAAATTTAACTATTAGAGTTTTATAGTTACACATACCTCTTCTCGCCTATGATTAAAGGGATTTTACTCCCTAATTAATTTGTAAAACTTAAGGATTTCATCAAACAAGAAGTTAATTTTATAAAACAAATTCCTCACGTGAAATATTTTTTCACGAGATTGATTTTATCAGCCAAAGGATTTTAATACTAGAAGAAATAATTTTATGACACCTGAATGATATTTTTTCACCTAAATAAATTACATAACAAAATTATTTTATCAATTATTGGAATTTATCACCCAATGGAGTTTATTACACTTAATATTTTTTATAGAAATAAATTTCTCTTATATAAATGATTTTATAACACAGGATGGATTTTTCGTCTAAGGGAGCACAAAGATAGATTCATTATGTATGATGTAAACATGAATTCAGATAGTATGCCATGTGGGTGAAACCATCTATATTTTTATGTCCTTAAATAATAAAATTTTAACTTAATTTAGTTTAGTAAAAAATGGGAGTCCATGTTTATAAGTATCGTACCATATCCTATATAATAAATGAAATCCATATTTTTTACTAGTCATTGAATACAGTGAAACTTTATTCTCTCACCATTTTTTTCTATAATTTTTGGCCTATATTTTCATATTTTAATCAACAAATACAAATAATATTACGATTTACTAAAAAACATGAATATTAATCCCTTAGCTTCACCTTCACCGACTATGTATTCCTCAACATCATCCATAATAAACTTTTTCATCACTAGATACAAATTTATCAGCTCCATGGTCATAAAATTACACCACCATAAGCTTAATTTCTACTAATTCTATCATTATTAGATCCATTATCATTATATTCCCTATATCACACTATAAGAAATTTTATTTTTAACAACTTTCATTAAAAAATTTCAAATGTAATATACAAAATATCCTTAAGTATTTTTTAAAAATTAATTTCCTTTTCACAACATGAGTGATTTTTGTTATATTTTTTTAACAAAATATGTCATTTCCTTTACAAAGATTTTGAAAATAATTTAAGATTAAAAGAAAATTTTTCAGTAATGTAAATTTTTTAACAAAATGTTTCATTTGTAGTTAAACGTACGATTTTTTTTACATTAAAATATATTTGTTGTAAATTTTAATCAATATTTAATATATTTTCACATCCATATTTTATATAATTTCATTTATTATTCATTTTTATATAAAAATATAAAAAAACATTCACTATAAATTTAATGAATATAATATTCAATATCATAATTTAAATCAAAAAAATAATTCAATAAAAATAATTTTAGTTAATCTATTAAAGAGTGAAAACCACCAACACAACAAGAAAATCATAAGAGTGATAAATTATAAATAAATAAAAATTCCTCAAAATTCATAATTTTTTTTGAAATATGAATTTATTTATTTATATACAATTAAGAATTTAATATTCATTGAGATAAATAAGATGGATGAAAAAGTGGTTTTATTTTGTGTGTTCTTACATGAAGAGTCCTACTATAGTTAAAGAATTCCTACTCGATCTATACTTTGGAGACATTCATATTCCTTAGAATATTTCATCATTTTTTAGTTGCTAGAATTTAAAACTATGCATTGTCTATTCGACATTTATTTATATAATATTTTATTAGTACTGTAAGGTCTTGGTCCAGAGGTCACTCGATTGGAACCCTAGCCAAGTTTACCACATGACCCCAAGTGAACCTCTATTTATTCCAGAGGTTTTCGACAATCTGTGTGGGTCTAAGAAAGTACAGTTGGGAGGAAATACCCCCCACATCAGAGTGAGAAATAATAAATAAATAACCAATAATTATATATAATAGAGTATATTGAAGAAATAAACATATCCAATAATAATAATTGAATTTAGAAACTATAAAAACTCAAACAATTCTTCTGGAATACAATACAGATCACCCAATAGGATGATAACATATCAAAAATGAAATTAATAGAAGAATAAAAATATGAGTATCTACCATTACTTACAGAAATACCTCATCTCAACATCCATATATCGATTTATAATTATGGACAATAATAATCCAACCCTATTATAACCTATACATGAAAATAGTGAGACCTTACTCAGGTACCCCAATGCAATGGTGGCCTAAGCAGGGTCTGAGTATAGAACTCAATAGGGAACCACCAATGAGTATATATATAGAATCGGTAATCGAGTGATATATACATATGATGTGCTCAAATGAAATAATAAATAAATAATAGGATGAAAATCAATAAATAAACCATCATTGATTCTTAGCTACATGACCTCAATCAACCATACATACTTTCCTTAGTGTTGAGGTGCCTTTGAGAACATCATGATATTGTTAAAACTATTTAAATACTAGATCCTAGGAAATAACCTAGTCATCCATAATTCTCAGGTTCAAATGGAAAATAACTCCGGATGAATGAATGAACAACTAGATCCCAACAATCCTCATAATATCTCCAATATATAAGTATAATGAATTAGTTGATGCTAATTCATAGGTATCCCATGTAGTCATTGAGAAAATTCATCTTCCATGTCACCATGAAAAATAGATGAATCCTAGGAATCATAGGTATCTTAATCAAGAAGACATAATATCATTAGGATCAACTATATGGATCATAAGGATTAATTAAAAATCTCATAATAATAAAAATAAGGATAATCACAATCTATAACCCCAAACACTTGAATCCTAGACATGATAGGCATCACAGGGACTCACGGTATCAATGGAATCCCATACAGATGAAAGTTTAAATACTTTCATCATGTAAATTATTACATGATAAAATAGTCGTTTCTTTGAAATCATACTTTATCATTCATGATGATATCATATTTCAATATTTATCACACTAATATCATATGGGGTTCAAAATAGAGATCCTAGGAAGAACTTATAGGATCTAAAATGTCACTATCACATTGAATTAGGAATATAGACCAAGTCCCATGAAGCATGTATGAGAATATATAAATACATCAAAAATAACAACATGAAAGAATAAAAACAAGACAGGGTTGGTTCTAATAACTAAAATCCTCACCACTATCCAAAACATCATGGGCTGACATGTTCAGTATAGGTTTTAAGGTGACACTTTCTTCCATATCTACCCATACTCAAATTCACCCATATAGGGTTGATCTATCATTAGGGAAACCATAGTTCCCCCTAGGTCATGTCAAGGGATGTTAATGCTTCTTGGGTACCTCATCGTAAACACATTTAAGGGAAACCCACTTGGAGTTCCTATTATCATTACTAGGTAAGAGAACCCTCTTTAGGGTTCCTTCTAATCCAGCTCGCATGAAAGATAAATCCCAACACTCAGAGGTAACACATCCCATGCTCAATTCATATTATACACCAATAAAATATAAGGGGTTGGATCGTAGAACATATCAATACCAATGGTATGGAAATCAAATTTTTCATTACATAATTTTTTTTTTACATAATAGACATTTAGTAATTTACAAAACCTTTTAGGTTTAGTGTCTTGAAAATTTGGTATATATTACATGAATTAAAAAAGTATAATATAAAAATACACATCAATAAATTATTTTGAGAGACACATTTCTTATTCCATCCTAATTAATCTCACTTAATATCATATCATAGGGAAACAAATTAGAGAATGTGGTTATTATAAAGACCATAAAGGGAATAAACAAATGAAACACTTATCATGTGAGCAAGAAGCATATAACCGGGATTGATCAGAAAAAAATGAGGCATACCATAAAACAAAGAACATGAATCATAACATGTAAATTTTCCTACAAAATTAAAATGAGATATCCATAATCATATCACCAACGTCCGCCCCAATGTGTCATAAATCACAATTATCGAGGTTATTCACCAAGGCCTCATAAAACATGTCATCAATAGAAATTAAATTCTTTACCCAATTGATTGGAAAGATATTAGGGAACACCTATAATATGTATTAATTAATTTTATCCACATATATCATAATATTAAATTAATAAATAATCCATGGAGAATAAAGAATGGGGTTGTTATCAAAATATTAGCGTTACCAAAAGTGCATAGGGACATGATCATTATGTCATTTTTAACCTAGGGAAAGGGAATGTAGGGTTCATGTATATAAATACACAAATAAAATATATAATTTTTTTACATATCGGGAAATACCTTTAAAAAATATAGAGATTTAGTTATTGAAAAAAATAAAATAGAAGATAACTTCTTAAGAAGAGAGAAAATTTGAGGAGTAAATTTGGCAACCAGAAAGGTATAAAACATTGATTAATAAAGGGTAAAATGAAAAGGGAGTAGGGTATCCCATTTATAGAAAATAATTTTGAAGTTATGGTATGATAAAAAAGGGCAATAAAATGAAGTAAACATAACATTTATTATACAAAAAAAGGTTCTTGAATTTAAGATAACAGAAGGATAATTCCCTTACCTAGAAGAGTTGCTCCTAGATCTTGAGGAATGGAACCTTCGGTGTATAAGGAAACATTGGGATGATTACTTGGGAGGAAAAAACAACAAAATTTCATGGTGCATGGATTGGGAGTGAATAGAGATAGAAAAATGTGTGGATAATTATAGAAAATGTGGGGTATTTTTTAAATTATTTCCAAATACATGACTTGGAAATATAAGTTGCGGAAAAAGAAAACCCATTGGGTTACCCATGGTTTTTATCCATGTTTTCATACAACTGGGTAATATTTTAATTTATTTTAAACCACAATATCCAAGAATAATTTTATATTACCTATTTTGTTAAGGAAACTTAATGTTTTTACAAGGTAATGTTTTTAAAAGAAAAATTACCATTTTAGACTTTGCAAAGTCATTTATTGGTTTAGAAATTGATTAAAATGTATTAAAATACTTGATATTAATAAAATAAAATATTTTTAGTCTTATATTTTGGTTAATTTAATATTAGATAATTAAAAAATAATTATGAAGTCATTAAACATATCAAAAACCCAAAATTGCATTTTTACTATTCATGAAAAAATATCGTATTTTAGAAAGTTCTCAGATATTCACCCTAACATAGTTTTGATGCACTGAATAAAAAATTATGTTTATTTTATTAGAATAATTATATAAATATAAGAATGTTAAATTTTAAATATAAATATATATATTTATTTAAAAAATAGAAGGTTGAAATACATAGTCCAATTTCTGAAACATAAAAATTTTCAAGGCCATAATAAAATTATTTTATCATTTATATTTAAATAATAGTGTTTTTAAAATAATATTTTATTAAACTAAATATTATTTACAATACATTATTTTTTTATAAAAAATGATATCTTTTCTAAAATGTATAACTTGTGTCTGAAAAGCCCATTTATTAAATTCATCTCAATTAAACATATATTTTATTAAGAAAAAAAATTTATTTAATGTGTACATTCCATTATTGTTTATATATATACTAGTCCAGATCTATGAATATTTTATGATTTTCTCATGAAATAAAAATTTATTTTATGTGATTCTATTTTAAAACGTAATTATAAGATATTAGGAAGAAAAAAATCCATAAATAAACGAAGTATATTTCTTCAAGTAATTAAATTATCCCCATTTAAAGAAATTAAGTCCTCATAATTTTTTCTTATTGATAGATACCATTAGTTCTAAATGGATTTTATTTCTTAAAACATAATGGGTAACTATGTAATTAATCAATTATAATAACAATTACATTTTTTATATATCCTTTATAAATGTTCATAAAAATCTTATGATTAACAAAGCATATACCTAGAGAGTGTCAAATAAGAAGTATAGTAGGAATCATTGTCATGTACCAGTTCCCAATTGAGTACAGATCAATGTAGTGTTTTTAGGTGTTACCCCTAGATACATCTATTCTAGAGCCACATCTACTTGTCTGTATATATACATTGATTTATTTTCCTGGAAACCACTTACTTAATACTTCACTAAAATACCAGGATGTTTTCATATATTTAATGCTTTTTCTAGGGTTTGTAATATTACAAGTCATAATTTCAAAAAATAACTAAAATTTACTCTATTACCAATTATGGCAGCCTACTTTTTATTATATAAATTTTCATTATATAACAAAAATTTAGCAATTTAAAATATATTTTAGTTTTAGTGTATTGTAAATTGGGTACATATTACATGAAATACATAAGGATGAAATAAAAATAAAAATAAATCAATTTTTTGATATAATACTTATTATTATATCATATTTAATGTCACTTCATCTCATATATTTGATAAATACATCAAATAAAGAGGTGATCATAAATAATAGTAAGGGAAAAAAAAAGAAACAATTACCATGTGATAAAGAAGCATATAACTAGGAATGATCATATAAAAATGAGACATACCATAAAAGAATTTGCATGAATCATAAATTGTAAATGTGTCTTCAAAATTTAAATGATAAATTCATAATCATATCACCACAGTCCATACCCAAGGTGTCATAAATCATAATTACTGAGGTTTTCCACCAGGGCATCAAAAAACATGCCATCTATAGAGATTAAATCATTACCCAATGAATTGGAGAGATATTAGGGTGCACCATTCATATATATGAATTAATTTTATCCACATAGATCATAATCAAACATTTAATAAATAACCCATGAAGAATAAGGTATGAGTTTCTTATCAAAATCATGACCTTTCAAACGTACTTAGAGACATGATCAATATGTCATTTTTAACCCAAAAAAAGGTAATACAAGTTTCAAGTATGTTAATAACAATAAATAAATAATTTTTACATCTAGTTGAATACCCCTATAAATGAAAGTGGTTTGAGTATTCACAAAAATAATATAAAAGTGAATTTATTAAGTTGAGAGAAAAAATTTTGAGAGTAAATTCGGCAGCATGACAGATATAAAACATGGATATAGAAAATGGTAAAATGATAGTGGAAAAGGGATTGAAATTGATAAAACAAATTTTTTTTGTAATTATATGATAAAATTTGTATTAAAATGGAGTAACCATAACATTTATAATACGTAGAAAAAGTTTTTTGAATTGAAGAGAAAAGAAGGATAATTATTTTACCATTAAGAGTTACTACTAGATCTTGAAAAATAAAACATTGGGGGATTGGGGAAACCTTTGGAGGAATCATTTGGAGTAAAAAACAAAATAAATTTTGGAGGAAAAATTTCAAGTGAAAGGAAATGGATAACTGGGGGGGGTATTTATTGAAAAATTGGATGATTTGTTTAATAATTCTCAAATATTGGACATGGAAATCTTGCTTATTGAAAAGAAAAACCATTTCATTATCCATGGATTTTCGCATGGTTTTAAAAATTTGGGTCATATTTTTATTTATTTTAATCCACAAGAAATGATCATCAATTTATATTACATATTTTTTCAAGGGAAATTATGGTCTCCACAAGGTAATGTTTTTAAAATCAAAGTTTCCATTTTAGATGTTCGAAAGTCATTTATAGTCTTGGAAATTGATTAAAATCTTTCAAAATAAATTATATTAAAAAAATAACATATTTTGAGTCATTTAATATTGTATATTAATTATTACATAATTATGACATAATTATGAAGTCATTAAAAATAATGAAAACCCAACACTGTATATATTCTATTCATATATTAATAAAGTGTTTTAGAAAGTTATCATAAATTCATCCTAACATAATTTAATTGTGATGATTTAAAAAATAATTTTTATTTGACCAGAATAATTCTCTAAATATGATAATCTTATATTTTAAATATAAAAACCATTACTTATTTATACAAATAGTGGGTTGAAATGCATAGTCAAATTTATGTCACTTAAAAATTATCAATGTCATAATACAATTATTTTATCATTTATATTTAAATTAGATTTTTTTTAAAATACTACTATATTAAAATAAATATTATTAATAACACCTTAGTGTTTTATAAAAACCTATATCTTTTGGAAAAAGTACAATTTGGGTATGAAAAATTATTTTTTCAAATTCATCTCAATTAAAAATGTATTTTATTAAAAAAACTATTCTTTAATATGTATATCACATTGTTAATCATAGTTGTACAAGTACAAATTTATTCTTTATTTATGATGTTATCATGATATAAAAAATCATTATATTTGCTTCTATTGTAAAAAAATGAAAATTTATTGGGAGGAAAGTGATCCTTAGATAAAAGAATTAAAATTTTCAGGTTGTTTCAAATGGTATGATCACCCAACCTATGTTTTTCCAACCTTGACTCTAAGGTTTTACCCACGATTTATAATGAATATTTTTTGGGCCACTCACTAAAGTCTCTAAAACCCTCTATGGGGAGGTATTTAAGGGAATATAAACAAAAGGCCACTGCCTTTGATTCATCTAATTTATGAATCCCACACCCCTCATGGGTTTTGGGTATCACAAGGAACCACTATATTATTCTACCCTATACCATTGGTGAACAGCCATCCAACTATTGTTCTAGGGTCCCTAGTGGACAAAGACACCTAGTCCAGTACATATACAAGAATATTAATTTTATTAAATCCACAATTCAAGCATTAAAAAATTAAACCAATTAATTAGTTCAATTAAAAATTTATTTAGTTCAAGATCAATCACCTAAGATGGTGCTACCATATTTCACACATATATAAGCTAATTCCTAAATTATAAGGGATTGATAAAGGACCACAAACCTTAAACTAAAAAATTATTATAATCTCTAGCCGGATTGCCACTACCCATGGTTGACCAGTCCCATCCATGGATAACAAGCTATTTCCAACTTCTGTGAGGTCCTAGAACATGCCAAATATGGGAAAAATTTAATTATAACCATTAGAATTAATTAATCAATTCAATCCAATCAAGTCATAATCAGTAAAATCTGACCAGGATTCTGACCATTGATTAATCCTCAAGCAATGGGGTGTAAATCATTCCCAAAACACCCTTGAACCCACTCTAGCTCAATTACATAACATGAGATACCAACATAATACTTTATTTAATATAAATTTTAGTAAAAATATAATTAATTTGGTTTCACAACATACATTATCCATGGAAGCCATCTACCCTTTAGACACCCAATTTTATTCATTTAATTGATTATATTTTCTATGCTTCTCACCACCGTAATGATTGGCCCACGAATGCAAATTCTATACCATGATGTCTTCCCACTGACATAATTTCATGCCAAACCATAATCTCAGCAGTCCCCCGACTTTCTTATCATGGTCCCAACACATTGTACCTCAACTAATGTGAGATAACCAGTCAAAAAGTTGTATGAAATATCAATTTCCACTTATGATACAAAATAGACATACTTCTATCATCCAAACATAACAACAACATGTCATATTTTCCTCAAGAATACACTATCACCTCTAAAACACACCCATCATATTTAGAACACGATTTTTATTTAGTTTCTATCCCAAAACATGCAATTAAACTGAAAAAACCTATGATACCTTCTCTGACCTACATTCCTCAAATATGCTTGGATTCAACCCCCGATGCATCACCCATAATACCTGAACATGATGCCTCTAATTTTAAAGAAAACTTATGATTATCTATATATACTCACTGAATTCAATTATGAAATCTTAATGAAATTCCTTACGTGAATTCTAAACTAACCAAAAATAGCTGTTGTGCCTAGCCCCACCACGAGCACCAACACACCTCAGACTAGATTATGCTTAGATCAACTTAATTCATCCCAAGCTCAATTCCATTTATTAGACTTCATCCTATAACATATGTTAACTCATGTTTGAAATTTATGAGGAATCAAAATAGAGTCAAATTCAACAACTCACTAGTGTAATAATACAAGAAATTCCATCCCAAAAATAATTTAATGAAACCATGACCATTATAACATGAGAGTCATGTCTCCCTTGAATGATGTGGTTCTCTCCACCATGGGATTACATTTGTCATTACTCCACTAAACTAATTCTTGATCACCAAAACCCAATCTCTCTAAATTACCAGTCATAATTACAGGGCATGTTCATATTTATCATACCTTAACAACACTCAAAATATAAAACATCTCCAATTACTATCTCACATATCATCAACTAAAACATTCATATACATATAATTAAAGTTACAATCACATATTCATATGGACAATGATGTAGTCACCACCATATGGGTCACTTTATACTACTCCTCGATTACCAACCCAAAAGGTCTCATCATCTATAAAAATGTGTCCTTCCACTGATCCACACTCATCTACTACCAACCCATGATACAATGTCTCCCTACAAATTCATGCCAATTTCTACCCTTGGGTCTAACATTACATGAAACTTGTATAATTTATAGAATCCCATCTACAATGAAGATACTTTTCAAATTCTCATCCAAAATCCTAGGCAACCATGACCAGAAAATTTCACCAAGACCAATGAACCTTGGCTCACACTCGACCATTATCTGATTCAAAATTCATTATGCACTACTTGTAGCCACATGTAATGACTCATTCTGATCAAAACCTAGGGGTCACATATTATCTTTCAACGGACACATCTAGAGAGGTGAATATATAATTGTAACATAACCAAACTAGCCTCACCCACTTAAATCACTGGTTATTTTGCCTATGAATTTTAGAATCATTAATTCCTTTCACCCTCAATGCAATTCTTCAATACTGGTCACTTTTCATGTTATAACCTTAACTACACACTTAATCACCATCTAATTCCATATTGAAACCCAGAGTTCCTACCCATTCTTGTATCAGGCTTCTAAATAAAAAAATAATAGGGTTGGATATATGAACAACCCTACCCTATGAAACTAACCTCAAATAAAAATCATAAACACTCAAGGATCCCCACAAAAGGAGTCCCAAGAATCTCCCTTCTCATACCAAATACTTTCTTGAACCTAACGTGAACCAACCCCATGGCCTAAATCACCTTCCCACACTTTTTAAATCAAACTATTTATGACATCACAAGTGAAAAAACACCCACTCTAGGGTCCATAATGAATGTATCACATCCTAATCCCAAAACAATATAACATAAAGAACTGATTTTGACAATGCATACACATGTGGGACTGATCCCTTGAGAATCAAAACCACAATAGTCATTACTAATATAACCAATGAAATCATCTTAAATGATCAATATCTAGTGAAACCCAAAAACTCTATCAGTTAAATATGAATCCATTCCAGTCTATATGGGAAAATTATATATAGTGTTTTACTGTAACATTAAATAAGAAAACCCAAATAAAAACAAAACTATGGGTTTAATATAAGGAATACAATGTTGTGATGACTAATTAGGGTCATTGTATGTCCCTTGTACAAAGGGCCTACACTGTATCTCTCCTCATCGAGGGTTCCACTATAGATCCTTTTTACTTACCATCAACAAGAAATTTATATATGGAAGGTGGTCTAATTAAGAAGAACAACACTAAGTACTTATATAATAAAATACCACATGAGAATTTTATAGTAGCTTAAAAAATGGGGCCTTTGTTTACAGTGACATAAATCACACATTAATAAGAATATCTTCCATGTGAATCCCAATTTTCTAAAAATGATTCATGAGATGCCTATTTCTACTATAGTCCATTAGTGAAATATAGAACTAATTTATTTTCAATGGTCTGAGAGAATAAAAACATAATAAAACATAAATATCAAAATCTACATGTGCATAAATCAATGTGAAATTATATAACCATAAAAATAAAAGCTAAAGACATCAATACCAAGACCTTGTTAAAATGGACTTCCTACCAAAATAGGTGATCATGATTCACCGACATGATATCCATCACAGGCTCTGATACATTATTATAACACTTACCTTCCATCTCCCAAATATTAAGATAAAATAAAAACAATTTTTAATACCACTTTGTATCATCTTGGTTCATAGGAAACTTAACTGGTTCCTTGGACAATTTCATCACATGACCCCATGCATGCCTCCCCATATGCCAAAGGCTGCTGATTAGAAGTGAGTGTAAAGGTAGTATTGTGGGGAGACGTACTCCAGTATCCGAGTACAGAATCATAAATAAATAACCAAGAATAATATGTATTAGAGTTTATATAATCAATAAACATAACTTATAATAATTTAATTCATAAACTATATATATTCAAAAAATAATTCTGACATACAAGACTGATTTCTTGCTTGGTTGATCAGTTATACAAAATAAAATAATCAAAATAATAAACACATGGGGATATGATACTACTCTAATCTATACTTCATCTCAATATCCTAATATTGAGATATCTTTCTCAATAATTAAAACTCAGTCCTCTACCCTATAGGTCAAATATTATAGATAATATTTAATTACTTTAGATATTAAGGATAATAAGGGTTGAACTTGGTTATTCTACTTCATCATCAATTTAATGATGTTATTTAGGAATATTCTCATCAAATTTGATGTCAATTGAGTATTATAGGGACCTTTTATTATTATTGAATACATAAAAGGATTTTCATGAGTGTGAGTACCCAATAATGATTTATTCATTGAATTTAGGGTTAGAATTTCATATAATACCAATGGTATTAAGGAGAAATAACTTACAACTAAAGACTCTAAAGATGAAATTTTTTTCTTTCTAATAGTCATAAGGGGTTTTTCTTAATAAAAATTTTATTTGGAAAAAATAAAGGAAAAAAAATGCAGTATTAAAGACCTCAGACCAATAAAATTTGGAAGGGAAAAAGATTTAAGAGGGTCATAAATATTTATTAGAGGGTCTTGTTGTATCTTTCAATAACCCAATTTTTTTGAGGTGGTCTTGGAGGGGAAAATGGGTGATGATAAATCTGAGAAGAAAAAAACTCATAAAATTATTTTTTATTAAATTTTCTACTATGGTAACTTATAGGGGAAGCTAGTTTGTATATTTTTCATTTTCTATATTCCATGAAAAGATTATAATGACGTTAAACCCCCATTCTTAAAATCTAAGAATAAAATATATATAAATATTTTAAATTCCTAATAATTAAAAAGGTGTAATTTTTACATAAGATAATGAAAACTTGAGTTAGTCCAAAAAAGTATAGGTGGACTATTTTTAAGGATTCATAAGATGAAACAATGTTTTTAAATCATAAATTTTTTTTCTTTCCAAGTTGGTATGTTTGAGAATCTACATTTTTAAAAGAAAATTTTAGTAAATCGTTTACTAGTCTGTTACATTAGATCTTAATAAGGGAGTGAATATTACGATGGACTAGGTACCAATGTTGAATCCAAGAATAATTATCTTGTTCACTTAAACAGATAAATTTTTTTCATGAAATAAATATTAAATCTATAATATAAACATATTTTAATCGAGATTCATTAAATAAAATCATTCCTTTAGAATTGATAAAATTTAAAAAATCATTTTTAAATGTAATTTTGAAACCATTATAATGTAATTGACTAGTAATCAGTAAATCATTATTTAATAATTTAAAAAATAAAATATTTTTGTTAAATAAGTGTTGAATAAAAAAATCATACCCATTCTGGTTATATTACCTTTCGAATCATATCCAAAAGTGACATATCCTCCATCAAAGACCTCAAGATGATTGAATTAAAAAGGATCACTACATATATTCCATGAGCCCTCAATATCCCTATACCATATAATTTCTTAGGGTTTTATCTTATTCTGTAAATGATTAGAATATTATAGGTTTTGATACTGATATTTTGGGTCCACTTAAGTTAGTTAAAATATATTTTTGGAATCCAAACTTGTTTGGAACAAGTCTTTCCATTAGAAAAATGATAAGAGAGATAAATCCTTTTTGGTCTTACATATAAAGATTTTTTATAATTTCATTCATAAACATGATGACCATGTTTTTTAAAATAATTAAAAATTTATTTTAATAAGTTTCTATTTAAAATTAGTATTTTTAGAATTGTTGGTAAATCAGTATTATTTTCAAAAACAAATTACATTCTTACTATCAATAAAACATTTAGATCCCAAAATTTTATTTAATTTATCTTCTCATTGTGTAAAATTATAAAGATAAATTTTGAGATCCCTAATTTGAAATTAAATAAATTAAAAATTTGAATATATCTTAAGTTAAAATCCAAATAATTTTTCTTTTTTAAAAGTATATAGTTTTCAAAAAAAATGATTGAAATTCTTTTTAAGATCTTATAATATTGAAATAAGTTTTTTGAAACCATATAAAATTATATTTCTATAAAAAATAAGATATTTATAGCTTGAAGGATAGGTATAAGAGGTAGAATAGTAATAACTAGAACATTTAGAATTTACTTCATCTCAGTCCTCAATATTTTTTTTATTATGGTCTTTGTACTTTCATTGCTTGATTCATATAATGAAATTGAATCTTCTCTCGCGCTACAAGTTGAGACCTTTAGAACTTTCTTGTCATGCATCTTCATTTTATAATTTCTGTTTAATAGAAAATTAAAATTGATATATCCCTTTTGTTTTCAAAAAATTTGAGTGACATCCATTTCATGATATCCCTTTTTAAAGTTTTCTTGTCCATGTACATTCATAACAATTTGTATATTTGTGTAGTTTTGGATTCTATTTCAAAAGAATTATTGTTGGTAGTTTTGAATGTGATAGTCTATTTATTTTAGTTAACCTCATTATATCCCTTTTCAACTTGGATTGTCTAAGTAATCCCATATGTCAAGATAGAACCAATTAGTTCCTCAACCACCATGTTTTTCATATCTTTATCTTCTTATATTGTGGTGTATTTAGGTACCCAATGACTTAGTAAATTCCAAAAATATTTCTTGACTAAATTATCTATATATAAAAATAACCAATTTATTTTACCCCATTACAAATATTAGTAATTCGTGTAAACATTTCAATGATAGAATCAATTTCATACATGGAAAAACTCTAAAATTCATATCTAAAAATATCTAAACTTGTATCTTTTATTTTTTTAGTTCCTTAATGAGTTAATTCTAAAATTTTATACATTTCATGAGTTTTTTTTCATTTTTATATTTAATTAAATTCATTTTGGTCTAATCCATAATAAAATGAATTCATATCTTTACCATCTAATTCCAAAGAAGAAATATCATTAGAGGCCTATTTTTCTACTTTTTCATTATTTTTCGTATAACTATGTATTAAAATATTATAAATGGGATAAAAAATTGATATAATAAAATTAAACTTGTTAGTTTTTATATAAATATAATTATTTCTATAAATCATCGACCAAAACCCAAGGATTTTCCTTTCAGACCACTATAGGTGTTTGAAAAATCCATTTATGAAAAAAATAGGTTAATGATTTTGATAAATAAAAATAATCTTTGGAAGAATTCAAATTCAATTAAATAAATTCAAAACCCCTTTGATACCAAATATATGTCAGAGATGGGTAAAATGGAAAGAAGGGGGGGGGGGGTGAATTGCACATTAAAAAATTAAAGGAAAGCAATAAAAGTTTAAAAAATTATTTATAAAAAAATAATAATCAATGTTCAAAGTAAAATAATGAAATAAAATAACATTGTAAAGAAAAAAATGGAAATTTAAATGAATATGTGATTCAGAAAAAAATGATTAAAAAATTAAGAATTAATTTATGGATTAAAAATAATAATGAATAATTTAATTTTATAATTAATTAAAATTGTGGAAAGTAAATGAGGAAAAATATTTGGTTAGGAAGTTGAACTATAGCTATAAAAGATCCCCCACACCTACCAACTCAATCGCTTAATAATTTAATGTATTAGTCCTTTGGCTATAACAATAGCCAATATATTAAAACATTCCATTACATTTTTAATTTATATCATGAAACCATAAATATAATATACACTATCAATTTAATGGTAAATCTAGATCCCTTAAGAATAATAGTCCCTTTCTTTAGAGGAATGCAAAGAAAACCAAGGTCCCTTACCTTAATGGCAGTGATCTCTAAATATAAAATAAAAATAAAATATGAGGAGATTTATAGGAATAAAACACTTTATATATTAATATAGATTCTCTAAAATAATATGAAAAATACTAGTATATATTTAGAATATTATATGAGATAAAAGAGATATTATAATTTTGGCACTCATTATAACATCCCAAGTTAAGAAATAATAATACATTTTCATATTTATTAATATATTTGAAATAAATATTAATTTTGGGGATTATATTTTTCATGTCGTACTCGATACGCAACAACGGGTTTCATTGAAATCTTATGTTGCACACAATGTTGAGTCATACTGAAAAATAATAATATAATCTTATTTTAAATGGAAGTTAATGCCTAGACATTGTATTGATAAGAATGAATATAAATAACTAAAATATGAGTATACATGGTTGTTAAATGTTTTTACATTTATCCAATAAAATTTAGAGGCTTAAAATGTGAATGAATCTAATTTTAAGCATAAATACTCTAATATTCTTTTAAAGTCTGATTTACTACCTTTTGATGGAAAACCATATTTAAAAATAATTTTGGTCACTATTATAGGATCTATTTGTCAAAATAAATTTTTTGTTAGAATAGGGACATAAATACTTTACTTTTGGTAAATTTTTGGTATTTTTCTGAGAAAATACATTTTTTAATGAATTGTTAAAAATATTGTATTTTAATACCAAACTGGATTTTAATCTAATTTCTTTATATGGTTATATTATATTTATAACTTGTTTTAAAATTTAATTATATTATATTTTTTATAATTAATCCAATGTTTTTCATTGGAAGTAATTTCACTTTGAAATTGGACTTAAACAAGTGTTAATCTTTTGATAGTAATTATTTATTAAAAACAAGCTCGTTGTTTTGAACAAAGGAATTAATTTTAAATTAATTAATAAAACTTATATGTTTTGAATTTGGAAGAATAGATATAATTTTTTAATTCAGAATATCAAATATATCTTAGGCATAATTTTTGGTATTTATCTAAAAACCTTTAATTTTTGTTGAATAGTGAATACACTGAGTAGTAGTTAAAAAACTGAATTCTTTATTTAACTAAAAATTTACCACTTTTGTGAATTTAATTTTGAAAATTCTACATACATGTTTGTTATTAGTTAGAAAAATGTGGTTCAATAAGATAAAAATAATTTTTAGCGAATAGTATCTTTTGACTTTTATTTACCGTGGTTAAAGGTAAATAGGGTAATTCAAGATACAAATAATATTATAATAATATTAAATTTCCCTAACATGTATTGTAATCCTATTTTATGATACATTTCCAACCATGGTCATCCTTGGGTCGATTTTGGGACCCCATGGAGTAACTTAAGGGTGATAATGACACTTTATATTAATTATTTTCAAGTAAAGACAAAAATGACATAAACATGTATCTTTTAGTAAATATATTTTTACATGGAGTTATATAAATTATCTCTTCAACTATAAATATTCATTTTAAATATTAAAATATTTACTACATCATTGTATTTTTTTTATAATTTTTTGACATCAAATAAATAAAATTATTTATGACACAATAATGACGCAGTGTTTACCACATTAATGAATGATTTAAATAAATAAGATTATAAAAAATATAAAAAAATATCCAAAACTTGTCCAATTATTATTGAATGATTTTATTTTGAACAATAGTCATCTTATATTATACTTTAATGACTTTTGGACCTTTAGAAACTGAAAACATTATATAATAAAATAATATTTTCAAACTTTCCTAAAGAGCCTCTCTTCCCCCATATAAAAAAACATCATTTCTAACCCATTACTCACACTTCTAAAACCACTTGTCTCACCCAAACTCTATCCAACTAAGCTCCCTACATCCCTCTCTTACACCTAGAAGCCTTATCTAAGGCCTAAGTCACTTCAAGAAATCCTTTTGGTTCAATCTAAAGGGAGTTACTCGATTTAAAGGTAACATATTTTCTTAAGTTTTTTTCTTTAATTTTACTTCTCCAACACCCTAAAATACTTTTATTCTTTTATTTTATGAAAACAACAGTATCCACAATATAATATATTTTTTATGGTAAGGATTCAAACTTCACTTACACACACCTTCGTCTAATGGGTAAAGAACATACTGTTCCTGTGGACGGCGAACAACTGCCTCATGAAATAATGATTATTAAATCTTCTCCTACCATATTTTATGGTGGAAATTAAGATGGAACTATATTTATATGTGATATATATTATATTTATATTGTTTATATGATTTTTTATTTTTCATTTATATAATATCTTTATGGTTTCCATAGTGGGTAAATATTATAATTTCATTTGAGGAAGTGCGGATTACTACCCCCTCAAAGTGATATGAATCATTCATTCCATATATGGAACATATAAAGGATGAAGGTAATGAAAATATATATGATATTATACTAAAATTATAATATAATTATGTATCATTAATTTTTCATTCCATTAAAATATGAAATATAAATGAAAGTAGTGTTTATGCGTACGTATGACTTACCGTCTCCGTGAACGGCGCATTTCATTTCTTATCTCTAAATGTTATTTACTATTATAAATACATATATATATATAGGATATACATGATACATATGATATATAAATAATTGATAACATTCTGTTGATAAAATACTTTTGAACACATGAACAACTTGTAATTATAAGAAGTTCATTTTTGACTCAAGTACCAAATATCAAAAAAACAACCATTATTAACTTAAATGATTAAAAAATGTTTATAACATGGTAATAAGTGATATAAAATGAATAATAAACTTTAAAATGGTTCTTAAAAAATTAGAAATTATGTTTAGTTTATCATTCAAGAGACTAAAGAATGAATGGGTCAAGTCGGACAAGAGGTAAGGGAACTTCTTAACCCAATTTCCATTCTTTGTGTTAAAATTTTACTTTTTGATTATGTCGTACTATTATTATCTATGAAATAGCTTTTTATATCCTATATTTTATTTATACATGATTTATGTGTAATTATAGAAAATACACACATTAGATCAATTTTATTTACAAAATGATCTTTGTAAGGGACTTCGTCTTAATATCCTTTCATTGAGGCAAATTTTATTTTATACACGACTTTTTGTTATATGGTGTATAAACACCTTTTAATTTCCATTTCTTTCAAAGAGAATATTTTTCTACAAGTTGTTTTATTAAATGAAAAAAAATAATGTTTCTTTTAATGTAAGCGGTGACATTGAACATTTCCACCACCGTGAGTATTATTTGATCTTTAGCTTCCTTAACATGCCAAAATGTTATTAAAAGGAAAATAAATACCATATACTATTTTACGTATATTGGTATTGAAAATAGTTTTGATAATGGATTTGTTATGTAAATATATTTAAATGATGTTGAAATGTTATCTTTCCTTTATGTTTGTTTGAGGTGTTATGAATAGGTTATGGTTCTTGGGACTTGTTTAAATATAAGGGTGGTTCCATGATCATCCTAAGGCAAGTGAGCCTGATATAGCTCTCCAATGCATTGGGTAACATGACAGAGGTAAACATTAATGTTTCTCCTAATAGATTAAGGAAATTAACTGTGATGAGTATTCCAACATAACTCCCTACATATCTATGATAACTATGATTTATGTATGCTATGGATTCCACAAGTTACCTTTATGATTTGTGGTTACTGTATGTTATTCATAAATCTTATGATTTCATGAGGAATATTAAAGAGATTATGTTATGTGCGTATTTATTAACTAATGTTTTCTTTCTTTTTTTATAATCATTACTGAGCTTTTTATGCTCATCCCAAGTTTTGAAATGTTTTTCATAGGACATAAAGATGAATAGGGTTATGGATGGAATCGAGGAAAAGTCATGTTGTCTAAAACATAGAACTAGACATGAAACTTTTATTCTAGATTTTTTATTTAATGAAAAAAAGGAAATTGAGTAGAAGTGTATACTTTGTATTTTTTTGAGATGTAATCTAATAGTTATGGACTAATTCTCTAAAACTCTAAACCTGAAAAGATATTCAATGTGAATTATCCATTTAATTCAAGATTATGTAAGATTATAAGGTTGGGTCCATATAGTTGGAATCAAAGGCCAGTTTAGGCAACTTTAGGAGTTAGAATAATTAATGTCAATGATTTAATTTATTGTAAGATTATAATGATATAGCATTTTTATATTACCATGTTGCTTCACCTAAGATATTTATGTGTTCAGAATGGTTTTCCATAGAGGAAATAGGAAAGATATGATGGGGCGACATCAGGAGGAAGACAACCTTCCACATTAGAAACATGATCTGGTCAGAATCAGAACTGAACAGTTTTTTGCAATGATGGAACAATTGAATCAGGCTATAAATGGTGGTGGTATCCTTGCACAAGATCATCCAAATCAACCACAGAGTTATAAGTCAGTAGTGGAGCACTTCATGAGGAAAAATCCCCCATCATTTATAGGATCATCTGACCTTATGCTAGCAGAAGGGTGGATTAAAGCACTGGAAAAGATTTTTGATATGATGGGGTGTTCAAAACATAAAAAGGTTAGTCATACTGTTTACCATTTTGAAGGTGAAGCTAATTCGTGGTGGTCGATGGTGAAAAATATCAAGGACAGTGAGGACATTGAGGCTCTTGATTGGGATGAATTCAAAGGTATGTTTCTTGAGAAATATTTTTCTAAGGTGGTTCGTCTGAGTATGGAAAAATAATTCCTGGAAATGAGGCTGGAGAATGACTCAATGGATTCTTATGAAGAAAAATTCAATCGACTAGCAAGGTATGATACAAATTACATATGAGATCTTGATAGTACAATCAACTATTTTTTACTCAAGATTAAAGCCACTGTATTGAAGGGATTTAGATTCTCGTGAATTCAAAAGTTTTGAAAAACTTGTTTGATATGTGGATAAAGTTGAAATGGAGTTTTCCGATGATAAAGTGTTATTTGACCAACAAAAGAATAAGAGGTCGAGGTGGCAGATGAAAAGGAATTACTTTTCGAAAAATCTTGATGGTAGGAAACTTAAGTTTATAGTTTGTGAAAATAATGGTAAAAAGAATTCTAGGGAATGTATTTTGAATTCTGGTAAGTTCTACTGATGTGGTATAATGGGACATAAGGCTCGTAATTTCACTAAAAATGATCAGGTTAATGGTAAGAAAAAATCTGATGTACAATCCGTAAAATGTTTTAAGTGAAACGTAATGGGTCATTATGAAAATGAGTGTCCAATGAAGAACCCAACTGAGGTAAGAAACCGGGATACAAGCAGAAAGGGGTGGTGAAATCCTTTACAACTACTTCAACAGATTTTGGTCCATCAAATGATGTAGTATCATGTACAATGTTTGTTTTCTCAGATTATGACAATATGTTATTTGATTTAGGGTATACACATTCATTCATTTATGATATGTTTTCTAGTAAATTAGGAATTCCATATCAAGATATGAATCATGAACTTATGGTAAAAACATCAAGGAGAAATTTTGAGACAAAAATAATTATAAGAACCTTCATGTCCTTGCGTGTAGAAATAATCTAGCTGAAAACCTTACTGTTTTTCCTCTAGTAGAGTTTGACATTATTTTGGGTATGGATTGGCTTTCTGTTAAGAATGCTAAGATTGACTTTAGAGTTAAAGTGGTTTCTTTTCAAGAATATTTTCAGTTTTTGTACAAGAATGAACCCTTACTTTTGATAACATATCAGGAAGCTGAGAAACTAGTAAAAGATGGAAATGAATGTTACATTTCGCATATTGTTGAAAAAAAGGAACTGTTTAGATTAGGGACTTGCTAGTGGTAAATGAGTATCTTGATGTTTTTTCTTTATGAGTTTCCTAATATTATAAATGATATGGAAGTTGAATTTACTATTGGCTAAGTTCCTAATTCTAAGCCAATTTCAAAACCCCCTTATCGAATGGCTAAAATTGAACTTTTAGAGTTAACAAAGAAATTGTAGGAGTTATTAAATAATGGTTTCATTAGACCTAGAACATCACCATGGGGTTCTCCAGTATTGTTTGTTAAAAAGAAAGATGGTTCAATGAGACTTTCCATTTATTATAGAGCATTGAATAATATCATTGTTAAGAACAAGTATCCTTTGCCTCATATCAATGATTTGTTTGATCAGCTCTAGGGTGGTCATTATTTTTAGAAGATTAATTTAAAGTCAGGGTACCATTAATTGAATATAAAGGAAGCAGACATTCCAAAGACCACGTTTCGTTCTAGATATGGCCATTATGAATTTGTAGTTATACTTTTTGGGTAACCAATGAACCTACAGTATTCATGGATCTTATGAATAGAATTTTCCGTGAGTTTTTATAGAAGTTTATGGTTGTGTAAATTGATGATATTTTAGTTTATTCTAAAAGTAAAGAGGACCATGAAAGTAATTTAATTGTTGTCTTGTGAAACATAAAAGAAAAGAAACTGTATGGAAAATTCAGCAACTGTGAGTTTTGGTTATAACAAATTTCATTCCTTAGTCACATTGTTTTAAAAAATATAATAACTGTTGATCCTTCTAAAACAAAAGTTGTTGAATAATGACTAAGACCCAAAAATAAAACTGAGATCCACAGTTTTCTTGGTTTGGAAGATTATTATTGGAGGTTTGTTGAGATTTTTTCAAGGTTATCAAATCCAATGACTAAGTCAACTCGAAAAGATGTTAAGATCATCTGGACCAAAGAATGTGATGACATTTTGCAATAATTGAAAGGAATATCGGTGAATGCTCTTGTTTTGGCATTACCTTCTAGAAATGGTGAGTTTGTTATCTACAGTGATTCTTCGTTGGAAGGACTTGGTTGTGTCCTTATGCATAATGATCAGGTAATTGCTTATGATTCATGTCAGTTGAAACCTCATGAGTTAAATTACTCTACACATGATATGGATTTAGATGATATTGTTTTTTCTTTAAAAAATTTTAGGAATCATTTGTATAGAGTAAAATGTGAAATATATACTGATATAAAATGTTTGAAGCATATATTCAGTCTGAAATAATTGAACATGAGAAAGAGGAGATGGCTGGAATTAATCAAGGATTATGATGGCATGATTCATTACTATCCAAGAAAGGAAAATAAAGTGTCTGATTCTTTGAGTTAAAAAAGTAATTCTTTATTAACCTTGTTACGTTTGGAACAAGATCATTTGATTAAAGTCTTGATGAACTTTGGAAAAAAAGTTTTTGGTGTAGGAAATTCCTCTATTTTGTTTTTGGTGTCAGTGAAATCATCTCCATCAGACAAAATTAAAAAAGCGCAAAAGGAAGATAGTGAGTTACAGAAAAAGGTAGAGTTGGGTTAGAAGGGTAAGTTGCCTGATTTTAATGCTGATAATGATTTTATTTTGATATTTGGAAAGAGATTATGTATTCCTTGTGATTCACAGTTGAAGAATGAATTGTTATGGGAATCTCATAGTTCCTCATTTTCAGTTCGTCCTGGATGTACTAAGATGTACAGAGATCTTCAGAAGTAATATTGGTGGGATTCAATGAAAAGATATATTGATGACCTTACTGTGAAGTGTTTGACTTATCAAGAGGTCAATGCAGAGCGGCAACTACCAAAAGGGATGCATCAGTCTTTACCGGTGCCATAGTGGAAATAGGAAAATATATCCATAGACATTGTTGTGGGATTACCAAATACATCTCTATGTAATAATAAAATCTGGGTTTTTGTAGATTTATTGACTAAATATTCACATTTCTTTCCTATTCGAGATACTTTGTCTCTATATAAACATTCTTTGTTATTTGTTGAAGAGATAGTCAGGTTGAATGGAGTTCCCCCCTCCATTATATCTGATTGTTATCCTAAGTATACTTCTAACTTTTGGGAAGGCCTTCATTAGTCGTTGGGTACTGAATTAAATTTTAGAATAACTTTTCATCCTCAATCAGATGTGCAGTTAAAATTACAAATTTATAACTTGGAGGATATGATGCGTTATTTTTCACTAGATTACCAGGGATGTTGGGACCAACATAATTCTTTGGTTAAATTTTCTTATAATAATAGTTTTCAATACAGTATATAGATGGATCCATTTGAGACATTATATGGGAAGCAGTGTCGAACTGTAGATTTTTGGGATGAAGTAGGTGAAAGGATATTTATGGGACCAGAATTGGTAGAAGGGATGGAAGAAAAAGTTCAGTTGATTCAGAAGCACATGAGAATAGCTCAGAGCAAGCATAAAAATTATGTGGATAACCAGAGAAAGGATCTTTCATTTGAGGTAGGTGATCATGTCTTTCTCAAAGTTTCTCCCTAGAAAAGTGTGATTTGTTTTGGTAAGAATGGAAAGTTGAGACCAAGGATCGTTGGACCTTATGAAATCCTGGAGAAAGTTGGATCGGTTTCCTACATTGTGGCTTTACCTCCATGTTTATCCCAGGTACACAATGTTTTTCAAGTTTTAATTTTGAGAAAGTATTTTCCAGATCAATCTCATGTTTTGATTCTAGAGGTAGTTTAGTTGGAATAGAATCATTCATATGAGGAACAACCGGTCTAGATTCTTGACCAAATAGAGAAAGTGTTTCGGAATAAGGTAACCAATGAGGTAAAAGTTTTTTGGAAAAACCATATGGTTGAATAAGAAATGTGGGAATCAAAAAAATGCTATGAGGGATAAATACCCCCACTTATTTTATAAGTGAATAAAAATTGAAAGGAAAAAATTTCCAAAAGGGGGAAGGATGTAACATCCCAAGTAATGAAAGAATAATACATTATCATATTTATTAATATTTTTGAATTAAATATTAATTTTACTTTAATGGGGATGCTATGTTTGATGGCGTACCCGATACACAACAACGAGTTTCTTTGAAATCTTATGTTGCACACAATGTTGAGTAATAATAAAAATAATAATATAATATTATTTTAAATGGTAGTTAATGCCTAGCCATTATATTGGTAGGAATGAACATAACTAACTAAAATATTATTATACATGTTTGTCAAATGTTTTTACATTTATCCAATAAAAGTTAGAGGCTCAAAATTTTAATGAATCTAATTTTAAGCATAAATACAATAATATTCTTTAAAAGGTCAATTTACCACCTTTTGATAAAGAACCCACATTAAATATAGTTTTGGTCACCTTTATATGTTCTGTTTTACAAAATAAAATTATTCTTTAGAATCAGGACATCAAAATTTACTTTGGGAAAATTTTTGTTATTTTTCTGATAAAATTCATTTTTATTGAATAATGAAAAATATTGTATTTCAATTCAAAACTTCCTTTTAATATAATTTATTTATATGGTTAAATTATATTTTAATTTGGGTTTAAAGTGTAATTAGATTATATTTTTAAAATATAATCCAATTTTGGTCATTAGAAGTAATTTCACTTTTAAATTGGACGTAAACAAGTTTCAATCTTTGGATAGTTATTATTTATTAAAAACACACTTTTTGTTTTGAAAACAAGAATTAATTATAAAATAATTAATGAAAATTCTAGGTTTTGAATTTGGTAAAATAGAAATCATTTTTTTTAATTCGGAATATCAAATATATCTTAGGCTGAATTTTGGATATTTTTCTGAAAACATTCAATTTTTGATGAATAATGAAAACACTGAGTAGTAGTTAAAAACTGAATTCTTCATTTAAATGAACTTTTACCACTTATGTGAATTGAATTTAAAAAATCTGACATACATGGTTGTTATTAGTAAGTAGAATTTGGTTCAATAAAATGAAAATAAGTTTTGGTGAATAGTAACTTTTGACTTTTATTTACCGCGATTAAATGTAAATAGGGTATTTCAAGGTAAAAATAATATTATAATAACATTAAATTACTCTAACATGTGTCCTAATCCTATTGGTTAATACATTTCCAACCATGGGCATCCTTGGTTCGACATTGGGACCCCATGGAGCCACTTAAGAGTGATAATGGCACTTTATATTAATTAATTTAAAGTAAAGACAAAAATGACATATACATATATCTGTTAGTAAATAAATTTTTACATGGGGTTATATAAGTTATATCTTCAAAAATAATTATTTATTTGAAATCTAAAGTTCTTTCCTACATCATGGTATTTTTTTATAATTTTTAGACATCAAATAAATAAAATTATTTATGACACAATAATGATGTAGTGTTTACTTCATTAATGAATGATTTAAATAAATAAGATTTTAAAAAATTAAAAAATTATCAAAAACCCATCCAATTATTATTGGATGATTTTATTTTGAACAAGAGTCATCTTATGTTTGAATTTAATGAGTTTTGGACCTTTATAAACCAAATATCATTATATAATAAAATAATATTTTCAAACTTTCCTAAAGAGCCCCTCCTCCCTTGTATAAAACTCCATCAAATCTAACCCATTACTCACACTTCTCAAGCCCTTTGGATCGTCCAACCTCTGCCCAATTAATCTCACTAATTCCCTCTCTTAAATATAGAACCCTTCCCTTAGGCATAAGGAACTTCAAGAAATCCTTTTGATTCAAACCAAAGGGAGTTACCCGATTTAAAGGTAACGTCTTCTCTTAAGTTCTTTTCATTCATCATACATCTCCAAACCCCTAAACTCTTTTTATTCATTTATTTTATAATAAAACTAGTATCCTCAATATACTAGGTTTTTTTATGAGAAGGATTCAAACTACACTTACACACACCTCTATTTAATGGGTGAAAAACATATTATATCTGGGGATGACGAACTACTGCCTCACGAAATAATTATTGTTCAATCTTCTCCTACCACCTATTATGGCTGTCATTACGATGGAACTATATTTATATGTGATAGATATTATATTTATATTGTTTCAATTCTTCTTTATTTTTCATTTACATAATACCTTTATGGTTTCCATAGTGGGTAAATACGATAATTTCATTTGAGGAAGTGCGGACTACCGCCCCCTCAAAGTGATATGAATCGTTCATGACATATGTGAAACATATAAAACATGGAGTTAATGAAAATATATACGATATTATACTGGAATTATAATATACCTATGTATCATTAATTTTTCATTCCATTAAAATACGAAATAGAAATGAAATTAGCGTTCATACGTACATATAACTTACCATCTCCATGAACAGTGCATTTCATTTATTATCTCCAAATGTTATGTACTATTATAAATACATATATATATATATATTATTGATATAAATGATATATATGATATCTAAATCATGAATATCATTCTGGAGATAGTGTAATTTTTACAACATGAACAACTATTATTTATAAGAAGTTCATTTTCGACTCAAGTACCAAATATCAACATAACAACCATTATTAACTAAAATGATTAAATAATGTTTATAACATGGTAATAAGTGATATAAAAGGAATAATAGACTCTAAAAAGGTTCATAAGCAATTGGAAATTAGTTTTAGTCTATTATTCAAGAGATTAAAGAATGAACGGGTGAAGTCGGACACGAGGTAAGCAAACTTTTTAACCCAATTTCCATTCTTTGGGTTAAAATTATACTTTTTGATTATTCCATACTATGATTTTGTGTGATATAAATTTTTATATCCTATATTTTATTTATACTTTATTTATGTGTATTTATAAAAAATCTACATATTTGATCTATTTTATTTACAAAATGATCTTTGTAAGGGACTTCATCTCAATCTCCTTTCATTGAGGCATATTTTTTTTATACACGACATTATTTTATATGGTGTATAAACACCTTTGACTTTTCATTTCATTCAAAGGGAATATTTTTCAATTAGAAATTTTACTAAATGGCCAAAAATAATGTTTCTTTTAACCTAATCTGTGACAATGACCTTTTCCACCACCACAAGTATTATTTGATCTATGGAATCATTAAAAATCTATAATTTTTTAAAAGGAAAATAAATACCATATACTATTTTACATATTTTGATACTGAAAATAGTTTTGATAATGGATTTGTTAAGTCAATATATTTAAAATATGTGGAAATGTTATCTTTCCTTTATGTTTGTTTTATGTGTTATGAATATGTTACGGTTCTTGGGAATTGTTTAGGTATACGGGTGGTTTGTGATAAACCTAGGGTGGGTGAGCCTAAGATATCTCTTCAATGCATTGGGTATCGTGACAGAGGTAAACATTAATGTTTCTCCTAATAGATTTAGGTAATATACTGTGATGGGTATTCTAATGTAACTCTATATGTAGTTGTGATAACTACAATGTTAGTATTATATGAATGCCACAACTTACCTTTATGATTAGTGATTACAATGTGTTATTAATAAATCTTATGATTTCCTGAGATATGTTAAAGAGCTTATGTTATGTATGTATTGATGAACTAATGTTTTATATCTTTGTTTTATAACCCTTACTATGATTTTTATGCTCATCCCAAGTTTTGAAATGTTTTTCACAAGACATAAAGATGAATAGTGTCAAGGATGAAATCAAGAAAAAGTCATGCAGTCTAAAACATGGAACTAGACATGACTCTTTCATTCAAGAGTTTTTATTTTATGAAAAAAATGGAAATTGAGTAGAGGTGTCTACTTTGTATTTTTTTGAGATGTAATGTAATAGTTATGGACTAATTCTCTAAAAATCTAAACCTGAATATATCCTCAATATAAATTATCCATTTAATTCCAGATTATGTAAAATTATAAGGTCAGGTTTTTATACTAACTCTAGACGTATAAGGAGATTTATAAAGGCGAGCTTTGAGAATAATTGCGAAATTGAGCATGTTAGCATTAGAGACTAGTGGAGAAAGTGAGTTGTTATAGGTTTTCAAGTCCACACAAGATATCTATTTATACGCACCAATATATCTATAATTTTTTAGTCATTCATGGAAGCTTAAGTTGATGTATTCCAAGTTCAGTGAATTTTTACCACATAAAATTATGGTCTTGGAACTTCTCAATTGACACCACTAGGTACCTGGTTGTGTAACAACCTTGCTAATGTCAATTCTAAATACATTTCATTAATTATTAATATTAATTAATTATATTTTATATAATTATATTAATTATAAAAATATTAATTAAATTCTCAATAAAAAAGGAAATTGTTTTTATTCTTATTAAACCTATTTTTGTATATTAAAAGATTTTTTTTGAAAAGTATAATTACTAAATTTTATAATTTGAAATTGAAAAAATGAACTTGATTTTCTAAATAATCATATCAAAATTATCTTCAGGTAAAATTTTAATAATTTTATGAATATATTGATTTCTAGTTAATAGTTAAAATTTCCATATTTTGTAATATTGTCATTTATTTTCATTATATAAATTAATTTAAAAGAACTTTTTTATATTAAATTAAAATTTTAACCCTTTAATTGGATGTAATATAAAAAATTACATATGAATCATCATTGTACCTGATTTTTCTATAAGTTCATTTTTGTGCTTAATTTTTTTTAAATATGTTTTCATTGGGTTTTGTGTTGTTATCTTAAATTAGTTTATGAAACATCTAGAAATATTATCTTGAAAAATTTCTTCAATATGTTTGATTTAGTAGGATTTTTTTAATTATTTCTCTTTTATTTTTGGTCATTATAAATAGCTACTATAGTAAATAATTTTCACCACAGTAAGGTAAAATCATGTAATTATGGTTAAAAATATTGTGACAGTGCCTAAAAATCTCCCTAAAACATGTATTTTTTTATTTAATATGTGTGTTTTGACCCCAAACATAAAATGTTTAAACATTTGGTAATTTATGTCCGCTTTTCTTTGATAAAGAATGTAACATCCAAGGTAATTATAGATTAAGACTTATTTATATTTATTAATATTTATAAAATATATTTTACATTAAAGGGACTCATTGTTTGATAGCATACCCGACACTCAATAATGGGTTTCAATGAAATCTTACGTTGCACTCAAGACTGAGTTATACCAAAAAATAATAGGTTATTAACATTATTCTTTTAAGTAGTAGTTATCACATACCTGTTAGAAAGTAGATAATGAATAATATTATCTAATTTATGAAAAACTGGTTTACATATATTTTTTATAATGATTCATTAGTAATAAAATTAATTTGAAATTAAAATAAAAACAAATTGAAAATAAAGGATGCATTTTTCAAAAAAAATTAAATGAAAATAAGTGAGTTTAAAAATAATAAAATCATTATAGTTTAATTTTATTAATGAAATATATATGTAATATATTAAATATAATGTTTAAAATTTATCTTATATGTTTTCTATAAATGATAAAATAAAAAAATTCAATTTTTTGGAAAAAAGTATTTTTCAAAAAAATGCAACTTTACCACCTTTTGATGAAGAAACCCTTTTAAATCTATTTTTATCACTTTTATATGTTATATTTGAAAATATAAAAATAAAATTTAAAATAGGGACATCAAAATTCACTTTGGTTGAATTTTTGGTATTTTTCTAAAAAATCATATTTTAACGAATAATGAAAAATACTGCATTTTTAATTCGAACTTATTTTACATATATTTTATTTTTACTGATATATTGTCAATATAGTAGGTTTAAAAGTATATTTTGACGAATTTTTTATCATTTAATCCAATTTATTTCATTTTAATTAATTTCAGGTTTCAAATAGATATAAAAACATTCCAATCTTTTGAACGTTTCACTTTAAAAATCTAGTTTTTTGTTTTGTGTGCCGAATTAATTTCAAATATAATTTTTTCAAATTCAGTGAATTTAATTGTTGGTTGAGGTGTGTATCGACACTAAAAGACTATAAAATAATAATTTCATTCCAAATTCATGTAATTGAATCCATCCTCTATATGGTTGGATTTTAATTTAAAATAATGAATAAATTAATTACTTGAACCCATCTATCCTCTTGTATAAATACCACATCTACACCACCCTATTTCGACCCAAATTATATTTTCAGATCCTAAAATATCTACCCAAACCTCTACTCCTCACTCTCCCCATGTGCAAGTGCTGATGGTATCACCAAAAGTCAAATTAAAAGGTCCTCAAGGGTCTTCCAAGGAGGGGATATTCATGAGGTAATTTTGTCAAATTACCTCTCCCAAATTCTTTTCTTTTTCTACTTTATCCTCACCTACTTCATCCATAAATGAATGAATACTAAAAAATCATTTATATACTGAATTTTTATATTTAAAATGGTATATATAATATCCATTTCATTTTTCACCCATCTTATTAAAACAAATGGAATTATGGTCTATGTTATTCTGGTTAATCGCCTCCATGAATAATGTTTTTGTGTTTTTCTTTACAACCATCATAATTTATCCTTAACCCATTATTCTAGTGAAATAATATTTTAATATTTATATTATAACCTATTTAATGTTATAGATGTGTTATATTAAACATACCATCATGCTTTCCATATTGTTGTCATACGATAACTTCGTTTGAGGATGTGTGGACAACAGCCTCCTGAAAATGATGTGATTCGTTTACACATAACATGGAATTTATTAAGTATTTTTTAGTAAAAATATAATAAATAAGTGAAATATTAATTATAATTTAATTATATTATATATTCATATAAATTTATATACATTTCATTTAATTTAACTCTTTCAATACGACCGGAAAAACGAAAAAGTGTTCTTGCGTATGTACGACCTAGCGTCCCCATGAACGATGTTTTTAGTTTTTCTTAAAATATTTTTATAAATACTTATATAATGAATATATAATATTTTTAAATCATGTTTTATATTTTTTAGATGGTGTAATTATGACCACAAAGACTATTGGCATTATACCAAGTTTATTTTCAACTCAAGTACCGAATATCAACAAAACATCTGATTTAAACATAAATAATTTTCTAATAGATATAACATGATAATAAGTGATATAAAAGGAATAATGTACATGAAAATTTTTCTTATGAATGAATAAATTAACTTCAGTTTCTTATTCATGTAAATAAATAATGTACAAGATGTTTCAGACTCGAGGTAAGAGATTTCGTCTCAATCTCCTTTCATTAAGGGATTTCTTAATAATATGCACATTTATTCTTCTATATGGTGTATATAAAGCCAATATGACATTTAATTTCTATATTTTATCAATATTTATTTTATTTATTTATTTTTAAATTTATTAATTCATCGATATTAATATTCAAATATTCAAAGTGGCATTGGACACTTTAAACGTTTAAATATTTAATTACCAAATATTTTATTCATGATATTAATTTACGTATTTAATTATATGGATATAAAATGATTATAAATTAAATTTTATTTATATCTTGAATTTCATTCAATATTTCCAAAAGAAATCTTTTTATACAAATCATTTTAATTTATTTTCAGAAAGACAAAATGAATGTTTTTCTTGTATACGGTGATAATAACTTCTCCACCGCCATAACCATTATTTGATACTTGGATTCCAATATAATAAATAATTTTTTTAAAATGAAAATAAATCCACTATTCTTTTTTTGTGTATCTTGGTATTGAAAATGGTTTGTTAAATGAAAATGGTATTTTTATACGAATATGTTTTTAGTATGGTATTAGAAGATTTAATCAAAAGGGTTTTGTGATGAACATATTTTATTCATGAAATTTTACTTGAGCACTATATAAAATAGGTGATCCTGATAAAACTTATACAAAGGGTTGATCCCCATTATAGCTCACGGGTGAGCCCAACATAGCATATACAAAGCGTTGAGCCCCATTATAACTCACGAGTGATCCCATTATAGCCTATATGAAGGGTCAAGCCCCATTATAGCTCACAGGTGAGCCCAATATAGCTTATACGAATAGTGATATCCATTGTAGATCACTAATTCATCAGGAAAAAAATAATGTTGGAAGCTGGACGTATGGTTATTCCAATTGAAAGGGGATTGAAAGGGTTTTATGTATATGATTATATAAGTCACATAAAGGAGTTTTAATTTTTTTCCTTTTTTTGTTTAGTGTTTTTCTATATGAAAAAATAAGTATGTTATTCATGTGATTTTTTTTTGTTTCGTTAACTCAATGAACATTAAATGGATTACCATGTTTTAACTATACTAAGGATTTTATTTCTTTTTTATGTCCCTTACCATGCTTTTTGTGATCATACCATGTCTTTAGATGATTTCACAATATTTAAAGGAGAATAAAGTCATGTATGGAATCAAGAAAAAGTTACGATGATTAAACATGAAAAGAAACCTTTTTTATTTTTAAAAACTTTTTTATGTTATGGAAGAAATGGATACTTTTGGAAGTGACAACTTTGTATTTCTATGGTTTTTGTATGTAATAGTTATGGTCTAATTCTCTAAAGCTCTAAATCTAAAGATATCATCATTGTGAATTATTTACATTTCTCAATATTATATATTTTCTAAGGCTCGGGCCTTATAGTTGGAATTTGAGGCCTGTTTAGATAATTTTAGAGGTTAGTATGGTGGTAATTTCTATCTTTAGTGGATTTTACTTTATGGTTAAGTTAAAATGATTTATCATTTTAAGATTACCTTGTTACTTCATCTAAAATATGTCTATTCATAATGGTTTTCCATAGAGGAAATAGAAAAACTTTAATGGGAAGGCATCGAGAGGAAAATAACATTTCAATCCAATATCATGATGTGGTCAGAAAAGGAACTAAACATTTTTTTTCAGTGATGGAGCAATTGAATCAGGCTATAAATGGTGGTTGTATCACTATACCAGATAATGTCTATCAACCATAGAAGAATATGTTAGTAGTGGAACATTTTCTGAGGCAACATCCCCTATAATTCAATAAGTTATCTGACCCAATGGTAGCTGAAGGATGGATCAATACCCTAGAGAAGATATTTAAAGTCATGGGATGTTTGGAACGTCAAAATGTAACTATTTCCATCTATCGTTTTGAATATGATGATGATCGATGGTGGTTATTGGTTAAGAATAATTATGAAATAAATAATCTTGATTACATGGAAAAGGAATAATTTAAGGATATTTTACTTTAGAAATATTTCTCTAAGTAAGTTTGGTTTAGGATGGAGAAAAAATTATTGGAATTCATTCAGAAGGATGATGATTCAATTGCTACATATGAAGCAAACATTACAAGATTGGACAGGTATGTTCAGGATTTTTTTGAGACACTGAAAATAAAATTAGAAGTTTTTACTAAGGATTGAAACCAAGGCTACGAAGTGCATTGGCCTCTTGATAATTTAAATGTTTTGAAAAAATGGTTCTTTGTGTTGAGAAAATTGAAATAGAGTTTTCCAAGAATTATGTTCCATGGGATTAAAAGAGTAAGAAACGGTCAAGGGGTAAGAAATGAAGAAGCAATCAACTATGAATTCTGGAGTTAAACAAAAAACATTTTCCAATTATGGTAAAATAAATTTTGGGGATTTTATGTCAGGATATGGAATATTTTACCGATGTCATATGTCTGGTCATATTGTTCGTGACTATAAGAAAAACAGTCCTATATAGTCCAACAATGAGACAAAGGATATCTAGTCTACAGTAATATGATTTATCTTCAATGAGTTGACACATTATGAAAATAAGTGTTTGAATTTAATTTCACAGGGAGAAAATCATTATGATCAGAGACAAAAAGGTTTGGGAAAATCTTTTGCTGCTACTACAGTTGATGGTGAGACATATGGTGAAGTGATGGAAGCTCCTATGATCCAGTATTTTTTAATTGTTAACCATAAGTTCATGGTTTTAGACTCACCTTTCAATGTTTTATGTGATAATAATTTATTAAGGACATTTGTGGGAGATGTTTTGTAGGGTTATGTTTTTGTAAGAATTTTGTTTAATGTGGAAGTATGCCTTTACTTGTGGACCTCAATTTTAAGATATTGTTATTCTTTATGGTCTGTGTGATATTTTATACTTAATGTTATTCTAAGGTATGTACATCATAATTTTCAGAATATTATGAGGCTGAAATTGCGATTATAAAATATAAATAAATCAAGTAAGTATGATTCCTTATATTCTTATTTTAAGAAGTAAATTAATTTGTCTACTCTATTAAATGGATCTTAAAAAAATATTACTAGTTTATTTTATTAATTTTATTTTGACCCATCACATATTTATGGTTTTGTGATGGATAACTTTTGAATGACTGTGTTCTCTATCAATCTCTATTAGTATTTGAGAGTTACTTTTATCATCAATGTCCATCTTTTCATTCAGGGAACCCAAGTATATTGTAACGCCCTAACCCTAGTTACCCAGCGTCAGAGAATTATTACATATCATTGGCATGATCACAAAAGATCAAGTCTCGAAAGACCGGTTAGTTTAGTAGCCTTGGAAGTACTAGATACATTTATAAGGTTTATATTACATCATAAAATGAGAAACTACAAAAACATTGTTTCCATAGAAAACACTCAAATCCCCTAAGACTATCCCTGTATGTAAGTCATAAAATACTTTTTCACATCCTAGGAAAAATAAAACGTAGAAAGGGGTGAGCTCATATGCTCAGTAAGGATAACAATATAGCAGAAAATTTTATAAATAAGCAGAAAAATTTAAGGCAATGTATAACTAAGAAAAAACCTTTTAAACTTGAACTTCAGCATAATATGGAAAAAATGAAATGAAATAATTCCATTTACTTATTCACATGGATATTCTACTTGTCAAATAATAAAATTCAATATCAATAACCACTTTCATAATGATGGAATGAATAATGTCAGACTATCATAACCACATAGTTAAGGCCTCGTGCCAAGACTAGAAATACAAAATTTCCAAGGCATTGTGCCAAGACACTAGTTTGTCTCATGAGACCTACCAATGCATCGAGGAGCTATAGAGGGCTCCACCTGTCAATTACTAAGTCTAATGAATTACTCATATGAAAATTTTGAAACATAACAAAAACATTTGTATTTAAACTAGAATACAAAATGTCAATACTTTATCCGCAAACCATGAATGGTATAAAAATAACACATCCACAGTCAAAAATAACTCATTCAATAAAATATGGAAGATTGTATGGTAACAGATTAACCTCAATTAAGAATAATTAAGGAAATTGACATAAATGCAAAATAATCATCAAAACTATTAAAGAGAAATATCCCCCTTTTTTTGAAATCATTTAAAAGTCACTCTATTTTTCAAGAAGCCATTTAAAAATAGATTTTTGAATCAAAGTATCCCATATCGCATTGAAACATTTGAAAGGAATTTTAATTTTAAAACTTTAATGTCCATATAAATAAATTCTTAAAACCATTTTAAAACATGGAAATTAATGTGAAAGATTTAGAATAAAAAATCTTTAAAACATTTAAAATGATATTTTAGTTAGAGTTCCTAACCAAAAGAGAGATTATTGAATAAAAATAATTGATGAAATAAAAACTTTTTAATATCATGAGAATAAAGGGATTCATGATATACTATGTCAAAGTACATTATATATACCATATAAAATTTATTTGGTGCATAACAACAAAGAAGTTTCAATGGAATGTAAATTGAGATGAAATATCTTATAAAGACTCTATCCTTAGGATAGGGATAAATGAAAGACATAATGATGTGTGAAAAATATAAATAAACTCAATATTATTGGATATTCAGTGTAAATCAATCAGAGGACATTCACACATACTCTTGTAAAAAACACCAATGAATTGGATGTTGAACTCAACAAATGGAGATTGAGTTAAAATTACTCTTATCAAGTTCATATCGATGTGTTGAGAATTTATCAATGGAGTAATTATGTGTATCAAATGTATATCCATAGAAAGGGGAGTGGAAATTATGACATAAGAAAACTAATAGTGATTCCACACATAATCTTGGAGTAAAATAATCAATGAAGTATGCGTAAAGCCGGATTTGGGGAAATTGAAATTTCAAATTCCCTTATTGATTTGGTAACTTATTAAACATGCACCCATGAAAGAAGGATCATAAAATGATGATGTAAATATCCATAAATTAAATTATATTACACAATGAATACAATTATGGGTAGTACACACACCATATGCAATAAATAAGTGGTGAATAATGGAAATCTCATGGAATTAAAAGTGAAATAAGAAAAAACTTACTTTGTACCTTTTCCTTGGAATAGGGTATGATAAACTAATTTATGATAGTTAAATAATTGTTATTAAATTATACAAGAATAATATATATTAATATGATATCATATATGATCTTTTAACATTGCTTTGTTAATAAAATCTTCGTATTATCGTCGTTTCGGGTGTTAACTTACTCATTTTATTTTATATTTTTTTGTTACATAAGCCATTTTTGTTAGGGATAGGTTGTATCTTATTAATATCCATAATTATATCATGTACTTAAAACAATATTTGTAATCATCAAATGAGAATTAGACTTGAATGGATATGATGGAGAATGAATATCATCGCGTTCGTGGAGACAGTAGTCCGTACGTACGCACGAGGGACAATATCATTCATTTGAAGTTAAAATAATATATAATTGGATGGTATATCATATATAAAGAATCATTATTATATTAAATTAATTATTTACATGAATTACACATCATTATCATACCCATCCAAATAATAATTTTTTGAATAACAATTACACCACGACGTGGAGATGGTAAGCCGTACGTACGCACGTATGGTGACATGTCATTTAAAGGATTGATAGAATAATGAATATGATTGTACCATATTTATAATAACATAAAATTATATATAAGATACTGGATTTATTATTTTATAATGGAAATAACAAAGAAATAAGAAGTGGAAGAAGAAAGGAACTTGAAAGAGGGTGGTGAAATTATTACGTCTTCTTCGTGTTCTTACTTTTGATTTGATCAAAAGTGCTCCTTAAGTTGGATTTCTGACTAAAGGAAGGCCTCTAGGATGAATTGAGGGAAGTTGAGAGAATATTTGGGCAGGGGTTGTCCGAGCCAAAAGGCTTTGATGGTGTTAATTAGAGAGAAGTGGGAGTGCCTTTTTATAAGAGGGGTGAGGGGCACCTTAGGAAAAGCTAGAAATATTATTTTATAACAAACTTATTTTCGGTTTCTAATGTCTCCAACATGTATCATTTAAAGTATAAGGTGGAGATGTATCTAAAACCACTCAACCAATTGGTTTTAGACCGGTTTGGGTCACTATATTAACTTTATATTTTTTATTTAACTCTTAGTTAAATAGTTTGACATTTACCATGTCTCTTTGTATTTTTATATTATATAGTTAATAAACATACTATATACATCCAAGAGAACCCCAAGTGGTTAATTAATTATACAACTATCATTATATAAGTCCTTTGTCTGAAACTTATATTTTTAAGAAAATAATATCAATTAATAATATAATATTTGTTTTAAAAACTCTTTTATGTCAATTTTGACACTATTTGGTATTTTGTTTTTTCTAAATTTATAACAGCATTATTACTTCTGAAATAATTCATTTAATCAACCCTAACATGTCATATTAACCTATAAAATTACTTTAATTCATTAAAGATATCAAAATATATTTATTTGGGTATTTATAATATCAATTATTTTAATATTTCACTAATAAGGTAATTACTGCATCCTCATTGTGTCATAAATAAATTAAATTATTTAATGTCTAAAAATTATAAACAAAATACCATTATGTAGGAAATAGTTTTATATTTCTAATGAATATTTATAATCCTATTTATCTTATGTATAACCCTATATAAAAATGTTTTAGTTATTAAACATTTATTTTAACTCTTTTAACTCTTCTTTGAATTAAATAATAATAAATGTCATAATCTAATCCAAGTGGACCTAAATGACATTATTTTATTCCTAAGGTTGTTTATGGTCGAGATAAACTTCTCCAATAGAATTAGAACATGTGTTAGGGTAATATTAATATCATTTTTACCCTTAATTACCCTATTTACTTTTAACTGTGGTAAATAAAAGTAAAAAGTTACTATTCATCAAAAATTATTTTTATCTTATTGAACCACATTTTACTACATGTTATTAACCGTGTCTCTCAGATTTTCGAAATTCCACTCACAGAAGTAGTAAAAATATGTTTTATGTGAATTTGCAAATTCTCCTAGGAGATGGGTAAAAGACGTTGAAAAGTTCAATAAATTTTTTATATATATAGAATTATTATAAACTGACTCCAATGAATTGAATTGAAATTATATAGGTATTACGTATCTATTTTGACCTAAAATAAATTTAAATAAAATAAATAATTATTTAAAAAAAATTCGGCTTTAAACTATAACTCAGTGTTTTTCACTATTCATCAAAAATTGAAAGTTTTCAGAAAAATACCAAAAATTAACCCTAAGATAATTTCGATATTCCAAATCCAAAAATGAAGTCCATTTTTAACAATAAAATGTATAAAGTTTCAAAAATTGGGTATTACTATTCATAACGGCTAGTTTTATTGGTTGTGGTGTGTGTTAGAACTCGAATTGCGTTCAACACACGCTGCTATATTATTTAAAGAGGAGCGTACCATGGAAGCTTGGGGTGTTACATTCTCCCCTCATTCAATAAATTGCGTCCTCACAATTTTTAAATTTGGGCTTGGGAATATGAAGGAAAGTCCCACATCAGAAAAAGAGTCAATAAAACTATCACTTTAAAAGAACGAAAGAGAAGTAAAAAGGTCACCCAAGATAACCTATACTAGGATTCCATGTATAAAAACATGGATATGGATGATAAACTAAGTGTCAAGTTCTGATAGAGAGGGATAGAAAACATGTTTAGGATAATGTTAACAACATGAAAACCACAAACTTGTGATGGGACAAACGGTCATTAGTTTCCTTATAGGAAAAGTAAAAGGACAACATTTTTATTTTTTATTTTTAAGTTACATTACATAAATATGAGGAATTAATTTCTGAGATTGACTGAGACCATAAAGATATATACTTAATTTTTAAGTAAAGTTTCATTCTTTAATAAATTTCTACTACTAACTCATTTTTAAACGACGAGTATTCCAGAAGACATGGTCAAACTAGAAGAGCTAGAATAAATTTCTTATAGAATCACATGACCTATGAAGGATAAACTATATATTGAACTTGTCTTTTGAGATTAATCAAAACCAAAACGGTTATTATAAGATTTTATGATCCCCCAAAATGTTATTCCATTAGAGAATTAAACACTAATCTTAATTTCTAAAATTAAACCAACAATACCCCAAAGATAAATAAATAACATTCAATAATCAATTGTCCTTAAAATCCTTCAATAGAATCCAAAATAATATTGAAACCCAAAAACACAAAAGAATTTGGTTATGTAGTCTTACACGTTAAATGGTATCTCCAAATGACATCAACTACTCTTAAAGTCACATACTTAAAAATTAATTAACCTAATCAAATATTCTCTATTATAGTTTAATCATTTCCATAAATAACCCAGATCAGAATAAATCCACAATAAAAACATATATAAAAATCCACCATTACTCCTCAAATGAAATCCCATAGTATTCTATTTTCCTTGGGCATATAGTGTTCCCAACAAAGAGAACATCTTCCAAAATAACATTTATCACTTAATCACCAAATCATTTTCCGACATGAAGGGTATTCATTTGATAAGACATAAGATCCCAAATCAATTTATTATTGATCAATAAAATCATTTAGATAAAAATAATTAGTGACACTAACCAGGCACTTCACATAGTCCAGTGGTTGGTGATAAATCCCAATTGCACTTTGGTTGTGGGTTAGATTCCCACAGCTTTGTTCGATGCGACAGGTTGTCACACGGTTTTCTTGTTGTCCTTTTTCAAAAACTCTATTTTATAACATTACCAAAATGAGATAAATTCCTCAAAATAACCATAAAATAATTTAACCACAAATGTTATCTCATACCTTTCATTTTCATCCCAAAATATAATAACTTGTAATTGCCTCAAACCCAAAGATCATATAAAACCAAATGGTTATTTATATTTATATGCACAAGATAAAAGATAAGACTTCTTAAAATATCATTCTCACATGGAAAACTACAGGGTTACAAATATAAGAGAAAATTATTCCAAAGTAGTTCCATCAATAAAGGGAACTAATACTTTTAAACATTTCTCCAACTATTTATTCCCACATAGCTTCTTCATTGACCAATAAAATATCCTATAGAATAGGGAATTCACTCGGGTAATGTTCAGGTCCCCTACATTTACAGGAAATAACTATAAATGGATTTTGGGACCATTTTTATTTTCTTCCATATTACTCTTCATTTTTCTTCTGCAATTCTTCACTTTAGGTCATTCTTTTCCACACATAAAGCAATTATTTGTTCCATTGAGACACTTTCCTGGGTGTCTCCCACATTTCCTCCATGATTGAAATTGAGGATTCTTTTCTCCATGGTCTCCACTGCTGGAGCTCTTATCATTCATCACCTTTCTCATCTTTGTTGAGTCAGGGAGTTGGTTAATATATATGTTTTTTATCATATTTTTGGAAAAATGATTTGGCATGAACACGATATCTTTTATGCCTATCAACATTCCATTTTGTTTCTCATTTACACCACTTTTCCCACCTTGTATATCATCCTCAAAGTTACTATGACTTCCTTGGAATCCTACCATTGACTAAAACCAGAAAGCATTGTGTGAGTAAAAGTAGTCCTAAAATCATTTAGAGAATATCATGACACCATATTCTCAATTTGAAACACCTTAGGACTAACCAAGGTCATTTATTCTCATCTTATATTAAAATACTTCAAATTGGTTTGTAATGAAAAGTTAAATTATCCTAAGCATTTCCCCCAGGAGTGTCGTAACCAAGAGTGCCGCAAGGCCCGTTTTCGTGCACCAGTTCCCGTTCGAGTCTAGATGAAAGCGATGTTTTCGGGTTTTACCCCTAGGTACATATATGCCAGTGCCACCTCTACTTGCTCGTATCCAGATAGGGATGATTTGTTAGAAAACTCACAAAATATATACAATACCAAAATTCTAGGAAGTTCTTCTATACTAATCCTCAAAGTCTAACTTAGGACTATGTGCTCTAATTAGAGTTTATCTAAATCGAGTTTCCAAGGATTGTACTAAACTTCCTCTGATACCAACTATAATGCCCCGACCCCAGTTACCAAGATTCGGTGCATTATTACGTATCATTGGCATGATCACAAAATATCAAGGCTCGAAAGACCGATTATATTAGTATCCTTGGAAGTACTAGATACATTTATATGGTTTACATTACATCATAAAATGAAAAACTAAAACAACATTTTTTCCATAGACCACACTCATATCCCCTCAGACTATCCCTGCAAGTAAGTTATAAAATACTTCTTCACATCCTGGGAAAAATAAAATGTATAAAGAGGTGAGCTCAGATGCTCATTAAGGATAACAATATAAAAGAAACTTTCATAAATAATCTTAAACATTTAAGGCAATGTATAACTAAAACAAAAGCCTTTTAAACTTGAACTTCAGCATAATATGAAAAAAATAAAATAAAATAATGAAATTTACTTATTCACATGGATATTCTACTAGTCTAATAATCAAATGCAATATCAATAACCACTTTCATAATTATGGAATGTATAATTCCAAACTATCATAACCACATAGTCAAGGCCTCGTGCCAAGAATACAAATAAGATTCTGTCAAGGCCTTGTGCCATACAACACCCCGAGATTTTATGAAAAATATTCTTTTAATTTCATTGATGTCTTGTGTTGTAGGCTACAAAAAGATTACCTTGTGCTATATGCAACACCGTATGAGCTTGCAGTATGCACAACACTATTCTTGGATCATGTTACAGACAATTTTGATAGTAGTTATCCTACGAAACATTGATTGTGTGTATATATATATATATTCAATGTATAAATGAAATATGGTTATATTATGTTATACGAAACAACGGAGGAGTCTTGCACAACACACAACCCTGACTTGGCTTGCCTTACACGCAATCACGACCTTCCTCGATAGCGTGTGTTGTACGCAATAACAGGTTTCACTAAACAAAGATATATGGTTATAATATTATTAGGGACTAGACGTTATGAATAATATCAAATAAATTTTTAATTTTATAACATTATTATTCATCTTACACATTTTCTAGAATATGGTATGAGAACAAAATCAATTTTTTGAGTAAAATAAGTATTTTTCAAAAAATGTAGTTTTGCCACCTTTTGATGGTGCACCCACTTTAAATCATGTTTTTGACATGTCTATAAGTTCAATTTGACAAAATAAAATTCTTCTTTGGAATCAGGATATAAAAATTTACTTTGAATAAAATTTTCATATTATTCTGATAACTTTCACATTTTAGTGAATAGTAAAAACACACTATATTTTAACTAAAAACAACTTTTTTCATCACAATAATTTATATGGATAAGTTATTTTTTAATTGGGTTTAAAGTGTAATTAGAATATATTTTTACCATTTTATCCAATTTTGGTCATTGGAATTAATTTCACTTTGAAAATTGATATAAACAAGTATCAATCTTTTGATAGTTATTGTTTCTTAAAAAACACGCTATTTTTTTTGATAAAGGGAATTAATTTTAAAATTAATTAATGACACTACTATGTTTTGAATTTGGAAAAATAGACATCAATTTTGAATTTGGAATCTCAAATAATTCTTAGGCTGATTTTTTGGTATTTTTCGGAAAAACATCAATTTTCGATAAATAGTGAAACCACTTAGTGGTAGTTAAAAAACTGGCTTTTTTTAATTTAAATTAAATTTTTTCACTTATGTGAATTGAATTTTAAAAATCCGAGAGTCATGGTTAATATCAAGGACTAAAATGTGGTTCAATGAGATGAAAATAATTTTTGGTGAATAATAACTTTTTACTTTGATTTACAACAGTTAAAAGTAAATAGGATAATTAACGGTAAAAATGATATTATTATTACCCTAACACATGTCCTAATTCTATTGGATAAGTTTAATTCTACCGAAAACAACTTTAGGAATAAAATATGACCATTTAGTCCCACTTGGATTAGATTAGGACATTTAATATTAATTTATTTAAAGAAGGGTTAAAATAGATAAAATCAATGTTTAATAAGTAAATCATTTTTAATATAGGGTTATACATAAGATAAATTCGACTATAAATATTAATTAAAAAGATAAAACTATTTCCTACAGAATGGTATTTTATTTATAATTTTTATACATTAAATAATTTAATTTATTTATGACACAAATAAGATGCAGTAATTATCTTATTAATGAAATATTGACATAATTGATGTTATAAATACCCAAATAAATTTAATTTGAGACATTATATGAATTTGACTAATTTTATAGGATAATATAACATGTTAGTGTTGATTTAATTAACTTTATTTGAACTAATAATTCTGTTATGATTTTCACAAAAATCAATTACCAAATAGTGTCAAAATTGACATAAAATATTTTTTTCAAACAAATATTATATTATTAATTGTTATTTTATTCATAAAAATCTAAGGTTCGGAAAAATGAATTAGATAAGGTTATATATATTAATAATAAACACCTTGGGGTTTTTTTGTCTTGTTATAGTAAGTTTATTAACATTATAGTGTAAGAAAACAAGAAGACACGGTAAAAGTAAAATTATTTAACTTAAGGTTAAATATAAATTATAAGGTGAAAATAGAAACCTAAACATAGATAAATTCTATTTGATGAGATTATTTCGACCCATAACCACATTAGCTTCTAAATAAATTAATTTAGAGCTATTAAAAACCGAAAATGACTTTATAATAAAATAATATTTGTAGTTTTTCCAAAGGTGCCCATCTCCTCCCTTATAAAAGGGCACCTCCTCCCTCTCTTCCTCACACCACCGTGAGCCTTAAAGCTCGCCAAAACCCTGGAAAATTATCTTCTCCACTTCCATAGAAACATCCTAGAGGTCCTGGTCTTCTTGAACGACCAATTTTATTTCCCTAAAAGGAGGTCTCAAAGAGGCGCCTCAAAGAAGAGGTAATATCCGTTACCGATTCTTTCAAATTTATTTCTTCTTCCACTTCTTCTTCTTTAGTTGTTTCATTATTAAGTAATAACATCAGTATAACTCATATAATGATATGTTATTATAATTATTAAAAAACCCTATTTCACCATCTATCCATCCTACGGAAAACAAAATCACCACGCGTGCGTACGTACGGAATACCGTCTCCACACCGTGGTGAAATCTGTTTTTCCACCAAGACCTTACATGGATGGGTATAAGGGTGTAAAGAATATCTATATATAGTTATTATAACATCATAATTATTCTGATATATTATACCATACACTCCAATTCTATTCAATAATTATGGGAACGATATCATCGCTCGTGCGTACGTACGGACTACCGTCTCCACGAAGCGATGAGATTCATTCTCCATGTTAACCATACATGAATGATCATAAAGTTTATATAATGAATAATAATTAAATATATGAAATAACAATGATAATGGATTTATTTATATATATATTTTTTCATCTATTTATTTTCATTCAATTCAATAAGGAAACGAAGACATCATTCATGCGTACGTACAACCTATCGTCTCCATGAACAGTGTATTTCATTTCTTTTATCGATCTATAATATATATATGTATATGATGAATATATATTATATATAAATCATGTTTTAAATTCTAGAATTATATAAATCAGGATATAAGTAATAATATCAAGAATGACAAGTCGAAACACATACGATAAATGAAATGATTTTACCCAAAACGCTGCATTAACATGGAATTTACAAAAGAACAGGTAATATAAAGTCATAAGTGAAACATATATGATATAATAACAATGAATATGTTTCTATAATAAGTAAATTACTTTATTTACATCAATATACAAGAGTTTCGAATCCATACGAAGCATATCGGACCTAAGGTAAGGGATAATTTTTCAAATATCATTTTTATCCGAGATTGCTTATTCATAAGTATTTACTGGGGTTATTGCTATCATCCATGTCCATGTTTTATGAAATTGTATTCATGTATGTTTAATGTCCTTTTTAACCATTTTGAATTTTACCCCATGGTATGGAAGAAATCTTTCTTTTATTTACCCTACAATGTACTTTTTGACTTTTCCGACAATAGTACGAGAAGAATGTTTTTTAACGTATACGACATGAAAGGATTTTTACGGTTTTATAAAGCCTTATTTTCATGAAGATCCCTCCAAAATATTTCATGACTATTTTAAACAAAATCCTTTTCCTTTAAAATTGCATGAAATTTTGTGAAAAGAAAATGATTTTGATGAAAAGAGGATATTTTTCTCAAGAATTCATTTCAAGTGTTTTATCAAAACCATTTTCATCTAAGATGACGTTAATTCACATGTGTACGTTTCAAGTATCATGTCTCTATGATTTACATGGTCTCACTTTTCTAATGATAAAATGATATCCAATTTTTTTGTATGGATTATGTTATGATGGAATGATGTTTATGAAACCCATTTTATTCTTGGGTAATGATGAGTGATTTATGTTTATATTGTGGAACACGAATGAATGATTTCAATATGAGATGGGTGATACCTATATCTCCCTCCAAAGAATTGGGTAAATATTTATATCTCATGAGATAGACATGGATGGAAAGGTAAGTTAATCCGGTTCAGTGTTATAGGACTGAAACGAGGAGTGAACTCAATTCATAATGGGACTTTGTCCACTAAGATGGTCTTGGAAGCAATGCCTTTCCTACTATGGAAATCATGACATGTGTTGAATGGTTTCCACAATTACATGTTTATTTCCAATATATTTTATCATGATTTATGTTCCATTATGATATATTCCTTATATACTTCCATGATTTATGTCTCTGCTCAAGGTTTCAATGATTAGATTTCATGTTCATGTTTTTGCTTTCAAATGTTTATGGATTGTTTTATGTTCTCTATGTTTTCCCTTACTGAGCATTTGAGCTCACCCTTTTTATGTTTTATTTTCACCAAGAAATAAAGAAAGGTTTTAGGTAAGGAAACAAAGAGGGGAAAGATCGTTATGGAAGATGTTGAAGATCTTTTAACATGATTAGATGTTTATATTCCGAGTTTCCAAAGACACTAAACTATTACGATCCTTGTGTGTCTGTTTTTGTTATGTGTTAAGTATTCCACAAAAGTAATGTATTTTCCATATACGTCAGGCTTCGGGTCTCTACAGTTGGTATCAGAGGAAAGGTTTAGTCAACTGTTGGAAACTAGGATATGAGAACTTTAGTAAGATCTCTAGATATATTTCTACGGTATGTCTAGGTATGTCCCTAAGGTTAAGTATAAGTATAGGTTATAGTCCTAGAATTACGGTAACGATAATAGAATTAAACCTAAGATGTTAGATATTGAAGGTACTCCCCCTTTATTATGTTGTTTTCCCTGGCATGATTTTTGCCTCTCACACTATTCTTTTTGGGTTTTAGACGATGGCTGGAACCCGAAGGAACTGTGTTGATCAATGCAATGGACAATTCAATGATTTTCCTCCTGAACAAACAAATTTTATGGGAGATGGAGTGAAAAATCTTAGTGCTATACTTACACAAGCTATGAATCATTCTGGACTTCCAAATGAGCAGAGAAGGGAACAATATTCTATTTAGTCCTTCATGAGGCAACATCCACCTTCTTTTAGTGGGTATTCTGATCCACTTTTTTCTAAACAATGGATCATTACCACTAAAAAGATATTTTCAGTTCTTCAATGTTCTGAACATGATAAAGTCATCTTAGGAGTATATCGTTTGGAAGGTGAAGCTGATCAATGGTGGAATCTTATCAAGAATATAAGGCCAAGAGATGAAATTGAGTCCATGGAATGGGACGAGTTCAAGAACTTATTTTTCAATAAGTACTTCCCTCGTATTCTTCGAACAAATATGGAGAAGGAGTTTCTTGAACTAAAGGAAAAGGATTATGAATCTTTTGGTGTATACGAAGCGAATTTTACAAGGCTTGCAAGGTATGCATCTTTCTTTATCATCCAACCTGAAAGTAATGTTGATCAATTATTTAGTGGCTTAAAACCAAATCTTTGAAGGGAATTATTAATAAGAGACTTTAGTAGCTATGAAAAAATTGTTCGTTGTGCTATCAAGGTATAAATAGAAGTTGGTGTTACTTATCCATCTCATGGTTTTGAAAAGAAACGAAAGATGGAGTTCAAGGAGAAATCTCAGAATAATGGTGAAAAGAAGATGAATGTTTCCTTATGCTCAAAGTGTGGAAAGAAGCATGGTGGAGATTGTCTTAAAGGGACTAGAAAATGTTTTAAGTTTGGAAAATAAGGACATCGATCAGCTGAGTGTCGAAGTAATGGAAAAAGGGTTGCTAATGATATGAATAAAGAAAAGACTGTAGATAACGAACCACTAACACTTCAATGCTTCATGTGCAAGGAAATGGGTCATTATGCTAATAAATTCCCTAATCCAAGGGTTAGTGATGATCGACATGAGCAACCACTTAAGTCAATGGACAAAGGGAAGTCACATGCGATCACTATTAGTGATGTTGAATATGAAAACGATGTGGTGGAATGATTAAGTGTTTATGTAATGAGATTCCAAAATAATGTTGTATATAGTATCGTGGAATATTGGAATATTTATGTATTGGTCTATTGTGGTTTTCAATAATTTTATGGTACCAGTAACCAAGAAAAGTGATTGAGATATTTTTGGAAAAAAGTTGATATGCGCATAATGAAGGGATAAGGAGAAAATGAAATGTTTGACAGTATTCATGATCTCATGATTGATATAAGGAAATAGTTATATCATGGTTTGAGTATATAGAATTTTGGGTTTTTGGTATGTGGAAAGAGTTAACTTTTGACAGCACTCATGTTTTCACTTAGATTCAATGGGTATTCAATTTTCAAGAGAATACATGATTAAGGCCTTCGAATATTTGGAATGTGACTAACATGACATATCTTATGTTATATGGGGATCAATGATGGTATTAACATGCTTGTTATATGAAATCTCTGGTAATAATTTGCACTATAATATGAGAGTGGACTGCAGTATTATGGATAAGCCTAAATATTGGAATGGATTATGTTGGACATAAGTTATTATTGTTTAGGGATATAAGTTCTTTCGATATTATTGATGGGATGTTATAGTAATGTAGTTTTAGGAAAAGGACAACCTGCAGGATGGGCGACAGCCGATCATGTCGGACAAAGCTGTGGGAATCGAACCCACAACCGAAGTGCAACTGGCCTTTATCGCCTACCACTGGCCTACAGGAAGTCCAAATTTAGTAGAAACTAGTTTTATTATATTAAGCAGTACGATATATGAAGTACAAGTCTATTTTATGAACCATATATGATTAATATCACTATAGATGGACTTATGTATTTTTGATAACTTTTATAACCTTTTTTTGAGATAGATGGAATGACCTATCATTATATCACATGATCTGCTAACACTTTACGAATGGAAAATTCAACTTCATTCCTTTAAGAGATGAAGTGTAAATTGTCCAAAGAAAGACCAATGGTGAGACTGTACCAAAATCACGAAATTATTTCTTATAATTACATTTTAATCAAATTTAGGGAAATGATCTTGAAAACCAAAAATGTTGTCCTAGTGCCCTTATATCTGATGAATTATATGGTACCTTAGATCATCACAAATCTTTGGCTTTGTGATTGATGGATTTTTCATAGCCATGTTCTCTACCACTCTCAATCAGAACTTGATGGTTATATTTTTCTTCCATATCCATATTTTCACCTATGTTCTCCTATATGGAAACCCAATGATGAGTTACTTTGGGTAATCGTTACATTTCATACTTTAGTTTTTAAAATTAAGTTTTAGTATTCCTTTTTACGATGTCGGTTTCTATTAATATTAAACGATTTATAACCCCGAGGAATTTCGAGGGCGAAATTCATTTTAAGGGGGGTAGAATGTAACACCCCAAGATTTTATGAAAAATATTCTTTTAATTTCATTGATGTCTTGTGTTTTAAGCTACAACAAGATTACCTTGCGCTATACGCAACACCATATGAGCTTGCAGTATACACAACACTATTCTTGGATCATGTTACACACAATTTTGATAGTAGTTATCCTACGAAACATTGAGTGTATATATATATTAAATGTATAAATGAAATATGGTTGGATTATGTTATACGAAACAAGTGAAGAGTCTTGCACAACATGCAACCCTGACTTGGCTTGCATTACATGCAATCACGACCTTCCCCAATAGCGTGTGTTGTACGCAATACCAGGTTTCACTAAACAATGATATATGGTTATAATATTATTATGGACTATTTTTTATGATTAGTATCAACTAAATTTTGAATTTTATTACATTATTATTCATCTTACACATTTTCTAGAACATGATATGAGAAAAAAAATCATTTTTTCGCGTAAAATAAGTATTTTTCAAAAAATGTAGTTTTGCCGCCTTTTGATGGCACACCCACTTTAAATCTTGTTTTTGACATGTCTATAAGTTAAATTTGACAAAATAAAATGTTTCTTTGGAATCAGGATATAGAAATTTACTTTGAATAAATTTTTCATATTATTCTGATAACTTTCATATTTAAATGAATAGTAAAAACACGATATATTTTAATTAAAAACAATTTTTTTCATCGCAATAATTTATATGGATATATTATCTTTTTAATTGGGTTTAAAGTGTAATTATAATATATTTTTACCATTTAATCCAATTTTGGTCATTGGAATTAATTTCACTTTGAAATTGGATATAAACAAGTATCAATCTTTTGATAGTTATTATTTCTTAAAAAACACGCTATTTGTTTTGATAACGGGAATTAATTTTAAAATTAATTAATTCCACTTCTATGTTTTGAATTTGGAAAAATATACATCAATTTTGTATTCGGAATATTAAATAATACCTAGGCTGAATTTTTGGTATTTTTCTGAAAAACTTCAATTTTCGATGAATAGTGAAACCACTTAGTGGTAGTTAAAAAATGGATTTTTTTTAATTTAAATTAAATTTTACCACTTCTGTGAATTGAATTTCAAATATTCTGAGAGACACGGTTAATATCAAGGACTAAAATATGGTACAATGAGATGAAAATAATTTTTGGTGAATAGTAACTTTTTACTTTTATTTATCACGGTTAAAAGTAAATAGAATAATTAAGGGTAAAAATGATATTATTATTTCCCTAAAACATGTCCTAATTCTATTGGATAAGTTTAATTCGACCAAAAACAACCTTAGAAATAAAATATGACCATTTAGGACCACTTGGATTAGATTAGGACATTTAATATTAATTTATTTAAAGAAGGGTTAAAATAGTTAAAATCAAAGTTTAATAAGAAAATCATATTTAATATAGGGTTATACATAAGATAAATTCGACTATAAATATTAATTAAAAAGATAAAACTATTTAATACATAATGGTATTTTATTTATAATTTTTAGACATTAAATAATTTAATTTATTTATGACACAAAGATGATGCAGTAATTATCTTATTAAGGAAATAATGACATAATTGATGTTATAAATACCAAAATAAATGTAATTTGAGACTTTTTATGAATTTCACTAATTTTATTGGTTAATATGACCTGTTAGTTTTGATTTAATGAACTTTTTTCGAACTAATCATTCTATTATAATTTTCACAAAAATCAATTACCAAAATATGTCAAAATTGACATAAAATAGATTTTTAAAACAAATATTATATTATTAATTGTTATTTTATTTTAAAAAATCTAAGGTTCGGCCAAATGACTTCGATAAGGTTATATATATTTATAATAAACAACTTGGGGTTAGTTTGTCTTGTTATAGTACGTTTATTAACCTTATAGTGTAAGAAAACAAGAAGACACGGTAAAAGTAAAATTATTTAACGTAAGGTTAAATCTAAATGATAAGGTTAAAATAGAGACCAAAACTTTTCTAAATTATATTGGATGAGAGGATTTCGACCCATCCCCAAATTATCTTCTAAATAAATCAATTTAGAGCTATTAAAAACTGAATATGACTTTATAATAAAATAATATTTTTTGTTTTTCTAAAGGTGCCTCTCTCCTCCCTTATAAAAGGGCACCTCCTCCCTCTCTTCCTCACACCACATTGAGCCTTCAATCTCGGACAAACCCTGAAAAATTCTCTTCTCCAATTCCATAAAAACATCCTAGAGGTCCTGATATTCTTCAAAGACCAATTTTAGTGCCCTAAAAGGAGGTCTCAAAGAGGCGCTTCAAAGAAGAGGTAATGTCCGTTACCGATTCTTTCAACTTTATTTCTTCTTCCACTTCTTCTTCTTTAGTTGTTTCATTATGAAGTAATAACATCAGTATAACTCATATACGGATATTTTATTATAAGTATGAAACAAACCTATTTCACCATCTATCCATCCTACTGAAAAAAAAATCACCACGCGTGCGTACGTACGGAATACTGTCTCCACGCAGTGGTGAAATCTTTTTTTCCACCAACAACTTACATGGATGGGTATAATGGTGTAAAGAATAACTATATATGGTTATTATAACATCATAATTATTCTGATATATTATACCATCCAATCCAATTCTATTCAATAATTATGGGAATGATATCATCGCTCGTGCGTACGTACGGACTACCGTCTCCACGACGAGATGAGATTCATTCTCCATGTTAACCATACATGAATGATCATAAAGTTTATATAATGAATAATAATAAAATATATTAAATAGTAATTCTACTGGATTTATGTATATATATATGTATGTCATCTATTTAGTTTCATTCAATTCAATAAGGAAACGAAGACAACGTTCATGCGTACGTACGACCTACCGTCTCCATGAACGGTGTATTTCATTCCTTTTATCGATATATAATACATATATGTATATGATAAATATATATTATATATAAATCATGTTTTACATTCTGGAATTATGTAAATCAGGATATAAGTAATAATATCAAGAACGACAAGTCGAAACACATATGATAAATGAAATGATTTTACCCAAAACGCTGCTTTAACATGGAATTTACAAAAGAACAGGTAATATAAAGTCATAATTGAAACATATATGATATCATAACAATGAATATGATTCTGTAATAAGTAAATGACATTATTTAAATCAATATACAGGAGGTTCGGATCCACATGAATCATATCGGACCTAAGGTAAGGGATAATTTTTCAAATCTCATTTTTATCCTAGATTGCTTATTCGTAAGTATTTACTGGGGTTATTGCTATCATCCATGACCATGTTTTATAAAAGTGTATTCATGTATGTTTAAAGTCCCTTTTACCCATTTTTACTTTAACCCCATGGTATGGAAGGAATCATTCTTTTATTTACCCTACAAGGTACTTTTTGACTTTTCTGACAAAAGTATGAGAACAATGTTTTTTTAACGTATACGGCGTGAAAGGATTTTTACGGTTTTATAAATCCTTATTTTCGTGAATATTCCTCCAAAATATTTCATGAATAATTTCAACAAAATACTTTTCTTTACAAATTGCATGATATTTTGTGAAAAGAAAATGATTTTGAAGAAAAAAGGATATTTTCCTCAAGAATTCATTTCAAGTGTTTTATCAAAACCATTTTCATCTAAGATGACATTATTTCACATGTGTATGTTTCAAGTATCATGTCTCTATGATTTACATGGTTTCACTTTTTTAATGATGAAATGATATCGAATTTTTTTGTATGGATTACGTTATGATGGAATGATGTTTATGAAAACCATTTTATTCTTGGGTTATGATGAATGATTTATGTTTATATTCTGGCACACGAGAAAATGATTTCAATATGAGATGGGTGGGACCTATATCTCCCTCCAATGCATTGGATAAATATTTATATCTCATGAGATAGACATGGCTGGAACGGTAAGTTAATCCAGTTCAGTGTTACAGGACTGAAACAAGGAGTGAACTCAATTCAGAAAGGAACGTTGTCCACTAAGATGGTCTTGGCAGCAATGCCTTGCCTACTATGAAAATCATGACATGTGCTGAATGGTTGCCATAATTACATGTTTATTCCAATTATATTTTATCATGATTGATGTTCCATTATGATATATTCCTTACGTACTTCCACGATTTATGTCTCTTCTCAAGGTTTTAATGATTATATTTCATGTCAAGTTTTTTCTTTCAAATGTTTATGGATTGTTTTATGTTCTCTATGTTTGCCCTTACTGGGCATTTGAGCTCACCCTTTTTATGTTTTATTTTCCCTAGGAAATAAAGAAAGGTTTTTGGTAAGGAAACAAAAAGGGGAAAGATCGTTATGGGAGATTTTTAAGATCATTCAACATGATTAGATGTTTATATTCCGAGTTTCCAAAGACACCAAACTATTACAATCCTTGTGTGTATGTTTTTGTTTTGTATTAAGTATTCTGCAAATGTAATATATTGTCCATGTACGTCACGCTTTGGGTCACTACATGCTAATTCACTAGTTTTTCTCATGACATCTATCGATGCATTGAAGAGCTATATCGGGATCCACCCGTCACTTACTAAGTCCAATGCATTCATCATATGAAAATTTTGTAACATAACATAAACATTCGTATTGAAACTAGCATATGAAATGTCAATACATTGTCCACAAACTATGAATGGTGTAAAAATAACACACCCACAGTCAAACATAACTCATTAAATACAATATAGAAGATTTTATTGTAACAGATTAACCTCTATTGATAATAATGAAGGATATTGACATAAATGAAAATAATCATCAAAACTATTAAAGAGAAATATCACCCTTTTCTTGAAATCATTTAAAAGCCACTCTATTTTCCAAGAATCCATTTAAAAATATATTTTTGAATCAAAGTATCCCATACCCCTTTGAATCTTTTAAAAGGAATTTTAATTTTAAAACATTAATGTCCATATAAATAAATTCTTAAAACCATTTTTAAAACATGGAAATTAATGAGAAAGATTTAGAATAATAAATCTTTTAAACATTTAAAATGATATTTTAGTTAGAGTTCCTAACCAAAAGAGAGAAACTTGAATAAAAATAATTTATGTAATCAAAACATTGTAATATAATGAGAATAAAGGGATTCATGATATACTATGTCAAAGTACATTATATACACTATATAAAAGTGATTTGGTGTATAACAAAAAAGAAGTCTCAATGGAATGTAAATTGAAATGAAATATCTTATAAAGACAATATCCGTAGGATAAGGATAAATGAATGACATAATTATGTGTGAAAAAAATAAATACACTCAGTATGATTGGATATTCAGTGTAAATAAATCAGAGGACATTCACACATACTCATGTAAAAAAACACCAATGAATTGGATGTTTAACTCAACAAATGGAGATTGAGTTAAAAATATTCTTATCAAGTTCATATCGATGACTTGAGAATTTATCAATGGAGTGATTATGTGTATAAAAAGTATATCCACATAAAGGGAAGTGTAAATTATGACATAAGCAAATAAATAGTGATTCCACACATAATCTTGGAGTAAAATAATCAATGATGTATGCGTAAAGCCGAATGAGTGGAAATTGAAATTTAAAATTCCCATATTGATTTGGTAACTTATGAAACATACAACCATGAAAGAAGGATCATACAATGATGATGTAAATATCCATAAATTAAAGTATATTACACAATGAAGAAAATCATGGGTAGTACACACGCCACATGAAATAAATAAGTGGTGAACAATGGAAATCTCATGGAATTAAAAGTAATATAAGAAAACCCTTACTTTGTACTTTTTCCTTGGATGAGGGTAGGTTAAGATCTTGTATAATGGTGAAAGAATTGTTATTAAATTATACAAGAATAATATATATTAATATGATATCATATATGATCTTTTAACATTGATTTATTAATAAAATTATAGTATTATCATCGTTTCTGGTGTTAACTTACTCATTTTCTTTTATATGTTTTGTTACATAATCCTTTTTTTATGGATAGTTTGTATCATATTCATATACAGAATGATATCAAGTCCTAAAACATTATTTTTAATCATAAAATGAGAATTAGACTTGAATAGATATGATGAGGAACGAATCTCATCGTGTTTGTGGAGACGGTAGTCCGTAAGTACACACGAGCGACAATATCATTCTTTTGATGTTAAAATAATATATAATTGGATGGTATATCATATATACATAATCATTATCATGTTATATTTATTATTTAGATGAATTAAACATCATTATCATATCCATACAAATAATAATTTTTTGAATAACAATTACACCATGACATGGAGACAGTAAGCCGTACGTACACACGTATGGTGACATGTCATTCAAAGGATGGATAGAATATTGAATATGGTTGTAACATATTTATAATAACATCAAAATATATATAATATACTGGAGTTATAATTTTATAATGTAAATAACAAAGAATGAAGAAGTGGAAGAAGAAAGGAACTTGAAAGAGGGTGGTGAAATTATTACCTCTTCTTCGGGTTCTTCCTTTTTATTTGATAAAAATATCTCTTTAAGATGGATTTATGACTAAAGGAAGGCCTCTAGGATGAATTTAGGGTAGTTGAGAGAATATTTGGTCTGGCTTTGGTCGATCCAAAAGGCTTTGAAGGTGTGAATTAGAGAGAAGGGTGAGTGCCCTTTTATAAGAGGGGTGAGGGGCACCTTAGGAAAATCTAGAAATATTATTTTATAATAAAAATATTTTCGGTTTCTAGTGGCTCCAAATTGGATTATTTAAAGTATAACGTGAGGATGGATCGAAAACCACTCAACCAATATGTTTCAGATAGGATTGGGTCAACATATTAACTTTATCTTTTTGATTTAACTCTTAGTTAAATAGTTTGACATTTACCATGTCTCTGTGTATTTTTATATCATATTGTTAATAAAATTACTATATACATACAAGAGAAACCCAAGTGGTTCATTCACTATAAAAATATAATTATATAAGTCCTTTGGCCTAAACTTATATTTTTAGGAATATAATATCAATTAATAATATAATATTTTCTTAAAAAATGCTTTTATGTCAATTTTGACACTATTTGGTATTTGGTTTTCTCTAAATTCATAACAGCATTATGACTTCGATCCTAATTCATTTAACCAACCCTAACAAGTCATATTAACCTATAAAATTATTTTAATTCATTAAAAATCTCAATATATATTTATTTGGGTATTTATAATATCACTTATTTTAATATTTCACTAATACGGTAATTACTACATCATCATTGTGTTATATATAAATTAAAATATTTTATGTCTAAAAATTATAAATAAAATAAAATTATGTATTAAATCGTTTTATATTTCTGATGAATATTTATAATCGAATTTATGTTATTTATAACCCTACATTAAAAATGTTTTAGTTATTGAACATTGATTTTAACTCTTTTAACTCTTCTTTGAATTAAATAATAATAAATTTCCTAATCTAATCCAAGTGATCCTAAATGATAATATTGTACTCCTAATGTTGTTTTTTTGTAGATATACATTTGTCCAATATAACTAGGATATGTATTATGTTAATATTAATATCATTTTTACCCTTAATTACCTTATTTACTTTTAACCGTGGTAAATAAAAGTAAAAATTTACTATTTACCGAAAATTATTTTTATCTCATTAAAGCACATTTTACTCCTTGATATTAACCATGTCTCTTGGATTTTCTAAATTCCACTCACAGAAGCGGTAAAATTATGTTTTATTTGAATTTTCAAATTCTCCTAGGAGATGGGTAAAAGACGGTGAAAAGTTCAATAAACATTTTATATATATAAAATTATTATAAACTGATTCCAATGAATTGAATTGAACTTATATAGGTATTATGAATCTATTTTGACCTAAAATAACTTTAAATAAAATAAAAAATTATTTAAATAAAAATTCGGTTTTAAACTATAACTTAGTGTTTTTCACTACTCGTCAAAAATTTAAAGTTTTCAGAAAAATACCAAAAATTCACCCTAAGCTAATTTCGATATTCAGAATCCAAAAATGAAGTCCATTTTGAAAGATAAACTTTTAAAAATTTTAAAAATTGGGTATTACTATTCATAACGGCTAGTTTGATTGGTTGTGGTGTGTGTTAGAACTCGAAGTTGCGTTCAACACACGCTACTGTGTTATTCGAAGAGGACCGTACCATGGAAGCTTGGAGTGTTAAATTCTCCCCTAATTCAATAAAATGTTTCTTCGCAATTTTTAAATTTGGGCTTGGGAATATAATGGAAAGTACCACATCGGAAAAAGAGTCAATAAAACTATCACTTTAAAAGAAATAAAGATAAGTAAAAAAGGTCACCCAAGATAACCTATACTAGGATTCCATGTAGAAAAAAATTGATATGGATGTAAACTAAGTGCCAAGTTCTGATGGAGAGGGATAGAAAACATGTTCAAAAGAAAGATAACAATAATAAAACCATAAACTTGTGATGAAAAAAACGGTCATTAGTTTTCTAGTATGAAATGTAAACTAACAACATTTTTATTTTTTATTTTTAAGTTACATTACATAAAGATAAGGAATTCATTTCTGAGATTTACTAAGACCATAAAGATATATACTTACTTTTTAAGTAAGTTTCATTCTTTAATAAAATTATACTACTAACTCATTTTTAAACGATGAGTATTCTAGAAAACTTGGTCACACTAGAAGAGCTAGAATAAACTTCTTATAGAATAACATGACCTATGAAGGATAAAATAGATATTTACATTGTCTTTAGAGATTAATCAAAACCAAAATGGTTAGTATAAGTTCTGATGATTTCCTAAAAGGTTATTCCATTAGAGAATTAAACACTAATCTTAATTTCTAAAATTAAACCAACAATACCCCAAAGTTAAATAAATATAATTCAATAAAAAATTGTCCTTAAAATCTTTCAATATAATCCAAAATAATATTGAAACCCAAAACTTAGAAGAATTTGGATATGTAGTCTTCCATGTTAAATGGTATCTCTAAATGACATCGACAACTCTTAAAGTCACATACTTAAAAGCAATTAACCTAATAACATATTCTCTATTATAGGTTAATCATTTCCATAAATAAACCAATTAAATATAAATCCACAAAAATACATTGATAAAAATCCACCATTACAACTCAAATTAAATCCCATAGTATTCTATTTTCCTTGGGCATATAGTGTTCCCAACAAAGTGAACATCTTCCAAAATGACATTTATCACTTAATCACCAAATCATTTTCCTATACTAAGGGTATTCATATGATAAGAATTAAGATTCCAAATCAACTTATTATTGATCAATAAAATCATTTAACTAAAAATAATTAGTCACACTAACCAGGGACTTCACGTAGTCCAGTGGTTGGTGATAAATCCCAAGCGCACTTTGGTTGTGGGTTTGATTCCCATAGCTTTGTCTGATAGGACGGGTTGTCACACGGTCTGCATATTGTCCTTTTTAAAAAATGATATTTTATAACATTACCAAAATGAGATAAATTCCTCAAAATAACCATAACATAATTTAACCAAAAATGTTATCTCATACCTTGAATTTTCATCCCAAAATATAATAACTTGTAATTGCCTCAATCCCAAAGATCATATAAAACCAAATGGTTATTTATAACTATATACACAAGAGAAAAGATAAGTCTTACTCAAATATTATTCTCTCAAGGAAAACTGTGGGGTTATAAATACAAGAGAAGATTATTCCAATGTAGTCCCATCAACAAGGAGCACTAATACTTTTAAACATTTCTCTAACCATTTATTCCCACGTAGCTTCTTCTTTGAAAAAGAAAATATCCTTTAGAATAGGGCATTCACTCGGTTAATGTCCAGGTCCCCTAAATTTACAGAAAATGACTGTAAATGGATTCTTGGGACCATTTTTATTTTCTTCCATAATACTCTTCATTTTTTCCTCGGAAATTATTCACCTTATGTCCTTCTTTTCCGCATATAAAGCATTTATTTGTTCCATTGAGACACTATCCTGGGTGTCTCCTTCCACATTTCAATAATGATGGAAATTGAGGATTCTATTCTCCATGGTCTGCACTACTGGAGCTCTTATCATTCATTACCTTTCTCTTCTTTGTGGAGTCCGGGAGTTGGTTTATATATATGTTGTTGATCATATTTTTGGAAAACTGATTTGGAATGAACAAGATATCTTTTACACCTATCAATATTCCTTTTTTTTCTCATTTCCACCACCGTTACCACCTTGTACATCATTCTCAAAGTTACTATGACTTCCTCAGAATCCTGCCATTGACTAAAACCTGAAATCATTGTGTGAGTAACCGTAGTCAAAAAATCATATTGAAAATATCATGAAATGATATTCTCTATTTGAAACACCTTAGGACTAACCAAGGTCATTTATTCTCATCGTATATTAAAACACTTCAAATTGGTTGTTAAAGAAAATGAAAATTATCCTAAGCATATCCCCCAATAGTGTCGTAACCAAGAGTGTAGCAAGGCCCATTTTCGTGCACCTGTTCCCGTTTGAGTCTAGCTCAAAGTGGTGTTTTCAGGTTTTACCCCTAGGTACAACTGTTCCAGAGCCACCTCTACCTTCTCGTATCCAGACAACAATGTATTGCTTATAAAACTCACAAAATCTATACTATACCAAAATTCTAGGAAGTTCTTCTATACTAATTCTCAAAGTCTATCTTAGGGCTATGTGCTCTAATCAGATTTTATCTAAATCTAGTTTCCATGGTTTGTACTAAACTTCCTCTGATACCAACTATAATGCCCCAGCCCCAGTTACCCAGAGTCGGTGCAATATTACGTATCATTTGCATGATCACAAAAGACCAAGTCTCGAAATACCGATTAGTTTAGTAGCCTTGGAAGTACTAGATACATTTATAAGGTTTACATTACATCATAAAATGAAAAATGATAACAACATTGTTTCCATAGACCACACTCATATCCCCTCATACTATCCCTGCGAGTAAGTCATAAAATACTTCTTCACATCCTGGGAAAAATAAAACATAGAAAGGGGTGAGCTTACATGCTCAGTAAGGATAACAATATAGAGGAAACTTTCATAAATAAGCGTAAACATTTAAGGGAATGTATAACTAAAACAAAAGCCTTTTAACCTTGAATTTCAGCATTATATGGAAAAAAATAAAATGAAATAATGCCATTTTATTATTCACATGGATATTCTAATAGTCCAATAATCACATGCAATATCAATACCCACTTTCATAATTATGGAATGCATAATGCCAGACTGTCATAACCACATAGTCAAGGCCTTGTGCCAAGACTACAAATAAGATTTTGTCAAGGACTTGTGCCAAGTCACTAGTTTTTCCTCTGAGACCTACTGATGCATTGAGGAGCTATAGCGGGCTCCACCCACCACTTACTAAGTCCAATGCATTCCTCATATTAAAATTTTGAAACATAACATAAACATTCGTATTGAAACTAGAATACAAAATGTCAATACTTTGTCCACAAACCATGAATGGTATAAAAATAACACATCCACAGTCAAACATAACTCGTTCAATAAAATAAGTAAGATTTTATTGTAACAGGTTAACCTCAATTGAGAATAATTAAGGATATTGTCATAAATGAAAATAATCATCAGAACTATTAAAGAGAAATATCCCCCTTTTCTTGAAATCATTTAAATGTCACTCTATTTTTCAAGAAGCCATTTAAAAATTGATTTTTGAATCAAAGTATACCATACCACATTGAAACTTTTAAAAGAAATTTTAATTTTAAAACTTGAATGTCCATATAAATAAATTCTTAAAACAATTTATAAAACATGGGAATTAATGAGAAAGATTTAGAAAAATAAATCTTTCAAACATTTAAAATGATAGTTTAGTTAGAGTTCCTAAACAAAAGAGAGACACATGAATAAAAATAATTTTGGTAATCAAAACCTTTTAATATCATAATAATAAATGGATTCAGGATATTCTATGTCAAAGTACATTATATACACCATATAAAAGTGATTTGGTGTATAACAACAAAGAAGTCTCAATGGCATGTAAATTGAGATGAAATATCTTATAAAGACCGTTTCCTTAGGATAAGGATAAATGAACGACAGAATTATGTGTGAAAAATATAAATAAACTAAATATGATTGGATATTCAGTGTAAATCAATCAGAGGGCATTCACACATATTCTTGTAAAAAAACACCAATGAATTGGATGTTTAACTCAACAAATGGAGATTGAGTTAAAATTACTCTTGTCAAGTTCATATCAATGACTTGAGAATTTATCAATGGAGTGATTATATGTATCAAAATTATATCCATAGAAATGGGAGTGGAAATTATGACAGAAGAAAAAAATAGTGATTCCACACATAATCTTGGAGTAAAATAATCAATAAAGTATGCGTAAAGCCGAATGAGTGGAAATTGAAATTTCAAATTCCCTTATTGATTTGGTAACTTACAAAACATAAACCTATGAAAGAAGGATCATACAATGATGATTTAAATATCCATAAATTAAATTATATTACACAATCAATACAATCATGGGTAGTACACACACCAGATGCAATAAATAAGTGGTGAACAATGGAAATCTCATGGAATTAAAAGTGAGATAAGAAAAGCCTTACTTTGTAATTTTTCCTTGGAAGAGGGTCAGTTAACCTCATATATAATGGTGAAATAACTGTTATTAAATTATAGAAGAATCATATATATTAATATGATATCATATATGATCTTTTAACATTGCTTTGTTAATAAAATCTTAGTATTATTGTCGTTTCGGGTGTTAACTTACTCATTTTATTTTATATGTTTTGTTACATAATCTGTGTTTGTTATGGATAGGTTGTATCTTATTCATATCCAGAAAGATATCAAGTCCTTAAACATTATTTTTAATCATAAAATGATAATTATACTTTAATGGATACAATGGGGAATGAATCTCATTGCGTTCATGGTGACGGTAGTCCATACGTACGTACGAGCGACAATATCATTGTTTTGATGTTAAAATAATATATAATTGGATGGTATATCATATATACAGAATCATTATCATGTTATATTTATTATTTACATAAATTACACATCATTATCATACCCATCCAAATAATAATTGTTTTAATAACAATTACACCATGACGTGGAGACGGTAAGCTGTACGTACGCACAGATAGTGACATGTCATTCAAAGGATGGATAGAATAATGAATATGGTTGTACCATATTTATAATAACATCACAGTATATAGAAGATACTGGAGTTATTATTTTATAATGGAAATAACAAATAAAGAAGAAGTGGAAGAAGAAGGGAACTTGAAAGAGGGAGGTGAAATTATTACCTCTTCTTCGGGTTCTTCCTTTTGATTTGGTCAAGAGCACTCCATAAGTTGTCTTTATGACTAAAAAAGGCCTCTATGATGAATTTAGGTAATTTGAGAGAATATTTGGGTAGGGGATGGCTGAGCCAAAATGGTTTTAAGGTGTGAATTAGAGAGAAGGGGGAGTTCCCTTTTATAAGAGGGGTGAGGGGCACCTTAGGAAAAGCTAGAAATATTATTTTATAATAAACTTATTTTCAAATTTTAATGGCTCAAAAGTGAATTATTTAAAGTCTAAGGTGGGGATGAATCTAAAACCACTCAACCCATAGGTTTTAGATTGGTTTGGGTCACTATATCAACTTTATCTTTTTGATTTAACTCTTAGTTAAATTGTTTTACATTTACCATGTCTCTTTGTATTTTTATATTATATAGTTAATAAGCTTACTATATACATCCAAGATAACCCCAAGTGGTTCATTAATGATACGCCTATCATTATATAAGTTCTTTGTCCGATCCTTATATTTTTACTAAAATAATATCAACTAATAATATAATTTTTATTAAAAACACTTTTATGTCAATTTTGACACTATTTGGTATTTTGTTTTTTCTAAATTCATAATAGCATTATTACTGCGAACCTAATTCATTTAATCAACCCTAACATGTCATATTAACCTATAAAATTCGTGGAATTCATTAAAAGTCTCAAAATATATTTATTTGGGTATTTATAATATCTATTATTTTAAAATTTCACTAATAATGTAATTACTACATCATCATTGCGTCATAAATAAATTAAATATTTAATGTATAAAAACTATAAATAAAATATCATTATGTAGGAAATTGTTTTAGATTTCTAATTAATATTTATAATCTAATTTATATTATGTATAAACCTATATTAAAAATTTTTAGTTATTAAACATTGATGTTAACTCTTTTAACTCTTCTTTGAATTAAATAATAATAAATGTTCTAATCTAATCCAAGTGGACCTAAATGATAATATTTTATTTATAAGGTTGTTTTTGGTTGAGATAAACTTTTCCAATAGAATTATTACATGTGTTAGGGTAATATTAATATCATTTTTACCCTTAATTAACCTATTTACTTTTAACCGTGGTAAATAAAAGTAAAAAAGTTACTATTCACAAAAAAATTATATTTATCTTATTGAAACACATATTACTCACTGATATTAACCGTGTCTCTCGGATTTTCGGAGGCCAGGGGAGCAGGACTGTCAGTCACCTGTCCTACTTTTAAGCTCTAAAGAAGAAGTGATAGAACGGGTCCTTTTGCTCAACGCTACTGAGGAGGAGGAGGCTAAAATGATGGGGAGGTCTATAGAGGTGTCCCTTAATGAGGATCAATATTCTTGGATTGATAAACAAGACTCAATTTTGTTAGGGGGATTCAATCATGCAAAGATAAGTGTTGAGGAGTACATTCAGTCATGGGACCAACTAGTGACTGCTTTTGAGAAGTGGATATCGGAAGAAGAAGATTTAATGTTGTAATCCTTAACATGGAAACTATTTACGGAGACAAATTCTAGTAATATTAAATTCCTTGTCAGTGGCATAAGTTAAGATGGCTAGCGGATGTGAGCGAATCGGTTGTGTGAGCGGTGGTTTCTCCGAGTCTCCTTTTTGTTTTTCTTTGTAGTTTTGTTATTTCTTGTTTCAGCACGCTTCTTGGACCTGCTCTAGAAGGGGATCATAGCATTAGTCTTCATTGATGCAGGTCTCTCTAATTGGATGATGGAGAGGGTATGGCTTCGCCACCGGTTCTGTGCCCGTGCTTTTTGCACGAGACTGCTTGCCGAGGGGGCCTGTGTTAGAGAAGGATTATTGTTGGCTCACTTGATGAGATGGGGCGGTCCAATTGTTTGCTTTATTTATATGTGGTTTCTCACTTTTTCCTCAAAGGTTTTTATAATAAAAAGTAAATTTTAGTCCTTGGAGATGGGTAAAAGACGGTGAAATGTTCAATAAAATTTTTATATATATAAAATTATTATAAACTGACGCCAATGAATTGCATTGAAATTATATAGGTATTAAGAATCTATTTTGACATAATATAACTTTAAATAAAATAAATAATTATTTAAATAAAAATTCGGTTTTAAACTATAACTCAGTGTTTTTCACTAGTCATCAAAAATTGAATGTTTTTAGAAAAATACCAAAACTTCACCCTAAGGTAATTTCGATATTAAGAATCCAAAAATGAAGTCCATTTTGAATGATAAAATTTATATAATTTCAAAAATTGGGTATTACAATTCATAACGGCTAGTTTGATTGGTTGTGGTGTGTGTTAGAACTCGAAGTTGCATTCAACACATTCTACTGTATTATTTAAAGAGGAGTGTACCGTGGAATCTTGGGGTGTTACATATATGATATCTTGGGTGACCTTTGTACTTAATTTTATTTATATTAAATTAGTGGTTCTATTGACTCTTTTTAATATGTGGGATTTCAATATAGTAATTTTAAAAAGTAAAACCTTAGTTACCAAGCCCAAATTTAAAATAGCGTGGACATAATTTCCAAAAGGGGGGAAGGATGTAACATCCTGATTAATTATAGCATATGAATTTTTTCATATTTATTAATATTTATGAATTATATTTTTAACTTAAATGTACCCTATGTTTGATAGCGTACCCAAAACATAAAAATGGATTTCTAGGAAATCTTACGTTGCACACAAGACTGAGTTATACTAAAATAATATATTACTAATATTATTGTTTTATGTTTTAGTTATCACATAACCATTAGATTGGAAGGAATGAATGATATTAACTAAATTTTTAAATTTGGGTCTACACATGTTTACATAAGGATTCATTGGTTATAAAATTAATTATAAATGAAAATAAAAACCATTTGAATATAAAGGATTTTATTCTAAAAAAACTATTTAAATACAAATGAGTGAGTTCATAAAATAATAAAATCATTCTCAATGGATTTTATTACATAAATATATATTTAATATATTAAATTTAACATTTAAAATTCATCTTATATATTTTATATAAATTATATAAGAATAAATTCATTTTTTGGATAATAGATGTATGTTTCAAAAAAAAATACAGTTTTACAGCTTTTTGATAGAGAACACGTTTTTAATATGGGTTTTTTCACTTTTATATGTTTTATTTTAAAAAAACTTATTATTTAAAAATAGATATATCAAAATTTAATTTGTTTTAATTTTTTAATTTTTCAAATTAAATTCAAATTTGTTTGAATAACGAAAAATACTGCATTTTTAATTCAAACTAATTTTTCATCTATTTTTTTATGTTGATAGATTATAATTATAGTTATTTTTAAAGTGTATATAGATTATTTTTTTATCATTTAATATAATTGAGGACATAAGAATCATCTTCAAGTAAAATATATATATATATATATATATAAACATTTCAAACTTCTGAACGTTTCACTTTTAAAACCCTCTTTTTAGTTTTGTTTGTGGAATTAATTTTAAATCTAATTTTCCCAATTCTGTGAATTGAATTAGGTAAAAAGAATTATATATTTTTAATCAGAGGATCCAATTTTTTTAAGTTCAATATCATTTATCGGTAAAAAAATTTACCATTGTAAAAAAAATATTTACCGTAGTAAAAGTAAAATTTGGACAAGGGTTAAAGATAAATGTAAAAAAATTAACATACATAAAAAATATTTAATGGTATTTTGAGGTGTGGATCTACCCTAACCAACCTATAAAAAAATAGTTATAATCCATAGTTTAGTAATTTATTTCCACCTCTATATGTTTGGATTTTAATATAAAATAATCAATAAATTAATCACTTGAACCCACATCTCATAAAGTATATATAATAGATCTCCACCACCATATTTTGACCCAAAAAGCCTTATAGATCCTAATATTTCTACCCAAATATCTCATACCCACTCTCCCACATCCAAGTGCTTAATTTCTCAACAAAATTATAAATCTAAGGTCATAAAGGGTCTTTCAAGGGGGAAATATTCAAGAGGTAGTTTTTTAAAAGTACCCCTCTTAATTTCTTTTCTTTTTCTACTTTCTCATCACCTCCTTAATCCATAAATGCATAACTAATAATAAATAATTTATATACTAGAGTTTTATGTTTATAATGGAATATCTCATGTAAATTTCATTTTTCACCTCCTCTTATTAAAATAAACGAAATTGTTGTCCACGTTTTCCCAGATAATCACCTTTATGAATAATGTTTTCATTGTTTTCCCCTTACTACCTTCATGGCTGGTGTTGAAACCATTATTCTGGTAAAATAATATTTTAATATGTATATTATAACCAATTTCATATTATGGATAGGTTATATTATACATACGTTCATGTATTACATATTCTTGTTATATCATAACTTCATTTGGGGATGTGTGGACTACCACAACCTCAAAATGATGTGATTAGTTCACACAACACATGGAATGTATTAATACTTTTTTAGTAAAAATATATTTTATATATTAAATATTAATTATACTATAATTATATTATATCTATATATATATTTATATGAATTTCATTTAATTTCACTATTTTAATGCGATATGAAAAATGAAAATAGCATTTATGCGTACATATGGTCTACTGTCTCCATGATTGGTATTTTCAGTTTTTATTAAAATATTGTTATAAATACTTATATAATGGATATATAAGATATATATATATATATATATCATGTTTTAAATTTTGGATATGATGCACTTATGACCACATGGACTATTGACATCGTACCATGTTCAATTTTGACTCAAGTACTAAATATCGACAAAACATCCGAAATGAGCATAAATAATTATGTTATTGATCTAACATGATAGTAAGTGATATAAAAGGAATAATTAAAATTGAAAAGGTTGTCATGTAATTAAAATTTAATTTATTTTTATTATTCAGGATGAAAAATAATATACGATATGTTTCCTACTCGAGGTAAGGGATTTTGTCTCAATCTCCTTTCATTGAGAAATTTATTGATAATATACCGCTTTATTATTTAATATGTTTTATATTAATATACTATGAAATTTATTTTCCATATTATATCTATGCTAATGTTATTTATTATTTTGATAAATTTATAAATTCATGGTGATTAAGATTTATATTTTCCTAGTTGTATAAGACACTTTGAGCATTTAATGATTTAATTACCAAATCATTTTTTAATGATATTAGTTTACATATTTATTTATATAGATATAAATGATTATACATGAAATTTTCTATATATATTGAATTTTATTAAAATTTTCAAAAGGAATCTTTTTCTATAAATCATTTTACTTTCATTACCAAATGACAAAAGGAATGTTTTTATTGTATACGATAACAATGACTTCCCCACCACCATAACTATTATTTGATACTTAGATTCATCTGAAATCCTTAATGTTTTTAAGAGGAAAATAAATCCCTTATTACTTTTTGGTTATCTTGGAATAGAAAATAGGTTATTAAATGAAAATGTTATTTTTCTACAAAAATGTTTTTCATATGGGATGAGAAGAAGTTTTCAGATGGGTTTTTTGATGAAAGTATTTTATTCATGAAATTTTACTTAATAATTATATGAAACATGTAACACCCCGAGATTTTATGAAAAATATTCTGTTAATTTCATTGATTTTTTGTGTTGTAAGCTACAACAAGATTACCTTGCGCTATACACAACACCGTATGAGCTTGCAGTATACGCAACACTATTCTTGGATCATGTTACACACAATTTTGATATTAGTTATCCTACGAAACCTTGAGTGTATATATATAAAAATTCAATGTATAAATAAAATATGGTTGGATTCTGTTATATGAAACAACGTATGAATCTTTCACAACACGTAGCCCTAAATTGGCTTGCATTACACGCAATCGCGACCTTCCTCGATAGTGTGTGTTGTATGCAATATCAGGTTTCACTAAACAACGATATATGGTTATAATATTATTATGGACTAGCCGTTATGAATAGTATAAAATACATTTTGAATTTTATAACATTATTATTCATCTTAGACAATTTCTAGAACATGGTATGAGAACAAAATCAATTTTTCGAGTAAAATAAGTATTTTTCAAAAAATGTAGTTTTGCCGCCTTTTGATGGCGCACCCAATTTAAATCTTGTTTTTGACATTTCTATAAGTTAAATTTGAAAAAATAAAATTCTTCTATGGAATCAGGATATAAAATTTTACATTGAATAAAATTTTCTTATTATTTTGATCACTTTCATATTTTAATGAATAGTAAAAAAACATATATTTTAATTAAAAACAACTTTTTTCATCGCAATAATTTATATGGATAGAATATATTTTTAATTGGGTTTAAATTGTAATTAGAATATATTTTTACCATTTAATCCAATGTTGGTCATTGGAATTAATTTCAGTTTGAAATTGGATATAAACAAGTATCAATCTTTTGATAGTTATTGTTTCTTAAAAAACACGCTATTTTTTTGGATAACGGGAATTAATTTTAAAATTAATTAATGACATTTCTATTTTTTTAATTTGTAAAAATAGACATCAATTTTGAATTTGGAATGTCAAATAATGCTTTGGCTGATTTTTGGTATTTTTCTGAAAAACTACAATTTTCGATGAATAGTGAAAACACTTAGTTGTAGTTAAAAAACCGACTTTTTTTAGTTTAAATTAAATTTTACCACTTCTGAGAATTGAATTTCGAAAATCCGAGAGACACGGTTAATATAAAGTGCTAAAATGTGGTTAAATGAGATGAAAATAATTTTTGGTGAATAGTAACTTTTTACTTTTATTTACAACGGTTAAAAGTAAATAGGGTAATTATGGGTAAAAATGATATTAATATTAGCGTAACACATGTCCTAATTATATTTAATAAATATTATTTGACCAAAAATGACCTTGGGAATACAATATGACCATTTAGGCCCACTTGGATTAGATTAGGACATTTAGTATTAATTTATTTAAAGAAGGGTTAAAATAGATAAAATTGAAGTTTAATAACTAAATAATTTTTAATATAGGGTTATACAGAAGATAATTTCGACTATAAATATTCATTATAAAGCTAAAAATATTTCCTACATAATGGTATTTTATTTGTAATTTTTAGACATTAAATAATTTAATTTATGTATAACACAATGATGATGCAGTAATTATCTTATTAATGAAATATTGACATTTTTGATGTTATAAATACCCAAATAAATATAATTTGAGACTTTTTATGAATTCCAATAATTTTATAGGTTAATATGACATTTTAGTACTAATTTAATTAACGTTTTTTGAACTAATCTATCTGTTATGATTTTCAAACAAATCAATTACCAAATAGTGTCAAAATTGACATAAAATAGTTTTTAAAACAAATATGATATTATTAATTGTTATTTTATTCCTAAAAATCTAAGGTTCAGCCAAATGACTTATATAAGGTTATATATATTAATAATAAACAACTTGGAGTTCTTTTGGATTTTTATAGTAATTTTATTAACCTTATAGTGTAAGAAAACAAGAAGACACAGTAAAAGTTAAATTATCTTTCTTAAAGTTAAATCTAAATGATAAGGTTGAAATAGAAACCTAAACATGTATAAATTCTATTTTATGAGATGATTTCGACCCATACCCACCTTATCTTCGAAATAAATCAATTTGGAGCTATTAAAAACCGAATATGACTTTATAATAAAATAATATTTCTAGTTTTTCCTAAGGTGCCCCTCTCCTCCCTTATAAAAGGGAACCTCCTCCCTCTCTTCCTCACACCACTTTGAGCCTTCAAGCTCTGCCAACCGCTGAAAATTTCTCTTCTACACTTCCCTAGAAACATCCTAGAGGTCCTGTTCTTCTTCAAATACCAATTTTAGTGCCCTAAAAGAAGGATTCAAAGAGGCACTTCAAAGAAGAGGTAATGTCCGTTACCGATTCTTTCAACTTTATTTCTTCTTCCACTTATTTTTATTTAGTTGTTTCATTATGAAGTAATAACATAAGTATCACTCATATACTGATATTTTATTATAATTATGAAACAACCCTATTTCATCTTTTAACCATCCTATGGAAAAAGAAATCACCGCGTGTTTGTACGTACGGAATACCATCTCCACGCCGTGGTGTAATCAGTTTTTCCACCACCACGTTTAATGAATGGGTATAATGGTGTAAATAAATAACTATATATGGTTATTTTAAAGTGAAATTGATTCTGTAATATTATACATACACTTCAATACAATTCCATGATCATGGTAATGATATCATTTCTCGTGCGTACGTACGGAATACCGTCTCCACGAACGTGATGAGATTCATTTTCCATGATTAACCATTCAAGAATGATTATAAAGTATATATAATGAATAATAATGAAATATATGACATAATGAAGCTACTGGATTAATGTATACATATATATATATATATATATTTCATCTACTTAATTCCATTCAATTCAATAAGGAAACGAAAACAGCATTCATGTGTACGTACGGACTACCGTCTCCATGAACGGTGTATTTCAATACTTTTATAGATCTATAATAAATATGTATATGATGAATATATATTATATATAAATCATTTTTTACATTTTGGAATTTTTTAAATCGATATATGTAACAATATCAAGAACGACAAGTCGAAACACATACGATAAATGAAATGATTTTACCCAAAACGCTGCTTTAACATGGAATTTACAAAAGAACAGGTAATATAAAGTCATAAGTGAAACATATATGATATCATAACAATAAATATGATTATTTAATAAGTCAATGACATTATTTAAATCAATATATAGGAGGTTCGGATCCATACGAAGCATATCAGACCTAAGGTAAAGGATAATTTTGCAAATCTCATTTTTATCCGAGATTTCTTATTCGTAGGTATTTACTGGGGATATTACTATCATCAATGTCCAGGTTTTATAAAACTATATTCATTTATGTTTAAATTCCTTTTTACCAATTTTGATTTTTACCCCATGGTATGGAAAGAATATTTCTTTTATTTACCCTACAAGGTACTTTTTGACTTTTCCAACAAAAGTACGAGAAGAATGTTTTTTTAACATATACGGCATGAAAGAATTTTTACGGTTTTATAAAGCCTTATTTTCATGAAGATTCCTCAAAAATATTTCATGAGTATTTTAAACAAAATTCTATTCTTTTAAAATTTCATGACATTTTTTGAAAAGAAAATGATTTTGAAGAAAAAAGGATATTTTCCTCAAGAATTCATTTCAAGTGTTTTATCAAAACCATTTTCATCTAAGATGACATTATTTCACATGTGTATGTTTCAAGTATCATGTCTCTATGATTTACATGGTTTCACTTTTCTTATGATGAAATATCAATTTCTATTATATGGATTATGTGATGATGGGATGATGTTTATGAAACCCATTTTATTCGCTGGGTTATTATGAATGATGTATGTTTATTTTGTGGCACAAGTAAGAATGATTTCACTAAGAGATGGGTGGGACCTATATCTCCCTCCAAAGAATTGGGTAAAGATTTATATCTCATGAGATAAACATGGCTGGAACGGTAAGTCAATCCGGTTCAGTGTTACAGGACTGAAAAGAGGAGTGAACTCGATTCAGAAAGGGAATTTGTCCACTAAGATGGTCTTGGCGGCAATGCCTTGGCTACTATGGAAATCATAACAAGTTATGAATGGTTTCCACAATTACATGTTTTATTCCCATGCTATGTTATCGCGATTGATGTTCCTTTATGATATATGCCTTACATACTTCCAAGATTCATGTCTTTGCTCAAGATTTTGATGTTTAGATTTTATGTTCAAGTTTTTGCATTCAAATGTTTATGGATTGTATTATGTTCTCTATGTTTACCATTACTGGGCATTTGAGCTCACCCTTTTAATGTTTTCTTTTCCCTAGGAAATAAATAATGTTTTTAGGTAAGGAAACAAAAAGGGGAAGATCGTTATGGGAGATGTTAAAGATCTTTCAACATGATTAGATGTTAATATTCTGAGTTTCCCAAGACACTAAACTATTACGGTCCTTGAGTGTTGGTTTTTATTATGTATTAAGTATTCCTAAAAAGTAATGTAGTGTCCATGTACGTCAGGCTTCGGGTCTCTACAGTTGGTATCAGAGGAAAGTTTTAGACAACCTTTGGAAACTAGGATACGAGAACTTTAATGAGATCCTTAGAGATATTTATAAGGTATGTCTAGGGATGTCCCTAAGGATAAGTATAAGTATAGTGTATAGTCATAGAATTACGGTAACTATCTTAGAATTAAACCTAAGATGTTATATATTGAAGGTAATCCCCCTTTATTATGTCGTTTTCCCTAGCATGATTTTTTCCTCTCACACTATTCTTTTTGGGATTTAGACGATGGCTGGAACTCGAAGGAACCGTGTTGATCAATGCAATGGACAATGAAATGATTGTCCTCCTAAACAAACAAATGTTATGGGAGATGTAGTGAAAAATATTATTTCTATACTTACACAAGAAATGAATCATTCTGGACTTCCAAATGAGCAGAGAAGGGAACAATATTCTATTGAGTCCTTCATGAGGAAACGTCCACCTTCTTTTAAAGGGTCTTATGATCCACTTGTTGCTGAACAATGGATCATTAGCACTGAAAAGATATTTTCAGTTCTTCAATGTTCTAAACATGATAAATTCATCTTAGCAGTATATTGTTTGGAAGGTGAAGCTGATCAATGGTGGAATCTTATCAAGAATAAGAGGCCAGGAGATGAAATTTAGTCCATGGAATGGGACGAGTTCAAGAACTTATTTTTCAATAAGTACTTCCCTCGTATTTTTCGAACAAATATGGAGAAGGAGTTTCTGGAACTAAAGCAAAATGATGATGAATCTATTGGTGTATACGAAGAGAATTTTTCAAGGCTTGCAAGGTATGCATCTGGCTTTATCATCCAACCTGAAAGTAAAGTTGATCGATTCTTCAGTGGATTAAAACCAAATCTGCGAAGGGAATTAGCTATAAGAGACTTTAGTAGCTATGAAGAAATTGTGCATTGTGCTATAAAGATAGAAATGGAAGTTGGTGTTACTTATCCATCTCATGGTTTTGACAAGAAACGAAAGATGGATTACAAGGAGAAATCTTAGAATAATGGTGAAAAAAGATGAATGTTTCCTTATGCTCAATGTGTGGAAAGAATCATGGTGGATATTGTCTTAAAGGGACTAGAAAATGTTTTAAGTGTGAAAACAAGGTCATCGAGCAGCTGAGTGTCGAAGTAATGGAAAAAGGGGTGCTAATGATGTGAATAAAGAAAAGACTGTAGAGAACGCACCACCAACACTTCAATGCTTCAAGTGCAAGGAAATGGGGCATTATGCTAATAAATTCCCTAATACAAGGGTTAGTGATGATCGACATGAGAAACCACTTAAGGAAAAGGACAAAGGGAAGTCACATGCGATCACTATTGACGATGTTGAATATGACAACGATGTGGTGGAATGATTAAGTGTTTATGTAATGGGACTCCAAAATAATGTTGTATATAGTATCGTGGAATATTGGAATATTTATGTATTGGTCTATTGTGGTTTTCAATAATTTTATGGTACCGGTAACCATAGAAAGTGATTGAGAAATTTTTGGAAAAAAAGATGATATGCGCATAATGAAGGGATAAGGAGAAAATGAAATGTTTGACAGTATTCATGAGCTCATGACTGATATAAGGAAATAGTTATATCATGGTTTGAGTATATAGAATTTTGGGGTTTTGGTATGTGGAAAGAGTTAACTTTTGATAGCACTCATGTTTTCACTAAGATTCAATGGGTATTCAATTTTCAAGAGAATACATGATTAAGGCCTTCGAATGTTTGGAATGTGACCAACAAGACATATCTTATGATATATGGGGATCAACGATGGTATTAACATGCTTGTTATATGAAATCTCTGGTAATCGTTTTTACTATAATATGAGATTGGACTGCAGTATTATGGATAAGCCTAAAGATTGGAATGGCTTATGTAGGACATAAGTTAGTATTGTTTAAGGATAGATGTCTTTTCGATATTATTGATGGGATGTTATAGTAATGTAGTGTTAGGAAAAGGACAACCTGCAGGATGGGCGATATCCCATCGCGTTGGACATGGCTGTGGGAATCGATCCCACAACCGAAGTGCGACTGACCTTTATCGCCTACCACTGGCCTACAGGAAGTCCCTGTTTAGTAGAAACTAGTTTTATTATATTAAGCAGTATGATATATGAAGTATAAGTCCATTTTAGGAACCATATATGATTAATCTCACTATAGATGGACGTATGTATTTTTGATAACTTTTCTAACATTTTTTTGAGACAGATGGAATGGCCCATCATTCTATCACATGATATGCTAACACTTCACGAATGACAAATTCAACTTCATTTCTTTAAGAGATGAAGTGGAAATTGTCCAAAGAATGACCAACGGTGAGACTGTACCAAAATCATGAAAGTATTTCTTATAATTCCAATTTCATCAACTTTAGGGAAATGATCTTGAAAATCCTAAATGTTTTCCTAGTACCCTTATATCCGATGAATCAGATGGTACCTTAGCTCGTCACAAATCTATGGCTTTGCGATTGATGGCCTTTTCATAGCCATGTTCTCTACCACTTTCCATCAGAACTTGATGGTTAGATTTTTTCCATATCCATATTTTCACCTATGTTCTACTATATGGAAACCTAGTAATGAGTTAATTTGGGTAATCATTACATTTCATACTTTAGTTTTTAAAATTAAGTTTTAGTATTCCTTTTTACGATGTGGGTTTCTATAAATAGTAAATGATCTATAACCCCGACGAATTTCGAGGGAGAAATTCATTTTAAGGGGGGTAGAATGTAACACCCTGAGATTTTATGAAAAATATTCTTTTAATTTCATTGATACCTTGTGTTGTAAGCTACAACAAGATTACCTAGCGCTATACGCAACACCGTATGAGCTTCTAGTATACACAAAACTATTCTTGGATCATGTTACACACAATATTGATAGTAGTTATCCTATGAAACATTGAGTATATATATATATATTCAATGTATAAATGAAATATGGTTGGATTTTGTAATACGAGACAATGAAGGTGTCTTTCACAACACGTAACCCTGACTTGGCTTGCATTACACGCAATCACGACCTTCCTCGATAGTGTGGGTTGTACGCAATACCAGGTTTCATTAAACAACGATATATGGTTATAATATTATTATGGACTAGCCGTTATGAATAGTATAAACTACATTTTTAATTTTATAACATTATTATTCATCTTAATCATTTTCTAGAACATGGTATGAGAACAAAATCAATTTTTCGAGTAAAATAAGTATTTTTCAAAAAATGTAGTTTTGCCGCCTTTTGATGGCGGACCCACCTTAAATCTTGTTTTTTACATGTATATAAGTTAAATTAGACAAAATAAAATTCTTCTATGGAATCAGGATATAAAAATTTACTTTGAATAAATTTTTCATATTATTCTGATAACTTTCATATTTTAATGAATAGTAAAAACACGCTATATTTTAATTAAAAACAACTTTTTTCATCGCAATAATTTATATGGATAGATTATCTTTTTAATTGGTTTTAATGTTTAACTAGAATATATTTTTACCATTTAATCCAATGTTGGTCATTGGAATTAATTTCACTTTGAAATTGGATATAAACAAGTATCAATCTTTTGATAGTTATTGTTTCTTAAAAAACACGCTATTTGTTTTGATAACGGGAATTAATTTAAAAATTTATTAATGCCACTTCTATGTTTTGAATTTGTAAAAATAGACATCAATTTTGAATTCGGAATGTCAAATAATGCTTAGGCTGATTTTTGGTATTTTTCTGAAAAACTACAATTTTCGATGAATAGTGAAACCACTTAGTGGTAGTTAAAAAACTGACTTTTTTTAATTTAAATTAAATTTTACCAATTATGTTAATTGAATTTCGAAAATCTGAGAGACACGGTTAATATAAAAGTCTAAAATGTGGTTCAATGAGATGAAAATAATTTTTAGTGAATAGTAACTTTTTACTTTTATTTACCACAGTTAAAAGTAAATAGGGTAATTAAGGGTACAAATGATATTAATATTACCCTAAAACAAGTCCTAATTATATTGGATAAGTATAATTCGACCAAAAAAAACCTTAGGAATGAAATATGACCATTTAGGCCCACTTGGATGAGATTAGAAAATTTATTATTAATTTATTTAAAAAAGGGTTAAAATAGTTAAAATCAATGTTTAATAACTAAATAATTTTTAATATTGGGTTATAAAGAAGATAAATTCATCTATAAATATTCATTAGAAATATAAAAATATTTCCTACATAAATGTATTTTATTTGTAATTTTTAGACATTAAATAATTTAATTTATGTATGACACAACGATGATGCAGTAATTATCTTATTAATAAAATATTGACATAATTGATGTTATAAATACCCAAATAATTGTAATTTGAGACTTTTTATGAATTTAAATAATTTTCTAGGTTAATATTACATATGATTACGGATTTAATTAACTTTTTTCGAACTAATCTATCTGTTATGATTTTCACAAAAATGATTTACCAAATAGTGTCAAAATTGACATAAAATAGTTTTTAAAACAAATATTATATTATTAATTGTTATTTTATTCTTAAAAATCTAAGGTTCAGAAAAATGACTTATATAAGGTTATATATATTAATAATAAACAACTTGTGGTTCGTTTGTCTTGTTATAGTTGTAACACCCCAAGATTTCATAGTGTGTTATTTCTTCAAAATAATTCAATAACTTGCACTACAAGCAACACTGAGTTCAATTGCACTATGACTTACCAAAAAAAAAGCCATTAAAAGAGGTCATGAATAGTATTAACTAAATTTTAAACTTTATATAATCCTTATAATTTTAGAATCCATATTATGAGTTTCTTAGTCATAATGCAAGAACAGATTCATTTTCAGTATTGCACTTTTATCAACTTTTGATAGTGAAACCTTTTTAAATACAATATTTTAAACTTTTTGACTAAATAGAGACATCAAAAAATTTAAAATGAAACATCCCAAGCTTCCACGGTACGCTTTCCTTTGAATAAAACAGTAGCGTGTGTTGTACGCAACCTCGAGTTCTAACACACCGTAACCAATCAAACTAACTGTTATGAATAGTAATACCTACTTTTTGAAGTTATATATATTCTATATTTCAAAATGGACTTCATTTTTGGATTCGGAATATTAAAATTAGCCTAGGGTGAAATTTTGGTACATTTCGGATAACTTTCATATTTTGATGAATAGTGAAAATTTCTAAATTTTAATTAAAAACAACTTTTTTAATCAAAATAATTAATAGTGATAAATTATGAATTTGAGTGGTTTTAAAGTATATTTAGAATATATTTTTACCATTCAATTTAATGTTTATCATTGAACATAATTTTACAATTAAACCGAACATAAACAAGTGTCAATCTTTTGATAGTTATTATCTCTTAAAAACACGCTTTTTGTTTTGACAGCGGGAATTAATTTTAAATTAATTTCTGCCACTTCTGTGTTTTGAATTTAGGAAAATGGATTCCATATTTGGAATCAGGATGTTCAAATTGTGTAAATAGGTAACTTTTATTTTTAGACATTTTGAATAGTTACTGTGGTAAATATTTTATTTACCATGGTTAAAGGGTAAATCCGGTAAATAAGGGTTAAAAAAATAATATTATAATAATACAAAATTACCCTAAAACGTGTCCTAACCTTATTGGTGGACACATACCCGACCATGGGCATCCTTTGGTCAATTTGGGGACCCCTTGGAGCCACTTGTATGTGGTAGGGACACTTTATATTAATAAAGTTAAAATAAAAATAAAAATGGCATAAGCTTACATCTTTTAGAAGAACAATTTTTACATAGGGTTATACATGTTGGATTTTCGATTATAAATATTCATTAGAAAGCTAAAAAGATTTCCTACATAATGATATTTTATTTATAATTTTTAGACATTATATAATTTATTTTATTTATGACACAATGATGATGCAGTAACTACTAAAATAGTGAAAAATAAAAATAATTGATCTTATAAACACCCAAATAATTATAATATGAAACTTTTAATGAATTAAACTAATTTTCTATGATAATATGATATATTAGGATTGATTTAATTGACTTTGTTCGAAGTAATCAATCTGTTAGGAGTTTCACAAAAATCAACTATTGAATAGTGTCAAAATTGACATAAAAGAGTTCTTAAAACAAATATTATATTATTAATTGATATTAAATTCCTAAAAATCTAAGGTTCGGCCAAGAGACTTATATTATGATAGGTTCCTCATTAATGGACCACTTGGGGGTCGCTTGGATGTATATAGTAAGTTTATTAATCATATTATATAAAAATACAAAGAGACATTGTAAAAGTGAAACTAATTAACTTAGAGTTAATACTTAAAGATAAGGTTAATATAAGTACCCAAACCTGTCTAAATTCTATTGGATGAGTTGTTTTCGACATATACACACCTCATCCTTTGAATAGTCAACTTTGGAGCCTTTGTAAACCGAATATGAATTTATTATAAATTAATATTTCTAACTTTTCCAAAGGTGCCCCTCACCCCTCTTATAAAAGGGCACTCCTCCTTCTCATTTCTTCACACCTTCAAAGCCTTTTGGTTCGGCAAAACTCTGCCCAAATACTCTCCCAACATCCCTCAATACAACCTAGAGGCCTTAGTTTGATCAGAAAGCCAACCTAAGGAGCCCTTTTGATCAAATCAAAAGGAAGAACCCGAAGAAGAGGTAATGATTTCACCACCCTTTTCTAAGTTCATTTCTTCTTCCACTTATTCTTCCTTTGTTCTTACCATTCTGAAATAATAACTCCAGTATCTCACATATACTGTGATGTTATTATAAATATGGTACAATCATATTCAGTATTCTATCCACCCTTTGAATAACATGTCACCATACGTGCGTACGTACGGCTTACCGTCTCCACGTCGTGGTGTAATTGTTATTCAATATAATATTATTTGGATGGGTATAATAATGATGTGTAACTCATGTAAATAATAAATATAACATGTTAATGATTCTGTATATATGATATACCATCCATTTATATATTATTTTAATATCAAAAGAATGATATTGTCGCTCGTGCGTACGTACGGACTACCATCTCCACGAACGCGATGAGATTCATTCTCCATCGTATCCATTCAAGTATAATTATCATTTGATGATTTAAAAATGATGTTTAAGGACTGTATATCATTCTGGATATGAATAAGATACAACAACCATGGCTTATGTAACAAAACATATAAAAGAAAATGAGTAAGTTAACTCCCGAAACGACGATAATTCTAAGATATTATTAACAAATCAATGTTAAAAGATCATATATGATATCATATTAATATATATGATTCTTGTATAATTTAATAACAACTATTTCACCATTATACAGGAGGTTAACCTACCCCAACCAAGGAAAAGTACAAGGTAAGGGTTATTTCACAATCTCTTCTTTATCCGAGGTTGTTTATACGTAATAATCTACTGGGATCTCGTTATCATCCACATCCATGTTTCTTCAAAATGTATTTCAAAACATTTTTACTATTTACAAGAATATGGGTTAAAGTCATTTATACCCTTGTTTGACTTTTTATAAGAGGTTTATAAAGGAATCTTTCCGTCGTTTTCAAAACAAGGTCCTTTTTAACCTTTTCGACAGAATTGAGGTAAGAATGTTTTTTTTAACTTATACGGCGGGTGCGGTTATTTTACGCCGTTATAAAATCTTCAAAGCTTTCCTTACAAGCTTATAAGAATATTTCCAAAGAAAATGTTTTATATTATATGGATCTTAAATGATTTCAAAATAAAAGGAGATATTTCTTTAAAAAGAATTTTGATTTCATCTATGTCAACATCCTTTGATGAATTTTAAGATTATTTGAAGTTGATTTATTATAATACAAAACTTCTATATTGTATTGAAGGTTTTGTGATATGTTTGACTGTGGATGTGCTATTTTATACCATTCATAGTTTATGGTGAAACTATTGACATTTCGTATGCTAGTTTTAATCCGAATGTTTATGTTATATTTCAAACTTTTCTTCAGATGAATGTGCTAAACAAGTATGTTCCGGGTTGGGGACCGGTAAAAGTAAGCCCTCCAGGTTGGGGACTGGTAAAAGTAAGCCCTCCAGGTTGGGGACTGGTTAAAGTAAGCCCTCCAGGTTAGGGACTGGTAAAATTATGCCCTCCGGGTTGGTGTCCGGTTATTAGAGGCACTCCGGGTTGGTGTCCGGTTATTAGAGGCACTCCGGGTTGGGTTCCGGTTAGAAGTAACCCCTAGGTCTTGGGATGATGCCTAGACAATGAAATTAACGTTTGACATTATGCATTCCAACATTATGAAAGTGGTTATTTATTTTTGGCATGTGATTATTCGATTAGTGGAATATCCATGTGAATAAGTAAATGGCATTATTTCATTTTATTTATGCCATACCATGTTGAAAGTTCATGTTTAAAAGGCTTTTGTTTTAGTTATACATTGCCTTAAATGTTTATTCTTATTGATGAAAGTTTCCGCTATATTGTTATCCTTACTGGGCATTTGAGCTCACCCCTTTTCTATGTTTTATTTTTCCCAGGAAGTGAAGATGTAAGTTATGAATGACCTGCAGGGATATTATGAGGGGATTGTAGTGTGGACTGTGGAAACATTATGTTGTTGTAGTAGTTTTTGATTTTATGATGTAATGTAAAACTTATGAATATATCTAGTGTTTCCAAGGCTACTAAACCAATCGGTCTTTCGAGATTTGATCTTTCTTGTGATCATGCCAATGTTATGTAATAATGCACCGACTCTAGGAAACTAGGGTCGGGGCGTTACAGTTGGTATCAGAGGAAGTTTAGTACAAACCTTGGAAGATAGATTTAGATAAACTCTGATTAGAGCACGTAGACCTAAGATGAACTTTGAGGATTAGTATAGAAGAACTTCCTAGAATTTTGGTATTGTAGAGACTTTGTGAGTTTTCCAAGCAATACATCCCTGTCTGGATACGAGCAGGTAGAGGCGGCTCTGGCACAGATGTACCTAGGGGTAAAACCCGAAAACACCGCTTTGAGCTAGACTCGAACGGGAACTGGTGCACGACAACGGGCCTTGCTGCACTCTTGGTTACGACACTCCCGGGGGATATGCTTAGGATAACTCTCACTTTCTTTACAAATCATTATGAAGGGTTTATGAGTATATACTTCCTCAAAGAAAACATATTTATGATTATGGATTATATCCATAAATAGTTCAATTTATGTTAAGTGTTTTATAAGTATGGGATTATGTGTTTTGATTCATAAACTGATCTAGTTTATGCCATGGTATAGAAATGGCGCCCAGTAGAAGGAATGAGAACTCCAGAAATACACATGATTCAAAGAGAAGGAAGGATCATATCTTTCATGGTCTTAAGCTAGAATTTATAAGAGAAATAGTCTCCCATGTATTATCATCATATGAAGAAATAATATCATGTGTTGATAAGATATGTAAAGAGTTTACTGAGTCCTATGGCTTTGAAGGGAAGCAAGAGAAGAAAAGGATAGAAGAGAGAAAGATGGATAAAGGGAAGAGGGAAAAGAAGAATTTTCCCATATGTGGTAACTGTGGAAAGAAACACCCTGGAACTTGCCTGAAAGGAATGGGAGTTTGTTATAAGTGTGGAGGAAAAGGGCACAAAGTACGTGACTGCAAGGGTAAGAAAATGGTTTTAAATGTACAATGCTTCATTTGCAAGGAGTTTGGACACTACGCGAACCTATGTCCCAGTCATCAGTCTATGACGCAAATGATGCTATTGGATAATAATCAAGTTATGATACTACCACAGATGAAGAGGAATGATTAGAGTTCTTATTTTGATTATGTCAATTGAGTGTTGTATCAACAATGTACTTGTTATAATAATTATGGAGTATATAAGGATTGTACTGCAGTACTATTTCATTAAGGACTTGAGATTGTGTGGAACAAAGAAAAGAGACTCAATAGCAGGATAAATTTTTGGAAAATATATGGTTGAGAGAATGATAAATCATAATATAATTCTGATACTGAGGTAGTGATTTTGGAATAATATGTGATTGTTTTGGATAAATTATATTGGATATTCTTGACTACCTTGGAACTGATTAATGATTTGTATATTCCATCATTGTTGGGGTTTAAAACATTTTTGGATTAATGAAGTATATCCAGCATTCTATATGGAATAAGGGAGCATGAATGTAATCAATAAGGAATATGGTAATACATGATGAAGGTATTCATATGCTATTACGGGGTAAAAAGGATCTATATTATGTTTACCTTCCTTATAAATGTTGGACTGTGAGTTTGGACAGAAGTATTTTGGATAGTTCTAATTTGGATTATTTTGGATTGCCATAAAAGGACAACCCGGAGGTCGGGCGGAAACCCGTCGCGTCCGGCAAGGCTGCGAGACTTGAACCCGCAACCAAAGGGCGACAAGGGTGTATCACCTACCACTATCCCACGAGATGTCCTGGATTAAATAAAGTAGTTTTTTTAAAAGATCTGGTAGATGAATTATAAATTCGTTTATTTTGGAACCCTCTATGAATAGTATAAATAGAATTTTTTTTACGAGTGAATGATGAGTTTTGGTAGAAATTTATTAATGGATAAAACTCTAATTATAAACTAAGTATATCTCCTTATGATCTTATCCAATATCATAAATAAATTCCTCATCATTAATAAAAGGAACTTAGAACAAAAATGTTGTCCTAGATGGTACCTTAAATCATCACTAATTTATGGCTTTGGGATTGTTGGCCTTTTCAAAGCCATGTTCTCTACCACTCTCCATCAGATAATTGATGGCTAGATTTTTCTTCCATATCCATATTTTCTTACATGGAACCCTAGTATGTGTTATTTTCGGTAATCTTCATACTTTCCACTCTTTATTTTAAATAGAGGCCTCATTAATTCATTTTTCGATGTGGGATTTCAACTAAGATATTTTGAAACGTCAAAAATGTGTTATCCTAATACCCTATGTTTTGTTGAACCGATGGTATTTCAAATCATCATAGATTGATGAATTTAAGGACCTCAATTATACACTTGTTTGTGATTGATGACCTCAATCACTACCTATAAATATTTACATTTTTCCTCCGATTATATGTCTCTAATTTCCACCAATGTTCTCCTAATCGAGATCATAATTTGGTGGTGACCCTTTGATTTCTTTTTTCCTCATATTAAGACTAAATTTTAGTAACCCAATTTCCAATGTGGGTTTTCCCACAAATATATTTTCTACTTTCAACCTTTTATTTTTGAAGAACAATTTCAAATTGCGAGGACGCAATTTATTGAAGGAGGGGAGAATGTAACACCCCAAGATTTCATAGTGTGTTATTTCTTCAAAATAATTCAATAACTTGCACTACAAGCAACACTGAGTTCAATTGCACTATGACTTACCAAAAAAAAAGCCATTAAAAGAGGTCATGAATAGTATTAACTAAATTTTAAACTTTATATAATCCTTATAATTTTAGAATCCATATTATGAGTTTCTTAGTCATAATGCAAGAACAGATTCATTTTCAGTATTGCACTTTTATCAACTTTTGATAGTGAAACCTTTTTAAATACAATATTTTAAACTTTTTGACTAAATAGAGACATAAAAAAATTTAAAATGAAACATCCCAAGCTTCCACGGTACGCTTTCCTTTGAATAAAACAGTAGCGTGTGTTGTACGCAACCTCGAGTTCTAACACACCGTAACCAATCAAACTAGCTGTTATGAATAGTAATACCTACCTTTTGAAGTTATATATATTCTATATTTCCAAATGGACTTCATTTTTGGATTCGGAATATCAAAATTAGCCTAGGGTGAAATTTTGGTACATTTCGGATAACTTTCATATTTTGATGAATAGTGAAAATTTCTAAATTTTAATTAAAAACAACTTTTTTAATCAAAATAATTAATAGTGATAAATTATGAATTTGAGTGGTTTTAAAGTATATTTAGAATATATTTTTACCATTCAATTTAATGTTTATCATTGAACATAATTTTACAATTAAACCGAACATAAACAAGTGTCAATCTTTTGATAGTTATTATCTCTTAAAAACACGCTTTTTGTTTTGACAGCGGGAATTAATTTTAAATTAATTTCTTCCACTTCTGTGTTTTGAATTTAGGAAAATGGATTCCATATTTGGAATCAGGATGTTCAAATTGTGTAAATAGGTAACTTTTATTTTTAGACATTTTGAATAGTTACTGTGGTAAATATTTTATTTACCATGGTTAAAGGGTAAATCCGGTAAATAAGGGTTAAAAAAATAATATTATAATAATAAAAAATTACCCTAAAACGTGTCCTAACCTTATTGGTGGACACATACCCGACCATGGGCATCCTTTGGTCAATTTGGGGACCCCTTGGAGCCACTTGTATGTGGTAGGGACACTTTATATTAATAAAGTTAAAATAAAAATAAAAATGGCATAAGCTTACATCTTTTAGAAGAACAATTTTTACATAGGGTTATACATGTTGTATTTTCGATTATAAATATTCATTAGAAAGCTAAAAAGATTTCCTACATAATGATATTTTATTTATAATTTTTAGACATTATATAATTTATTTTATTTATGACACAATGATGATGGAGTAACTACTAAAATAGTGAAAAATAAAAATAATTGATCTTATAAACACCCAAATAATTATAATATGAAACTTTTAATGAATTAAACTAATTTTCTATGATAATATGATATATTAGGATTGATTTAATTGACTTTTTTCGAAGTAATCAATCTGTTAGGAGTTTCACAAAAATCAACTATTGAATAGTGTCAAAATTGACATAAAAGAGTTCTTAAAACAAATATTATATTATTAATTGATATTAAATTCCTAAAAATCTAAGGTTCGGCCAAGAGACTTATATTATGATAGGTTCCTCATTAATGGACCACTTGGGGGTCTCTTGGATGTATATAGTAAGTTTATTAATCATATTATATAAAAATACAAAGAGACATTGTAAAAGTGAAACTAATTAACTTAGAGTTAATACTTAAAGATAAGGTTAATATAAGTACCCAAACCTGTCTAAATTCTATTGGATGAGTTGTTTTCGACATATCCACACCTCATCCTTTGAATAGTCAACTTTGGAGCCTTTGTAAACCGAATATGAATTTATTATAAATTAATATTTCTAACTTTTCCAAAGGTGCCCCTCACCCCTCTTATAAAAGGGCACTCCTCCTTCTCATTTCTTCACACCTTCAAAGCCTTTTGGTTCGGCCAAACTCTGCCCAAATACTCTCCCAACATCCCTCAATACAACCTAGAGGCCTTAGTTTGATCAGAAAGCCAACCTAAGGAGCCCTTTTGATCAAATCAAAAGGAAGAACCCGAAGAAGAGGTAATGATTTCACCACCCTTTTCTAAGTTCATTTCTTCTTCCACTTCTTCTTCCTTTGTTCTTACCATTCTGAAATAATAACTCCAGTATCTCACATATACTGTGATGTTATTATAAATATGGTACAATCATATTCAGTATTCTATCCACCCTTTGAATAACATGTCACCATACGTGCGTACGTACGGCTTACCGTCTCCACGTCGTGGTGTAATTGTTATTCAATATAATATTATTTGGATGGGTATAATAATGATGTGTAACTCATGTAAATAATAAATATAACATGTTAATGATTCTGTATATATGATATACCATCCATTTATATATTATTTTAATATCAAAAGAATGATATTGTCGCTCGTGCGTACGTACGGACTACCGTCTCCACGAACGCGATGAGATTCATTCTCCATCGTATCCATTCAAGTATAATTATCATTTGATGATTTAAAAATGATGTTTAAGGACTGTATATCATTCTGGATATGAATAAGATACAACAACCATGGCTTATGTAACAAAACATATAAAAGAAAATGAGTAAGTTAACTCCCGAAACGACGATAATTCTAAGATATTATTAACAAATCAATGTTAAAAGATCATATATGATATCATATTAATATATATGATTCTTGTATAATTTAATAACAACTATTTCACCATTATACAGGAGGTTAACCTACCCCAACCAAGGAAAAGTACAAGGTAAGGGTTATTTCACAATCTCTTCTTTATCCGAGGTTGTTTATACGTAATAATCTACTGGGATCTCGTTATCATCCACATCCATGTTTCTTCAAAATGTATTTCAAAACATTTATACTATTTACAAGAATATGGGTTAAAGTCATTTATACCCTTGTTTGACTTTTTATAAGAGGTTTATAAAGGAATCTTTCCGTCGTTTTCAAAACAAGGTCCTTTTTAACCTTTTCGACAGAATTGAGGTAAGAATGTTTTTTTTAACTTATACGGCGGGTGCGGTTATTTTACGCCGTTATAAAATCTTCAAAGCTTTCCTTACAAGCTTATAAGAATATTTCCAAAGAAAATGTTTTATATTATATGGATCTTAAATGATTTCAAAATAAAAGGAGATATTTCTTTAAAAAGAATTTTGATTTCATCTATGTCAACATCCTTTGATGAATTTTAAGATTATTTGAAGTTGATTTATTATAATACAAAACTTCTATATTGTATTGAAGGTTTTGTGATATGTTTGACTGTGGATGTGCTATTTTATACCATTCATAGTTTATGGTGAAACTATTGACATTTCGTATGCTAGTTTTAATCCGAATGTTTATGTTATATTTCAAACTTTTCTTCAGATGAATGTGCTAAACAAGTATGTTCCGGGTTGGGGACCGGTAAAAGTAAGCCCTCCAGGTTGGGGACTGGTAAAAGTAAGCCCTCCAGGTTGGGGACTGGTTAAAGTAAGCCCTCCAGGTTAGGGACTGGTAAAAGTATGCCCTCCGGGTTGGTGTCCGGTTATTAGAGGCACTCCGGGTTGGTGTCCGGTTATTAGAGGCACTCCGGGTTGGGTTCCGGTTAGAAGTAACCCCTAGGTCTTGGGATGAGGCCTAGACAATGAAATTAACGTTTGACATTATGCATTCCAACATTATGAAAGTGGTTATTTATTTTTGGCATGTGATTATTCGATTAGTGGAATATCCATGTGAATAAGTAAATGGCATTATTTCATTTTATTTATGCCATACCATGTTGAAAGTTCATGTTTAAAAGGCTTTTGTTTTAGTTATACATTGCCTTAAATGTTTATTCTTATTGATGAAAGTTTCCGCTATATTGTTATCCTTACTGGGCATTTGAGCTCACCCCTTTTCTATGTTTTATTTTTCCCAGGAAGTGAAGATGTAAGTTATGAATGACCTGCAGGGATATTATGAGGGGATTGTAGTGTGGACTGTGGAAACATTATGTTGTTGTAGTAGTTTTTGATTTTATGATGTAATGTAAAACTTATGAATATATCTAGTGTTTCCAAGGCTACTAAACCAATCGGTCTTTCGAGATTTGATCTTTCTTGTGATCATGCCAATGTTATGTAATAATGCACCGACTCTAGGAAACTAGGGTCGGGGCGTTACAATAGTAAGTTTATTAACCTTATAGTGTAAGAAAATAAGAAGACATAGTAAAAGTTAAATTATCTAACTTAAAGTTAAATATTAATGATAAGGTTGAAATAGAAACCTAAACTTGTCTAAATTCTATTGGATGAGACGATTTTGACCCATACCCACCTTAGATTTGAAATAAATAAATTTGGAGCTATTAAAAACCGAATATGACTTTATAATAAAATAATATATTTAGTTTTACCTAAGGTGCCCCTCTCCTCCCTTATAAAAGGGCACCTCCTCACTCTCTTCCTCACACCACTTTGAGGATTCAAGCTCGGGCAACCCATGAGAAATTATCTTCTCCACTTCCATAGAAACATATTATAGGTTTTCTTCTTCTTCAAAGACCAATTTTAGTGCCCTAAAATTAGGTCTCAAAGAGGCGCTTCAAGGAAGAGGTAATGTCCATTACCGATTCTTTCAACTTTATTTCTTCTTCCACTTCTTCTTATTTAGTTTTTTCATTATAAAGTAATAACATCAGTATCAATAATATAAAGATATGTTATTATAAGTATTAAATAACCCAATTTCACCATCTATCTATCCTACGGAAAACGAAATCACCGCGCGTGCGTACGCACGGAATACCGTCTCCACGCCGTGGTGTAATCTGTTTTTCCACCACGACCTTACATGAATGGGTATAATGGTGTAAATAAATAACTTTGTATGGTTATTGTAAAGTGATATTTATTTTTTAATATTATACATACACTTCAATACAATTCCATGATCATGGGAATGATATCATCGCCTGTGCGTATGTACGGAATACCGTCTCCAGGAACGCGATAAGATTCATTTTCCATGATTAACCATTCAAGAATGATTATAAAGTATATATAATGAATAATAATGAAATATATGACATAATGAATCTATTATATGTATTTATAAATATAAAAAAATAAATAATTATATATATATATATATATTTCATCTACTTAATTCCATTCAATTCAATAAGGAAACGAAAACAGCGTTCATGCGTACGTACGGACTATCGTCTCCATGAACGGTGTATTTCAATCCTTTTATCGATCTATAATATATATGTATATGATGAATATATATTATATATAAATCATGTTTTATATTATGGAATTATGTAAATCAGGATATAAGTAATAATATCAAGAACAACAAGTCGAAACACATACGATAAATGAAATGATTTTACCCAAAACGCTACTTTAACATGGAATTTACAAAAGAACGGTTAATATAAAGTCATAAGTGAAACATATATGATATCATAACAATGAATATGATTATTTAATAAGTCAATGACATTATTTAAATCAATATACAGGAGGATCAGATCCATACGAAGCATATCAGACCTAAGGTAAGGGATAATTTTGAAAATCTCAATTTTATCTGAGATTGCTTATTCGTAAGTATTTACTGGGGTTATTGCTATCATCCACGTCAATGTTTTATAAAAGTGTATTCATGTATGTTTAAAGTATTTTTTACCCATTTTGACTTTTACCCCATGATATTGAAGGAATCTTTCTTTTATTTACCCTACAAGGAACTTTTTGACTTTTCCGACAAAAGTACGAGAAGAATGTTTCATTTAATATATACGACATGAAAGGATTTTTACGGTTTTATAAAGCCTTATTTTCATGAATCTTCCTGCAAAATATTTCATCACTATTTTCAACAAAATCCTTTTCTTTTAAAATTTCATGACATTTTGTGAAAAGAAAATGATTTTGAAGAAAAAAGGATATTTTCCTCAAGAATTAATTTCAAGTGTTTTATCAAAACCATTTTCATATAAGATGACATTATTTCAAATGTGTATGTTTCAAGTATCATGTCTCTATTATTTACATGGTTTCACTTTTCTTATGATGAAATATCAATTTCTTTTATATGGATTATGTGATGATGGGATGATGTTTATGAAACCCATTTTATTCGTTAGGTTATTATGAATGATGTATGTTTATTTTGTGGCACAAGTAAGAATGATTTCATTATGAGATGGTTGGGAACTATATCTCCCTCCAATGCATTGGGTAAAGATTTATATCTAATGAGATAGAGATGGCTGGAACGGCATGTTAATCCGGTTCAGTGTTATAGGACTGAAATGAGGAGTGAACTCGATTCAGAAAGGGACTTTGTCCACTAAGATGGTATTGGCAGCAATTCCATGACTACTATGGAAATAATAACAAGTGCTGAATGGTTTCCACAATTACATGTTTTATTCCCATGCTATGTTATCTTGATTGATGTTCCTTTATGATATATTCCTTATATACTTCCAAGATTCATGTCTTTGCTCAAGATTTTGATGTTTAGATTTTATGTTCAAGTTTTTGCATTCAAATGTTTATGGATTGTTTTATGTTCTCTATCTTTACCCTTACTGGGAATTTGAGCTCACCCTTTTTATGTTTTCTTTTCCCCAGGAAATAAAGAAAGGTTTTAGGTGAGGAAACAAAAAGGGGAAGATCGTTATGGGAGATGTTGATGATCATTCAACATGATTAGATGTTTATATTCCGAGTTTCCAAAGACACTAAACTATTACGGTCCTTTAGTGTTTGTTTTTGTTATGTATTATGTATTCTGAAAATGTAATGTAGTGTCCATGTACGTCAGGCTTCAGGTCTCTACAAAATAGGTATTCCTAATACAACTTATTTGAGGGATGATTCACATTATGGCTCATAGGTGCACTCGAAACAACTTATATGAAGTATATTAAAAAATATATTTGGATATTTTAATGTTTATTATTTGATGATGTTATATAAGATGAATTTTTTTTGTTTTCCTCATCTTAGGATTAATGATAATAGTTTATGAGATGAATTTACAATTAATATAGAAAAAAATCATTTTTTAAAATCAATTAATAAATTCTATAATTATAGACATTTAGAACTTATCCACATTAAATTTTTTGTACTATATATAATATCTATCCATGGTGTAAATTATTTTTTTTATGTTGATGATTTTATAGATTTACATTAGTTAAAATTCTAAGGATTAATATTTAATCTTGTTCTATCTTCATAAATTTTTATAAATTGGTTCATAACTAAAAATATGTAACAATTGTTTATTTAAAAAGTTACTATGGTGTATAATTTAAATTTAATTGATTTAATTCATTATATTCATATCTTAGTACTAAAAATATATTCTCACTATCTATAATACCTAAGATATACTATTTTTCAAAGAGGGAACAAGACTTTAAAATAAATTTCTAGAATTGTGTTAAAATATTATATCATTACTACTTATTTTTAGGCTGAAGATACTAACACATTTTTTTATATCATAAATAGAGTTCTAATAAGACACATTTTTAATTAAAACAATGTACGAGTTATTGAAAAATAGAAAATCAATAGATGGATACTTTAATGTTTTTGGAAGTATAATTTATATCATGAACACTAAGGATAATCTTGGAAATCTTTTTCCAAAGGATTATAAAATAATATTTCTATGATATTATACCACTTAAAAATTATATTGAGTTTTCAATAAAAATTCAAAGATGGTAAAATAATTATTTTTTGAGAAGTTTGAGGAAAGTGATCATTTTTATCATGATAAAACTCATATAGATTACATTAAAGATTCTATAGATAAATTGAATATGGAATATCCTTTTAACCATTTAACGGATGGGGATATAAAAATGATCTATAAAAACTAGTTTGGGATGGTTAGAAACTGATGAATGTGAATGTGTTCCACTTAGAAAACCCTAAAAATTAAAGAACCACCCTTTAAAAACTTTTAGAGGAATCATAGATGAAGAAGTTATGATTAAAAGTTATATTTAAAGTATTAATGAATTATCTACCTTTACATCCTAGCTTGAATGAAAAATCTTATATGAATCATATAGTTGTGAGAGTTGGGTTTTAGCTATAAAAGAAGAGATAAACCAATTGAAGAGACACAAGTTTTTATTATTAGTTGGTAGAAGCACTCATTATCCTATTCTTGGTACTAAATGATTATTTATAAATAAGAAATATGATATTAGAGGGTTTATTAGAAATAATTATTGATTTGTGGATAAGTGTTATGATAAAGAGGAAAGAATATATTTTGAGGAAACCTTTACACGTGTAGCCAAATTATAATCCAATAGAATAATTTTTTCTTAATGCCTCCTAAAATTTTTAATCATTTCTATATGTATGTAAAATTCATTTTTAATGGTTTTCTTGTGAAGGATGTATATGTTAAATAACCTTCAGATTTTTTTAATTTGATTTTTTTTCAAATTCTATTTTCAAACTACTTAATGATTTTATGGTCTTAAAAATTCTCATATAGCCTGATATAAAACGATTAGTTAATTTATATTATTAAATGGGTTATATGTAGGCTTTGAATATCCCTCTTTATTCATCAAAATTTCATATTTAGATATTTTTCTTGATAAGATATATGTTTATTATATGCTGTTTGGACTTAATTACCATACGTTTTATAATGAATTTTATAGAATTATTGAAATTATCAAGATGGGTGAGTTTATCATCTTTCTAGGTTTTAAAATATTTCAAAGAGACTTTGGGAATGCGCTTAATCAAAGTAAATACATACATGAATTACTAAAAAGTTTTGAACATGAAAATGATTATGTATATGAAAATTTTATGATTTCTAATATTAAAATTTTTATCTATAAATATGGGAGATTAGTTTAGATCAAGTTGTATAGAGAAATAATTGGGATTTTTTTGTTTATTATTATAGGTATACAAAAAATTATGTTTGTCGTGTTTAATTATGATAAATTTTAAAATAAAAAATAATATCACATGAAAGATTTCAAAATAATTTTATGATATTTAAAAGGTTATGTTTCTTAGTTTTACTTGTTATAAAAAACCCAAGGATGTGATTTGATTTCATAATATAATGTGGTCCTTATGGGTTGTAGACTTTATAAGAAGAGAAGATATGAAACTTTTAACTTCTTGAAAAAATCATTAGTTTTATTGTATAGAAAGAAAAAAAATTCTATATCATTATATATTTATAAGGATAAATACATTTCAAATAATGGGTTTTGTGAAAATGTTTTGTCCTTGAAACACACCTTGATGGATTTTTGTTTTAATTTTGGTCACATGAAAAGAAAATTTGATAACACCAGTGCTATTTGAATTTCAAAAAATAGAATAATCCATTGTAGAATGAAGCACATTGATATTATGAATCATTTTCTAAGGGATAACACACAAAAAGGTGATATATCTCTTGAATTTATTGACATCTGACATCTGTTAACTGATATATTTACTAATTATTTTCCTACTAATGGATTTGATTTAATTATAAGTAAATTAAGTTTATTTGAATTAATTTTTTTACCTGTTTTATTTTATTTTTAATATATATATTTTAGTTTACTATTTATTTATATATGGAAAATATTTTTTAAATTACATATTTTATTTTCATTAAATCTTTTTTATTTTTTATCAATGTCAATCCATGTGACGGTTGATCTTCATATTTTACAGGTACAAATTCAATCTTTTGGTTCAAAAAATGCTTAGTTAGAAAACCATAAAGATCATTATCTTATAACTCTAAACACTAAACCGTTTAACCTACATCCTTTTTATAGTCATAGGAAATGTTAAGATATTTAATTTCAGTTCTTCTAGATGATCAAATAAATAAAGGAATTCTATATTAAAATAATTATTCTTCCAAATGAAGGCTACCGACAAATCGTGGAAAACTATTATAGACTTGGTTTTGAATTATGTTTTTAGTTTTGAAGTATGGGTTCTCATTTCTTATTTTATGAAGAATGAAGTTTTTTTTGAAGAACGTATGAGATTTTTGTCAAACATATAGTTTATTTTTTCTGAAAATGAAGAAATTTTAATTTTTATATGGAACTAAATAATGTTTTTTATTTTCATTATAAATATTGTTATCAATTTAGTGAAACCATAGTTAATAAAAATGAAATCATTAAATTTGATATTATGTAATTTTTTTTGGAATTATAATGTTGAGAAGAACCTTCAGAAGGATTTGGAAACTAAGGAATTCGTTATTTAAAATTTTATCCAAATAAGAATTTCCTAGAGATCTAGATAATTTAATAAGATTATCTAATAAGATATATATATCTTTTATATTATCTTTTGAATGATAGGAAAGTGAATTTTTTGATAAATATGATTCGATATATGAATCAATATAGTTAGGAGAGGAATAATTTAAACATATATCCTTTTAGAAGAGGTATAAATATTTCGTTTATAATGGTGGAAATAGAATTAAATGAACTATAATCTATTAAATTCAATCCAAAAATAATTTTAGAGATTTATTTTTGAGAGGAATTGGATATATTTGGAAAAAAACTCTGAAAACTCTTATCATTATTATGGCATAATATTATCAACTAAAATATGAAACCAGCATAGAGATCCTTGTTCATATTTAGAGAGGATTCTTGAAAAGGAGATAATCAGTTTTCGTGATGACATAATAGATACTTCTATAGACACTTTGTTAGACCTTGTTAGAGTTGAAACTATGAATACTAATGGATAAATAAATATCTATGTGTATATAGTTTCTATAGAGATTTATGATGTACCGATAGTAGTTTTTGATGAAGTAGTGGCTGATTAGTTTCTTCATGAATCAAAATAAGAACCTATTTTTAATTTCAAATAAATTTTTAATGATTTAGATTCTTGTAGTAGTTAAATTAATTTGATAATATAAAAACAGTTCAATCATGTGTTTCATTTTCTATTTTGACATAAATAGAACTTATTAATGACCAGTCAAATGTTTTTCATTAGATTTTTATATAATGAATCTGAGGATTGTATCCCAACAGTGAGACTTGTTCACTTTCAAAAACATTTTATGAATACAATGAGGATTTGTGTTCTGAAGTCAATTTTACCAATGAATGTGGAAATAAGGATCTTAAAAAGGATTAGATACAATTGGTTAATTTTGTTTATTTTTTTGATGATATATTTAATTTTCTAAAGAATAATATTGTTGAAAATGTTCTTGAATTTATTTTTTAGAAATTATTGAGTGAATAGTAAATTCTATTGAATTCTAATATCAAAATCATAGAAACTAGATAGAAGGAATGTTAGAAGACTATTCATGGATTATTTTTATTTGAATCAAAATCATCTTCAAAGGAAGATGAAATTCAAAGAGACTTTATCAAAGGGATGGAACCCATTATTTATAAATGAAAAAATTGAATATTTACATTCTAACACTACACATATTTTTTAGAATAATGATTGGAAATGATTAAGAAATTTATTGATTTTATTGTAAATTGTTATCTTAATATGAAAACCTTAACTAAAAGTTTTAAGCACTCTTAAAGTGTTCGTAAAGGAAATATTTTTGAAATATCTAAAGCATATGGTTACTTATTTAGGCAAGGATATTTCGTATTTTCGTGATTACTAAAAAGATGATATTGTAATAGAATTAGATATGTGTTGGAATACCTTATATGAGATTATAGATATAAAAAGACACGAAAATATACCTTTATATAGATATTGTATTAGTAAAAAAAGATTAACTAGTCTATTTATATCTCATTATCCATATCATGGGAAAACCATGAATGTTTAGACCTTTTTATAGAAAATATAAAATAATTCATCTAGATCAACATCAAATAAAGTTAAATTTTTATTTTAAACTATACAATTTTATGATATAAAATGATCCAAGGAAATACAGGAAGTTATCATGTTTTTAAGTCAAATACCACTAAAGAAACCATTGTTCTTAGCTCTTTTAGAGATGAACCCAGTATACATTTTCCATAACCTAGAATCTTTATTAGAAAAGTTTCAATCCTCCTGTTAGACCTGACCTAGATCCTTAGAATTTATATTTTTATATTTTTATGGATTTTTACTCTTATTACTCTCACAAATTATTTATTTTATGTGTTTATGTTGTTATTCATTCAATATATGTGAGTTCCAGTTTACTTATTTATTACACATTCTAACAATTTCTCATTTTAGTGTGATAAATTGATTTGTTACACTCTAATATAAAAAAATTATTTTTATCTCACTTAAAAGGGTATAATAATTATAAAAAAATGCATTTAATATTAAATTATTACATTTATATTTTTATTCACAATAGAATAATCTATAAAATTTTTTATTTATCTTTCATGGTTTTAATTATCATCAAAGAGGGGGAGATTATTGGGAATAATAATAGTTATTCCAACATATATAAATTATATCATATGTTTAGATGATCACAAATTCACTTGCATGTTTTTATAATTAATATACATTAATTAGTTTCAGGTTAATAATTAATGTTTTTTTAATTTTTTTTCAATATATATTTATTATTCTGAGATGGACATACTCTAGTTTGAGAAATGTTTCTATGTATTAATTCTTATGTATGGAGTCACTTATTATGTATAAGATCACATAATATGTATTTAGAAGAAATAGAAAATTTAAAAACACATTTCCTCATTTGTATTATAGTATAACTATAAGATCATCTTATGTATTGTAATTTTGTTTAAGTATTGTATATGATATATTATATTGGAGTTGTCTAATCATATTAGGTATTAAATATTTATCTATGCAGGGAATCTTATGTATGAAATTATTCTTATTATATATTAGATCAATATTCTTATATACCAAAAAATTGGTATAGTATGATACATTAAATGAACTACAATTAAAGATCTTATGTAATAAAATAATTCAATGATTGGCTATGAAAGATATGTTATGTATTACATTGGATTAAAAAACATATTATATATGAAGTTATACATTGAATAATTAACTTATTTATGGATATTATATTTTAAAAAATGAAAACTATGGAGACCCAATACATTTTACACATATTATTACAGGATTCCTAAACATAAATATCTATTAATATTACATAAGGATCATATAGTCATAGTGTCTTTGGATGAATGGGTTAATTGTATATAAATATTAATTTAAGACATGTAATCCTTATTTAATTATCCATATTGATATCCTAAAACAAATTTTAGATCCTAAGACTACATGGGATAACTTGGGGAATACATAAAGAAAGGGGTGATATAAAAACCCCATTAAAGGAATAAAATTATAAGAAAACATAACATGTGAGCCAAATAAATAACATGATATCATAATAAATAAAGAACATGAATAATAAAATGGAATAATAATATAAATAACATAGTATAATAAGGCCATGGAATCATAGGAAATGTGAGACAACATATAACATGGCATAAACATGAGTCAAGGATAACTTCTTAGATTGTGTCACATGGTGGAAAAAGTCCCATAATAGATTAGGTTTACCCACTAGTACCATACATGATGTCCCATGAGTCTAAAGGTTTACCCAAGGAATTGGAGCACTATTTAGGCCCACCCATCCTAACATATTTATGATATACATATTCCACAAAAAGTAAATTAATCATAATACATAATATAAGAATTACCCATAGAAATAAATTGGGTTGCATAATATTTATTTATATAATAATCAATTGGAATTTCATAATTAAGTAATTTGATAAATGATCATAATGCATGTATTACCCTATAAAATGATGGGATAATTTTCTAGGTATATATGTGAGAGACATATATATAATTTAGAAGCTGTCCATAACATTAAAGAGAGAGGTAATGTGATTTAGAGATAGAGACATGAAAACCTGAAAGAATGGGTGCTTTAGAGAGATCCATTACAACTATAAACGAGACATTTATGGATATCAAAATATTCATTTCATTTAATTTTTTTTTAAAATATTTATAACAAAGAAAAAAATTATTTGAAAAAAATATGTAATCATATAAGGTATTCCAAGTATCAAATCATGGTGGTGGATATGGGGAAACCATTGACACTATATATGTTAAAATAAAATATTCCTTTGATCTTTTGTAATGAATGTCAAAAAGAAATAACCTATTCCAAAAAGGACAGAATGATTTCTTTTAAAACATCAGTAAAAAGTTCTTTAATAAATTATTATATATTATTAAAAATATTATTTAATAAATTTTAATTAAAAATATAGATATGGAAGAAAAAAATCAACTTAAAAGAGAAATAAAGTTGGATTTTCTTAAAAACATTTTCCTAGTCAATTTAACTACCAAAGAGTGAAAAAAAAACTATAACTTGAAAATTTCATGAATAACCAGAGTATAGTAAACTTAAATTGGTTTATTAAACAATAGTTAAATACTTTTTTTCAATGAAAATTAAAGCATAAATAATCATGATTAAAATGGGATTGGGTAACAAACACTTATAAAGATCATAATGTTGAAGTGGTAATTAATCAGTGAAGTTTTTTTTGTGTAAAATATAAATCCTCATAAAAAATTTGAAATACTACATAAAATAGTCAATATTAATTACACACATAATCATATAATATCACAGACAAAGAATAAGTAATATAACCCTAATAAAATAAATTGAGTTATGACATTATTTACCACATGGTGAAATTGAATTCAAATTAACTTTGATGTAATAATTAAAATTATTAATTTAAATACCATTAAAAACGAATTAGTCATGATATTATATGTAATAGTGTTAGTATATATAAAAAATATAACAAATTAAGTGCATAACATAAAAATATACCACAATGAAGGAAAATTTAGATGAAATCCTTTACCTCAATCCCGATTTGACATGTTAATTTTCTTCTTATATAATAATAAAAATATGTTAATTATTTATTTTTTTGAGAATAATTTTTAAGTTTATTATTCCATTTATTTTATTTCTTACTATGTTATTTATAATTACTTAGTCATTTAGTTTCACGTTATACATTTTGACGATACTCGGATCGTATGTCCAAAATCACATTGGTATGTTGAATAAGGTCTATGATATTATTATTTAATCATATCCATATTAATAATAATGAAATTATTATCATTTTATACATAAATTATACTTTTAAAACAAACCATGAAATATGGTTATGAAAATTGAACTATGTTACAATGATAGAGGTAATAGTTCATATGTTCACATGAGTAAAGTTTTCATTTTTGAAATTATTAATCCTTGTGATGTAGTTGTAAAAACAAATCACATTGCTTCATGAGGCGGTAGTCCGCCGTAGACACATATGACATTATCATTTATTCAATGGATGTTAAGGTAAGAAAGAATATGATATAAATATTTTACATAATTAATAATATTTCATTAATATCATATATAAACATTAAATTATTCTTTATTACCTTTCATGTCATGCATATGTGAAAAATAGATCACATCACTTCACGAGGTGGTAGTCCACCACACACGTGAGCGACGTTGTCGTATTCTCCACAGAATGAAATGTAATAATGTATAAATTAAATTATAATTAAAAAAGTTTTATTATATTATAAATATCCAATGTAAACACTATATCCATCATCATACCCAACCATGAGAGGTGTTGATAGAAAACATTTCACATTGGTTCGCAAGGCGGTAGTCTGTCGTACACACGAGCGATACTATTATTTCCCATTTTAGGGAAGTGGAGAAGGATATAAGTCATTTTATTAACATAATAAAATATCAGTATATGAAATATACTATGGTTATTATATAATAATTTATAATAATAATTTAAGTATGTTTAGGAAGAAATAAAATGAAAATTATTATTAAAGAATGTTACCTCTTCTTCAAAAAATATATTTTGGTTTGCACCAAAATTATTCCTTAGATAGATTTATGACTAAAAAATGGTTTCTAAGATTATGGTATAAAATTAGGAAAATTATTTTTCTAGTTATTTTGTTATCTAATTTATTTTTGATGTTTGTAAATGAGAAGAGAGGGGGTGGCCTTATATATGTGTGAGAGGGGACACACTTGGAATTTTTGAAACGAAAAAATTCCACCCCTGTTTTTATCATGATACAATGATAAAAAATAGACCATTTGTGAATCTGAGAAGATATAAGATATATATATTACCTTAAAATAGTAATTAAATTATTTTTAATTCATTTTTAACCTCTATATTTTTAGGTAAACATCTGGTAAACTCATTTTTACAATAACCATAGAAAATTATTTTTACACTTTTAAATATTCTTTATGGTCAAAAATTATGTTGAAATTATTATATAATATAAATTATTATGATTAAAAATATGGAATAAATCTTTAAAAATTACATTCATGTAAGCAATATTTTTTAATTTAAAATTATACCCACCGATGTGGGAAGAAATGGGTTTCTAAAGAGAAAATTTTCATATGTAGAGAAAGTTTTAATATAAAAATTAAATATAAAATAGATTACATTGAACTAAATTATATTAATAAATAGAAAATTGAACTAATTTTAATTTTAAAACTATTTCAAAAAAAAAATTCAACTATATAAATTCTTTAAATTAAAACCATCCTAAAACAAAATCTAGTATTTTCACTCTTCATTTAAAAATTAATATTTTCAGAAAAATATAAAAAATTCACCCTAAGATAACTTTGACATGTTGATTAAAAAAGATATGTTTATTTAGGTCATATAAAATTTATAAAAATATAAAAAAATTAATTTTTTAATTTTTTCACAAAAGCAATAAAATCATTTTTTTTCAAATAAAATTATTTTCAATGAATATATTGACTTTACCAAAATTGATGTACATATTTATAAATTTATATTATCTATGTAAATATATTATACTTAAATTTTTTTAAAAATTTATTCCTATTAATACATACAATTTTAATAACTAGTTTATAATGACCATATTTAAATAATAATATTAATAATATATTGTGGTTCGTTAAAACTCAGTGTTCCATGATACACATGTTGTCAGAGAAAATGAGATTATTTAAAAAGAAAATATATATGTCATAAAGTATAAAGGATTTATATTATCATCTAAGTCGTGTTTTTTGGATTATATACTATTTAATAAAATGTAATTCATTTAAAATCATGAGGTGTTACATTCTTCCCCCTTAAATAATGTGAATCCTCGCCTTTTGATATTAGTATTGATAATCAGGGGATTGGATTCAAGAAAAACACTATTAAGGAAAACCAAATCATAAAAAGGATTAATAAAACATCCTTTTAAAAAGTGGGTCAGGGAAACATTAAAATTTCATCTGAAATAACACAAAATGTTTCTAAATAAGGAGAACATTGACAGGAATTGTAAATTTAGATTAAAAAAATCCATTTAGAAGGTAAAATTATACTTTTTTTAAGAGGGAGGAGGGGCCTTCAATTTATTGAAAATCATTTACATTTTTATTTAAGGACAATTTTTCTAATTTAAAACAATTCCATTACTATAGAGACCAAGAAAATAAGGAAAGATACTTACTTGGAAAGTAGAAATTTAACTCTTAATCACATTGCAAAACAATGTCATATTTTCTTCAAATGATGAGATTTAAAGGCGAATTTATCATGCATGAATCACTTAAATTAACTTCAAATAGATTATATTATCCACAAGATAATAATAATATATTCTTTATAATTATAAAATATTAACCAAAACAAAAATGGTTTCCATAAGGTATGATAAACTCACCTAATGTAAAAAACATCATATTAATCTTTGAGGTCAATGTCATACATAAATCATTTAATAAATTGTAACATCCCTTCTGTTGTTCCACATGTGGATGCCCCAATCCAGTTCACTTCATGACCTTAGGCGCACCTCCCCATAAGCTAGAGGCTGCAGAAAAGTAGTAAGGGTACAATATATAAATGGGGACACTATAACCTCTTTATCAGAGTAATAACACATTAGTGGAAATAATAAATAACAACCAAGTGATGATAAATAATACTCATAATGATACCATAACCAATAAAATCAAGAAATTAATAATGAACTAGAATAAGAATATTATATCCAATGAAAGTAGAAGATATGTACTGTTGTATATATGTTAAGTGTAAAATTTAAAACCCAAAATTAAAGACACTAAGAAACTCTAAAGAATGTCCTAATACCATGTCTGGTTCCATATTCTATGCTTCATCCCAAACCACCAATCTAACATAGGTCTCTTTACCGTATCATATCCTGAAAACGTGAAGTTTATTCAAGCACTGATTAGACAGACCAAGTAGGGTGTGAGTTCAACATTGTATTCCAACACCATCCATCTCTAAAAAATTATCCAGTCTATAACAATGTTTATATTTGTATAAATAATAATGTGAAAGTGATAAAATAAGAATTTACTCATTTAAATTATTCTTTAATTGACCAAAAACCTTACTCAGGTTCACGATGACACACAAACCACCAATACATGATTCATCCCATAACAAAGTCTGAATCATATCAGATAGGGATTTAGAATTCATTATAGCACGAGTTTTCATTCTTGATTCAAAATTAATTTTCATTTCATATCTACTTGGAACCATAGTCCAATGACAACATTTTGGCCATAAAATGCCATGTCTAGAACCATATGAGTATTTGTAGCATCATTCTATGTCACAAAAACAATTTATCATTAAATCACATATGGTATATTGAAGCATAGGTCTATGTTCCACACTCATATAACAATCAATCACATATTATATTTTGAATCATCATCCCATGTCCCACAAACATATATCAAAATATAATATATATCACAATATCACATATATCAAAATTTCATATACACCAAGGGTATGAATCATTAACCTTCTCTTCAAGAATTATCATCAAAATATCCAATTTAAATTATCAAATCAAACATGTATATTTACTTTTAAAAACATGGAATAATATTAACAATTCACTATTAAACTATTTATCAAAATTTAATAATATAAACAATTATCACTTTAAAAATTATCCAACCAACCCATTAATACCCAATAATAAATCAATTCAAAGTCTCATTAATTGACTAATTCCTCAATTTTAATATCCCAAGAATTTCATAGTCACATTTCGAACAATTTCAAATGACCAAAATTCAACCAATTTCATCTTCAACTGAAAATTTAATCTAATCAATCCAATTTTGGATGAAATTTATGAATAAAGGAAACTAAACAATTCAAAATTTCACACAAAAATTAAAATTCTGATTATTGGAATTGACATTTAAATGAACTAACTCAAGGTCTTTGATGAATGTTCAACAACCTAGAAATCCAAAAAATTAAAACAGAACGATCAATTTAAAAATGAGCAACGATTTCTAAAACCAAAACCTAGATGAATATCGAACCGATTACTATCTATAAAAAACTATATCTATACTAAATGTTCTACTTTAAAACATTCATATTTATCCATAAATAGGGATAAGAGATATTTTAATCCAAACGGGGGTAGATTACATACCATGAGACGTGCATATCCTTCAATCGAATCTTCAATTCATCAAGGAAATAGTGTTCGTAAGGCATAATAATATATTTTAGATCCTCTAAAATTTTATTAAATCATCTTAGGTAGAATAGGGGTAAATGAAGGTGAATTCCAGTGGGTTTAAAAATTTCAAAACATTTTTCAGGAAAAAAATGTCATGCATGTTTTTCCAAACCATGAACCCTAATTATATGCCTCCACTTAGAGGTGAATGGTTTCTACTAAAGGGATAGTAATTTGAAAGTACATGAGCCAATAATTAAATCCCCATATTCCCATGGTTTCATATTTTTATATAGGTATGTGCACAATTTGGGCAAGCTGTACACCAATAGTGCACTACCCATTTTTCCTCCAAATTTTTCAAATTTCTCCGAAAACACAAAAAAATATACCAATGATATAAAAAAATATGGGTAAAATAGTACCTATAAGAGATAATGATAAATATTTAGAAATGGTTGAGATTTTAAAATCTCTACACCTTATAATAGTTCAAACATGAGTAGTACTCCCAAGAAAATCTATGATTCAAAGGTAAAAAGATCGGTCCACTGATCCACATATCTACTTCTCTCTCCCATGTTTCCGCATAAAAACATCTATGTTTCCACAATACTCTATCTGTCAGCATGGTATTTCCCTGAATAACTTTCTTACTATGATATAAAACATTTATTGGATTATCCTAAAAGGATTCATCGGTACCAAGCTCAGCCTTATCAACATCAATCACATGATAAGGGTTAGGGAAAGACTACTGAAGTTGAGTTAGAAGTAAAATGTCATTCATGAAACTATAACTCTATAGAAGATCCAATCAGTTTTGTAGTGTTCTAATTCTATGCACGATCTTAAAAGGTCTAAAAAACATAAGTTCCAACTATCCCCACCTCTAAATTATATGGAGACCCAATATTAGAGAAACATGAAGGAAAACATGATCACACACTTTAAACTCAAGGGGTCATTGATGCCTATATACATATAATTTTTTCCTACTATGAGTTGTAGCCACCCATTTTCAAATTAGATTAACATGCCCTGACATCGCATGCTTGAGACTCTATCCTAAAAACTATAACTCACCAGCCTCCATCCAATATTTAGGTGATCTATATGACCTAACATAATGTGCCTCATATAGTTCCATATGTATAGTCACATGATAACTGTTTTTATAGGACTAATCCACATGTTCTAGGTTCTTTTCCCAAGATGCACCAAAATCGAGAACATGTGCTCATAACATATCCTCCAAAACTTGTATACTACACTCCAACTAACCATATATCTTTTGGTAAAAAGATATACTTATAAATACTTATGTTCAAACAAATTTCTATAATCCGTTATAAAAACATAAAGTGAAACGTGATTCATAGTGGGAAACTAAATTCTACAACCCCCTGTGAAAATGGACTATCTCCTAAAGAAATACGACCCCAAGTGATCTATTGTGAATATTTCCCATGTAGGCAAGAAATGAGTTACTTTCATCAATCGATCCTCAATCAAAAAAATAAAATCATTCTTCTAAGGTTTCCCCAATATACCCACCATGAAATCCATGGAAACTTCATCCCACTACCATTTTATAATAGAAAAAAGTTATAGTAAAGTGTCAGGTCATTAATACTAGACTTCACCTATTTAAAGGTGTTGCTTTATTTTACAAACACTAAAATCTCATTTTTGATGACCGTCTGCCATTACTGTTGATGTGAGTCGATGTAAATTTTGGTCAATCCAAGAATCATCTCCCACTTAGAGGCATGAAACTAATTCATCATCTCCGCACACATACTCATAGGCACAAATATGCAATTCTGGATACATATGATCTCATCCTCATCTATGGTCTAATCTCAAGGTGACTCCCCACCTTCAAGGATTTTCCTCAAGGCTAAAAACTCTAGATCTGCATACTGCCTCTCCCTAATCCATCTCAAAAGTGTGGGTTCCACTAATACTGATATAAGGGTCATCTTCTCCTAGAACTCTCAAAACCACAACAAGAAGCTCTACTAAGAATGCCCTAATCTTCTAGTTAGAACAAGAATTATGAACTTCTTAAGTTTGAGAATTCATACTCAAAGTGTCAACAACACTGTTTCCCTTCCCAAGTATATTTTCTAGATCAAAATCAAATGAATTATTAAACTCTACCCACCTCCACTTTCGAAGATTGAAATCTCATTAGGAAAATATATACTTTAATATCTTATGATTTGTATACACAATAAACTTTTCACCCAATAGGTAATTCCACCAAAACATCATATAAAAAACCATTACCACTAACTCAAGGTTATACATAGGTTAGTTCCATTTATGTGGCCTAAAATACCATGAACCATATACCACTACTTAATCTACCAGCATAAAAATACTCCAATAAATTATCCTAAAAGACCTTATAGTATATATTCTCATGCTGTCCTTCCTGAGTATAGATGTCCCACCAACTCTTAGCATGACTACGTAACATATAAGTAGCAAGTTTGACTCTCTTCTAAGCAAGAGTCTCCTAGTGGTCAATGATTGTATGGATACACTCCATATAGAACTCAACTACCTTAGATACACCCTATCCAATAAATTTTAGTGGGTGCTTGTAATAAAACACCCATGTTAGGTCTGACACACTCTTCACAACCCTCCCTAGATTTCCTTCCATAAACTGCTTGATGCGAGAAAATTTCTCATGTATCTTCTATCTAAACACATCTCTTGGAACTATTGGAGCCTCTGGTTCCACTATTATAGGATTATTTACCACCATATCCTCTTTCCATTCTATCAAAAAGCTCTATCATTGAGGCATAACACTATAATTCCAAACACACATCTTAGGATACATTAAAAAACATTATCACCTTTACAAAATAGGGATTCACATTAAATCTTTATAATTAATTCCCTTAAACCCCACCACATGGTCAAAACTAAGGCACCATTACAACCCTCAACCATTCCTCATCTTGGTTATGGCTATCTTAGGTAAAAAAATTATATTTGAAAACAACTCATTAGACTCCCACTTATCTATTTAATTTTCCATATTATCTTCACTTTACAATTATTAATTTAATATTAAGAACCATTTCCATTTCAACTTAACAAGTAAATAAAAGAATTTTCATTCCAAGAACTCGACCCAAAACATGATTTTCCATGCAACACTAAAATGATTCATGTCACAACAAACCCTGAGTGACTAGAATGATGCATCTATACATAAATATCATGCCTTACTGAGAAATGAAGGAAATATCAGAAAATATTAACAAATTAAAATAACAAGTGCATCACCCAAGACAAAATAATATCCAACTATAACAACAAAAATCTATAACAACCATCCAATCCAGGGTAATTGGGTTTTCCCACCTACATGGGTTAGATACTCCCATGAATGGGCTCGTGATAAAGGCCTGAATCTTCTTATTCTCCTTTCTACCTTTCTAAAATAGTAAGACAAAATAAAAGAAAATAAAACGAAAAGAAAAATGATCTAATACCACATCATAACATCCTAACCTAGGTGGAACATGCCAATTCCCCTAGCTGGTTCACTATATGACCTCATATATGCTACCCCATATGCCAGAGGCTTCCAACTAGCAGTTAATGTCTAATATATAATATGAGGGTACTACACACTCTTTATAAGAGCAATAACACACCAAAAAATAAAAATAATGAATAACCATGTTATGATAAAAAAAATACTCAGAATGATACCATAACCCATGATAACTATCGATACATAATGAACAAGAATATGAAAACAAAATCCAATGAAAGAAGTAGATATTTCATGTCATATATGTATCAAGTGTCAAATACAAAACATAAAAGTATAGACACTGATAACTAGAAAGATGGAACCAAACATGGTGTCAGGACTCGCTTTGGATTTGTTACTATCTTTAATTTTGGAATTTTCATATTAAACTTGACACATATCTAGAATGACAGAACTACTACTTTTTTTGGGTATTTTTCTCCTTTTCTGGATCAGTATGTATCTATGGTTTTTAATTTTTAGGGTATATTTTTGAGTATTTCCGATCATAACATGTATATTCATTACACTATTATGTTTTTACACTGATAAAGTAGTTATTATATCCTTATGTTATATATTATACACTTTCTATTATCCAAAAATATCTAGCATATGGGGAGATGGACCTAAGGTAATATAGTTAATCGGATCAGGGAACTGACTTGTGGAACGTGGGTTGAGACATTACATAAATAAAAAACCTCACATCCCAAATAATATCAACATTAAAAAAATTAATTGAATTCTTCAGAAATAATCTTTCATGTTAAGTCACATGTTATTCCAAAGGGTTTCATATTCCTCAACCGAATGAAACATTCCCTGAAATATTATTAATCACCTCAATATCCTAAAATGTCAAAAAATTTGATCAAAAAAACATGTTACAAAAAATATAATTAATACTTATTTGTAAAATAATTTATCTAAACACTATGTAAAACTAACCATACAAAATGTAGGGTAGTGGTAGGCGTTACACCCTTATCACCATTTATTTGTGGTTTCAAGCCCCATGACATGTTCATATGTGAAAGGTTATCAACTAGATTATGGGTTTCCCTTTTTATAAAAATATATAATTACTATAACATTACCAAAGTATTAGGAAAATTATCAATGTAACATTCATCTTCAAATCATTTTTTAGGTTATTAGTAACGCTCAACATATTTTAAAGATCATTACAGAAAACTGCTATAGAAAAATCCTTAGAAGTTTCAGGATTCTTGTAACAAAACATACCATTAATAAAAACATGAATCTAGAGTTCCAACACCTAAAAAAATGGTAATTCCCCTTAAATTATTTTCATAACATAGTCCTATAGGAAATAATCCTATATTGGGGAATTAAATAAGATAAAGGCCATGTTCTCCATATTTATGACATTGAACTGTAAATGGTACATTAAGATAAATAACATTTCCCACCATTATTCTCATAGTATTTCATTGGAAAAAACTTGCTTTATTACCTTATTTTACACACAGAAAGAATATTAAATTCTTTTTAAGTAATTTTACATGGTTTATCGTCCCATATTTTTGACATGTAAGAAATTGATTCTTCATTCCTTTTCCATCTTTGACACATGAACATCTATGAGACACAATCCTTATCTTCTTTGATGTTTTCATAAATTCAATAATGTTATAATTGTTAATAATAACTATAAATATATTATTTCAAATGATAAAAAGATTTATAACTCCCATTACCATTATGTTGGGAATATATTTGGGAAAATCATAACATTTCCAATCACAATGGTTGTTGGCATGCTTTCTCCTATTTCATACCAAAAAAAGGATAAAAGAAACAAGATGAGAATGAATTAACATATTAAAGTGAAACTTATATACTTAAAAGAAATAACTTATAAATGATATGTACATCCAAACTCATGACTCCATAGTATTCAATATATGTTATCGATGGTAATGATTCCTATTTTTTTATAACCTAACAATTTGTTCATGGCCTCACAATGGTTTGTAATGAGTTTGTGAATTTAAAAACCATATTAAATAGGATTGTTAAACTAGGTTCATAGTGAGGCCCATTATCATGTACTGGGTAATTCTCATGTCAAGCTCAATGTGCTTTTTTGAGTTATTAACACTTGGTACATCTATACTAGAACCATGTCCACCCATAGTATCCAGAAATGGATATAATTTCTCTGAAATCACCCACCCAATACTCCACCAATATTCTAGGATATTATTATAGACTTACTCTTATCCATAGTATTATCCCTAGGGTTCTCACTAAATGTTTCCCATCCCAGTTTCCAAAGGTTGGCTAAAGCCTTCCTATGATACCAACTATAGTGGCCCAATCATTTTTACACATATTATTACATTACTATGAAACAAAATTATCCATTAATAAGACACAAGGATAATAAAATACTAGTGTCTTTTGAATACTAGGATTATATCACATAAAAAGGTACGTAGAACATAGAAACCATAAATAATTATCCATAATGAGCTCCTAAAACCCATTTTTGTTCCTAAAACTACATGGGATAACCTAGGTAATACATAAAGAAAGGGGTGATCTAAAAATCCCAGTAATGAAATGATATAAAAAGGAAATAGAGCATCTGAGTCAATGATACAACATGATAACATAAAAGATAAGGTACATGGGTAATCAAATGAAAGAATAACATAAATAACAGAGTATCATAAGATCATGGGAAATGTAGAAACAACATATAACATGACATAAACCAAATTCAAGGATAAATTTCAAGACAATATGACATGGTGGAAAAAGTCCTATAATGGAATAGTTTTACTCCCTCATCATATACATGTTGTATCATGAGAATAAATCTTTAACCAATGCATTGGTGTGATATTTGGGTGTACCCATCATAACATTTTCATGATATATGTGTTCTAAAAAGATGAAATAAATCATAAGTAATAAAATTATAATTACTCATGGGAATAAAATGGGTTGCATAATATTGCTTCATATCATAATCAAATGAAATTTAATAATGAAAGCAATTGATAAATGAGGAAAACGGATGTATTACCCCATAAAATAAAGTGAAAATAAGATATCTATATATGTGGTATATATAAATATATAATTTATAATAATTACATAAAATTAAAGAGATAGGTAATGTTATTTAGAGTGAGAAATTTCATAACAAAAAGGAAAGGGTGGTTTTGAGATATCCCTTACAACCATAAGAAATTTATTTCTAGATATCAAAATATTCATTTCATTTTAAAAACTTTTTAAAAAATACCTAGAAAAAGTTAAAATGGTTTTATTAGAAGAAAATATAGAAGTATATGAGGGAAGTAAAGTATCAAATAATGGTTGTGATGGTGGGGAATTCATAGTCGTCCTTTACATTAAAATAGAACATTCTTTTTGTCTTTTGTAAAGAAATTTAAAACGTAACATGTTCTAAACAAGATAGAAATATTACTTTTAAAACATTGGTAAAAATATATTTTAGAAATAATTACATAGTATTACAAATGTTATTTAAAACATTTGAAGGAAAATTACGGATATTGAAGAATAAATATTTTCTATCGAAAATAGAAATAATGTCATCATTTATAAAATAATTTTCTCAATCAATTTAAGTAAAAAAGAGGGAAAAATCGTAATATTACTTAAATATTTCATTAATAAAAATATTAGATTAAAATGAAATGGATTTATTATAAAAATATCAAATAATTTCTTCTAATTTTAATATAAGCATAAATAATCCCAATTCAAACGAGATTGCATAATAAACCCTTACAAAGATTATACTATTGATCTGAGAATTACTCAATGAAGTGATTATGTGTGTGTAAAATATAAATGAAAATAAATTTTTTGTAAATATTACATAAAATAATAAATTTTCATTAATAACACAATATTAGAATATTAAAGACAATGAATAAGTAATATAACCAAATGAGAAGAAATTGAGTTATGACATTCTTTACCACTCAGTACCATTCATTTAAAATCCTCTTAGATGGAATAACTAACATTAAAACATAAAATACCATTAAAAAAATAGTATTCATGACATTTCATGTAAAAGATCATTTTATTCAGTATATAGAAGAAATTAGGAAAATAACATTAAAATATGCCTCAATAATGGAAAATTGAGACAAAATCCCTTACGTCAATCCTAATTTGTCACATGAATTCTTTATATTCATGAATAATACAATTATTTTAATTATTTAATTGTTTAAAAAACTTATTGAATTTTATGATTCCATTTATTTTATTTATTATGATGTTATATTTAATTACTTAATCAATTAGTTTCACGTAGGATGTTTTGATGATACTCGGCTTGTATGTCCAATATTATTTTGGTAAGTTTACTAGATTCAAAGAGAAAATTTTTTAATAAAATGAACAGTAGTAATAATGAAATAATTATCACTTTTATACACTAATTATACTTTTAAAACCAACCATGAAATATAGTTATGAAAAATTAACTATGTTACAATCGTGGAGACGGTAGGTCTTACGTCCACATGGGTAACATTTCCATTTTTCAATGATCATGATGGAAATAGGGTAAGTGTTATTTTATTTTTAAATTATTATAATTATATCATAAACATAATATTATTTTTTAAATATACTTACACATACTATCCATTTGATTCAATAGTAAAAAAAATCACAGCACTTCGTAAGGCCTTTGTCTTCTGTACACACGGACAATGTTTTCATATATTCAATCGATGGTAAGGAAAGAAAGTACATGATATTTTTATTTTAACTAATTATTAATATTTCATTAATATCATTTATAAACATCATAGTATTCCTTATTACCCTCTATGTAAAGTGAAAGTGAAATATAGATAACATCACTCAACGAGGCGATAGCCCGCTGTACACACGAGTGACATTATCGTATTCTCTATGGAATTTAAAGTATGAAGGTATATATGATATTATAATTAAAGTATTATAATTATATTATAAATATTATATATAAAACTTTTATTCATAATCATACCCAACTGTGATAGGTTTTGATAGAAAATGAGTCACATTGGTTCATGAGGTGGTAGTCCACCATACACACGAACGACATTATCATTTACTATTTGAGGGAAAATAGAAAGATTTCGGTCATGAAAAAAACATATTAGTATATTTAATATAAATGTGTTTTTATATTATCATATTTTAAGAAAAATTTAATGAATTATAAGAATAAATAAATTAAAAATTCTCATTGAAGTACATTTCATCTTATTAGGATAACTTGTTTTTATTAGCACCAAAAGCCATCCTTGGTTAGATTTATGAAAAAAGGATTATATAATGAGGTTATGGAGTTAAAAAGTTTATTTGGCTAGGTATGAGGTATTAAATTATGGTTTATAAGTGTGTAATTTAGAGTAAAGGGTTGTTGTAAGGCCCCGACCCCAGTTACCTAGAGTCGGTTCATTATTTAAAACATTGGCATGATATTAGGACATCACGTCCCGAAAGACCGAACTGTTTAGTAGCATTGGAAATACTAGATACATTCATAAGTTTTACATTAAATTATAAAATGGAAAACTAGAACAACATTGTTTTCAAAGACCACACTCATATCCCCTCATACAATCCCTGTAGGGCATACATAAAATACTTCTTCGCATCCTGGGAAAAATAAAACATAGAAAGGGGTGATCTCAGATGCTCAGTAAGGATAAGAATATAGCAGAAACTTTCATAAATAAGAATAAACATTTAAGGAAATGTATAAGACTAAAAAAAATCCTTTTAAACTTGAACTTCAGCATAATATGGAAAAGATAAAATAAAATTATGCAATTTACTTATTCACATGGATATTATACTTTTCTAATAATCACATGCAATATTAATATCCTCTTTCATAATGATGGAATGCATAATTCCAGAATTCATAACCACATAGTCAAGGCCTTGTGCCAAGACAAAAAATATGATTTAATCAATGTCCAGTGAAAATACACTAGTTTCTCTCATGAGACCTACCGATGCATTGAGGAGCTATAGCGGGCACCACCCATCACTTACTAAGTCCAATGCATTCCTCATATGAAAATATTCAAACATAACATAAATATACATATTAAAAATAGCATAGGAAATGTCAATACTTTCTCCATAAACCATGAATGGTGTGAAAATAACACATCCATAGTCAAAAATATCACAAAACCTTCAATACAATATGGAAGTTTTATATCATAATAAATCAACTTCAATTAAGCTTAAAATCCATCAAAGGATGTTGACATATATGAAATCAAAACATTTTTTATAGAAATATCTCTTCCTATTTTAAAATCATTTAAAAGTAATATAATTATAAAATAAAACATTTATATTTAATATATTCTAATAATATTTTACGGGAAGCTTCGACGATGTTATAATGGCGGAAAATAGCCGTAGTCACCGTATAAGTTAAAAAAAACATTCTTACCTTAATTTTGTCGAAAAGGCCAATAGGTACCTTGTTTGGAAAACGACGGAAAGATTCCTTTCAAACAATTTAATAAAAATTAAAACAAGGGTATAAATTACTTTAACCTATAGTTTAGTAAATAGTAAAAATGTTTTTGGAATATATTTTTAAGAAACATGGATGTGGATGATAAAGAAGTCCCAGTAGATACTTACGTTAAAACAACCCCGGATAATAAAGAGATTGTGAAATTAACAATTACCTTGTTATTTTCCTTATTATAGGGTAGTTTAACCTTTTATATAATGGTGAAATGATTTTTATTAAATTATACAAGAAACATATACATTAATATGATATCATATATGATCTTCTAATATTGCTTTGTTAATGATATTTCAGTAGTATCATCATTTCGGGTGTTAACTGATTTGTTTTCCTTTATATGATTTGTTATGTAAGTAATGTTTGTTGTGGATATGATGTATATTATTCATTGTTATAATGATATTAAGTCTTTAAAAATTATATTTAATCATCAAATGCAAATTATTCTTGAATGGATATGATGGGGAATGAATCTCATCGCGTTCATGGAGATGGTAATTCATACCTAGGCACGAGCGACAATATCATTCTTTTGATATTAAAATAATATATAATTGGACATTATATCATATATACAGAGTCATTATCATGTTATATTTCTTATTTACATCAATGATACATCATTATAATACCCATCCAAATAATAATGTATTGAATAACAACTACACCACGGCGTGGAGACGGTACATCATACGTATGCACGTATGGTGACATGTCATTCAAAGGATGGATAGAATAATGAATATGGTTATAAAATAATTATAATAACATCACAATATATATAAGATTTAAATTTATTATTTTATAATATATACTACAAAGAAAGAGGAAGTGGAAGAATAAAATAACTTGACAGAGGTGATGGAATATTTACCTCTTCTTTGGGTTCTTCTTTTTGATTTGATCAAAAGGGTTCCATAGGATGGCTTTATGACTAAAGGAAGGCATCTAGTATAAAAAGAGGATAGTTGGGAGGATATTTGGTCAGGGGTTGGCCAAGCCAAATGGCTTTGAAGGTGTGAATTTCAGAGAATGGGAAGTTCCCTTTTATAAGAGGGGTGAGGGGCACCTTAGGAAAAGATTAAAATATTATTTTATAATAAAATCATTTTCGGTTTCTAATGGATAAAAAATTATTTATTTAGAGGATAAGGTGCGGATGGTTGTAAAACTACTAAACCAATAGGTTTTAGACGGGTTTGGGTTACTATATTAACCTTGTCTTCTAGATTTAACTATTATTTAATTAGTTTAACATTTACCATGTCTCTTTGTATTTTTATATTACATGGTTAATAAACTTACTATAAACTTCCAAGAGAACATAAATTGGTTAAGTAATGAAAAATATAATATTATTCAATACCTTTGATTGATCCTTAGATTTTTATGAATATAATATCAATTAATAATATAATATTTGTTTTAAAAACTCTTTTATGTCAATTTTGACACTATTTACTATTTCATTTTAGTTAAATTCATAAAAGCATTATTACTTCTAAAAAAATTTATTTCATCAATACTAACATTTCATATTAACTTATAAAATTCTTCGATGGCATCAAAACTTTCGAATTATATTTATTTTAACATCTATAATAACATTTATTTGATTCTTTCAATAATAAGGAAAATTTTGCGTCATCATTGTGTAATAAATAAATTTAAATATTAAATGTCTAAAAATTATAAATAAAATAAAATTATGTAGGAAATATTTTTTTTCTTTCTACGTAATATTTATAGTTGAATATATTACATATATTACCCTATGTAAAATTTGATTTTCTAAAAGATATATGCTTTTGTCATTTTTGTATTTACTTTAACTTAATTAATATAAAGGGTCATCATCACTTACAAGTGGCTCCATGGGGTCCAGAAATATATCCATGGATGCCCATGGTTGGAAATGTATCATCCAATAGGGTTAGAACACATGTTAGAGTAATTTAATATTTTTATAATATTATTTTTTTACCCTTATTTACCGGATTTACCCTTTAACCATGGTAAATAAAATATTTACAGAAGTAATTATTCAAAATGTCTGAAAATAAAATTTACCGATTTATAAAATTTAAACCTCCTGATTATAAATATGGAATCAATTTTTCAAATTTCAAAACATAGAAGTGGAAGAAATTAATTTAAAATTAATTCTCGTTGTCAAAACAAAAAGCATGTTTTTAAGAAATAATAACTATCAAAATATTAACACTTGCTTATATCCAGTTTAAATGTGAAATTAAATCCAATGACCTTAAATGGATTAAATGGTAAAAATATAATCTAATTATACTTAAAAACCCCTCAATAGTATAATTTATCACCATAAATTATTTTTATTAAAAAGTTGTTTTTATTAAAATTTAGTATTTTTCACTATTCATCAAAAACTGAACGTTTTCAGAAAAATACCAAAAATTCACCAAAAGATAATTTCGATATTCTGAACACAAAAATGAAGTCCATTTTAAAAGATAAAATTGATAAAATTTTAAATAGTGGGTATTACTATTTATAATGGCTAGTTTGATTGGTCGCGATGCGTTAGAATCTCGAAGTTGCGTACAACACAAACTAATGCATTATTCAAAGGGAAACGTGTCATGGAAGCTTGGCATATTATATTCCCCCACCAAATAATTTCATCCTCAAAATTTGTAAAATATTACTACAAAAAAAGATTTGGGAGATTCTTCATCATAAGTTCCTCGGGTTCCCATATTGCCTCTTCCATCTTATGCTTTCTCCATAGAACTTTCACAAGATGAGTCGTCCGGTTTCTCAACAATTGTTCTATTGTATCAAGAACCTTGACACGCTATTAGAAATAAGAAAGATCGGGTTCCAGTTCTAATTCCTCATAGGTAGTTACATGTGTTGGGTCAGGCATGTATTTTCTCAATAGTGATTTGTGGAACACATCGTGAAATTTGGAGAGACTTGGCGGCATTTGTAATGAGTAAGATACAACCCCAATTCGATCTAGAATTTTGAAATGACCGATGTGCCTGGGACTTAGTTTACCCTTCTTACTGAATCATATAACTCCCTTCCATGGAGATACCTTCAAGAAAACCAGATCTCCTACCTAAAATTCCAAATCCATACTTCGGTTATTGGCATAGCTGTTCTGCCTAATTTGTGCTATTTTGATGTGGGTTTGGATAAATTTCACCTTTTCCATCGTTTCCTCAACATTTTCTGGGCCTATGAGTTTTATTTAACCAACATCATCCCAACATGTTGGGGTGCGACATCTCTTTCCATATAACGCTTCATATTGTGCCATCTGAATACTTGAATAGAAGCTATTGTTATAAAAAAAATTCCACCAGAGGTAAATATTGATCCCACATACCTTGAAATTCAAGTGAGAAAGATCTCAATATGTCTTCTATGATTTGAATAGTCCATTCCGATTGTCCATCAATTTGAGGGTGGTAGGCAGTGCTCAAACAAAGTTTAGTATCCAGGACTTTCTGAAGACTTTTTAGAATCTTGATGTAAAACAGGGATTATGATCAGAAGCAAGCGATAGGGGTACACCAGGAGTCTTACAACATCATTAATATATAATCTTGCTAAATGTTTAAGCGGTAAATATTCTCTTATTGTAAGAAAATGTGCTGACTTGGTAAGATGATAAAAAATAACACATATTTCATAATTCCTTCTAGGTGTCTTTGGTAGCCCCATGACAAAGTCCATCGTAATATTATCCCATTTCCACTCAGGTATAGGAAGAGGTTGCATGAACCCTCCAGGATATTTCCTTACAGTTTTTACTTTTTAAAAAACCATACATGTTGAAAAAAATCCACAATATCCCTCTTCATGTTGTCCAACCAAAAATGTTCCTTCAAATATCCATACATTTTAGTGCTCGTAGGGTGTATAGAGAAATTAGAGCTATGAGCATCATACAACAATTCTCTTTTTAGATCAGGTATATCAAGAACAAAAAGTATGTTCCCAAATTTTAAAATCCCATCTTCATATATAAGGTCACTCAATATCCCAACATTCAGAGCATTAATCTTCTTTAGAAACTCCTCATCATCATCCGGAGAACTTTTTAACCTTTATAATAAAGATGGTTTGGAAACCATTTGAAAAAGAATTGATGTTTCACCATCCATGGTTATTCCCATATCCATCTTTACTAGATCCATGTATATAGGATCCTTTTCAACTCTTATCTTGTTCAAAACTCCATGATCATTTCTACTCAAAGCATCTTTTACCTTATTTTCCTTCCCCGGGTGGTAGTGTATAGTTAAATCATAATCGTTGAGTAGATCAAGCCATCACCTTTTCCTCATGTTGAGTTATTTTAGTGAAAAAATATACTTCAAACTCTCATGATCAGTATAAATATCACATTTTCCACCATAGAGATAATGTCTCCATATATTCAAAGCAATGATTACAGCTGATAACTCAAGATCATGAGTAGGATAGTTTTTCTCATGATTTTTTAGCTGTCATGATACATAGGCAATAACCGTATCATTCTGCATAAGGACACAACCAAGTCCTTTAGGTGAAGCATCACTATAAATAACAAAGCCGTCATTCCCCTATGGTAGAGTCAATATAAGAGCATTGACTAATCATCTCCTCAATTATTCAAAAAATTATTCACACTCTTTTGTCCAAAATAATTTAACCCCTTTACGTGTGAGCTGAGTTAATGGGTTTTCCAATCAGGAAAAATTCTGGACGAAACACCGATAATAACCTGGTAAACCAATAAAACTGCATACCTCAGTTATACTCGTCAGTGATGGACATTCTTGGATTCCCTTGGTCTTTGAAGTATCAACATATATTACATCATTAGAGACAATATGGTCAAGAAAATAAATCTCTTGAATCTAGAATTCAAACTTTCTAAACATCCCATATAATTCATTTTTTCTAAGATTCTTCAGGATAATTCACAAGTGATTTTCATGATCTTCGAAGCTATTGGAGTATACCAAGATATCGTCAATAAATACCACTAAAAAGTCATCAATATATTCCTTGAAATCCTATTCATTAGATCCCTAAAGACTGAGGGTTCATTAGTCAATCCAAAAGGCATTACTGTAAACTCGTAATGCCCGTACTTGGTTCGAAATGATGTCTTCGGAATGTCTTCCTTCTTCACGCACAACTGATGGTATCCTGATCGAAGGTCAATCATTGAAAAATATTGAGCTCTATGAAGTTTTTTAAAAAAATCACCAATATGAGGTATGGGATAATTGTTCATTATTGTTATAGCATTGATTTCCTTGTAGTCAATGCATAACCTCATATATCCATCTTTCTTCTTAACAAAAAGGACAGGGGCTCCCCCTGGAGAAACACTAGGGAAAATAAATCCCTTATTACTCAATTCCTCTAGTTGTTTCATTAGTTCCACTAATTTCATAGTTTCCATTCTATAAGGGGTCTTCGAAATGGGCATTGAACCAGGAATTAAATCAATGGAAAACTCAATTTCTCGTTCTGTAGGATGTCTAGGTAAATCCTCTAGAAATACATCAACATACTCTTACACAATATGTACATCCTCTATTTGAACATTATTTTCCTCACCCACAATTATTTCATCATCTTCATCCCCAGTAATTGAATTTAGTTGAGATACTGGGGGTGGATCTAGATAAGAATCAGGTGGCGATGTTTATGCTCTAAAGATAAGGTGTTCTTTATCATCATCATAAAAAATAGTAACATCCTTTTTCTTATAATAAATTTTTTCATCATGGTCTGAAATAAAATATGTACAGAGGATTATATCAAATTAAATCTTGGTTATGATAATGAGATCAATAGATAAAGAACATTTATACACCCTAATGCAGACTGATTCACAAAACATTGTTGCAATGATACTTACCTTAGTAGTTTTTAATGATAAATCCCTTGTTAAATCAAATTTGAAATATCTAATTTTCTTAGAAAATTGGGATGATATGAAACAATGCGATGATCCAGAATAAAATAAATCATTTTCTAAACTTGAGGAAACCATTAAATTACCCGCCACTACTTCTTTCGGAGCTTCAACCTCACTAGTAGTGATAGCATAATCATGGCCTTGATCCCTTTCCCTTTTTGAGGTAAGTTTCCTTAGAACATAGTACTTTCATTTTCATAATTCTCCCTTTCTCTACAATTGTTGCATTAAACATTGACAACCTCTTTCTTCCCCTTGCAATCATGAGCATGGTGGCCTTTTTCACCACACTTGTAGCAGACTCCCATTATTTTCAGTCATGTACCAAGGTATTTATTCCCACATTTACTGTAGGATGGATATTCAACTTTTCCCTTCTTCCCATTATTTACATTTCTAGAATGTTCCATAGATCTCTTATTCTATTGATTTTCTTTAAAGTCATAATACTAAGAGAATTCCTTTTCTATCTTGATAGCACATGTGATAATATCTTCGTATGAAGAGAAGGATTGCGAGACTACTTCTTGACAGAGAAATGGTTTTAAACCATCAAAGAAATGATCAATCTTACTTCCTAGGTTACGTATATGATCTGCAGTATGCTTCTCTAGCCTTGTAAAGTTAACATCATACTTTACAACATTCTCATCCTCCTATTTCCTTAGACTCAGAAATTTCCTTTCTATATCTACTCAATAGTCACAAGGAAAGTATTTTTGTAATAAAAGGCCTTTAAACTCCCTCCATTCCATATTTGATACTTCATCTTCTTCCTTTGTGTTTTGAATCAATGACCAACATTGATCAGCATCTCCAGTGAGGCAGTAAACTGCCATGACAACATTTTCCCTTTCACTACTCCCCAAGGCTTGAAATATTTTCTCTAAAAAATTTATCCATTGCTCAACTACTAATGTATTTTTACTCTCATTTAATGTTGGTGGTTTTTTTCCTCATGAAGCAATATTACATTCATCCTCTACGTTGTTGATCAGGTTGCTCCATATGGTTAAGGTTATTATTCATAACCTGAGTGAGTTGTCCCAATATGGTGATAAGCTGATTAGAACCAGTTGTTTCACTAGATCCACTATAATTATCTTGAGTAGGAGGGAAATCCCTACATGGATTACATGAATTGATATGGTTTCCATTCTTTCCACTAGGTTCCATTTCTAAACAATGGCATAAACTAGATTAGTTTATGAATCGAAATACATAATTCCAAACTCGAAAAACACTTAACATAAATTGAATAGTTTATGGATGTAATCCATAATCATAAAAATGTTTTCTTTGAGGAAGTATATACTCATAAACCCTTCATAATAATTTTTAATGAAAATTAAAATTTTCCTAATCATATCCCCTGAGAGTGTCGTAACCAAGAGTGCAACAAGGCCCGTTATCGTGCACCAGTTCCCGTTTGAGTCTAGCTCAAAGTAGTGTTTTTGGGTTTTACCCCTAGGTACATCTATGCCAGAGCTGCCTCTACCTACTCTAATCCAGATAGGGATGTATTTTTTTGAAAACTCACAAAATCTATACATTACCAAAATTCTAGTAAGTTCTTCTATAATAATCCTCAAAGTCTATCTTAGGGTAATGTGCTCTAATCAGAGTTTATCTAAATCTAGATTCCATGGTTTCTACTAAACTTTATATGATACCAAATGTAATACCCCAACCCCATTTACCCAAAGTTAGTGCATTATTACATAACATTGGCTTGATATAAGGAAATCATGTCCCAAAATACCGAATAGTTTAGTAGCCTTGGAAATACAATATACATTTATAAGTTTTACATTAAATTATAAAATAAAAAACTACAACAACATTGTTCCCATAGACCACACTCATATCCCCTCAGACTATCCTTATAGGTCAGTCATAAAATACTATTTTGCATCCTGGAAAAAATAAAACATAGAAAGGGGTGAGCTCAGATGCTCAGTAAGGATAAAAATATAGCGGGAACTTTTATAAATAAGCATAAACATTTAGAAAAATGTATAAGACTAAAACAAAAGACTTTTAAACTTGGACTTCAGAAAAATATGTAAAAGATAAAATCAAATAATGTCATTAACTTATTCACATGGATATTATACTAGTCTAATAATCACATGCAATATCAATAGCCACTTTCATAATGATGGAATGCATAATGCCAGACTTGATAACCACATAGTCAAGGCCTTGTTCCAAGACTACAAATAATATTTCAATAAGGCCTTGTTCCAAGACACTTGTTTGTCTCATGATACCTAACGATGCATTGAGGAGCTATAGCGGGCTCCACCCGTCACTTACTAAGTCCAATGCATTCCTCATATGAAAAGCTTCAAACATAACATAAACATTCGTATTGGAACTTGATTATGAAATGTAAAAAAATTCTCCATAAACCATGAATGGTGTGAAAATAACACATCCATAGTCAAAAATATCACAAAACCTTCAATACAATACGGAAGTTTTGTATCATAATAAATCAACTTCAATTAAGCTTAAAATCCATCAAAGGTTGTTGACATAGATGAAATCAAAACATTTTTTAGATAAATATATCTTTCTATTTTAAAATCATTTAAAAGTAATATAATTATAAAAGAAAACATTTATTTTTAAAATACTCTTATAAGATTGTAAGGGAAGCTTCGACGTTGTTATAATGGTGGAAAACAGCCACACCCGCCGTATAAGTTAAAAAAACATTCTTACCTAAATTTTTTGGAATAGGTCATAAGGTACCTTGTTTGGAAAACGACCGAAAGATTCCTTTCAAACCATTTTATAAAATGTAAAACAAGGTTATAAATGACTTTAACCTATAGTATATAAAATAGAAAAAAAATTTGGAATGCATTTTTAAGAAACATGGATGTGGATGATAAAGAAGTCCGAGTAGATACTTATGTAAAAACAACCTCGGATAATAAAGAGATTGTGAAATTAACCCTTACCATGTTCTTTTCCTTGGTCAAGGGTAGTTTAACATCCCTTATAATGGTGAAATCATTGTTATTAAATTATACTATAACCATATACATTAATATGATATCATATATGATCTTCTAATATTTTTTTGTTAATGATATTTCAGTAGTATCATCGTTTCGGGTGTTAACTGATTCGTTTTCCTTTATATGATTTGTTATGTAAGTAATGTTGGATATGGATATGATGTATCTTATTCATATTTATAATGATATTAAGTATTTAAACATTATTTTTAATCATCAAATGAAAATTAGTCTTTAATTTATATGACGGGGAATGAATCTCATCACGTTCGTGGAGATAGTAATCAGTATGTACGCACGAGCGACAATATCATTATTTTGGAATTAAAATAATATATAATTAGATGGTATATCATATATATAGAATCATTATCATTTTATATTTATTATTTGAATCAATTATACATAATTATTATACCCATAAAAATAATAATGTATTGAATAACAACTACACCACGACGTGGAGACGGTAAGTCGTATGTACACACGTATGGTGACATGTCCTTCAAAGGATGGATTGAATAATGAATATGGTTTTAAAATATATATAATAACATAATAGTATATAGAATATACTAGAGTTATTATTTTATAATGGAAACAAAAAAGAAAGAGGAAGTGGAAGAAGAAAGGAACTTGAATGAGGCGATGAAATATTTACCTCTTCATCGGGTTCTTTTTTTTTGATTTGATCAAAAGGGATCCTTAGTTTGGATTTTTGACTAATGTAAGGCCTATAAGATGAAGGTTGGAAAGTTTAGATGATATTTGGGAAGAGGTTGGCCAATCCAAATTGCTTTTATGGTGTAAATTTGAGAGAAGGGGAAGTGCCCTTTTATAAGAGGGGTGTGGGGCACCTTAGGAAAAGAATGATATATTATTTTATATTAAAATAATTTATAGTTTCTAATTGCTACAAAAAGATTTATTTCTAGGATAAGGTGGGTATGGGTCTAATAACACTCAACAAAATGGTTTTAGATAGGTTTGGGTCACTATATTAACCTTTCCTTCAAGATTTAACTCTTAGTTAATTAGTTTGTCATTTACCATATCTCTTTGTATTTTTATATTATATGGTTAATAAACATAAAATAAACTTCCAAGAGAACCTAAAGTGGTTAATTAATGACATATATAAAATTATTTACGACCTTTGGATGAACCATATATTCTTAGGAATAGAATATAAATTAATAATATAATATTTTTTTTAAAAACTCTTTTATGTCAATTTTGACACTATTTTATCTTTTGTTTTTGTTAAATTCTTAACAAAATTATTACATTGAAAAAAAATTATTTAATAAATCCTAACATTTTACACCAACCTAGAAAATTCGTTTATTAAATAAAAACTTTCAAATCATATTTATTTTAAAATATATAATACCATTTATTTAATTCTTTCATTAATAATGAAAATACTGCATCATCATTGTGTCATAAATAAATTTAATTATTAAATGTCTAAAAATTATAAATAAAATTAAATTATGTAGGAAACCATTTTATATTTCTAATGAATATTTATTGTCTAAGAGATACCATATATAACTCGATGTAAAAATAGTTTTACTAAAAGATAAATGCTTATGTCATTTTTGTATTTACTTTAACTTGATTAATATAATGTGTAATTATCACTAACAAGTGGCTCCATGGTGTCCCAAAATTGACCCAAGGATGCCCATGCTTGGAAATGTATCATTAAATATGGTTAAAACACGTTTTAGTGTAATTTATTATTATTATAATATTAGTTTTTCACACTTATTTACCGGATTTACCCTTTAACGGTGGTAAATAAAATATTTACCGAAGTAATTATTCAAAATGTCTAAAAATAATAGTTACCTATTTATACAATATGTAAATACTGATTCTAAATATGGAATCCATTTTTTCAAATTCAAAACAAATATTTGATAGAAATTAATTTAAAATTAATTCCCGTTCTCAAAATAAAAAGCGTGTTTTTAAGAAATAATAACTATCAAAATATTGAAACTTGCTTATGTCCAATTTAAATATGAAATTACATCCAATGACCAACATTGGATTAAATGGTAAAAATATAATATAATTTTACTTAAAAACCACTCAATAGTATAATTTATCACTATAAGTTATTTTGATTAAAATGTTGTTTTTAATTAAAATTTATTATTTTTCACTATTCATCAAAAACTGAATGTTTTTAGAAAAATAAAAAAAATGTACCCTAAGATAATTTCAATATTCCAAACCTAAAAATGAAGTCCATTTTGAAAGATTAAATTGATAAAATTTCAAAAAGTGTGTATTACTATTCATAACGGCTAGTTTGATTGGTCGCAATGTGTTTGAATCTCAAAGTTGCATAAAATGAAAGATGTTACATTATTCAAAAGGAAACATACCATGGAAGATTGGGGTGTTACAGTAGTCTTTTATAAGCAGGGTAGAGTACACATATTGAATTTTTGAAATGAAAGCATTCCAACCATGATTTTGTCATGTAAAAATGTTCTAAAATAAAACATTTCTATCCTTAGAAGATATAAGGTCTAACGATGACCATAAAATAGTAATTATACAATGTTTGGGTCATTTTTAAACCCTATCATTTTATTTTAACCCCTTGGTAAAATCACTTTTACCTTAACAATGTTAAATAATTTTTACTATTTTCACTATTTATTATGGTAAAAAATTATGTAAAACTTATTAGATAATATAAAATATTATGATTCCAAATATTGAATCCATTTTTCCAAATCCCATTTTCATAATTTTAAAATTTTATTTTAAAATTAAACTCACAGACCTGATGAAAAAGCGAGTTTTTAAAGGGAAAGGTTTCATAAATAGAGAAATTTGTAATATCCAAATTCAACATAAAAAGGATTATATAGAACTGAATTGGATTAATAAATATATAATATAAATATTTTTAATTTGAAAACTATTTTAAAATAAAATCTATCCATATAAATTCTTTAAACAAAAAGGTAATGTTTAATAAAAAGCAGTACTTGTCAGTATTCATTGAAAAATTAGTCTTTTCAGAGAAATCCAATAAATTTAATGCAAGGTAATTTTGAAATTTTGAATCAAAAAATGAATTTAATTTTGTAAAATAAATTTAATAAAATTTGTAAAAATTAATTTTACTATTTTGTTAAAAAGTAATAAAATCAATTTTTGAGAAAAATTATTTTCAAGAAATATTAAAACTTTACCAAAATTAAATACTAATTTATAAGTATATTTTATTTATATAAAACCATTATATTATATTTTAATTTTTTTTAATTCATACTTACAGTTTTAACATATATGTTATAACAACCTTATTTAAAAAATAATATTACTAGTATATCACTTTCCATTAAAAATTGGTGATGCATGTTACGCAAGCTATTAATGAAATTGAGTTTATTTAAAAGGGGGAAAATTTTAAAGTATCATATTGTTACATTCAAATATAATTTAAGTGTTTTATGTTTTATATTTTATTAAACATAATTTTATTCTTTTAATATATTGGGGTTTTATAAAAACAGGTTACATATTCAATCACATATTACATATGAAGAAGGAATTGGAAGTACATCTTATATATGAATTTGTATTGAGAAATATATTAAATATTGATTGAGAATTAAAATTTAATATATTTTCAATGGTTTGTTACCATTTCTAATTTATAGATGAATATTTATCTTTTTTTATCAATATCAAATTTAAAAATATTTTATGTAGTTATAATCAAGTAAAACTTGATTAATAATTTTTTTGAGGACCGATGCTACTTAAATGGTAGTTGATTACCTTTTTTCATAGAGATTTTTGGGTATTTATTTTATCGATTTTATTTTCTAAATATTATATATATTGACTCTTAATTGATCAATAATATAATAGCCTGGACCTCTCCAGTCCATTACTTTGTGAAAATGTGGTGTTAGAGGTGTTCTGGGAGGTTAAGGTGACTTGAGGTGCGTTTGGGAGAATCTTTAATGAAAACTAAAGGGCAGTACCTTTCGCACGGGCTGCACACGATTTGTCTAAACCGTGTGGCCATACCGTGCGTAGTTAATGTTGGAGTCACTGGCTAACACATGGTTAGCGCATAGTTTGCCTAACCATGAGGTCTAACCATGCGAGGAGTGTTTGACGAGGCAGTAGAGACCACATGGTTAGCGCACGGTTTGTCTAACCATGCGAGCACTTATGTTAGATCAAAAAATTGTGGATCCCAACCGTTTCACCTCTAATGTGCCCGTTTAAGCTCCTAAGAGTCCATAACTCGGGATTACCCTTCCTTGAAGGTAGGAGAACCTCTCCCAACCGTTTTGGAGGCGATCTGAAGGCTTTTCTTGGCGAATCGAAGCCGGTTTCTTGAGGTATGTGGTCGTTCTTGTTTGGTTTCATAGATCTAATTAGATCTACTTCACCTCTTCTCTATATTTCTTAGATCTACGCCCGTTATGAGTAGATCTAAGTGTGTGGATGCCAAATATTCTGAGATTTGGTCTTGGTTGTGTTAGGAGAAGAGAACTAAGGAAGATTCTTAGAGAATCAACCCAACTTTCTTGTGCGTTCCTCATTTGTTGGGGTTTTCGTCGAAAAAAAACCTTTGATGTAGGGGATTCGCTGCTTCTCTTTCTTTTACGTGCAACTGAATTGTTATCTTGTTTAATCCCACTGGATGACAATGGAATTGACATAATAAATATTTTGAACTAGATAAAGAAATTTTATCGATTGTATGTTATTTCCACTTGTTTTTCTAGATAGTGTGATATCTATGCCGACTTTTCTTAGCTGTAGTTCTTGATAGAAATCCGTAAAGAACGTAAACTGAGATTATTTTATATTTGTTTGGCTAAAGATAAAGAGGGAGGTGAACGAATATGGTTCTTATTGTAAATTGATGTTAATCAAATTGGCGTAGTAAGAATGTATAATCATTTTTGATAGATTACTGGTTAGGTTCCTGATTTTGGAACCAATGAATTATAAATCTGTTAATTCAAGATGGATTAATGAATTTTATTGTTTTATAATTCCTTGAAGGGTTCTGAGTTACCCACTTGACAGTTAAAGGGACAAGATCCCAATTGATGTGATGTTTGATTTCCTGCTTCTTATGCTGTGATGTGACCCTGGATGGTTTTTGTGATAAGTGGGGGCATAGAAGCCTTTTGGTTGTGGCAGCGGATGATGCCTAGAGTGGTGAGATGCATCAGTTTATGCATGTGGGTGTCAGGGAGGTCCCCAGGGAAAGAGTGGGATGGAAGTGATTGTTGGATACTTTCTGGTTCTGTGGTTGTTATCTGCTTTACTTTTCCCCACTGCTCAAGGCTGTTAGTCTTGCTTACCCTTCTTCTGAAAAAGGCGAAGATGCGCATGGTATGCCACATGCTTTCCGTGTTTAGCTTCTCTAGGGACGATGGGTCTACAATCTTGCTATAGGAGGAAAAGGCTCGACGGGTAGTACATCTACTCACCGTGTTGAGCCCCCTTGTGTTAGTATCATAGAATGCTTTTCTAGAATTCCAAGGAATATGGGAAAGTGTTTCTGTAATGAGTGTTTGATTAAATGGTGTTAACCCATGGGGTTGGAGTTCGCTGGAACATAATGGTGAGGTTGTAATTTTTTTTAAAGGGACAGTGGACTTTGGGTGTGATGTTAATGAAGTTTAATGTGTAATTGTTCATGGTTAATTAATGATAAATGAATTAATTAACGTAAAGTGGAACTGATAAAAAGGGAATGAAGTAATATAATAAAGTTCTTTAAATGGTTGTGTGCTTATAGGATACCTAGTCTTAGAAGTAGCAGCCTAGAGTCTGAGAGACGTTAGCTATAGTTGTGTCTAAGACAAGGTTATGCCCATAGTGTGGTTGTGAGATATATTATATTCTGCACTTTTTGTGATTCTATACGCTATTCCACCCTGTCAGTAGGGCGAATGACACCCTGGGGATTCTGAGCCCTGGGGGGTGTTTTCCCCAACATTCTAGTGGGAGGATGAATGGCTGACTACCCCCTTTGTCCCCACTCTCTTCTCTTGGTAGATACTTGTTCCGTTAGGCACAATAGTTAGTTTTCCCCATATATGTGTGTAGAGGGATGTAATGGCTTGTGGTTATTCACACACATATATTCTGGATATAGTATCCTATGGACTACTATAGGTGTAACGTGTAAAGGCTGTGATGTCTTGAGGATCCTTACTCAGTGTATGGGATGTAATGGCTTGTGGTATAATACCCGAACTATGATACACATTATGGGAGCTGTGGTGGATCTCGGATACTAACTGGTTACGTTTGGTTGTGAGGATGGTGTGGTGCTTCGCCCAGGTGCCTGCAGGAAAGACTTTGTGATGCATGCCGTGCATATTGTGGTGTTTCGCCCACGTGTCTGCAGGCAAGCCTTTTTTGAGAGAGATTCTTAGGACGTGCGACGTTGGGGAAAAGCGGCAAACGAATGGGGAAGTAGTAGCGGGGTACCCTTGATATTATTTACTATATGCTATATTCTTGTATGCGTTACTTGGTGAGAGTAGCTACAATGAGGTTGGGAACTTAGTATATCTGTTTAGGTGATGAGGTAGTTTCACTTATTGTTCACTGTGCTTTAGCATGATTTCTTTACCTTTACACGAGAGGTCTCGGGGAGGATCCTACTGAGTATACTATTATACTGACCCCATGTTTATATAAATTGTTTTTCAGATCACTTGGTGTAGGATGGAGATCAGGATGGTTACTACTATCTTGGGGTTGGAGGAGCTGTTCGGGCTTATGGTTGCTGCTGTTTTACTTTCTTTTGAGTACTTGTAGTTTTTCCCTTTCAGTTGTAGTACTTTTGCATGAAATTTCTTATATGAGCTTGGGTTTTCTTTTATATTCCAGTTCTGAGTTGGAGTTGGTTGGTGTTTTTCTTATCTCTCTCTTCCGTATGTGTTCTCTTTGAGGGTAATGCCTCCCATTTGTGTGTTTATTATACCCTCGGTGCTAGTCGCTAACCTAGGGCTTACTGGAGGTGGGAATCGGGGGTCATTATCTCCCTTTTCACATTGCCAACCCAGGAGGGGTACACTTTGTGGGGAGGGGGTGGTGACAGAGTGGTATCAGAGGTCTGGTTGAGGTATAGGATGGAGTTTGGAGTTAGGAAAAAGTGAGGTTTCATGGGTTCTTAGGGAAACAGTTTCATTCATGTTTAGAACGGGGGGTAAACACTGGAGACCGGAAGAGACATAGGCGTTTAGGTCCCCCTATGATCTGATGTAAGGACCTTTAAGTTTACAATGGCTACTAAACAAGGTGATACTAGTTACAGGGTAGAGACCTAGGAAAGGATCATGGATCATTCTTCCATGTGCCTTTGTTTGAATGGGTAGACCTTGGGATAGGTTAACCTAAAATGAATAAAATAAAATAATTAAATAATTAATATTGAGTCTTCCATATTCTAGGTTTAGGAGATCTAATGGTTTTTTATTTTACAGGTATGGCTCCAGGTCGACGCCCTCATCAGGTTTATACAAAAAATGTCCAGAAGGCTATTCCAGTAGGTCGCCACAGGGTAGAGGTTAATGACGACGACACTTGGAGGAAGACACTCTGAGAGTTTCAGCGCTAGAGTCTGCAGAAGTACGAGAGCTCTATTTCAGATGCAGTCACAGAATACTGGTTAGAGGAGGTTGAGATAGTCTTCAATTATATCCGTGCTCAGAAGGAGCACTGTGTTTTCTTAGCTGTGACAATTCTACATGGATCATCAAGGTAGTGGTGGTTCTTGTCCCCTAGGGATCGTGAGGAATTAGTGATCTCCTGGGAGGAGTTCTGAGACAAGTTTAGAGTCAAGTTCCTTTCTTTGACTGCGAAGGCGTCCAGTCGCCAAGAGCTTCTTAACCTTCGACAGGGGAGCTATATTTTTCCAGAGTTTGGAATCCATTTCAGAAACGTTTTACAATATGATTTGGACCTGTTACCAGATGAGGAGGCCAGGGAAAGGCATTTCGAGGAGGATTTGCGCCTAGAGATCCAGCGTTGGGTCCCCCCCAATTATGCTAAAGACATATCTTGAGGTACTGGCGAGGGAAGAGGTTGTTGAGAGGACTTTGGATAGGGCCTGATCATCACGAGAGGGGGATCTTCATGATCCCTCACGAAGTGAAGTTTTGGTTTGTGGTTCCTGATTTTCAGGGTAGAAGAGTTTTTGTTCAGCCGGGGGTAGGCCCCAGCCCTTCACATCTTCTTTCTCCAGAGGTAGTAACTCTCTGGCTTACACCAATAAATAATGCAATTTTTTTTCTTATGGTGGTCATGGTCATCAGGAGCGGGAGTGCCCGACCTTTCAGAGAGGTCATCATACACTCGGCGCTATGCTCCAGGTTCCTCTGTTGAGGTAGTTCCAGCCGAGGCATCAGCACCCAGTTGCACCAGCTTTAGACCAGCAGAGGGTAGATGGGGAAAGCAGAGGATAACCCCATGATGCTCCCCGTCCTCAAAGAGTAGAGCGCGGCCATGGTGGTGTTCATAAGTAGGGTTAGAGAGGCCATGGAGGAGGTCATGGTCACCATCATGCTCTAGTGTTTCCAGCACCAGGCGAGCCAGACGTCGTTCGAGGTACACTTTTCTTGTTTTCTACCTTGGTGTATGCCTTGTTTGATTCAGGAGAGACACACTCCTTCATATCACCTACCCTTTTCCATGCTTTGGGACTTGAGGTAGAGAGGCTTCTAGTGCCCTTGGTGTTGACTACTCCAGTTGGAGGTCGAGTTGGCTTGTTTGAAGTATGTAGAGATTGTGATCTAGTTTTGGGGAAACACCGCTCTTGGGGAGATTTACTATATTTACAAATACAAACATATGATGTCATCCTCGGCATGGATTGGTTGTATTCGGTGTAGGCTATCATGGATTGTTTCAGGAAGAAGGTCTTTTTCTTTGGTGTGGATAGAGGGAAAGTGGTGTTTTTTGGTGAACGAGACCCTCAGATGGGTCATAGGCTCCTTCCATCCTTATTATCCATGATGGCTGAGATGATGCTGAGTTCTTAAGAGGTTCGGCAGTTGGCGTTTCCAAGGGTCATAGAGGAGTACCCTGATGTCTTTCCAGAAGAGGTTGTAGCATTATCCCATCAACGAGAGATCATGTTTGGGATCGAGTTACAGTTAGGAGCATCTCCTATCTCTATGTCTCCATATAGGAAGGCCCCTTCTGAGTTACGAGAGCTACTTATACAGATTGATGTTCTGTTACAGTGCGGTTTTGTTCGGCCAAGTGTGTCACTATGGGGTGCATTAGGTTTTTTTCGTTAAGAAGGCCAATGGCATTTTGCAGTTTTGTGTCGATTATCGTCGCTTGAACAAAGTGACAATAAAAAATCTCTATCCTCTTCCGCAGATTGGTGAATTATTCGATCAACTGAAGGGTGCAAGTTGGTTCTAAAAAATTGACTTGCGGTCAGGATATCATCAGTTGCATGTAAAGGATGAGGATATCCCAAAGACTGCTTTTCTTTGTTGTCATGGGCATTATAAGTTCGTTGAAATGCCATTTGGAATGATGAATGCTCCAGCTGTATTCATGGGATTGATGAATGCTGTGTTCCGTGAGTTCCTGGAAAAGTTCGTGGTAGTTTTCATCAATGACATCCTTGTATACTCCAAATCTGAAGAGGAAAATGCGCAGCATCTACAAGCCGTTTTGGGAGTTCTTCGCCAACAACATTTGTTTGGGAAGTTGTCGAAGTGTGAGTTTTGGGCTCAAGAAATCCATTTATTGGGGCATGTTGTTTCCTAATAGGGAGTAGCTCTATATCCATCGAAGATAGAAGCATTTGTGTCTTGGGAAGCCCCGAAGACAGTGTCATAGGTATGAAGTTTCCTTGGTCTCGTAGGCTACTACAGGAGGTTCATAGCCCATTTCTCACAGGTTGTGAATCTGTTGACAGCTTTGAATAGGAAAGATCAGACATTCATATGGACTGATCAGTGTCGGTCAGCTTTTGAGTATCTAAAGGAGAAGCTAGAAAGTGCTCCAGTCCTTTGTCTTCCAACTGAGGGAGTTCAGTTTGATGTTTTCTGCGATGCTTCACATCTAGGGTTAGTTTGTGTTTTCAAGAAGTAGAGGTCAGTTGTTTCTTATGGGTCTCGGCAGTTACGCCCCCTTGAACGCAACTATGCCACCCATGATATTGAGTTGGTAGTCATGGCGTTTGCTATAATGTTGTGGATACATTAGCTCATTGGTGAGCGCTTTATGGTTTTCACTGATCATAATAGTTTGAGGTATGTTTTCTCTCAGCATGACCCGAACTTACGAAAGCATCGGTGGATGGAGTTATCAGAAGAATACAACTTTGAAATATTTTATACACCTGGAAAAGGGAATGTTGTAGCTGATGCGCTGAGCCGAAAGTCACTTAGTGATTCTTTGCGTGAGTCCTGTGATTCTTGTAGAGTAATGGAAGAATTGTACGCATTACATCTTAATATGGGATAAGTAGGGGGTAGAGGTTGTATTTTTCAGATGACAGTACAGTCATCCCTGATGCAGAAGTTGGAAGATTCCAAGTTGGTGGATCTTGAGGTGGAGGTCTGGAGAGACCGAGTTGTTTGTGGCGAATCCCCTAATGGTTGGATTGAGGATGAACAACACTGAGTGTTGTATCATGGAAGGCTTTTTGTTCCCTTGATGATGCGAGAGATAGTCCTCAAAGAGTTCCATAGTTCACCTTTAGTGGTACATACTAGCATGAAAAAGATGTATCGATCCTTGAGGAGTCAGTTTTGGTGGCCTCGGCTGAAGCGTATGGTTGCAAAGTTTGTGTCTCAATGTTTAGTCTGCCAGAAGGTGAAGGCTGAACACCATGTTCCAGGTGGTCTTCTCCAGCCATTAGATATTTCTCAGTGGAAGTGGGAGGACATATCAATGGACTTTGTTACTGGTTTACCTAGAGCTTCGGGAGGACATGATGCTATTTGGTTGGTAATGGATCATTTAACAAAATCGGACCACATTATAGATATCAAGGAGTCAAGATTAGTGGAATTTTTGTTGAGGCAGTATCTAGAGGAGGTGGCGAGACTTCATGGAGTCCCTAGGATGATCATTTTTGATCGAGATCCTCATTTTACCTCCAGAGTGTGGAGAGGTATCCAACATGATTTCGGTTCTCAACTATGCCCTATCACTACTTTTCATCCTCAAATGGATGGTTAGATAGAGAAAACCATCCAGACTCTTGAAGACATGTTACACTCTTGTTTTCTTGATTTTGGAGGTTCATGGATGAGGCACTTACCCTTGGTGGAGTTCTCTTATAATAAAAGTTTTCACTCCACCATCGGCATAGTGCCATTTGAAGCCTTGTACGGCTAGCCTTGTCATTATCTGTTGTGCTGGACTGGGGTCGAAGAGTTAGCAATTCTCAGACTGGAACTACTGCAGAATAAAACAGAGATGGTTCAGGTGATTCGTGAGAGGATAAAGACAACACAAGATCGTCAGAAATCATATGCTGATCAAAGAAAGAGGCCCTTAGAGTTTAATGTTGGGGATCATGTGTTTCTAGTGGTGACTCCCCATTATGGGCAGCGAAGATTCGGTCATGTAATTAATCTTTCTCTCCTGTTTGTTGGGCCTTTTGAGGTATTAGCTCATGTTGGACCTATGGAGTATCGAGTAGCACTTCCCCCACAGATGAGTCAGATACATGATGCTTTCCCTGTATCACAAATCTGTCGTTATCTTCATGATGACTCTGACATCATTGATTTGGGAGAGATTTATGTTGATGATGATGCAACCTTTGAGGAGCGACCTGTGTAGATCCAAGACCGCAAGGAGAAGGTGTCGCATGGGCGTTCTATTCCCTTAGTCCGTGTCTTCTGGTGACATGGTGGAATGGAGGAGAGTACCTGGGAATGTGAGTCACAAATACATGCTCAGTACCCAGAGAAGTTCGATGTTTATCACTTTTCATGTATCGATGTAGCTTTTGTGGTTATGAAACAATCATGTTTATGAGATGGATTCCTTTGTTGTTTTTGTGGCTTGTTCTCTTTTGAGAGGTACCATGATGGGTTGTTGTTTAGACCCTATTTCATTTCCACTTTAGGTGGGTTTTGGATTCTCAAGGATGAGAATGTTTTGAGAGGTATCTGATGTAATGGCCCGGACCTCTCTAGTCCATTACATTATGAAAATGCAGTGTTAGAGGTGTTATGGGAGGTTAAGGTGACTTGGGGTGCATTTGGGTGAATCTTTATGGAAAACTAAAGGGAAGTAGAATTCACACGGGCTGCACACAGTTTGTCTAAACCGTGCGGCCAAATCATGCATAGTTAATGTTGGAGGCAGTGGCTGACGCATGGTTAGCGCATGGTTTTTATAACTGTGTGGTATAACCGTTCAAGGAGTGTTTGACGAGGCAGTAGCGACCGCACGGTTAGCGCACAGTTTGTCTAACAGTGCGAGAAAACCGTGCGGGCACTTAAGTTAGATCCTAAAATTGTGTATCTAAACTATTTTGCCTCTAACTTGCCCATTTCAGCTTCTAAGCAGCCATAACTCAGGATTACCCTTCCCTGAAGGTATGAGAAACTCTCCCAAGAATTTTGGAGGAGATCTATAGGCTTCTCTTGGTGAATCGAAGCCAGTTTCATGAGGTATATGGTCATTCTTATTTGGTTTCTTAGATCTAATTCTCCTCTTCTCTTGGTTTCATAGATCTATGACTATTATGAGTAGATCTAACTGTGTGGATGCCAAAAATATACTGATATTTGGCCCTGGTTGTGTTAAGAGAAGAGATCTAAGGTGGATTCTTAGAAAATTAGCCCGACTTTCTTGTGCGTTCTTTATTTGTTGGGGTTTTCGTCATAAAAAACCATTGAGGTAGGGGATTAGCTGCTTCTCTTTCTTTTACATTCAACTAAATTGTTAGCATGTTTCATACCACTGATTGACAATGGAATTTACATAATAAATATTTTGAACTGGATAATGAAATTGTATCGATCATTGTTATTCCACTTGTTTTTCTAGATAGTGTGATATCTATACTTTCATTGCTTAACTGTTGTTCTTGATGGAAATCGGTAAAGAACATAAATTGGGATTAAATGATATTTGTTTTCCTAAAGACAATGAGGCATGTGAAAAAATCTAGTTATTTTTATAATTTTATGTTAATCAAATTGGAGTAGTAACCATATATAATAATTTGTGATAGCTTACTTGTTAGGTTCCCGATTTTGGAACCAACGAATTATAAATATATTAATTCAAGATGGATTAATGAATTTTATTTTTTGATAATTCCTTGAAGGATTCTGAGTTACCCTCTTATTGATAAAGGGCCAAGATCCCAATTGATGTGATTTTTACTTTCCTGCTGCTTTTGCTGTGATGTGATCCTGGATGGTTTTTGTGATAAGTGGGGGCATAGAGGACTTTTGGTTGTGGCAACAGATGATTCCTAGAGTGGCGAGATGCATAGGTTTATGCTTGTGGGTATCAGGGAGGAAACTAGGGATGATGGAGTGGGATGGATGTGATTGTTTGATTCTTGCTGGTTCTGTGGTTGTTATCTGCTTTACTTTTCACCACTTCTCAAGGTAGCTGGTCTTACTTACCCTTCTTCTGAAAGAGGTAAAGACACGTGGGGTATGCCACATGCTTTCTGTGTTTAGCTTCTCCAGGGAGGATGGGTCTACGCTCTTGCTATAGGCGGAAAAGAATCGATGGGTAGTACATCTACTCACCATGTTAAGCCCCCTTATGTTAGTGGCATATAATGCTTTTCTAGAATGCCTAGGAATATGGGAAAGTGTTTCTGTAATGAATGTTTGATTAAATGGTGTTAACCCATGGGGTTGGAGTTCCCTGGGACATAATGGTGAGGTTGTAATTTTCTTTAAAGGGATAGTGGTCTTTGGGTGTGACGTTAATGAAGTTTAATGTGGAATTGTTCATGGTTAATTAATGATTAATGAATTATTTAAAGTAAATTGGAACTGATAAAAAATTAATTAAGTAATATAATAAATTTATTTAAATTGTTGTGTTCTTTTAGGATACCTAGTCTTAGAAGTAGCAGCCTGGATTCTGAGATATGTTAGCTGCAGTTGTGTCTAAGACTAGGTTATTCCCATAGAGTGGTTGTGAGATATATTATATTATGTACTTTTTGCGTTTCTATACGCAACTCCACACTGTTAGTAAGGGAAAGTGACACGCCAGGGATTTTGATCTCTTGGGGGTGTTTTCCTCAACATTCTGGTGGGAGGATGAATGGATGACTACCCCCTTTGGCCCCGCTCTCTTCTCTTGGTAGATACTTGTTCCGTTAGGTACAATGGTTATTTTTCCCCATATATGTGTGTAGAGGGTTGTAATGGTTTATGGTTATTCACACACATATATTCTGGATATAGTATCCTATGGACTACTATAGGTGTAACGTGTAAAGGTTGTGATGGCTTGAGGATCCTTACTCGGTGTATGGGCTCTAATGGCTTGAGGCATAATACTCGACGTATGATACATGTTATGCGAGATGTGGTGGCTTCCAAAAACTACATGGTTACTTTTGGTTGTGAGGATGGTGTGGTGCTTCACCCAGGTTTCTGTAGGCAAGCCTTTATGACGCACGCGGTGCATATTTTGGTTCTTATCCTAGTTTTCTACAGGCAAGCCTTTTTGGAGAGGGAAGCTTAGGACATGTGACATTGGGGAAAAGCGGAAAACCAGTGGGGAAGTAGTAGTGGGGTACCCATGAAATTCTTTACTATATGCTATATTCTTTTATGCGTTACTTGGTGAGAGTATTCATGGTGAGGTTGGTAACTTAGTATATCTTTTTAGGGGACAAGTTAGTTTTACTTTTTGTTCACTGTGCTTTAGCATGATTTCTTTACCTTTTCACAATAGGATTAGGGGATGATCCTATTGAGTATACTGTTATACTCAACCCATGTTTATATAAACTGTTTTGTAGGTCACTTGGAGTAGTTTGGAGATCAGGCTGGTTACTACTAGCTTATGGCTGGAGGTGCTTTTCGAGCTTGTGGTTTCTGCTGTTTTACTTTATTTTGGGTACTTGCAGTTTTTCCCTTTCAGTTGTAGTACTTTTGCATGACATTTCATATGTGATCTTGGGTTTTATTTTATATTCCAGTTCTGAGTTGGATTTGGTTGTTGTCTGTCTTATCTCTCTCTTCCGCATGTGTTCTCTTAGAGGGTAATGCCTCCCATTTGTGTGTTTATTATACCCCCAGTGCTAGTCGCCAACCCGGGGCCTACTGAATGCGGGACTCTGGGGTCATTATCTCCCTTTTCACATTGCCAACCCAGGAGGGGTACACTTTGTGGGGATGGGGTTGTGATAAATAATGTGATAATTTAAATAATAGTCACTTAACATACTATACTTTGGACTCATCAAATGTGTGATTTTATAAAAAAAAGTTCTATAATATTCTGAATATTTTGATAATGACCTTCTCTATTTCAACACACAGTGTAATTTTATGTTAATCATAATATTGGAGAATTAAGAGGAAGAAAAAGTTTTAATTTATCCATGGATACATGGTTAATCCTACCATAGATAAATAATTCATAATAGAGTGGATTTTTTGAGACACCCATATTATTTAAAAGATTTTATCATTTGTTAGTAGCAGGAATTTGGGACTATGCACTATCTACTGGAAAATTATTCCAACTTTTTTTTGTTACTAATGTAATTTTAGACTCTATATACCATGTGTAAATGTAATTTATATGGATAAGTCTTGAAAGGATGTGTTTAAGAAAAGTATTTTAATTTTTAAAAAAATTAACAACTGCTTACAATCATCTATGTGATCCTTGAGAAAGGGATTAGAATAAAAATAACTACAGTCACATTTAATGTTAGAGGACTAGAATAGAAGAAGTTATTGTATCCCCAAACAACTCTAAAAATCATCCATTTCCTACACTTTATTTTCAATTTATGTTTACACAATATAAACAATAAATTAAAGGATAAACATAAAGGATTAACAATGAGGGAAGTTTTTGACAGATGTAAAATTTTGGAAATCAATCCAAACCCTATTGAGTTTTAATGAATTTTTTTTGGGAAAATAGTCAACATCATATGAATTCTTTTATACAAAAGTAGACAAAAAAATAAAAAAAAATTATTAATGAAATTGAGACATTTTAAAATATTCATACCCAGGTTTATCATGATAGTCCCACTGGACTATAGCATGAATGCATCCAATGCTTACTAGTGAAAAATATAGTCACATGCCAGCGAAATAATTTCAGTTTTACAATTTCAATGAAATAATTAAAAGACTTAGTAGTGAAAAGTAAAATATTCTTTTAGAGAATAAAACAAATATAAAACACTAAAACTAGTAAAAAATTAGTTTATTTCTACAAATAATATGAAATAATATTTTTGATGTTTTCTAGTTTCAAAAAAATATTAACAAAAAACTTTTAAAATAAATGTTATTAAATGATGGAACTTTTTCAAAACATTTAGAGGTACTAGACCAATTTTTTATGACTTATTAATCATATTTTTAAAAAAACTATAAACAATTATTATAATATAAAAAACATAAGAAACGTAGTTTGAAAAAAAGGTAGTATATTTATTAATTTTGAAAAAATACAAACCCATCTATAATGACAGACTCATTTGCGATCTTATAAAAAAATGCGTTTTCTCAATTTTTGACTTACACGAAGTTCAAGTTAGAGAAACCATATTTAGTGGTTAAACCTCCTAACATGTGTCTCTTATAGAGTTGGTAATTTCATCTCAATTAACAGAATTCATAAAACATGTCACCCCATCCATAAATATCAATGTTTCTCTTAAAAATTGTAAAATATATTAAATATCATATCCTTTGGATTCTTCTCCTTCATGTAAAAATTCATGACATTTTTTAAATGTAAAAAAAATTTATTTCATGTTGGAAAAAAACTAAAATATAGATTTATATAAAAACTCATTGAGCCTCTTTTTTACAACACTTTATGAATAATGATTATAGACGTTAAAAATTATGACATGAATTAAAAAAATGGGGATTTAATCAATACAAAAATACACATAATAATATTTTATAAGGAAAAATCTAAAATAAAAGGAATGATAACATTTTTTAATAATAAATACAGAAAAATACATATAGAAAAATTATTATACTATTAATGCTAAGAAATCAATTAAACATAAGTAACAAATGTTATAATATGTTTTAAATTATTTCAAGGGGATGATTGTTCAATTATATTTTAGTATATTTCACAATTGATAAAATAAATCATGATATAATGCCTTCATGGATGTTTTTCAACCTATTTAAATTTTAAAAGCATAGAAAACACAATAAAAAATATTATTAATTTGTCATGTGCACTAATTACAAAACAAATAACCTCCTCCATCATAATTATGTAATAAATATTATGCACAAGATTGAGTTGATGATATAATATTATTTTTGAATGACCAGACATGGGATGATCAATAGCCTCATTCCCAAATCTTTCAGCTTGAAAAACAATCCCAATATATACATCATTAAGAAAACACATTGGTAGGTTTTGAAATTACTTCCTAAAAAATTGGAAATTTTATCTTATGTTCTCCAATAAAAAAAATATACCAATTTGAAATCATTATCATGGTATAAAGTTGAAGAAAACACCTTGTGCATGAGTTATATATTCTATTAATTCTTTTAAATTTTTTCCAATGAACTATAATTACTTTGTTTTTGTTAATATATTTAATAATTTATAATGAAGAAGTTTCAAGATAGTTTATGTGAATTATCCATGATTTTTAATAATTTTTATGAAACTTTATTGATTTGATAAAGAAGATATGAAGTGAAAAAGTCTTGTTATTTTGAAAAATATACATGGTGTTATTGGATTTTTAAAATTTGTATATTATTCATTACTTGAAAATAAATAGTTCTTTAAAGACATTGAGTTTACTTATAATGATTAGTGAGATTATATTAGTGTCTTAAAAAGTTTGTTAATGTTTATAGAAGCCTGTTTTTTATAAAGAATATGATATTTCTCAACAAAAATTACTAGATGGAGAAGTTGGAGCCAAAAAGGGGAAGATATGACCATTAGACCGAGGTAGAGCCCAACATACCAAGGTGGTCGGATGGAGTTGATTGAACCAAAGTGATTGGATGGTTTATGGAATCAAATGTCACTAAAAATAAATTCACAACTCTATTAGAAAAAAGACAATGAAAAAATAATATTTGTTTATACTAGTCGATGTGTTCCTTAATGAGTAAATATCACACTGCCTTAAGGTTATGATTAAATGTTGGAGTTTGAAATAAGTAAATAATATATGAATGAGATATTGATTAGACAATAATTTTCTGATCCTAAATTTACTAACATCATGAGTACTAAAATCTCTCATGATCCAAGCTTAAGTCTAAAGGAGGAGTTTGAGGAATGTTTTTAAAAACCATTATGCTATAAAAACATGTGAATTTTATTATACCAATGTTTTTATCCAAATGGATCAGCTATAAAAAGTTTTAGGATTATAAATTTATATATTTTCAATGGTAAAAAGTGTTATCAGAAAATCTTTTAGGAAGTCTTTTGATCATATGATTAATTTTGAATTTTTAATAACTTTTGAATAGATATGGATTAGACAAAAGAGTTTTACAAGTATACTGGATGAACCTGTATAAAGGCCACTATATGAACTGATGAATTTAGTGTATATGAAGTTGATTAGATAAAAATAATTTTAGTTCATTAAAAAAGACATTATGTATAGGTTCATCATGCAGGGTATCTCAAATTTATCAGATCAAGTTCACTGGATGAACATTTTTATTGTAAAGACCCAATATGATAAATTATATATTCTAGTTTTTTCAAAATTTAATAAAATTATTAAAATTATAAAGATAATTTTGGTATTGTGTTTAAGAGATTTATTAAAAACTATTATAAATTAAATATATACATTAGAATTGGGAAATTTACCCAATATCAATGTTTTTCCACTAAACAAAGGTATTTAAAATAAAACATGGTTTCTTTAAATGAAAAATCTTCACAGTATTCTCCTTAATATCATAATTTTCTCTAATACCAGTTAATATCTATGAAAAAAATTTAGAACATGGTATGAGCATAAAAATCTCAGTAAGGTATGTTAGAAAAAGTAAAAAATTAGTCCATGAACACTTATAAACTAATGAAAACATTTTCACAAATTTATTCTTTTCACCCATAAAACATGAGCTCTTAGCTTACCTCACAAAATAATAAATTTCTTGTAAAAGCCCATAAGAACACATAAATAATTATGGAAAAAATCCTTAAAAATTATATATTACTCTTACATTTAATTTAGTTTTAACAGCTATATAGGGAGTAACCTGTATAGTTACATTTGGAATTTTCACGACAATATATTTTGTTAATCTCTTAAGAAAAACACTATCAGTTAACTCTATCTAATTACCCAATTAATTAGAGAGATATAACATGATCAACCACCCTCAATTTATCATGAAACATCCCATACCCAAAAAAATTACCGATAACCATAACAAAATAACAACACATAAATCATTCATGAAATACAAATAAAATTTCTTCTTTGAAATAACTTTTCATTTTTTCGAAGTTGTGCACTAAAAAAGAAAAATATATTTTTTAAACTAAAAGTGTAAACTTGTAAATGAACAAAAAACATTAAAGTGAAATGATATAAAGAAAATATTTTCATTCCATATATGTTAATAAAAATATTTCATTCAACTTTTGTAAAAACAATTGAAAGAATAACATTAAAATAGGTCTTCAAAAAATATCCCTTAGAAATATCATATTATTGAAGTGAGAATTAAACAAATTAAATATTTATTTTTATATAATATTAATAAATATAAAACAAGTGAAAATAAAATATAATATATTCCAAATTTATTTCACACAAAATATTACCCTGACATAATCAAGAAGTTGGAGTTTGACCCAAAAGAAATGAAATTTGTTTAAGAATTCCCTTACTACATTAAAATCAGTAGAATCGTATTCCACGTGAAAGAGTAACATTAAAAAACCATAAATATCATGATAATAAATAAATTCATGACATATCATATCAATGGAGATTTATATACACTTTATAAATTAATAGAGATGCATAACATCAAAATATGCCTCAATGAATGAAAATTGAGACGAAGTCCATTACCTTGAATCCGAATCGTCACAAAAATCATTATGTTCCTAATAATAAACTATGGTAAAATTTTTGTGTTCTTTAAAAAAAATTTAATTTTTATTATTCCTTATATATCACTTATTATCATTTCATAACAATTACTTAATTATTTCAGTTAATGCCTAACATTTTGTTGATGTTCGAAACTTGAGTCCAAAATGAATTTTGTATGATGTAAATAGTCAAAGTGGTCATAAGTACATTATATCCAAGATAATATTCATGAAATAATAATAAATTTTATATATCATTTAAACATTAAAATCAATCCATTACATATTGATAAGAAAAATTAATTCAGTTCCAATCATAGAGATGGTAAGCTTTATATACGCATGAGTAATGTTTCCATTTTTCAATGATCATTATGAAAATAAGGTTAATATAATTTTAACATTACATAATGATAATAATATCATATATATCAAATTATTCCTTAAAATATACTTAAATATATTATACATGTGATATGGTGGTAAAAAACAAATCACATCTCTTCGTGGAGGTGATAGTTCACACGTACACACGAACGACGTTATCATTTTCTTTTCATGGAAAGGTAAGAATGTAAATGGTATATTATCTTTTAATAATGACAAATATGTAATTATTAAAATATATAAACATAAATTCTATCATTATATATATTCTAGAGAGATGGTGATAGAAAATGAATTATATCGGTTCCTGAGGTAGTTCTCCGTACACATGAATGATTAGTTATTTTCCCATTTAATGGAAGTAGAGATGGATTTTGGTGATGATATTACAAAAATAAAATCTAAGAATATATAGGATACTATAGTTATTATTTTACCATGTTTTAAAAATAGTTTTAGAATTTGTAATAAAAAATAAAATAGAAATACATGATTAAAAAACACCTCTTCGTTTGATGATCTCCTTTTCTTGACACGATAATAGCACTAAGGTAGATGTTATACCTTACAAAATACCACTAAAATATGGGTAAGGATGATATTAATGTATTTGGGTTCATATTTGCTGTAAAAAATGGGCTATGAAGTGTTAATATAAGATAATAATGGTTTCACTTTCATAAGAGAGGGGAGAGACACTCTTGGAATTCTTGAACGTATTAATTTAATATAAATTATTTATTAATCAAAATGGATAAAGAAATTAATTTATAATATATGATGAATATGGGTACAAATACATTCATCTAATTAAAATTATAAAATTTCTGACTATATTATAATCTTTAACTTTTAGATTTAGACCTTATTTAACCTCTTTATCTCTTACTATAATATCATGTAATTTACAATTAGGCGGTTCGTATAATTACTATAAAATGAAAAAAACCAATAAATGTGTCATTGATGAAATTTGGGGAATTATAAAAATAATTTTTCGGAATTTTATATTTTTATGAATTTCATATCACTTAATAAAATATTATATATTTTAATATATCATTAATGTCAATTTTGACACTATTTATTACTTGATTTTTTGATTAAAATATCATAAAAACTTGATATCTTTGAATAAAATATTTTAAATCGTCAATAAAAAGTCAAATTCATGTATAAAATTTATAGATGATATTAATTATATCAAATTAAATTTATTTTAATATTTTTAATATCATGTATTTGATATTTCTATTAATTAATCAATTACTGCATCTTTATTTTGTAATCCATTAATTTAATTATTTAGTTTCTAAAAATAATAATAAAATTACCTTCATTGATATAAGAATTTTATTATTCAAATGAATATTTATAGTCAAACATATTCTCTATATAACATAATATTAAAAATAATGTAGTTATAAAAATCATGAGTAAGTCGTCTTTGACTTTTCATTAAATAAAATATTATAAATATCATACTCTCATCCAAGTGTCTTAAAAAGCATATAATTTAAACCCAAGGATGATTTTTGTCTACAAATTCTCATAAAAGTAAATTAGGAAAAATGTTTGGGTAATTTTATAATATATATAATTTTTTTTACCTTTAATTACTCGATTTAATTTAAAACATGGTAATAAAAAATATATTATGTTACTATTTATAATGTACAAAAATAAAAGGGACTTATTTAATAATTTTTCACCTTATAATTCCAAATATGGAATCCATTTTTCAATATTCAAAACATAAAAATTTCAGAAATTTATTAAAAATTAATCCCATTAAAGGGACAAGAAAACATGTTTTTAAAGTAAAAAAGCTTCAAAAGATTGAAATGTTTTTATATCAAATTTCAATGTAAAATTGATTATAATGAAATATATTATAATAAATGACAAATTATTTATCTAATTAATATTTTAATAAATGAAAAAAATTATTTTTCACTATAAATAAATTTGATGGAAAAGAAATTTTCAATTAAAATGTTGTATTTTTCACTACTCTTAAAAAATGAATCTTTCAAGAAAAATACAGAAAAATAAAAAAATGTAATTTTTTTAAATAATAATTCAAATAATAATATTATTTTTAAAATATAATTTATATTATTATTAAAAAATTGATTGAAAAAATGTGTTCCTTCAAAAGGCAGTAAAACAGACTTATCGGAAAATCGATATTTTTGGCATAAAATTGGATTTGTTCTTATATCATGTCTTAAAAGCACATAAGATGAATTTAAAACATTATATATAATATTATATATATTTATATTTAATTAATAAAATACTATAAGATTAATTTAGTTTATTTATTAGTATAAAACACACTTGTGCACATTTCAATAGTTTTTTAGAAAAAAATTTCCTTGTATTCCTTTAAAATTAATTGGTCAAAAAATTATATATAAATTTGTAAAATATATTTTCATAATTAAATTAATAATTTTCATACCCTTAATTGTAACAACAAGGTTATAATGTTTATATTTAAATATTAATAATTAGTTGTTCTTTGATGCTTGATGCATTGTATCATGTACGCTCTCAATCATAGTATTTCATTTTTTAAAAACATAGGATGTCACATTATCCCCCATTTAATGAATTAAATACTTATAATTTAAACTCTGGATTGGTAACTAGGGTTATTCTATTCAAAATATGTTTATTAAAATCCCACATCGGAATAAGGTTCAATAAAACTTCCACTATAATGGAAAGAAAGGGAAGGACAATGGTCACCTGAGATAACACAAATTAGGGTTCCATGTTGGAAAATATGGACATGGAAGTGAAAACTAAATATAAAGTTCTTGAGGTAGAGAGATAGAGAACATGGTCATGAAAATTTTAACAATCACAAAACCATAAATATTTAATGGGTTGAAAATTTATTGATTTCTCAGTAAGAAAAATAAAGAAATGAACAATTGATGGATAGATCAAATAGTTTCAATCAGGTGATTTGGATGCTCAAAAATATTTTAAGATCATATGAAGATTACTTTTCTATAACAATTTTAGATCCTTCTAATTCAATCTTGATAAACGATCCTTAATTTGTAAAAGAGGTCCTTATTTATAACCATAATGAATTATTTCATGTTAAAATGCAAAAAATAACCATTGAATTTCTATAATACATTTACATTAATATCGATTATAACTATGTCGATCACAATGAAAAATATATTATCAAAACATATCCTTAATCACCTCAAAATTTCATAACTTAATGCCAGAAAAGGGTTACCAATCTTACTGTAGCGGTTCTGTAGAAGCTGGAACTATTCATCCGTTTGGGCCTTTGGGCCACTGGTTTGGTCTGTGAGTCTTTCAAGGCCCTTGGGCCACCCAAAGACTTTAGATCAGTCAGGATTTCAGGCAACCTCAAGGCCTTTGAGCCACCATAAGGCCTTTGGTCCATCTCAAGTCTTTCGAGGCACCTGAAAATGTAGATGTACTAAACAGATTACAAAGAACAAGGACCCAGATCTGGATTGAGAGCAGTCACATTCACCAGAGTATATCCAACCAGACGTGGATGATTGATATGGTATTGAATTTCAATCAGTATCGGGCCTTTGCAGGTCTACACATGACATCTAGCTGACCAACCATGTAAAGGTGGAGAGATGACATCATGACATTTGTTTTGGAGGGGTGGTTCTAGGTTGTCTTGTTTGGATTGATTTACTAAGACCTATGGGTCATGAAATGTCACTTAACCCTTTGAGCCTTATAATCTCACCCTCATCCCTTGAAATAGTTTTTTTTAAAAAATAATTAATATTAAATTCTTTCGGGCCATTCACGCCATGATGATATCCTTAACTCTTAAGAAAACATCTTAATCTCAAAAAAAATTTAAACTAACATTTGATACCAACTATAAGGACTCGAAGATAAACATTACATGTTATAGTTATTTTTAAAAATATGAATTACACTATTTTCCAAAATATATTTTTAGTTTATAAATTTAGATATTTTAGAAAAACACTTAAAAATTAATCCCCATACATTATAGGTGGAAACATATACTTAGTATTGATTTTTTCACCAAAAAATGTCATTAAATTAAAATATTTTTCTCTTTATGAAACAATATTCATGGTTTTTTCCTAGGTATAATACTAATCCCGAATCTCCCTTAAACCCCATGAAAAACATTTTAATAATTTTTATGAGGAAAGAAACCTATGTAAGAGATATAATGGAAATAAAACCACTAGTCTATTAATATTTATAAACCCATTAATTTTTTTTCATAAAGTCATAATTTTAACCTATAAAACATAAGATCTTATCTTAACTCATGAAATCATAAGTTTCCAATAAAACCACATAGAAAACATAAATCATAATCGAAACTTTTGGAATCAATTATATATCACCGTTACATTAACGGTAGCTTTCATAACTACATAGGGAGTAACCTTCAAGGTTTCCTTTGGAATACCCACCACAGTATATTCCCTTAATATCTTATGAAAACCCTACCGGTTAACTCCTTCTCATTGTCCATTGTATTAGAGATATATAATGGGGTCAGACAACCTCTATTTATCATGTAACTACTCATAGTCATAATATATTCCCATGAAACATAACATAATCACAACACATAAATCATGCATAAAATAAAAACTACTTTTCCATTTTATAGAGTCGTGGACTCAAAATTGAAAAAAAAATAAATAAAATTGTAAAATTATAAGTGAAGCATCCACAATTGAATGATACATGAAATTGGGAAAATAAATTCTTATGTATAAGTTAATAAAAACATTCCTTTTGGATTTTGTAAAAATAGTTGAAAGAGAATCTTTATAATATATTTTTAAAAGAAAGCCCCTAACAAATATCATATTATTAAAGGGAGAATTAATAAAATAAACTCCCTAGGTGTATTCAATGTAAATAATGATAAAATATGTATAAATACCACCTAAAAAAATTCAAAAGTCCTTTCACGCATATGATTTGAAAAATATAATATATAATTATGAGTTTCACCCAATGAATGGAAATTGGGTTTAGAATTCCCTTACTGATTTGTAATTAGGTGAATTGTATTACACCCGAAAGAGTAACATTTAAAGAAAAAAATTAAATATCATGAGAATAAATAAATTCATTATATAGAAATTCAATAGAGGGATTTATATACCTCATAAAATAAAATAGATACAGAACATCAAAATATGCATCAACGAAATAAAATTGAGACGAATTCCCTTACCTTGAGTCTGACTCGTCACATAAAATAATTATTTTACTGATTAATAAACTATGGTTAATTATTTACTTTCAATTTAAAATTTAAAATTTTATTTTTCCTTATATATAACTTATTATTATGTAATAATAATTATATCATTACTTATGTTTATGTCTGATGTTTTGTTGATAATGGGTTCTTGAGCCCAAGATGAATTTGTTTTGATGTCAATAGTCAATGTTTCTATTAGTACATCATATCCAGAATAATATTCATGAAATAATAATCAATTTTATAGATTAATTATACTTTTGAATAGATCTATTACATTTGGACAATAAAAATGAACTATGTTACAGTCATGAAGATAGTAAAATGTATGTACACATGATAAACATTTCTATTTTTCGAAGATCACTATGGAAAGAAGGTTAATATCATTTTAATTTTCTATAATGATAATAATTTCCTATATTTAATTTTATTTCATAAAATACACACACACACACATATATTATCCTTATGACGTGGTTATAAAAAACAAATCACATCACTTTGTGGAGGTGATAATTCACACGTACACACAAATGACATTATAATTTCTCCTTTCATGGAAAGGTAAGAATATAAATGAAATATTTTATATTAATAATTATTAATATGTCATGAATATAAAATATAATCTTTAATTACATCATTATAACTAGTTTGGATATATGGGGATGGAAACCAAATTATATTGGTTCAGGAGGTGGTAGTTCCCCGTACACACGAATGGTTAATTATTTTCCAATTTGATTGAAGTGGAGATGGATTATGGTGATGATATTATAAAAATAAATTCTAATTATATTTATTATTACATAGTTATTATTTACCAATTTTTGAAGAAGATTTAAAAAATGTGAAAGAATAAATAAAGTATAAATAATTGATTAAAACAATACCTCTTTGTAGGACAATCTTCTCTTCTTTACAACAAAAGAATAATAAGGGTGGTGTTCATCCTAAACTAAGATATCTAGAAAGTGGGTAGGGATTATTTTAAGGGATTTAGTGACATATTTACTAAACCAAATGGGTTATTAAGTGTGAAGGATAGAGAAGAACGTGTTCTCATTTATATGAGAGGGGAGGGACACTATTATAATTCATTAATGTATTAAATTTATATGAATTAATTTTACAATAAAAATGTCATAAAACTTATCAATTCAGAATTTTGTTTTATTGATATTCTAAATAAATTAATAGAAATTAAATTAAATAATATATTAAAATATTTTATTCATTATCTTTTATCTTTAACCCTTATTTAACCTCTTTAACTCGTACCATAATCTCATATAATATACACTTTGAGGTTTAATATAATTTATATAAAATAAAAAATGACCAATAAAGGAGTAATTTATGAAATCTTTATAATTATAAAAATCATTTTTATGAATTTTATAATTTTAGATTTTTTATATCATTTAATGAAACATTATTTATTTTAAAATATCATTAATGTCAAATTTGAAACTATTCATTACTTGAATTTTTTAAAACCATCATAACAACATGATATTGTCAAAAAAAATATTTTTAATCATCAATAAAATGTGAAGTTTATCTATAAAAGTCATTTTTAGTATTAATTATATCAAATTATATTTATTTTAAAAAATTTATAATCATTTATTTTTTATTTACATTAATTAACCAAATTACTCCATCATCATTTTGTAAGCCTTTAATGTAATTTTTTATTTCCTAGAAATTTAAAATAAATTATGATGATGAATATAAATATTTTATATTTCAAATTACTATTTATAGTTGAACATATCCCCTACATAAACCCATATAAAAAAGTTATAGTTATGAAAATCATGGGTGGCATCTTTAACAATTATTTATAAAAAATGTTTTAATTGTCATAATCTCATCCAAGTGGCTTCCAAAAGTTATTATTTCATCCCAATGATGACTATTTTGACACAAAAATGATTTAATTAAATTAGAATAAGTGTTAAGGTAATTTTATAATATTTATAATATTTTTCTACTCTTAATTACTTGATTTAACTTTAACAAGGTTAATAAAAAATTACTAAAGTTACTAGTTATAATGTCAAAAATTTAAGGGGACCCATTTACTAAATATGTATCATAATTTTTAAATATTTAATCCATTTTCAGGATTCAAAACACATAAATTTCTGAAATAAATAAAAACTTAATCCCATCAATGGAATGAGAAAACATGTTTTTAAAGTAAAAACATCCATAATATATAAATGTTGTATATCAATGTTCAATGTGATAGTGAAAAAAATGAAATAATTTTTTTTGAAATGATAAATATTGATCTTATTATATTTTTAAACCATTAAAAATATTATTTTTCACTATGAATAAATTTGAGGCAAAAACACTTTTCGATCAAAATGTTGTATTTTCACTATTCATCAAACAATGAATCGTATTAGAAAAATAAAAAAATTCAATGAAAGTAAATTTTGATATTAATATTTCAATTAAAAATTTTATTTTTTCAAATATAATTTATAATAGTGTTAAAAAATAGATTTAAAATAATTTCTCTATGAAAAGTGAAAAAACCAAGTTATTAGAAAAATACATCTTTTAAGCGTAAAATTAGGTTTGGTCTTATATCATGTCTAGAAAACACAAATGATTAATGTTAAAAAATAGATTGAATATTATATATATATATATATATACATATTACATTAATATAATCCTACAATAGTGATTTTATTTATTTATTAGTATAAACACACTTGTACAAATTTAAATAGCTTTTAGAAAAACATTTCCTTTCATTAATTTGTCGTTAATTGGTAAAAGTCTTATGTATACATGTGTAAACCATATTTACATAATTCACTAAATACTATCCATACCCTTCATTCTAACAACATGTTTATATTAGTAACATTTGAATAATAATATTTAGTTTTTCATTTAAGCTCGACGTGGTGCATCATGTACTCTATCGAACATATTATTTATTTTTTAAAAATCAGGATGTTACATTTTGTTATGTAATCAGAAAGAGAAATGGTTATTTAACATTAAGATTAATAAGAGTTCAATAAAGCTTTATTAATTCAACAAAAAATTATTTCTAATGAAGTATTCATATAATGAAGATTATTGTGAAGTATTTCTTACAATGAAGAATTTGTTGATGATTAATGAAGTATTGTATTGAAGTATCCAATCGATGTAATTAGACTGATTCCACCAGAAAAACATTGATGAAGTCATCAGATCAACTTCTCTGGATGAAAATTGAGTATGAACCCACCAAAAAAACTCTTTATTTGTCACTAGACTTAGAAAGTTTTTATCAAGAAGTACCAAACATAGGTTCTAAAGAATTTAAATATTATTTTTTAATGTCTTAAATGTGGGGAAATTGATCAAGATGTTCATAGTTTCATTAATAAAGATGTAAACTATCATGATTCTATATAAGATTATATTAGGTTCAAAGATGAACATTGACACTACGATTTAAGGGAAGTTTCATATATATATTATCAACTCCAGTCATTTTTAAAGTTTGAATGTAGGTTAAAATTGAAAGAATCAATCAATATATAAAAATTTTAATATGGGAAATACCAATTGGAGTTCACACCTATCTTTCAATTTACAAAGAAACAACGTCTACATAAATGGGAGAAGATGCACTGAAAAGGATTGAATGTTACACATGTTGTTTGACTATGCATACTGCTGAACAAGTGAAGTATTTAAAGGAAGTTCCAACTATGAATCTTGAGAGAAAATATAATTTTGGATGAAACAATAGAAGAAAATATAAAAAATAGAGTAGTGGGTACTTGACAAAGTGAAATCACTAAACATAACAATTTGGAAATAGATGAAGAAGAGAAGAAGTGATTAGATGATATGGTAATAGATGTAGATGTTGCAGGTAGATGATACCCGATGCAGTGATAAAAGAAAAATATTTCCCATTAATTGGAATAAAATAAGTAGGGTGTAGAAGAAAGAATCAGATGAAATAAAATCAGATGAAGTTACACTGGGCAAACATAATTAGGCAGACATGATTGGGTGGACAATATTGGTTAAAGAAGAAGTTACCATACAAATAGTGTTCTAGAATGAATTGAAAGGGAAGTAAATAATAGAATTATATTGGATTCTATAGCGAAGATGAGTCTCTTTTAATCTACTATGTTATTAATTTTAGATTAGTAAGAAAAAAACATCACTGCGATATCCAATAGAAGTCTCATATAGCGTAATAATTTCCTAGAGTTTCAAAGAATATGTGAGAAATTGATAACTGTCTACACAGGAAGGATGAAGAACTAGTGAGGAGATACAAGTTTGAATAGGCATTCACTACTCTAGGGAATTGGGATTGTTTTCTTATCCACCAACATAATTTCTAGGAAACCAAACATAGGTTTAAGGTTTTTTTGGAGACAAACCACTATAAATGGGTATCTCATTATAGTGGAAAAGTTGTGTATTGTTAATAAACACACACAAAAAGGAAAAATAAAACTTATTGAATATTAAAACTTGTAAATATATATATATTTTTTCCCACTAATTTATTTCATGCAGTTTAATATAAAATGGAATATGTAATATGATAATCACGATCCTAACAAGTCAAATAGGTAAAGTGATAAAATGTTATAATTGGTTTAAAAGTCATCAACACTGATTCACCCATGCTCCCAGTGTTGTGCATATCCCTAAGTGGTATTAACAAAGAGGTATCAAATCCAGGATCATGTATATTTAATTCTATAATTTGAATTTATTCACTTTTTATGTATTTGGTTTCTTTCCTATATTAATAATGAAGTGAAGTTTTTATGAATATCCTCTTAGATCGGATCATAATTCTATTTATAAAAATACCAAGATGAATATGATTAATGAATATAAAATCAAGTTAAATAATTAATATATCTTAATATATGAGTAAGAATGATGTTTAGTATCTCTATTATATGATAAAAAATAAGAAATAACAGACTTATAAAGTGAATAATGTAACACCCCAACCCTAGAAGCCCTGAGTCGGTGCATTATTTATTAAATTGGCATGATTATAAGGAATAAAATCCCAAAGCACTAATCAATTTAGTAGTTTTGGAAAACAAAATTATATAAAAGTCATCTATATTACATTGGGAAAATAGAAAATAAAATTTAATACCCAACAAATACTAATATAATGCATCCTTGAAACACATTGTAAGAATTCATCATTTTTATCTTGGGGAAATGAAACAAAATAATGGTGTGATCAAATCATAGTAAGGGAAAGAGTGCATATGAAGTAATCAATATTCAATAAGAATAAAAATTTGGAAAGGTAAATAATTGAAAATACTTTCCACTAAAAAACTAGATAAGATATAATAATTATGGGAAGGTAGATAACTGAAACTCATTCCATTTAATCAATAATATGATAATGAAACATACCCTTGGATATTATAACTATTCTAATTATCACGTTGAATAAGAATAACTGAATTCATAATGATGGAATTCATAGTCATGTATATCTAAAAAAATACCATTGAGGCAACATACCAAGAGACTAATATGACCAATGATTCATGCTAATAATCTTATAATGTCAAGGCTTCATGCCATGAATAAAATACTTTCAAGGATTCAGGACAAGAATCTAATACTATTAAGGCTTCATGCCAAGAATCTAATACTATCAACGCTTCATTCCAGTAATAAAATATTGGAAAGGATTGCACATGAGCCTTAGCCCAGTTGGTAAGGACACCGTAAGTGCATCCAAGTGACCAAGGATCAAATCCAGGTGGAGGAAGAATTTTTTTTGGGGGGGGGGGTACTGTAGCAGTACTCTAGCAGTACTGTAGCAGGTACTATAGTGGAACTCTGCAGTACTGTAGCATATACTATAGTGGGACTATAACAGGAACTGTTTGGCACTATAGAAGCCAGGAATATGCCCCCGTTTGGGCCTTCGGGCAAAAAGTTTGGTCCCTGAGTCCTGTAAGGCCTTCGGGCCACCCAACGTTTGGGTCAGTAAGGCCTTTAGGCCACCTCAAGGCCTTCGGGCCACCTAGAAGTGAAGATGAAAACAATAAAATCTACAAGGTACAAGCTATATAAGGAGGATGAGAAAGGATCTTTCACCACAGTAAAAGCTAAAAGGATTGCAAGAATGAGAGGGTATGGCACCTACCATCGGGACAAGCCTGTGCATGCGTGAGAATGCCGAGCCGAACAGCCATACAAAGGTGGAGAGATGATTTCACGATGAAGATTTTGGGGATGAGCAGTTCCAAGTAGTTAGTCTGGGTTGTATGAAATGGTTGAAGACTATGGGAAATGAATTTCTCTATGGCCTACGGGCCATGTTATACTTATGCCTTCAGGCCTTGTAAGGGTTCCACCTCACCCCTTGAAAGGGGGATTATCAAAAATCAATAAAAAATTAAGTCTTTCGGGGAATTGTAGGAGTGTTATAGAAATGATTCATTTTAATAATATATTACTATTATGGAATCATACTAAGAATACAATACTATTAAGACTTCATTACAATAATAAAATACTTTCATGTATTCATGCCAAGGATCTGATACTTTCAAGGTGTCATGCCAAGAATCTAATACTGTCAATCCTGTAATCCAAGTATCTAATACTACCAAACTGAAAACCATATTTAAAAAAGGTATAAATTTTATAAAATTATCATACACATGATAAATATTATAGATATTTAATATAAATGTAATTTCAAAAAAAAATTATTTCCAGAAAGTGATTTTTTCAAGAGAAATTTAACAATCCCAAAAGATAGTGAGCTTTTGAAGATAAATTTTACCACGTGGGTAATTTTAAAATCAACCCCTTTGATTATATAATTCAAATTTAATTTTAAAATACCATTAATAATGAATAAAGCGTTATATTAAATTAAAAATATGAAGAATATATGCTAGACAAAATAAATAGGTGGGGAAAATTGTGGATGCCTCCCGAAAGATAAAGTGAGACAAGAATCCCTTAAAATGTGGTATCATCTGAATCTGAAACCCCAAAAGTAATAATCAATCAATTAAAAATTTAAATACCCTGAATATAAATTTATTCATGATATATTTTATCAAAATTGTTAGTATAAACACCACAAAAAAAGATATATGTTATGAATATGATATTTATCTCACAGATTTAAAAAGATAGATGAATTTTTTTCCATGAGTCTGAATTATCATGTTTGTATATATATTTATGAATAATTAAATTATTATTTTTCTCTAAAACATTTTTAAATTTTATTATTAATTTTACTTAACTTATTAAAATGTTGTATAAAACTACTTAAACAATTCAGTTTATGTTAGGTGTTTTGACCAAATTTGGATCATGTGTCAAAAACAACTTTGGTCAGTAAACTACGGTAAAAGGGGTAATTTTATAAATTGATATATAATAATAATCATGATATAGATATCATATTTATACATAAACTATAATATTAAAACTAATTATGAAATATGGTTATGAAAAATGACCCAACGTTACAATCATGGAGACAGTAGGACGTACGGACGGATTAGTTACATTCCTATTTTTCAATGATCATTATGGAAAGAAGATAATTAACATTTTATATTTCCATAATTATTATTATATCATAAATAAAATTCTATTTAATCATATATACACATATATTTAACTCGTGTGTTGTAAAGTAATCACATCATGTCGAGGAGGCGGTAGTACACAAGTCCACAAACGACATTATCACTTTTTAGTGTGTGAAAAGAGTAATAAAAAATGAAATATTATATTTCTAAGATATTAATTGTGTCCAGAATATTATATATATTTATTTTCTGTCACTAATGTTTAATTGAAAGTATATGTATCACATTCCATGTAATGTGTGAATGTATCACTTCACTTTGAGGAGGCGCTAGTCCACACATCCAAAAACGAAGTTATCATATTTAATCAAAGTAAAATGTATAAAGGTATGTGTTATGTAATAAATAATGATGAATAAATACATAATAGACATCATATATATATTATATAAAAAAGTTTCCATCATAATTCCCAACCATGAAGGGTGGTAAAGGAAAAAAGAAAGACATCATTTTGTGAGGAGGTAGTTTTCCATACATGAATAGTAAGTTCATTACCCATTTGATGAACGTTTGTATTGGTGTAGGTACAATACATAGGATATAAAAATATCAGTTAATTTAGGATACATTTGTTGTTATATTATTATAGAATAATAATACATTAAGGGGTGGAGAAACTAATATAACATAATTGCACATTGAAGAATGTTACCTTTTTTATAGGTAACTCCTTTTTGTTTACACCAATGTAATTCCTTGATATTCAGTATGATAAAGGTTAGGATTATTGGTTGATGGTAGGGATGTTGGGAGACTAATTTGGAATAGTTTGTTTGAGCCACTATTTCTTGAGATGTCCGAGGGAGGAGAAGAATGAATTCCTTTTTGTTATGGTGCAAGAGCGATGTTCTTATAAATAATAACACGTATACACTATTAGGAGGTCTCCTTTACTATGTGTGATTAAAAAATTAACAAATAATGGATTAAATAATAATTATGGTTCCGAAAAACAACAAAAACACAATAATAAGTGCATTTTTATAACTTTTTCACATTAACTTCTACGTTCCCCAATTTTACCATTTTGAATGTTATTAAAGTTACTATTTTTATAACCTAAGTAATTTTACCATTAAAAATAAATTCTGGTGAGAATTATATGAAAATAAGTACATACTTAATTATACATTTTATATATAATTTTTAAAAAAGAAACCCCATGTTTTTTGGAAATTAATTTTAAAACAATCGCATGTAACGAGAAAAGACAATGCTTTAATATAGACTATGATAAAAATGTTTTTATTATCTACAGGTCAATATGTTAATTATAAAATATTAATTTATCCATTAATGGAACATATTTTATATTTATTATCACTTCAAATTCACTTAGTAGAACATATGAGTTTTATTCATTTTAAGGCATTTAATAAGATATCATATATTGTAAAAAAACATTAATGTCAACTTTGACATTATTTTTTTAATATTAATTTAAAAATATAAAAAAAATTATTGGAATTATATTATATAAATTTTACATCTGTTTAACATGATATTTTTATCTATAAAAACAATGTAACACCAAAAATTCCTTAAATTTACATTACTTTTAATGTTTTTAGAATCATTTTTATTTAATTATTAACTCAATAATCCGCCTATTAACATATATTAAGAATTTAATGTAATTATATCCTCAATAAAAATTAAAATTAAATTAAAATGATAAAAAAAATTACTTACCTTTAAAAATAATGTTTATAACCGAAACTATATAGCTTCTTCCATAATCTAATTCTTTAAAAATGTAAAAGGTAAGGAAGGTTCTTTTTTATCTTTTTCCTTACATAGCTTATTATATAGGTCACATTGATTAAAAGTGTCCCTATAACTCATATATTTCAAACTAAGAGACTATATGGTTTAAATATGGGAATCAAACTGTTTTTTAATAGTGTCTATGTCATTTTTGTCCCCTAAGATTAAGGTTTAGTCCCTTGTTAACCTTAATTTCACCTTAATGAAAATAATTAATTTTAATCGATTTCACCAATAATTTTTTGTCAAAAATGAATTCGATCTTTTTAGACCGTAAATTTTATACTAATTAAAACTGTGTATGTCCGTTTTTTTAAATAAAATTTATAGAAGTTAAAAAATTAAGTTGAAATCTTATCCCGTATCTGTGGAGAGAAAAAAAATTTAAAGTGAAATTTTTTAAAATTTAATTAGGTGTTTATATCCAAATTAAATATAAAATTTATTCCAATTAACTAAATAAGAATGATTGATATATCATTTATATATTATTAAATTAAAACTGATTTAAAATAAAATTTAACATTAATAATTATTTAGAATAAAAGATAGTTTGAACTAAAATGTTGCACTTTTAACTACTGATCAAAAAATGACACTTCTAAGAAAAACACCAAAAAACCATCCTAAGATAATTTTGAAATTATTAATTAAAAATGCTATTTATTTTGACAAATAAAAATTATAAATGTATCAAAATTTAGTTTTAAAATCAGTGTACCATTAAATGGTGGTAAAACTCGGTCTTGAATGTAACAAAAGTTAACTTGGTCATGTGTGTAGCATAATATTAATATGGTGTTTCATGAAAAGAAATATAGAAACAAAATAAAAATTATCCAAATGAATTTTTTTTATTAAAATAAACAGGCTGACGCCCTATAGGAACCAAAAATTCACCGAGGTCTAAAGTGGTGAAGCCCTAAGCCATTCCCTTGGACAAATAAATTACATTCCCAGGGTAAAGAACCAAAACTAGAATAAATCACGAAAGGATCCTCCGGTCTGCCCCATCGAGAAAGAGAATCTGCAGCAAAATTGGCTTCCCTTGGGACATGTCGAACCACACAACCTCTGGGTATCTCTAATTTACAGCTAGGAACTACATAAATTAGCGGCCACGGTACCTCACCCTTAGGCATGAGCGCCCGAACCAGCACCTCCGAATCAGATTCCAGAACCACGCAGTCCAGGAAGAATATATTACACTCTAATCCCCATGAGTAGAGAACGTACCTCAGCCCCCAAGGAGCACCCAATCTCATGGTAGCAACTAAAGGCCAGCAGAACCGAACCTTTCCCATCCCGGACCACCCCTCCTCCTCGCATAACTCCTGGAAGAGGAGACCCATCCACATTCAGCTTCAGCCCTTTCACTGGAGGATTCTAGCGAATCCAGCATCCTTACGACCTCGGAGATGCCACCAGTCTGTTGAGAAAGTTTCAAAGAGAATGAGAAAACTGACATGTTTTCAATAGACTTCCCAGCTCATGATCAAGGCTTCACATCCTCAGGAGGAGCAGGAAAATCTAGGGGTGATTCGCATGTCTATCCATGTTCCTAGCTTCCGAAATAGAGAAGATGACTGCCATATCAATGTTGCACAAAATTTTTGATTCCATCTGCTCCGGTTCTGTCCCAAAAAACCAAACCGAAAAGATATCCTGTAAAGATTCGCAATCCCCGACCAAAACTCCACCTCTAGCCATGCTGGACCAAAGCCCAGGCTCACAGTTGCTCAGACATAATAAGTGAGAAACTGACTCAGCCTATGGGATGTCATACCAAAAACATCCTGAACTCATCTGGACCCCTTTCTTCTAGACGTTGTCATTAGTAGGCAGAGCAGATTTCCGAGAGCGCAAAACCGGAAAACCAAACTTGGTTGGGATCTCATTTCAATCTTTAGTGGATCAACATTAAGTGATCATGAGGCATGTGGAAATTATTTTATAAACTATCCAAGATAATATGATCCTAGAATATATGGTAAAACATTATCTATAAATTCTAAATATATATCAGTTAGGGGATTAAAATATATTCATCACAGCAATTCCAAGGAAATAAGCTCTATTATTTTTTTGGAGTATTTGAAAGAAAGTTGTAAGTGATCACTCATGTGGAAGAATAAGTTAATGACATAGAGAAATATTTGAAATAAAATATTATAGAATGTATAAATATCTCTAAATAGGTTGGAGAGTTTGAAATAAAATAGGAGGCACTAGAAATAGGTTCCTCAAAATTTTAAAGTAAATGGATTAATTAATTTAAAGAGAAAGATATAGTTAAAAAGGATCTTGACAAAAAGATCCACGCACATGTGTAAAAGGTGAAAAATAGTGTTAATGTAATGTTTCTAAAAATTTATGTTAAATCTATGAATATAAAGTTACTTTCCTAATTGTTACAAAAAACACTATGATTAATGATGAAGAAGTTGAAAAAAAGAAAAAAACCTGGTAAGATAATGAAATTTTGAATAAATATACGAAAAATACCCTCAATATTATATGTCTATAGTTTGAAGTCAAGTTAGTTAATCTTGATAAGACACATATCGAGTCTTTATAAACTAATGTGGATTTTTTTTTCTTCAAATCAACTTTCATTGGATGGTTCTAATGTTAAAATACCACTAACATGTGATAAGAAGAACACATCATTGTTCAATGATATATCTCAAGTATCTATGATCTAAGAGGTAGCATCCATATATTTATATATTAATATTTATAAATATATTTTAATGAATTTTACCTAATGGATCAAAATATTCATATGCATGGGTCAAAAAAATTCAGAAGGATTCTACCACTTTATCTATGATGGATAAGAAAAGTATAGTGGAAACTATTTTCCCAGGAGGAGTCCCACAAGTTATGAATAATAACCAAAAATTAATATAAAATATATTATAAGATTAATGTTTGTGGGTTAGTGTTATAATAGATTCTGAAATTGCGCATTAGATTTTTGAAAAAATCATCTTAGTACTAAAGCACAAAGGAAACCCATTATGAGAGGGAGAAAGCCAGAGATGTAGAACATACATCTAATGGTTAAGAAATATATTTATAAATATGTATAAATATATATGTAAAAAATATTTCGAAATATTGAAATTATATATGATGTATGAAATAATTATAGTCACATGGATGGTATATTGTCAACTTTACATGTATATATAGCTAATTAGAAAAACATACCACAAAAGTTGGTTAAGAAAGAAGAAGAAAACTTGGGAATTTAGTGGAAGAATTCTGAAACAAAATCTCCAAAGAAGATATCAATTTGGAAAAGGGAGAATTAATTAGGTTCTAATTCTATGAATTTTGGGAATAGTTTATAAAATAAAATTACTCATCATAAGAAATACACTTCGAAGAAACCTTGTCGAAAATCTAAACATGTTTCCAATGTTTCTAATGACAATTAAGTAATATAGATAAAATATTCAGGGAGAATGAAGAAAAATGGAATAATAAGAATAACATTATAGTGAGAAAGGAAAAGAAAATTTTCTATATGAATAAACCATTTTTCATGATAGGTTGTCAAAAAAAAGACAACCCTTATGTTAAATAAGTTCTATGTGAGAGATGAAAGAAATATGGACACAAAGAAAATAATTGTTTAACTATTCTTCATGAATAAGAAAATGTCCTTAAAATAATAATGAATTCATCATACATATAGATTTTTATAAAGATAATTTATCTATACAATGTAAAACAATAAGTTATTATATTTATATATCCCCATTTATAATTGAAATTTAGACGTGGAAGCATGAAAAGTGAAGGAAATAGAGAAAATTTGTTGTGAAAAACATCTCAACATTACTATCCAAGTAGAGAATAAAGTAAGATCCACCTTATTACATTATGATTTATGTATTTTATTTGTGCTCACATTGTAGGGAAATGAAGATGAGGCACAAACTCAAGGGGAGAGCCTGAGTAAGGAAAAATGACTTCCAACTTTGGATGTAATGGACAAGAAGTTTCTATCCAAGAATATTTATTAAGACGGAACACTAGAAATATCTTATAAGAGGATCATAATTGATGATGTTTAAGTAGTCACTTACAAAACATGATAACAAAGTGGAAGTAGATACTATATTGGATTGATCTTTATTTTTCAATTCAAAATAAATATATAGAATAAATTCCTTCTATAGTGAAGATGTGTAAATTTTCAAGTCGACACAAAAAATGAGGAATATAAATTTTGGGGTATTATTAACATTAAATTCCTAAAAAATATATATTTAAGTCCATCTTAACTTTTATGATTGCAAGAAATTTATCCTTCGTGGGGGGTGTGGGGAGACTAATGGATCATGTTATAAAAGATGCTAGAAATAATATTCCATAAAAATATGTTTGTTCCAAAATCCGATTAAAGGTGTGTCATTAAATAAGATAAATATATCTTAATCCCTTATCCATGGTTAAAAAAATGGATCATAACACAAAAGGGATAAATTAAATTAATCTATTACATAATTAAAGTGGCAGTATAAAATTGTTCAAATCCTGCTTATCCTATGGATTATACATGAATGTTTTTAATCTTCTTGATAAAGTGAGTTCATTAGTTTTATGTCGATTTATTCTAAAACTTTTTTATATCTCTATTGGTATCTTCATCTTGGAATAAAAGTGGATTACCCTTGAAGATAAGATTATGAGTTCACATTTTATGAGATATCAAGATCAACTAGTAAATGATAGATTTGTATTAAAATTAAATCCTCTAATTTTCTACACGAGTCATAGATCATGTATAATTTGTTCGAAATAATTGATAGAGAATTTATTAATGTTATACTAATACCATTTTTCCATGAACTCTATATTTATTTTCATTAATGGGGAGATAAATTAAAATGAATATTTGAGAATATAGAGAAGAAAAATATAATGACTCGCATATTGACATATTTATTTCAAAGGAACCTTAATGGTATTTATAAGAAATACTAAGGAGAGATAGATAAAACTAATTTGTGTGTGATTTTTATTTTTTTTAAATGGTTTAAATGAAGTAAAAATTATTTCTTTTATGCCTATATGTTTAATAGATTATAAGGAATAATCTTTTGGATTGTTTCGGTGAAGTATCCATGTTGGTAATATAGTTGATGCAGTGTGGATGATTAAATAAAGAAAATAATAAGTACTCATGTTTTTGATATTGAAAAAGATACACGATGTTCTTATATTTGAAATATTTCGACATTATTGTTTACTTTAATGCCAAAAAGTCTTTGAAAATAATGATTTTACTTAAGATGATTATTGAGATGATATTAATTTCTCAAACATGTTCTTGATGTTTAGAGAAGAATTTTTTTATACATATTATGATGTTTCCATAAGATGATTATAAAAATAATGTTAACGAATAGATAAGGTAGAGCCAGATATATGAATAAATTTGAGACTATTAGACCAAGGTAGAATCAAACACACTAAGGTGATAAGATGAAGCTGATTATACTAATGTGATTGGTTGGTTTATGGAACCAAATGTCAGTAAGAATTAATTCATAGTTATATCAGAAAAAAATTATCTAAAAAAAATTAGTTAATACAAGGTAATATATTCACCATTTTTAAAATATCAAAATTCCATATGGATATGACTAAATTCAAGCATTTGGAAGAAGAAAAGACTCTGGTAAATAGATCTAAATAATTATATGCTTTGCTGATACAAATGTTCCTAACATCAGAAGTACAAAAATCCATCATGATCCATGATTAAGATTAAAGGAAGAGTTTACAAAACATTTATACATATTTTATGCAATATTGTTTTGTAAAGTTTTCCAAATTTATGTTGTTTTCTAAAGGATCGACAATGAAAATTTCATGGAATAAAAATATATAGTGTTTGGATAGTACAAAGTGTTTTCTATCATAATTTTATGAATTCTTCTAACCAGAGGAATTTATTTGATGTTTTGAGGATATTTAAAATGAATTTGGATTAGAAAAATATTTTTATGAAGTCTAATGGTGGAATTTTAAAAATATCATGATATAAAGTGATGAATTTAGTGATTATGAATTTAATCTAGTCAAAGAAGTATGAGTTAATTGGCTAGAAGGTTCTGAATAGGTTCCTCTTATGGGTAATCTCACATTCATCAGATTGAGTTTACTAGACGACCATTTTTGTGATGCCATACGAAAGATAAATGGTTATGGAAGATCATGATAAAATGGATTTTGAATGAGTTCTATGAAGTCATAAAAATTGTTTTGAATGAATTCATTAGAAAAGGAGTACTGTTGTGAAGGAGTTTTTAAAAAGAAGAACTAGTCAATGCTTTAAGTAGTATGAAATTAATTTCCTTATTCTATGTCATAGTACTGAGTCTAGAAAATAAGCTTTGATAAATTCATCATATCATGTTCACCAGATGATCAATTTGTACAATTATTCAAGAAGATATATTTCAAATTCATCCGCCAAATAATTTTTTATGAATTAGTACAATAGAATGGTTCAAGGACCTTTAAAAATATTTTATAACGAAATTAATTTGACAATTCTAATATATATATTCAACATTTCATTAAAAAATAAGGAAATGTTATGATTATTATAGAGATTATAGGAGGTTTGAAGATGAATATTAACACTTTAATTTAAGTAATTTTTTCAACATATATTATTAAATCCTATATTTTAGAATGATTAATGTACATAAACATTTTAGTAATGAAGTATGATATTAAAATTATAAGGTAGGAAATTCAAATTTGAGATCGTGACCCGCCTTTTGTTTTTAGAGGATCCTCACCAATATAATGGTTTAAGATGAACTGAGAAGGAATGAATATTATGAAATTTATTGTAGTTGGGTGTATTTTTGAAGAATTTAAGTTCTATAAAGATGTTATAACCGTGAATTTTAAAAGAAAATATATTTTGGGTTTATGCACCAGAGAAAGAGGTACTTGAGAGATCATTGGGTTACAAATGGATCAAAAACACTAGATAAAGCAATCAAACATTAGAAAAAGAAGAGCATGATTGATCAGATGATCTACTCATAAACCTAGAGGTAATAAATAGATGATACCAAATGAAGGGAATCCACACAGATATTTCTTATCAGTTGGTATCAAATGAGAAGGGGGTAGAAGAAGGTATTATATGAACTATCTTCTGATGAACATGTATCATATGAATATAATAATATCGATATGTTAGATGAAAAATATTAGGCGATGAAGAAGTTACTATAAATATTTGTTCAAGATGGAAGTGAAGATGGAGGAAAGATAAACATTCTATTTACTTCACTAAATACGTATAGCTTATTAAACACATCTATGAAAGTCAGAGAAGATGAAGAATAAAAATATCGAACTATGACATCTAATAGAAGTCACATATGGTAGAATAATTTATTATTGTTGCAAATAACTTAGAAAAAATTAAAATATCTACATAAAGAATAAAAATAACTAGAATGTAGACGAAAGTTGGACTAATAATTCCCCAATCTAGGGATTCAAGATTTCTTCTTATCCTTACTCATAGTGTTTAGGGAAATTGACTTTGGATCATTAATTTTTTTAGAAAACCGATATAAATTTGTATCTCATTATAGTGGAAAAACATTTATAGGTCATCACCATACACAAAATTTACTAGATACTCTTATTGAGTTGTGAAACTTATAATAATATCATCTATTATCCTTTAATTTCATTCATGTACTTGCATATGATACAAAATAGAGAATAAGATAATCAAGATCCTAACTAGTCAAAAAGGTAAATGGATAAAAATTTATAATTATTTTTAACTTCATAAACACTGATTAATCTCCCTCTTGGGGTAGTGTATATCATATGTAATACTAAAAAATGTAACCACTAATTTCACTAAAAATACACATAGAAATTTATCATTTTTGAATGTAACTATAAAATAGAGTATCATATCCTTTCTCAATGTAGGTTTGTGAAAGTACTATTTTAAATGCTTCCTTGTTCTGATCTAAATAAGTATTAACCAACTTATTAGCAATAATATCTATGATACACAATCTTAAAAAAATAGGCTCTTGGGTTACCATTCCTTTCGAAAACCTCAACCATCATAATTTCAGTTTTTTTAATATTATAAACATCCAAAATAAATTCTCTTATACTAAAAAAATGATATTATAATCTATAAACATATAAAATAGATAAATTGACTTAATATTAAATATAAAATTTAATTGGGGTTGAATATGGTGTAAATTATAATATAATATCAAAATACATAATATATGATCATAAAAATGTTGAATTAGTGGATTAGTACTACCTATCTTATAAAATTTCCACTTAATTTTTAGCAATTAGAATGAAGAAAATCCCAAATAAGATAGGAATTTCAAGATGTGAGAGATAAATGAACTAAAAATTTTGAAACTCAATATTAACATATCAAAAAATTAATTTCTTCTTGATTAGACTTAAAGGTAAAATAACTAATCATCTCAAAACATATTTTGGTACCAATTCATTCTATCTCAAATGAATAATATTTTGTTCATCATGATTCAAGACACTATGAAAAAAATAATAAATGATGGGTGAGAAATATTGGATAAATAAAATGAATTATCTAGAAAATTATAAGCTAAATTAATTACAATACACTAAATATTATAAAAAATAGATCTGTAATTATTTCACCACCATGGGCCTTATTAGAAAAAATTAGAATCATTTTAACCCAAAGTTGTAATTTACATGAAAAAATCACATCAAAATAATTGAATTTAAGTCCATATACTTACTAATCCATATAGAATAGTTGGGATTTTCTTGTAATTGAATTGTATAATATTATTTTCCCAATATTTCATTTATAAATTCATATATGGTCTAAATGTAAGAGATAACCTATATATATTAATGAAACATGTATTTCTGTTTAATATATTAATAATAAAGCACTCCATTGAAGTTGATAAAATAAAATTAAATATTATCAATACTTATCTAACAACCAACATAATAAATTTTATCAACACATCCCTAAAAACCACAAATGTGTATTCCCCTGGCCAAAATATATTAAAAATGACTAATATAGTTTAACCAATACTCAAAATTGAAATGAATCAAGGTTGTTATTTCATTTTAATATAAAAATGTATATCCCAAAATGATATTATATGTAATATATATTTCTATAAAATCTTATTTCTATCCATTAAAATTCAAAAATAAATTCACTGATATCTTCTATAAATTATGTTGTGATATTACAAATAATTCATTAAACAAAAGTGAAAAAACCAGACTTTATAAACAATAAAAATTATTTTGTATTTCAATAAAAAATATTGAAAAATTAATTTATCAATAACACTAATGTAAAATCAATTATATTAATGTATATTAGAAAAATTAATTAAATTCTAATGTATCACATGGACAATGTCTGAAGTAGTCATGGGTTAAAAAACTAATCAAATTTTATGTCTAGATGAGGTAAAATTAATAATTTTGAATCCAATTGAGATAAATATTATATTTAATCCAAATTAGCAATCTTTTAAATTTTTTCATGATTATCCATAACAATACATTTCATTATTTGGGTAGAATAATTACTAGAATAACAATTATTACCTATTTTAATATAATATAAAAACATCAAATATTATCAAGTAAAACCAATTTTTTAGCCCACACAAATATCTAATGTAACATCTATAAAGTTTAATCATACCATTATTGCTTAATAAATATATTTTTTTATAATTTATTCAACTATGAATGCTTTTAATTTAACCTTTTATAAAATCATGTAATTTTCTATAACAAATATAAGGTTTAATCACATGGTATTAAAATAATAGAATAATTATTATTAAAGATATAGTATTTTATTTTCTTAGATGAAATATTATTCACTAAATATATTAATCTTCTTAAAGTAAGTTAAAATATATGATTATTTTATTTAAAATTATGTTTTATTATTGAATTGAATATTTTTTGTTTCAAGAAAATTCTATTTTTTATTTCAACTCTATGTAAATATTTAAATTTTAAGATATTAATACTGAGAGTAATAAATGTGTTAAACAATATTTTTGGATTCACTTAATATTCTTGTAAAATATAAAATTGTTTTAGTGACCATTAAAAGAGCCTCAATAAATTTATAAGAAGTGACTTGAAAATTAATAATTTTAAGTGATATGGTAAATTTGGATGAGAAATTTGATAATTACAAAAGATAAAAAGTCTTATCTAATAATATTGTGTAACTTTTCAAAATCAGTTAATACTATGTTTATGATATGATTTTAATAAAATTATGTTGTTGAAAGAAAATTGGTATAAAATAAAAAAATTTACTTTGCTTTTGATTGATCGTTTTTACATTTTTTTTAAAATAAATCCATGTATTATGGGCTAAGACAAAGGGGAACATGGACCACCTTTTGAGATCCAATAGGGTTCAATCATATGTCGTAGGTATCAAACTTTTCCATCCCCCTATGGAGGTAAGGGGATGTTGTGTTTGAGAATAGATCCAGCTACAAAAGATTGAGCCCATGTATAAGGAATAAGGGATCATGCATGGTTTAGGCTAAACACCTGTTGGGATCATATATAAGGCTCATCGGGAGATGAACCCGTCAAAATTTTCAGGCCATTAGTAATCAAATAATAGGTTGTATTCAAGAACTCAAATGATAAAAATATCGATGTGGGATAAAAGTTAGAAGGCACTGTTTATCGAGTTAAAAAATAACACTTATATCTTGACCGTTGGATCAAATCATTTCAACCCTCTGATTTTTCTCCACTTTATATTCTTCCTCACTAACTCCCCCTCCCTCACTATTCATCTATTCATCTCCTACAATCCAATTGAAGCAGCCATCCCTATCATCCATACCATCATATGTTTTATTATTTTCCACCTTCCAGTGCAATAAAACCACAATACAATTGACCTAAGCATAGTGTGCTAATAATTTTAATTTTCCCTCAACGATAAAGCGTACCCTAAACTATTTTCAAGATCTCAACCCACAAAAACACCGATTCACCAGTAATGACAATTTCTTTTCAAGTGATCATTGAAAACAATACACAGAAATGAATATGCTTGTATGTTTTTTTAAAATTAAATTGATGTTTTCTATTACAAATAAAAACTAGTTCATTGGGTAAAGTATTCATATATCTATGGTTTTAAAACACCTATATTGAAGCCTTGTATATCATAGTCATACTGAATAGATTTCAAAAATAGTCACATTAAATCATCGCTTCCTCCCCTAGAAGATGAAGCCATGCCGTTAAAACTTATATATATATATATATATATATATGAATGTATATATTCTTGAGGAGGTATCCCCCTCTTCAGTTGCTGAAAGAAATATTTTTCCTAACACCTCCACTATCCTCATATCCTTCCACACCCACTGGTCATTTGAGTAGGATGCTTCCTTGTCTTTTCATTTCCATTATCCCATAAGGGTGTATGTGTATGTATATACTACATTAAAATATCACGTTATCTTATTTAAATATATATATGTATTACTTTCAAATTGCAATTATTTTTAGGTATTAGAATAACAAAATAAATAATTTTTTATAATATATGTAAGAGTGCGTTGATGTCATTAATATTTTCAGGACTTATTATATACTCCCTTTAAAAATTTTATATGAAATTTGTATAATTTGTGTGAAATATTAATGTTTTAATACTAAGTATAATTTTTGAGCATTTTTAGAATTAGTCCAATTGAGTCCATTTACTATTTTATTTATAACTCTCTCCTTAATGATCCAAATTGTGTGTTTCTAGTTTTTTAGGATTCCTTATTAATTATAAAACATTTCATTAGAAGGGATCATGTTCCAATTCTTCCATTGGAAGGCCCATATGGACCACACAAGAAGGCCAACATAATCTATAAAGAAACTGGACCAACCATGAAGATTTAATTGCTGGGATCAATCAGGAAATCAAAATTCTTTTATTCTCCACAAACGTTTGGGGGAAAATGTAAAGAGTCTTGGATAAACATTTCAAGGCCCAAATCCAAAGAAAAAGGGCCCAAATGAATCATTTAAACTCAGCCCATCATTCTGGCTTGGAATAAAATTAGTACAGTATTCATGACATGTATCCTGATCTATTTTTCAAATCAAGATGAGCTTTTTCAGTGTTAAATAGGAGATATAGGCGGCCTACATTCTTGAAGAAAGAATTCATATTTGAATGTATCTTCCTATTCCAAAATACATTTACATTTAGGACATTGAAAAATAAGGGATTGAAATGGACAGTTTAACTTTGTTTAATCAAACTGCCATAACGTTTGATCCATAGGTTCAAATGACTCCATATTTTGAGAGAAGTCAGAAAACATTATTATCTATGACATTAAAGGAGATATCTTGAGATTCAGCTATCTGGATGTCCAAATCTTCGAGACAAGTGGGGGGACAGATTGGGAATGACAACAGTTCACTTCCTCAGGCTATAAATACATCCCCTCCTCTCGTTCATAGGGGTTGGAATTTTAGAATATAGGAGAAAATATTGGAACGAACAAATCATTTCCAAGGTCTTAGTAGGACCTTCAATACTCAAGTTTTAACTTGATAGACCTTTCCTACTCTCGTTTTTTCATTTACTTTTGTGTTCTTCATTTTTGTAATCTTGTAATTCTCTTTCTTTGTAATTCTATTTTAATGCAAGTTTCTTTTTCAATATCTCTTATTCTCATACAACATATGTATTTTAATATCAATTTTCTTAATATATTTTAAATACAATTGGATTCCCTTCCCTTATTTTGCTTTATCATTCAATCTAATGTCGGTATTTAATTCCCTTCATCCTTTGTGTGTGTGTTTGACGCACCACTATTTTCCTATCCCTTTCTTTTTCTTATCTTCTTAATTTATCTTCATAATCCTTATTACCAGATTACTAATCTTTTCAATGGATAAGTAAATATTTCATTGGTTGAGTTATAATTTAGGTATGTTAAGTTATTGAGAGCTTTTGCTCGATGAACATTCTTCAAATTAACATTGTGTATGTTGAACTTTTCATGTCATGGATTATTGAATTGTTTTGTTTAACATATGGATTCCATGGATTATTGGAACCATAAATACACTACCATAATCACGTAATGATTGAGATTAGAATCCTAGTTCTGTTAAGGGTTTGATTAAAGCGTTAACACTTAGGAATTGAAATCAACGTCACCTTGTGACATGGGTGTTAATTTAATACAATATAAAGAAATGTTGAAGGACATCACAAGCTTATCTATCTAATTTTAACTCACCCCAATATTTATCAAATTGTTAAATCAAACACCAATCATTAATCACTTTATTTAAGATCTGCAAAAAAATACCCCATTCAAAATACAATCAACTAAAAACAATTGACTATTAAAAAGTATCATCGCCGAGTATTCGACTCGAGTGCTACTATACACATTAGCAGAGCATCAGATCTTTGACCGGTCGATATGAAAAAATCAGCCGCACTTTTCAAATGGGACCATTTTCAGGGATGGTGCTTTAAGTAGTAATTAGTTTTGAGTTATTGTAAATAAAAGAAAAGAAAATTAAAAAATATAAAAAAAACACAAAGAAAAACCCACCTTCTCATAAAAATCATAAATGGAAAACCCAAAAAAAACCCATATTCCTCTTTCTTCCAACATCTCTCTGAATTCCCCGTAGCATCCCAAAAAATAACTTGGATTTTTTTACCCTGAAAATGAGCGAACACTTCGCCAAATTAGGAGGAACATTGGAGATAATCAACTCATTCAAAAAATAGTCCTCATCCAACCAGTTGAACTAGAAATGGCTAATCCTAGGGAACAAACCCTTAAAGAAATTGACGCCGCTGATATGAATTACCAAACCCTTAGTATTCAATATCCAAACATAGATACCAATTTTTAACTCATATCGGGTTTAATTTATCTTCTTCCTTATTTCCACGGGCTAGCTGGTGAGGATCCACATCTCCGCCTTAAAGAGTTCCATGTGGTGTGCTCTAACATGAAGTCTCAAGGGGTTTTTGAGGAACAAATAAAACTTCCAGCATTCCCTTTCTTCGTAGATGACTCCACCAAGTCATGTTTTTTACTACCTCCCTCCTGGTTCCATAACAACATGGAATGACATGAAGTGACTATTTTAAGATAAATTCTTTCCTACTTATCGTACTGCTTCTATCCAAAAGGAAATAATTGGTATCCATCAGTTCCCAAGTGAATCACTCCATGAGTACTGGGAAAGGTTCAAAAAAGATGTTGCAAACTGCCCACACCACTAAATTCCTGACCAGATCTTGATCCAATACTTCTATGAAGGGTTATTAGCTATAGAGAGAACTCTCATTGATGCTGCAAGTGGCGGTGCTCTTATTGATAAAACTCATGAAGCTGTAAGAGATCTCATAAGAAACATGGATTCTAACACACAACAATTCCATACTCGAGCACATGTTCAAGTAAAACAAGTCCAAGACAAACAACCCATAGAGCCTAACAAGATGATCGAGTGGATGAGTGAACTTACATGTCTTGTGCAACAACTAGTTGTGGCATCCAAATCCCCAACCTTGTCTTCCTTGAAATCAATGATTCTTGGACCTTTCAGAAATTGTGGAATCTGTAACTCTACATCTCATCCAACTAACACATGTCCACAACTTCATGAGGATCAATCTGATTCTTCTGAACTAATGGAGATCAATGCAGCATATTCTCAGCAAATCCCCAACCATCCTAAATTTGGTCAGTTCATTAGAAACTCAACAAACCACACTATGAGCCCTTCTCTTCTTCAAATAACCAAGGCTTGAGGTATGGTAATTCTATCTCTCATCCCCCTCAATTCCCTCATAAAAACCCAAAATAGTTTCAATATGGTCAAGGTTTTGGTAACTTCCAAGAACCTTATCCTTTTATTCTTCAACCTCAAATGAACAATCCTCGTCTAAGATTCCACTATCCTAGTGATCCTTCTCTATTCCCAAACCTATAAAATCGCTTTCCCAAGAACCAAAATTAAGGAAATCCCAATCTGGGATAATCCTCTTCTTCGATGAAACCATGGGAAAGTGCAGTTGAAGACCTTGCCTCATTCACCCGTTCCAATCTTAAAAACATTAAAACCCAAATTGGTCAACTTTAATCCCACCTTAGTCATCAGCAACCATCCAATTTTTCCGAACATCCAGCTCAACCAGTACCCAACCCCAAGGGTAATGTAAGTGCAATTACACTTAGAATAGGAAATAAAATTTCTATGCCTCAAGATAAGTCCTCTAACCCTCCATTGAATGTTGACATAGAAAATGAAAAGATAAATAAATATAAAAAGGAACCTGAATACATTCCCTCACCTCATTACATTCTACATAAGAACCAAATTCTTTTTCCTCAAGTTGTTTCTAAGCCAAAGAAGACCTTTGAACCTGATCCTAAAATGCTCGACATGTTTAGATGTGTTGAAGTGTACATTCCCCTCTTAGATGCCATTAAAAAAGCCCTAAGTATGCTATGTTTCTTAAGGAATTTTTCACCCACAAGAGGCAACTTAAAAGCTTTGAAAATATTTCTACCGAATAGTCTATTCCCATAAAGGGAAAAGATCCAGGGACCTTTACATTTCCATTCCAAATTTGAAGTTCCAACATCGATGATGCACTCATAAATAGAGGATCCTCAATTAATTTCATGCCCAAATATATCTTCTCCAACTTCGGTCTAGGTTCTTTACACCAAAAAACTATTGTCATCTAGTTAGCCAATTGAAGCACATCCAGTCCTGAGGGAATAATTGAGGATGTCCTTATTTGATTCAATGAGCTTATGTTCCATGCAGATTTCTATGTCTTTGACATAGAAGCTGAGACAAATTCTTCTTGATCTACACTAATTCTAAGAAGACCATTCCTCATGACTGCTAGAAGCAAAATTTATGTCCACTCTCTTATCTTATCCATGGAAGTTGGGGACCAACTCGTAAAGTACTACATTTTCAAAGTCATGCGATACCCATCTGAGGATCAATCTGCATTCTCAATCCATGCTTCTAAAAATACATCTGAGAGTCAATTGAGCCTCATTCCATCATGATCATCATGTTCTAATGATAAAGGATCTTGTGAAATTTTCATCATCGTTAACCAAGTCATAAATGGAGAAGTTTATGTTGACATTATAAATGCAAAATCCATTGATATAAAGGATCTTGAAAACTCTTTGTAATCCTATCTCACCTCTGGCATCCACTGCTCCAACATGGATGATAATGGGGAAAATGAACAATAATGTTCTTTTTTTTATTCAAATATGATTTTCCAACATTCATCATTTCTTATCTGTGATTCAGAAAATTCTGTTATATGTGGGGTTAACCCAAAAAAATGTGTTTATCTTGTCCTAATGAGAGTGATGGTTGTGAGATTGGTTCCCTAATTAATAAAGTGATCATTGGTGAGGTTGAAATTGACCATTATTTGGAGAACAACATTGAAATAAAGGATATTGAAAATTTTATTCAGTCTTATGACTCCACTGATCCTCATTACTCTACATCGGTATGTGATGAAATAAATGAGTAAATAACAATTGGGATCTCATACTATGGTTTCACGTTATCTGAACCTTACATAAATTAACCCTATTAATTAAGACATATTCCGGAATTTCCAAGCATAAAAAACCATCGCTTTGTGGATAAAATCATTCCTCACATTGGAGACCAAAGGGAGGATAGTAATATTATTTTTCCACCACTATTTATTTGCAAGAAAACAATCAAGGAAGGGGATAAATTATCTATTGAAAAATCAGGCATCCCAATGGAGAAGTTTTTTCTGGAAGCACTCTAGAGGTGAGAAAATACGTTGGCCACCATCAGACTATGGGTAGTCTACTACAACTGTCTATCTGTAGACAAATAAATGCAGTACTTCTTGGGAGGCTACCCATGTTTTCTTTTACCTTTATGAAATTTTAATTTCTTTTTAGTTTTTATTAGATAAATATTGATTTTTCTTTTTTAGGTAAAATCACAAAATCCTAGATCAAGATCGACTTCCACTAGATCCCCAACTTCTGCAAGTCGACCTACCACTAGATGGAGGTGGCACCCCACCAAATCCGAACTAGGGGCACCTCTTTCCATATTACTCTCTATGTCTTTCTTCCTCCTTCTACCTCTTTCTTCTTCTTCCTCTGTCTTTCATTTTTTTTACAAAATTCTTTATCAAACCCTTTTTTTATCTTTCGATTTTGTGTGGGTGAGTCTTTATTAAAAAGTAAAAAACATAAACATAATTGAAACAAAAAAAGCATCATAACAAAAAAATAAAAATACAAAAAAAATAGAGTCATGCTTACCCACCATCGAGTTTTGAAACTTTGTCTAACCTTTTTGGGGAGTCAACAAACATGTTTTCCTCTCAAAATTTTTTTATTTTCATCATGACTTTGGATAAAGAATTTTGTGTGAAAACCAACAAATTTTGGATGCTTAATTTTTGATTTGTAAAATGATTTCCCCAACCGTGAGAACAAACATTGGCTTTCACGCCAAGGCTACCTATGACCATATTTTAAAAATGAGTTTTTTTTCACCCGCATTTATGAATCATGTGTTTTTGGACCTTTAAGCTGAATTTTCTAATTTATTGTGCATTAATATGATAGAGGCATTTTATGAACCACATGAGGACCACAATAGCCAAATATCCTCCCATTAACCATACATTAATCCTCATTTTGAAAGCCCCTTCGAGCTAATGAAAACCTTTTCTTTGATAGACACATTACAATCCCAATAGCTTTTCCCACCCAATATAAACATCAATTTTCATTGCATATTTTTTGAAATTTACGTGTGGGGGGAATGGACTTCATTTTGGGTACCCTTTTTTTGATTTCACCATGTTATCATATGCCTAAGTGCAAGCATCCATTTCCGTGTGGGGAAGAGGTTGTCCTTTAGCAGGTTTTGGGAAAATATATATTCTTATGACATATTGTTCAAATTTTATTGACATGTTTTCAAGAAATAAAAATTAAAAAAATGAAAAAAGGGTTGTGTCTAGGGTTGGTCAAAAATAACTATTTCTCAGCCTTTGATCATGTTATAACTATTACAATTAGTGTCGTGAATATATCAATCATGAGTTGGGATATTAGTGTGAGATCTATTTCAAGTTCAACTTTCTAATAAAAGAAAAAAAAGAAAAAAAGAACACTTGCATTATATACTTATGTCATTGGGAGAATTTTTTTGTTTTGTAAATATTCCATCTTCTCATTCCCTTCATATTTCCTTCCACTTTTGTGTCTTATTTAAATTTTCATTCCCTTGTAAATATGTTTTTCCATTTCATTGCATGTCTCATTTCAAAACAAATATGCATTGATTTTTCCATGTTGGTGTTTTACCCCTCTTCTTCTCTCTTTTGGACATTATATTTCTACCATTACATTACCACAGAAAACCCCTTCCAAAGACATCTTGATTCTTGTTCACTTTAGATATGGATTTTAAGCTAAGATCTCTTTCAAACTCTAGGATTTTCACATTTGGTTGGGGAAAGATTGAACCTCCACAAATGAATTTTATCTTCTTGAGAGGTGTGAGTTTTTAGTGTACACATTTACCATTTCTAAATTTGAGCACGAAAAAGAGTGGGTTTTGGAAAATAGTCTCTGTAAAAATTTTAGGTGTAATTAAATATGGATGAGTGAAATAGTCTAAACCTCCCCTGATTGGAGAAAACAAAATTTTAATAATTTTTGGTGATTGAAAATGATTTTTTCATGTTTTTATATTTTTTGCAAATGAGGACATGCACAAGACTAATTGTGGGGGATTTTATGTTATTAATATTTTCATGACTTATTATATACTCCCTTTACTTATTTTATAATAAATGTTCATTATTTGTGTGAAATATTAATGTTTTAATACTAACTATAATTTTTGAGCATTTTTAGAAGTATTCCAATTGATTCAGTTTACTATTTAATTTATAACTCTCAACCTACTAATCTAATTTTTTTTTCATATTGTGTATGATTCCTTATTCAATATACAAGATTTCTTTAGAAGGGATCATGGGCCAATTCGTCCATTTGAAGGGCCATATGGACCACACAAGAAGGCCTACAGAATATATGAAGAAACTAGACCAGCCATGAATATTTAATTGCTGGGCTCAATCAGAAAGTCCAAATTCTTTTTTTCACCTCAAACGTTCAGGGAAAATTTAGGGAGTCTTGGATAAAAATTTCAAGGCCCAACTCCAATGAAAAGGGGCCCAAATGATTCATTTAAACTTAGCCCATCATTCTGGATGGGAATTAAAATCTATACAGTATTCATGACATGCCTCCTAAACTATTCATCAACTCAAGTTGATATTATGCAATGTGAAATAGGGGATATAGGCAGATGACTTTTTTAATCAAGCATTCGTATTTGAATACATCTTCCTATTCCAAAATCCATTCACATTTTGGCCATCGAAAAATCATGGATTGAAATGGGAAGCTTAACTTTTTTTAATCAAACTACCATAACATTGGCTCTGTAGGTCCAAGTGAATCCAAATTTTGGGAGAAGTCGTAAAACATTATTATCTACAACTTTTAAGAAGTATATATCTCTAGATTCGGATGTCTGGATGACCAAATCATTGAGCCAATTGGAGGGACAAATTAGAAATGCCAACAATCAACTTCCCAGGGCTATAAATACATCACCCTACTCTCTTTCAAAGGGGTTGTAATTTTAGAAGATAAGAGAACATATTTTCACGACAAAATCCTATCCAATGTCTTGGGATGACCTTCTATACTCAGGTTTTCACTTGAGAGACCATTCCTCCTCTCTTTGTTTTCATTTACTTTTGTGTTCTTCATTTTTTTAATCTTGTAAGTATCTTTCTTTGTAATTCACTTTTAATGCATGTTTCTTCATAAATATCATTTATTCTCATATAGATTCTGTATTTTAATATTAATTTTCTTGAAATACTTTAAATACAGTTGAATCTCCTTCCCTTAATTTCCTTTCTCATTCAATCTAAAGTCGGTATTTAATTCTCTTCATCGTTTGTGTGGGTGTTCGACGTACCACTCTTTTCTTATCATTATCTTTTTCTTATATTCTTAATTTATCATCATAATCATTATAACCAGATTACTAATAATTTCAATGGATAAGTAAATCTATCATTTGGGTGAGTTATAATTTATGTATGTTAAGTTATTGAGAGCTTTTTCTCAGTGATGATTCTTCAAATTAACATTGTGTATATTGAACTTAGCATGTCATGGATTAATGACTTGTTTTGTTTATCATATGGATTCCATGGTTTATTGGAACCATAAATACACTACCACAATCAATTACTGATTGATATTGTAATCCTAGTTATGTTAAGGATTGGATTAAAGCTTTAACACATAGGAATTCAAATCAACGTCATCTTGTGACAAGGGTGTTAATTTAATGTAAAATAAAGCAAAGATCAAGGATATCAAAGCTTAACTACCTAATGTGGAACTCATACCAAGATTTATCAAATTTTTAAGTCAAACACCAATCATTAATCACTTCATTTATGCTATATAAACAAACCCCCAATAAATATACAATCAACTAAAAACAGTTGACTATTAAAAAGTATCATTTATGAGGATTCAACCCGAGTGCTGCTATACACATTAGCAGATCATCGGAACTTTGATCGGTCGATAGGCAAAAATCAACCACGCATTTCAAATGGCACCATTTTTGGGGATGGTTCTTTATTTAGTCATTAGTTTCTGCTTACTTTAAAAAAATAAAAGAAAATTAAAAAATTAAAAATAAAAGACAAAGAAAAACCCACCTTCTCATAAAAATCATAAACAGAAAACAAAAAGAAAAAACCCATCATCCTCTTTTTTCCAACATCTCCCTAAATGCCCCGTAGCCTCCTAAACAATCCCTCAGATTTATTTGACCCTAAAATTGAGTTAACACTTCCCCAACATTGGAGGAACAGTATAGATAATCAACTCATTCAAGAACCAGTCCTCGTCCAACCAGTTGAATTAGAAATGGCCAATCCTAGGTAACAAACTCTTAAAAAGGTTTCTTCCCCTGATATGAATTATCAACCCCCCTTAGAATTCAATATCCAAACATAGATGATGATTTTGAAACCAAATCATGTTTGATTCATCTTCTAACTCATTTCCACGGGCTAGCTGTTGAGGATCCACATCTCCAACTTAAAGAGTTACAAGTAGTGTACTCTACCATGAAGCCTCAAGGGGTTTTTGAGGAACAAATAAAACTTTGAGCATTCCCTTTCTCCCTATAAAACTCTTCCAAGTCATGTATTTACTACCTCCCTTCTGGTTTCATAACCACATGGAATTACATGAAGTGAATATTTTTTGGGAAATTCTTTTCTGCTTCTCGTACTGCTTCTATGCGAAAGAAAATAAGTGGTATATGTCAGTTCCCAAGTGAATCACTCCATTAGTACTGGGAGTGGTTCAAAAATCTTGTTGCAACTTGCCCACACCACCAAATCCCTGACCAACTCTTGATCCAATAATTCTACGAACGGTTATTGGATATGGTGATAAACCTCATTGATGTCGCAAGTGGCGGTGATCTTGTTGATAAAACTCATGGAGATGCAAGAGATCTCATAAGAAACATGGATGGTAACACACAAAAATTCCATAATCGATCACATTCTCAAGTAAAATAAGTCCAAGATAATTAATCCATAGAGCCAAACAAGATGACCGAGTGGATGAGTGAACTTATAGGTCTTGTGCGACAACTAGCTGTGGCATCCAAATTACCAACCCCGTCTTCTCCGCAATCAGTGTTTTCTAGACCTGTAAAAAACTATGGAATTTGCAACTCTCCATCTCATCCCGCTGAAAAATGTCTACAACATCAAGAGGATCAATCTGATTCGTCTGAACCAATGGAGATCAATGAAGCATATGCTCAGCGGAACCCCAACCCTCAACAATTAGGTCAGTTCATTAGAAACATCAACCAACCTCACTATGAGCCCTTATCTTCTTCATATAACCAAGGCCTGAGATATGGTAATTCTGTCTCTCATCCCCCTCAATTCCCTCATCAAAACCCAATCTAGTTCCAATATGTTCAAGGTGTTGGTAACTTCCAACAACATTATTCTTTTATTCCTCAACCTCAAAGGAACAATCCTTCTCCAAGATTTCACTATCCTAGTGATCCTTCTAAATTCCCAAACCTATACAATCGCTTTCCCAAGAACCAAAATCAAGGCAATACCAATACGGGACAAGCCGCTTCTTCCAACAAATCATGGGAAAGTTTAGTTGAAGACAGTTCCTTATTCACCTGTTCCAGTCTTAAAAACATTGAAACCCAAATTGGTAAACTTGCATGCCACCTTAATCAGTAGGAACCATCCAATTCCTCCCAACTTCCAGCTCAACCATTAACCAGACTGAAGGGTAATGTAAGTGAAATTGCACTTAGACCAGGAAAGCCAATTTCTATGCCTCAAGATAAGACCTCTAACCCTTCTTTGAATGTTGACCTAGAAAATGAAAAGAAAAAGAAATTTGAAAAGGAACCTGAAGCCATTCCCTCACCTCCTTCCATTCCACTTAGGAGACTAATTCCTTTTCCTCAAGCCGTTTCTATGCCAAAGAAGTCCTTTGAACCCAATCCTGAAATGCACAACATGTTTAGACGCGTTGAAGTTAACATTCCCCTCTTATATGACATTAAGAAAATCTCTAAGTATGCCAAGTTTATTAAGGAATTGTGCACCCACAAGAGGAAACTTAGGACCTTTGAAAATTTTTCCACCCAACATTCTATTCCCATGAAGTGCAATGATCAAGGGACCTTTACGGTTCCATTCTAAATTGGAAGTTCCAACTTCGGTGATACACTCATAGACCTAGGAGTCTCAATTAATGTCATGCCAAAATCTATCTTCTCCAACCTTGGTCTAGGTCCTTTACACCAAATAGGTGTTGTCATCCAGTTTTCCAATCGAAGCACAACCAGTACTGAGGGAATAATTGAGGATTTCCTTGTCCGATTCAATGATATTATCTTCCCTATAGATTTCTATGTCCTTGACATGGTAGGTGATACGAACTCTTCTCGATCTCCCCTATTTCTAGGAAGACCATTCCACATGACTGCGAGAACCAAAATTGATGTCCTTGGTGGAATCTTATCCATGGAATTTGGGGACCAACTGGTAAAGTTCAACATTTTCCAAGCCATGCGATACCCATCTCAGTATTACTCTTCATTCTCAATCTATACTTTTGAGGATACATCTGAGAGTCAATTGAACCCCATTCCATCATGTTCATCATGTTCTAATGATAAATGATCTTGTGAAATTTTCATTATCATTAACCAAGTAATAAATGGAGAATTTGATGTTGACATTACAAATTAAAACTCCATTGATCTAAAGGATCTTGAAAACTATTTGGAATCCCATCTCACCTATGGCCTCCACTACTCCAACATGGATAGTAATAGGGAAAAGGAACAAGCATGTTCATTTTTGGATTCAAATATGACTATCCAAAATTCTTTATTTCCTATCTGTTATTCTAAAAATTATGTTATATGTGATGTTAACCCTTAACAAATGTGTTTATCTTGTCCTAATGAGAGTGAAGGTTGTGCGATTTGTTCCATAATTAATAAAGTGATCACTGGTGAGGTTGAAATTGACCATTCTTTGGCGAACAAAATTGAAATAAAAGATATTGAAAATTTTATTCAGTCTTATGACTCCACTGATCCTCATTACTCTACATCGATAAGTGATGACATAAATGAGTTAAAACCAATTGGGATCTCATACTCTGGTTTCATGTTATCTGAACCTTAAAAAAATGAACCCTTAGAATTGAGACATATTCTTGAATTTCCAAGCCTAGAAAACCATCACTTTGTGGATAAAATAATTCCTCACACTGGAGACCAAAGGGAGTATAGTAATATTCTTTTTCCACCTCTATTTAATTGAAACCACGCAATCAAGGAAGGGGATAAATTATCCATTAAAAAATCTAGCATCCCAAAGGAGAAGTTTTTTCTGGAAGCACTCTGGAGTTGATAAAATATGGTGGCCACCATCAGACTATGGGTAGTCCACTGCAACTGTCTAGCTGTAGAAAAATAAATGCAGAACTTCTTGGGAGGAAACCCATGTTTTCTTTTATTTTTGTGAAATTATAATGTCTTTCTAGTCTTTCATTAGATGAGTAATGATTTTTCTTTTTCAGGTAACATCGCACAATCCTAGATCAACATCAACTTCCACTGGATCCCCAACTTCTATAGTCGACCCACCACTAGATAGAGATGGAAACCAACCAAATACAAACTAGGGGAACCTATTTCCCTTTTACTCTCTCTATCTCTCTTCCTCCCTCTTACAATTTCTTCTTCTTCCTCTGTCTTTCTTTTTTTACCACTTTCTTTATCATACCCTTTCTTTTTCTCTTTATCTTTTGAGTGGGTTATTCTTCATTAAAAACTAAAAAAACCTAAACAAAGAAAAAAAAATGTATCATAACAAAAAAAATACAACTAAAATCAAGAGTCATGGTTACCTACCATCTAGTTTTGAAACATTGTCCAAACTTTTTGGGGAGTCAATAGACATGTTTTCATCAAATATTTTTTTGTATTTTCATCATGACTTTGGATAAATAATTTTGTGTCAAAACCAACAAATTTTGGATGCTCAATTTTTTATTTGGAAAATGATTTTCCCCAACTTTGAGATCCAACATTGGCTTTCATGCCATGGATACCTATGGCCATCTTTTCAAAATGAGTATTTTTTCACCCCCTTTTGTGAATAATAGGTTTGTGGACCTTCGAGCTGAATTTACTACTTTAGTGTGCATTAATTTGATAGAGTCATTTTATGAACCACATGAGAATCACAATAGCCAAATAGCCTCCCATTAACAATACATTAATCCTCTTTTTGAAATCCCCTTCGATCCTATGAAAACCTTTTATTTGATAGCCACATTACAATCCCAATACCTTTTCCCACCCAATATCAACATGGAATTTCATTGATTTTTTTTTAAATTTAAGTGTGGGGGGAATGGATTTCATTTGGGGTACCCTTTTTTTGATTTCAGCATCTTATCATATGCTTGATGGAAAGTATCCATTTCAGTGTGGGGGAGAGGTTTTCCATCCGTGGGATTTGGGAATGTATATATTCTTATGACATATTGTTCAATTTTTTTTGACAAGTGTTCAAGAAAAAAAAATAAAAAAAAATAAAAATATCACAAAAAAGGGTTGTGTCTTGGGTAGGTCAAAAATCAATATTTCTTAGCCTTTGATCTAGTTATAACTATTACAATTAGTGTCGTGAGAAGATCAATCTTGGGTTGGGATAAGAGTTTGAGATCTATTTGAAGTTCAACTTTCGAAAAAAAGAAAAGAAACAAAAAAACACTTTCATTATAGTCTTATGTCATTGGGAGAAGTTTTTTGTTTTGTAAATATGCCATCTTCCCGTTCCATTTATATTTCCTTCTACTTTTGTGTCTTATTTGACATTTTCATTCCCTCGTAAATATGTGTTCCCATTTCCTTTCATGTATTATTTCAAAAAAAAATGTACATTTCTTTTTCCATGTTGGTGTTTTACACCACTTATTATCTATCATGGAAATTATATTCCTACCATCCCATAGACATTGAAAAACCACATCAAAAGAACTCTTGATTCTTGTGCACTTTGGATAGGGATTTTAATTTGAGAGCACTTTCAAACTCTAATATTTTTACTTTTGGTTGGTAAAAGAGTGAACCTCCACAAATGAATTTTATCATCTTGAGAGGTGTGAGTTTTGAGTGTCCACATTTTCCATTTCTAAATTCTAACTTGAAAAAGAGTTGTTTTTGGCACATTGTTTCTTTAAATATTTGAGGTGTAATTCAATATGGATGAGTGAAATATTCTAAACCTCCCCAGATTGGAGAAACCAAAATTTTAAAATTTGTTGGTGAGTGAAAATGACTTTTTCATGTTTTTATATTTATTGCACATGAGGACATGTACAAGAATATGTGTGGGGGATTTGATGTAATTAATATTTTCATGACTTATTATATACTCCCTTTAATGATTTTATATGAAATGTGCATAATTTCTGTGAAATATTAATTTTTTAATACTAATTATAATTTTGGAGTGTTTTTAGAACTTGTCCAATTAAGTCACTTTACTATTTTATTTATAAATCTCATAATAATAAAAATTGTGTGGTTTTTATTTTTTAGGATTCCTTATTCAATGAAAAACATTTCATTATAAGGTATCAGAGGATAATTCTTCAATTTGAAATCCCATATAGATGACACAAGAAGGCCTATAGAATCTATGAAGAAATTGGACGAGACATGAAGATTTAATTTTTGGGCTCAATCAGGAAGTCCAAATTCCTTTATTCTCCTTCAACATTCGGGGGACAATGTAAGGAGTATTGGATGAAAATTTCAAGGCCCAACTCCAAAGAAAATTGGCACAAATGATTCATTTAAACTTAGCCCATCATTATGGCATGGAATTAAAATCAGTATAGTATTCCTGACATGTCTCATGATATATTCCTCAAATAAAGCTTATAATATTCTGTGTGAAATAGTACATATAGCTCGATGACTTTTCTGATGAAATCATTCATATTTGAAGGAATTTACCCATTGCAAAATCCATTCACATTTTTTCCATCGAAAAAGCATGGATTGAAATGGACAGTTCAACTTTATTTAATCAAACTGCCAAAACTATGACTCCATAGGTCCAAATGACTCCAAATTTTGGGAGAAGTCGGAGAATATTATTTTTTACAAATTTTAATGGGGATAAAGCTAAGGATTCGGCTGTCTGGATGTCCAAATCTTCGATCCAAGTGGAGGGACATATTGGGAATGCCAATTTTCCACTTCCTTGGGCTATAAATACATTCCCCTCCTCTCCTTCAAAGGTGTTGGAATTTCAGAAGAGAGGAGCACATATTGGCACAAAAAAATCATTTATAAGGGTTTAAAGGACCTTCTATACTAATGTTTTCACTTGAGAGACAATTCTTCCTCTCTTGGTTTTCATTTACTTTTGTGTTCTTCATTTTTGTAATCTTGTAAGTCTCTTTCTTTGGAATTATGTTTTAATGCAAGTTTCTTCTTCAATATCTCTTATTCTTATCCAGATTATGTAGTTTAATATTAATTTTCTTAAAATAGATTAAATATAGTTGAATCCACTTCCCTTATTTTTCTTTTTCATTCAATCTAAAGTTGGTATTTAATTCCCGTCATCATTTGTGTGTGTGTTCGACGCACCACTCTTTTCTTATACCTTTCTTTTTCTTATCTTCTTAATTTATCATCATAATCATTATAACCAGATTACTTATCATATCAATGGCTGAGTAAATATCTAATTGAGGTGAGTTATAATTTAGGTATGTTAAGTTATTGGGAGCTTTTTCTCGATGCATATTCTTCAAATTAACATTGTGTATGTTGAACATAGTATGTCATGTATTAATGACATGTTTTGTTTAACATATGTATTCCATGGATTATTGGAACCCTAAATAAACTACCACAATCAATTACTTATTGAGATTATAATCCTAGTAAAGTTAAGGATTGGATTAAATCTTTAACACATAGGAATTCTAATCAACGTCTACCTGTGACATGGGTGTTAATTTAATGCAATATAATGAAAAGCTCAAGGATATCACATGCTTAACTACCTAATTATTAACTCACCCTAATCTTTATCAAATTGTTAAATCAAACAGAAATCATTAATCACTTAATTTAAGATCTACAAACAAACCTCCCAATCAAAATTCAATCATCTAGAAACAATTTACTATTAAAAAATATCATCACCGAGGATTCGACTCTAGTGTTTCTATACACATTATTAGAGCATCAAAACATTTACCGGTTGATAGGAGACTATCGTTCGTGCATTTCAAATGGAACCATTTCCGGGGATGGTTCTTTAAGTAGTCATTAGTTTCTGTTTATTGTAAAAAAAATAATTAAAATAATTAAAAAAACACAAAGAAAACCCCGCCTTCTCATAAAAATCATAAACTAAAAGTACAAATAAAAAAGCTCATCTTCCTCTTTCCTCCAACATCTCTCTGAATTCCCCATAGCCTCCAAAACAATCCCTCATATTTTTTGACCCTTAAATTGAGCGAACACTTCGGAAACTTAAGAGGAACATTAGAGATAATCCACTCATTCAAGAACTATTCCTCGTCCAACCAATTGAATTAGAAATGGTCAGTCCTAGGGGAAAACCCTTAAAGAACTTTCTGCCCCTGATATGAATTACCAACCCATTGGTATTCAATATCCAAACATAGATTCTGATTTTGAACTCAAATCTGGTTTTATTCATCTTCTACCTCATTTCCACAGGCTAGCTGGTGAGGATCCACATCTCCACCTTAAAGAGTTCCAAGTGGCATGCTCTACCATGAATCCTCAAGGGGTTTCTAAGGAAAAAATAAAACTTCAAGAATTTCCTTTATCCCTAGTTGACTCTGCCAAGTCATGTCTTTACTACTTCTCTCCTGCTTCCATAACCACATGGAATGACATGAAGAGACTTTTTTTTAGAGAAATTCTTTCCTGCTTCTCTTACGTCTTCTATCTGAAAAGAAATAAGTGATATTCGTTAGTTCCCAAGCGAATCAATCCCTGAGATTGCGATATTTTCTAGAAGCCTTGGGATTCATGGGTTTTCATATAGGTCTCCTTAACCACACACATGTTATCTTTAGATCTGGATCAGAAGAAGAGTATTATAGGCTCTGGGTCAAGCAATCATGGTTTTTTGGTGGTTGTTTCATGAATGTTCTTAAATGGTAACCATATTTTGATCTATATGCAGAGTCTCATATTATGCCGATTTGGGAAGGTTTTCCTGAGCTTCCCCTTCACTTGTTCAATGAAGCGGCCCTATTTCCTATTACTAGACTTATTGGTAATCCCTTGAGGTTAGATTCAGTAACAAAATCCCTTTCCAAGCCATATATTACTAGAATATGAATAGAAATTGACGTTTCAGAACATTTTCCCTCACACATATGGATTCAGAGTGGTGAACATGGTTTCTATCAGGATATTTTCTATGAGTGGGTTCCTGATTATTGTCAAAAATACTTAGACTTTTCCAACCATCTTATAGTTGTGTTCAAGGTAATGTATGTCATAAGAATTTGAAACCCACTTGTGTGGAAATGAGTTGCAAATTTGGCCCTTCCAATATCTCCAAAAAGGAAAAATGTAAATCATTATTGGATTGGACCAAACCCAAGCCCCTGAAAATAAAATATCAGATTTCAAAGCTTCTATGTTTGACAACACTACTTTCCTTCCCCTCTCTAAAGAATATTCCATTAAATATCATACCACTCTTTAAAATGATAAAAGGGAAATATTTTTCCATGATCCAATCACTATTGAGGAACATAATGATCACATAAAGTCTCAAGAGGAAGAAGGTAAGGTTCATATTGATGCTTCAGATACCAGTGACTCCTCAGTTGAGGAAGAGGATAATCCTGGACAAATTGAAGAGTCCAATTTCAAATATATGGCCAAGAAAAGAAAAAACCTATGGTGGATAAGGACAGATTTTTCACTCCAAACCCGAAGAAAGCATGAAGACGTAGAGATTAGTCGCATACGGAAAAGACTATTGTGACTAGATCATTGGATACTTCCAAGAGGGAATATACTGTAAAAGTCCAAGAAAAACGAGTGATATCTACCTCGAGCATTGTTTTATATTACTTCTTATAGCATTTCATAGACCATGAGATCCAAGACTGGAAAAATCATATGGAAATGCAATAAGAAATTTCTCATCAAGAGCATCAACAGGGTGTGATTTGTGTTGAACAATATCTTAATACAAAAAGTTTTATTTTCAATGAAAGGATGAAGTTGTCTATCCAATCTCCTTGATCTTAGTGTTGTCTCTTTTTAGTCTTCCTTTTTCATGCTTTTATTTTGGAGAAATTGGATTGCAGTGGAAGTTGACTTTTGGATCTTTAGATTCCTCTGCCTTGTTGGGTTATTGCGGATTTTCTTGTATTATGGATAGGCTGTCTTTATCAGCTGATTGTTTTTGATTCTATGAATTGATTTAACTTTTTCTGGGCTGGTTCTTCCACTTGTATCTTCAGTTGGCTCCGAATTATTTGTTCTTTTCATGATAGGATATTGGCTTGATAATGACTCCCTGGGATATTTTCTAGTTTGTTTCTGCATGACTTGATAAGTGTGTTAATATTTGAGAAAATCTATTCCTTTCATTTTGTTCTCTCTCTCTCTATTTTTGTTCTAGACTTGATGTTGTGAATTACATAGAATCCTATTTTAGGGTATTGAAGTTCAGTTGTGTGTTTTTATCTGAAATCTGACTTGATCTTGTTCTAGGCTGTTAGAGTTTTTTCCCTTGATTTGCTGAGGAATTTGATGATGAATTTGAGGACTAAGGAAAGATGGAGATGGATGGTTCAACTGCTTACTGGAAGGATGGTCATGCTGCCCTTTTTGGATCACTATTTGGCAGTCTCTAATTTTAGATTTTGGTATGTTTGATCTACCTTTTTGTATCCTCGTTAACTCCCCACTGGTGTAAGTTTTTTACACCTCATGTTTGTAATGCTACTTTTTTTTAATAAATTCCACCGGGGTCATGAATTGGGAAACCAATTCATGTCACCACCTTCTAAAGAAACTCCATGAGTATTGGGAGAGGTTCAAAAAGCTTATGGAAACCTACCCATACCACCAAATACCTGACCAACTCTTGATACAATACTTCTATGAGGGCTTATTGGATATGGAGATAACCCTCATTTATAATGCAAGTGGCGGTGCTCTTGTTGATAAAACTCATGAAGCTGTAAGAGATATCATAAGAAACATGGATATGAACACACAACAATTGAATACTCGAGCACATGCTCAAGTAAAAAAAATCCAAGACAATCAATCCATAGAGCTGAACAAGATGACCAAGTGGATGAGTGAACTTACAGGTTTTGTGCGACAACTAGATATGGAATCCAAATCCCCAAACTCAACTTCTCCGCAATCAATGATTTTTAGACCTGTCAAAAACTATGGAATCTACAACTCTCCATTTCATCCAACTGACACATGTCCACAACTTCAAGAGGATCAATATGATTCATCTGGACCAATAGAGATCAATGCAGTGTATGAACAGCGGAACCCCAACCCTCAACAATAAGGTCAATTCATTAGAAACTTCAACCAACCCCACTATGAGACTGTCTCTTCTTCCAATAACCAAGGACTGATGTATGGTAATTATGTCTATAATCCCCTTCAATTCCCTCATCAAAACCCAAACCAGTTCCAATATGTTAAGGTGTTGGTACCTTCCAACAACTTTATCCTTTTAATCTTCAACCTCAAAGGAACAATCCTCTAATAGGCTTCCACTATCCTAGTGATCCTTCTCAATTCCCAAACCTATACAATCGAATTCCCAAGAACCAAAAGCAAGGAAATACCAATCTAGGACAAGCATCTTCTTCCAAGCAACCATGGTAAAGTGTAGTTAAAAACCATGCCTTGTTCAACATTTCTAGGATTAAAAACATTGAAACCCAAATTGGTCTACTTGCATCACACCTTAGTCAGCAGCAACCATCCAACTCTTCTCAACATCCATCTCAACCATTACCCAACCCCAAGGGTAATGTAAATGCAATTTCACTTAGATCAGGAAAGAAAATTTCTATGCCTCAAGATGAGTCCTCTAACCCTCTTTGAATATTGACTTAGAAAATGAAAAGAAAAATAAATATGAAAAAGGAACCTGAAGCCATTTCCTCACCTCCTTTCATTCTAGTTAGGAACCCAATTCCTTTTCCTCAAGCCATTTCTAAGCCAAAGAAGACCTTTTAAACCCGATCTTGAAATGCTCGACATTTTTAGACGTGTTGAAGTGAACATTTTCATATTAGATTCCATTAAAAAAGACCCTAAGTATGCCATGTTTCTTAAGTAATTGTGAACCCACAAGGGGCAACTTAGGACCTTTGAAAATGTTTCCACCCAATAGTCTATTCTAATAAAGTGCAAAGATCTAGGGACATTTACAGTTCCATTCCAAATTGGAAGTTCCAACTTCGATGATACACTTATAGACCTTGGAGCCTAAATTAACGTAATGCCCAAATCTATCTTATCCACCCTTGGTCAAGGTCCTTTACACCAAACAAGTGTTTTCATTCAGTTAGCCAATCAAAGAACAGCCAGTCCTGAGGGAATAATTAAGGATTTCCTTGTCTGAGTCAGTGATCTCATCTTCCCTTATGATTTCTATTTCCTTGACATGGAAGGTGAGATGAAATCTTCTAGATCTACCATAATTCTAGGAAGACCATTACTCATGACTAATTGAACCAAAATTGATGTCCATGCTGGAATCTTATCCATGGAATTTGGGGACCAACTGGTAGAGTAAAACATTTTCTAGGCCATGTGATACCCATCTGAGGATCACTCTGCATTCTTAATTCATGCTTCTGAGGATACATCTGAGAGTCAATTGAACCCCATTCCATTATGTTCATCATGTTCTAATGAGAAAGGATCTTGTGAAATTTTCGTCATCATTAACCATGTCACAAATGGAAAAGTTAATGTTGAAATTATAAATGGAAACTCCATTGATCTAAAGGATCTTGAAAACTCTTTGGAACCCCATCTCACCTCTGGCCCCCACTACTCTGACTTGGATGGTAATGGGGAAAAAGAACAAACTTGTTCATTTTCGTATTCAAATATTATTATCCAACATTATTCATTTCCTATCCATGATTCTGAAAATTCTGTTATATGTGAGAATAACCCTAAAAAATGTTTTTATCTTGTCCTAATGAGAGTGAAGGTTGTGCGATTTGTTCTCTAATTAATAAAGTGATTAATTTTGTGGTTGAAATTGACCATTATTGGGAGAAAAACATTCAAATAAAGGATATTGAAAATTTTATTCGGTCTTATGACTCCACTGATCATCATTACTCTACATCGGTAAGTGATGAAATAAATGAGTCAAAAACAATTGAGATCTCATACTTTGGATTAATGTTTTCTGAACCTTACATAAATGAACCCTCATAATTGAGACATATTCCTGAATTTCCAAGAATAGAAAACCATCACTTTGTGGATAAAATCATTCCTCACATTGGAGACCAAAGGGAGGATAATGATGTTCTCTTTCCACCTCCATTTAATTACATACAAATAATCAAGGAAGGGGATAAATTATACATTGAAGAATCAGGAATCCCAAGGGGGATGTTTTTCTCGAAGCACTCTGGAGTTGAGAAAATATAGTGGCCACCATCATACTATGGGTAGTCCACTGCAACTGTCTAGCTATAGACAAATTAATGCAGTGCTTCTTAGGAGGCAACCCATGTTTTATTTAAATTTTATGAAATTTTAATTTCTTTTAAGTTATTCATTAGATGAATAATGATTTTTTCTTTTTCAAGTAACATCACACAATATTGGATCAACATTGACTTCCTCTGAATCCCCAACTTCTGAAATCAAACCACCACTAGATGGAGATGGCGACCCACCAAATCCAAACAAGGTGGCACCTCTTTCCCTTTAACTCTCTCTGTCTCTCTTCCTCCCTCTACCTCTTTCTTATTATTCCTCTATCTTTCATTATTTTACCACTTTCTTCATCGAACCATTTCTTTTTCTCTTTCTATTTTGTGTGGGTCAGTCTTTATTAAAAAAAAAACCTAAAAAAACAAAAAAAGGATCATAACAAAAAAAAATCAAGAGTCGTGATTACCCACCATCAAGTTTTGAAACATTGTCCATCCTTTTGGGGTGTTAAGAGACATGTTTTCATCTAAAAAATTTTATATTTTCATAAAGACTTTTGATAATGAATTTTGTGTCAAAACCACCAAATTTTGGATATTCAAGTTTTGATTTGGAAAATGATTTTCCCCAACCATGATAACCAACATTGGATTTCATGCCAAGGATACCTATTCCCATCTTTTCTAAATGTTCTTTTTACCCCCATTTTTGAATCTTGAGTTTGTGGACCTTCGAGATGAATTTCCTACTTTAGTTTGCATTAATATGATAGAGGCATTTTATGAACCACATGAGAATCACAATATCCAAATAGCCTCACAATAACCATACATTAATCCTCCTTTTGAAAGACCCTTAGAGCCTATGAAAAAACTTTTCTTTGATAGTTACATTACAAGCCCAATACATTTTCCCACCAAATATCAACATGGATTTTCATTGAATATTTTTTGAAATTTATGTGTGGGGGGAATGGATTTCATTTTGGGTACCCTTTTTTTGATTTAACCATGTTATAATATTCTTGAGGGAAAACATCCATTTTAATGTGGGGCAGAGGTTGTCCTTCAGTGGGGTTTTGGGAATGTATATATGCTTATTACAAATTTTTCAAATTTGATTCAGAGGTTTTCAAGAATTTTTTTTAAAGAATGAAAAAAATTTGGTTGTGTCTTGGGTAGGTCAAAAATCACTATTTCTCAGCCTTTGATCTTGTTATAAATATTACATTTAGTGTTGTGAAGAGATCAATCTTGGGTTGGGATATGGGTGTGAGATCTATTTCAAGTTCAACTTTCAAAAAAAAAAGAAAAAAAAAGAACACTTGAATTATATTCTTATGTCATTGGGAGAGGTTTTTTGTTTTGTAAATATTCCATCTTCTCATTCCCTTCATATTTCCTTCCAATTTGGTGTCTTATTTCAATTTTTATTCCCTAATAAATATGTGTTTCCATTTCTTTTCACATATCATTTAAAAAAACGTGCATTTCTTTTTCCATGTTGGTGTTTTACCCCTCTTCGTTCTCTCTCTTGGACATTATATTCCTACCGTCCCATAGCCATATAGAAACCCCTTCAAAAAACCTCTAGATTATTGTGCACATTGGATATGGATTTTAAGATGCGATCTCTTTCAAACTCTAAGATTTTTACTTTTGGTTGATGAAAGAGTGAACGTCCACAAATGAATTTTATCATCTTGAGAGGTGTGAGTTTTGAGTGTCCACATTTTCCATTTCTAAATTTGAGCATGAAAAAGAGCAATTTGTAGAAGATTTTTTCTGTAAATATTTGAGGTGTAATTCAATATGGATGAGTGAAATATTCTAAACCTCTCATGATTGGAGAAAACAAAATTTAAATATTTGTTGGTGAGTCAAAATGATTTTGTCATGTTTTTAAATTTTTTTCATATGAGGACATGCACAAGACTAAGTGTTTTATATTTTATGTTATTAATATTTTCATGACTTATTATATACTTCCTTTACTGATTTTATATGAAATATGCATAATTTGTTGTGAAATATTAATGTTTTAATACTGAGTATAATTTTTGAGCATTTTAAAAAGTATTCCAATTGAGAAAATTTGATATTTTATTTATAAATATCCCCCTAATAATCCAAATTGTGTGTTTTCAATATTTTAGGATTCCTTATTAAATAAAAAACATTTATTTCAAAGGGATCATGGGAAAATTCTTCCATTTGAAGGCCCATATGGAGCACATAAGAAGGCCTATAGAATCTATGAAGAAAATGGACCAGACATAAAGATTTAATTTTTGGGCTCAATCAGGAAGTCCAAATTCTTTTATTCTCCTCCAAATATTGAGGGAAAATATAAGAAGTCTTGGATAAAAAATTCAAGTCCCAACTACAAAGACAAGAGGCCCAAATGATTCATTTAAACGCAGCCCATCATTCTGGACAAGAATTAAAAACATTACAGTATTCATGACACGTCTCCTGATATAGTCATCAAATCAAGATGATATTTTTCATTGTGAAAGAGGAGATATAGGTGGCTTAACTTGTTGATAAAGCATTTGGATTTAAAGGCATCTTCCTATTTCAAAATCTATTCACATTTTGGCCATCAAAAAGCATGGATTGAAATGGACAGTATAAATTTGTTTCATAAAACCGCCATGAAATTAGATCCATAGGTCCAAATGTCTCCAAATTTATATAGAAGTCTTAAAAAAATATTATCTAAAAATTTGAAGAAGGAGATATCTTGAGATTCGGCTATCTGGATTTCCAAATCATCGAGCCAGCTGGAAAGATAGATTGGGAATTCAAATAGTGCACTTCCATAGGCTATAAATACATACCCCTCCTCTCCTTCGAAGGGGTTGGCATTTCAAAAGAGGGGTTCACATATTGGCATGACTAAATCCTTTCAAAGGGCTTGGGAGGACCTTCCATACTCATATTTTCACTTTATAGACCTTTCCTCCTCTCTTTGTCATCATTTACTTTTGCGTTCTTCATTTTTGTAATCATGTAAGTCTCTTTCATTGTAAGTCTGTTTTAATGAAAGTTTCTTCTTAAATATATATTATTCTCATCCACCTTCTGTAGTTTAATATTAATGTTCTTAAAATATTCTAAATACAGCTAAATCCCCTTCCCTTCTTTTTCTTTATCATTTAATCTAAAGTTGGTATTTAATTCCCTTCCTCGTTTGTGTGTGTGTTCGACGCACCACCCTTTTCTTCTCCCTTTATTTTCCTTATATTTTTAATTTATCATCATAATCATTATAACCAGATTACTAATAATTTAAATGGCTGATTAAATCTCTCATTGGGGTGAGTTATAATTTAGGTATGTGAAGTGATTGAGAGATTTTTCTCGATAAATATTCTTCAAATTAACATTGTGTATGTTGAATTTAGCATGTCCTGGATTAATGAATTCTTTTGTTTAAATATGGATTCCATGGATTATTGGAACCATAAATACACTACCACAATCAAGTACTGATTGTGATTAGAATCCTAGAACTAGTGTAAATACGAGTTTTAACGTCGTCGTAATAACGTCGGTTTTTTAAAAACCGACTTGAATAGTATGTGCGGGGAATTTATGGCATCGGTTTTACAAAAAACCGACGCCAAAAACAATTATCCGATGATGTTTCACGTCGGTTTTCAAGAAACCGATGCTGATAATAAAAATAAACATATTTTCCACGTCGGTTTTTAAGACAACCGATGCAGAAAATAATTTTAAAAAAATATTTCGCCGTCGGTTTTTATTTTCGGCGTCGGTTTTCATGAAAACCGACACAGAAAACAAAAAAAGTAAAATTTTCAGCGTCAATTTTCTGCATCGGTTTTTAGGAAAACCGACACGGAAAATAATTTTAAAAAAAATTATCGGCGTCGATTTTCATGAAAACCGACGCCGAAAATAAAAAAAATTCAAAATTCGCGTCAATTTTTTAAAAAACCGATGCCATAAAATATATTTTCCGCGTCAGTGATTTTAAAAACCAACGCTGAAATGTTTTTTTTAATTTTCGGTGTTTGTTTTCTTTAAAACAGACGCGAAAAGTCTTTTAAAATTATTCGGGGTCCGAAACCATCATTTTGTTCGATCGTCGAAATCGACTTTTTCTGCGGCGCTTTGGACTCCCAACGACCTTCGAACTTTATTTGCGATCTTGGACGGCCATTGTTGAAGGTTTTGTGCCGTTTGCACGATGTCTGGTATGCGTTCTTCCTCTTTATCTCTTTTTTCATCTCCCATTGTTTATTTCTTCTTCAAGAACCCTATTTTGTGTGATTTTCTTTATTGGTTCGATTTTAGTTGTATATTATCATTATTTTTGGTTTGTATTATCATTTTTGGTATATATTTTATAGTGTTTGTTTTTTGAAGTCATTATACCGGTCGCAGTTTGGATTTAACATCTCCATTCGGGTTGAACTACAAATTTGTTGTTTGTATTATCATTATTTCAGTTTAAAATGATGTTTTATTATATTATGAAGTACTATATTTTTAATTCCATTTCCAAATTAATTAATTCTTATTGAAAAAAAATAATTTTATTGTGTTATTTATTGTTGAAAATAGTGTGGTTTGGTTGTATTTTGTCTTTTTTTTGTATCTATATTTATCATTTAGGTCATGTTGTGTTATCTGGGATTAACATGTGAATATTTTATTTCACCAGTAACTTAGAATTAAATGTGATTGAAGTTATAAAATTACATTACACCCATTTTGATTGATATCTTACATTTTAAAACAACCAATTATATTTTTTTACTTTCAATAAATAATTGATATTTATTAATAATTTATACATATTTCCATGCACTCCCACATTTCACTTATTTCATCCTTTAAATTAATGTACTCTTCAATATTTTGGACACATGAAACATTGAAATATTGTAACTCTATAAAATGAACTAATAAATTTTAAAAGAATGATATTATAATTAAATTATAATATCAATATAACACACATGTATATAATATGAAAATAAACTGTTTACTCTATTTGTAAATGTGTTTCATATCTAATGTCTTTTATCTGATTATCAATAGTTTTTATGGAATATGTTTTTGTTTACAATTTATTTGATAGATATTTAAATGTTTATATGTTTTAATATATTCATCAATTATATTGTGATATCAGGTATTAATGGATCATGACTGGATTTATTTATGAAGAACTACTAGTGAACATGAAAAAGGAGTTGATAATTTTTTGGAATTTGCTAAACGACATATTCAAAATATTGATTTGATTTTCTGTCCATGTGTGAAGTGTGTAAATATGAGAAAGTTAAACTCCAGAGAAATCAAGGATCATCTCATTTGTTATGGTTTTAGAATTAATTATACACGTTGTATCTTGCATGGTAAAAGAACTAATAATTCAACATCCAATATTGATGCCGATATTCATAATGAGGCAGAGGATCGTATTGAAGAATTAATTCATGATTTAGGTGTTGAAACCATCGAAAAAACACCAACTGTTGAACGATTGTATGGAGATTCTGAGAAACCATTATTCCTAGGTTGTAGTAAATATACAGTGTTATCATCAGTTTTGAGATTAGTTAACTTAAAAGAAAAAAATGGGTGGAGTGATAAAAGTTTCTCCAGTTTACTTGAGCTATTACAAGAGCTACTTCCAGAAGGCAATGGTCTTCCAGATTCCAATTATGAGGTTAATAAAATATTATTCCCAATGGGATTGGGGTATAAAAAGATACATGCTTTCCCCAATGATTGTGTACTGTATAGGAATGAAAATGAACATTTATCAAGTTTTCCTACATGTGGGACATCGTGTTATAAGATGGATGATAAAGTCAACTCATATTCATTCTCAGGTGATGTCATGTAACCTTATTAAAAATCAATTTTTTACTTTCCAATGATATCATCCAATATTTTTTGCATACAATTCTGATAATTCAATTCTGATTTATTTTTAGGTACCAGAATCAAAACTCCAGCTAAAGCAATTTGGTACCTTCCAATAATTCCTCGGTTGAAGCGTCTATTTGCAAATTCAATTGATGCAAAAAGGTTAAGATGGCATTCAGATGAGCGCATCTCTGATGGTAACTTACGTCATCCTGCCGATTCACCACAGTGGAAGAGTTTTGATAAAAAATTTCATGATTTTGGAAGTGAAGTTACAAATCTCAGAATGGGATTGTGTACTGATGGAATGAATCCATATCGGTGCCTCAGTAGCCAACATAGTTCATGGCCTGTTTTTCTGGTACTTTACAACTTTTCTCCACATCTATGTATGAAGAAAAAATATGTTATGATGAGCTTGATGATTTCTGGACCAAAACAGCCGGAAAATGATATTGATGCGTATCTTACACCATTGATTGATGATTTAAAACTGCTATGGGAGGAAGGTGTTAATGTTTTCGATGCATACAAGAAAGAGTATTTTCTTTTGCGTGTTATGATAATGATCACTATAAACGAATTTCTTGCATATGGAAACTTATCTGGATATAGTTTTAAGGGACATAAAGCATGTCCAATTTGTGAAGAACAAGCTTCATATTATCAATTACAAAATGGAAGAAAGATTGTGTACATGGGACATCGAATATTTTTGTGAATTGATCATCCTTATCATTGATTGAAAAAAGAATTTAATGGTTTACAATAATACAACCTCCCCCCTCAACCATTGTCAGGTGAAGAATATTATGACAGAGTGAAAGATATTGATTCGACATTTGGAAAGAGAAAAAGTTCTGGTTTACAAAAACATATCTGGAAGAAGCAGTCTATTTTTTTCGAACTACCTTATTGGAGATTTTTAGAGATAAAACATAACATTGATGTTATCCATGTTGAGAAAAACATATGTGATAGTTTGATTGGAACTTTGTTATACATAAAAGGAATGAAAAAAGATGGATTACATGCTAGATTGGACTTGATATTAATGAGAATACGTTTGGAGTTAGCTCCCGCTGTGAAAGGAAACAGAACATATTTACTTCTGGCTTGTCACACATTAAGCAAGATTGAAAAGATGAATTTTTGTCAATGTCTTCATGGTATTAAAGTACTTAGCAGTTTTTCTTCAAATGTGAATAATTTTGTGTCATTGAAGGATTGTAAATTAATAGGTATGAAATCACATAATTTCCATGTGCTGATGCAACAAATTCTACCAGTAGAAGTGTGTGGTATATTACTGAAAGTTGTCAGAAATACAATCATCAGGTTATGTAATTTCTTTAAATCCATTTGTAGCAAGTTCGTTGATCCAAATTTGTTAGATGTGTTGGAGAATGAAGCAACTCTTATTCTTTGTCAACTAGAAATGTATTTCCCACCCACATTTTTTGATATAATGGTTCATCTATTGATTCATTTTGTGCGTGAGATAAGAATATGTGGGCCTGTTTATTTAAGATGGATGTATCCTTTTGAAAGATATATGAAAATTTTGAAAGGATATGTTAAAAATCCTTATCGACCAGAGGCCTATATTGTTCAAAAATATGTATCAGAAGAGGTGATTGAGTTCTGTACTGATTATTTGAATGTGGTGGAGCATATTGGTCTCCCTGTATCTCAACATATGACAGTTGATAGAGAAGGTAGAGGTGTTTGAGGCTTAAATTTAAAGTTCATTCCACGTGATGAAGTGATGCAAGCACATTTATACATTTTGAACAACACAGATGAGGTTCAACCATATATATTCTCACATATTAGTGAATTATAGTTACGATATCATAAAAGAAATGAAAAGTGGTTGATGATTGAGCATAAGAAGATATTTGTTTCATGGTTTAAAGAGAAAGTCACCCCAGATATCTCTGTATCAGAAACATTGAAGTGGTTAGTAAGGGGACCATCTCTTAATGTGATCACTTGGTCTGGTTTTTATATCAATGGCTACACATTTTACACAAAAAACCTGGATGACAAGAGTACCATTCAGAATAGTGGTGTGATGGTATTTGCTGAAGCAATGCATTTTTCGAGTCCCCAAGATAAAAACCCAATTTCTACATCAACGTCATACTTTGGAGTTATTGAAGACATATGGGAAATTGATTATATTAAATTTCGAGTCACTATTTTTATGTGTAATTGGGTTGATAGTAATAGTGGCGTGAAACATGATGAATATGGGATTAAATTGGTTGATTTGAAAAGATTTAATCATAATGAGGAACCACTTATCATGGAAACACATGCAAAACAAGTATTTTATGTCATTGATCCGTCGAATGATCAGTGGTCAGTTGTTTTGCAAGGGAAAAGATACCATTTGGGTGATGAGGATGATTTTGATGATGCTAGTGATTTACATGAGCCTTATTCATCTATTACGCAATTTTCAGATGATTACAATGAATATAAGACATACATAGTACATGCAGTACGTACCGATCATGATGAAGGCATGTGGAAAAACACTAAATTAGTCTCCAAATTTTTTTGGTAAATATTTATATTTTGTGTCTATTTTTAAAACTTACAAATGCATGCCTCTATTTTTAAATATTTATTTTTATCTTCCTTTTTTCTAATTATTCAGTTTTCTAATGATATGCATGTACAAAAAATTTTATTACACTTTCTAGTAGCAATGTCAGATATAGATAGAGAGGAGCAGTTACCGAGGTATATCTATTTTGACATATTATTACATATTCAGTAATATATTTATTTAATGAAATAAAACAGTTAATTTACAAAAAAAAAATTACAGGACTACTGAAGCGTCCTCGGTGGAGGATACTTCTCCAGTTACTACTCAAAAATCAAGTTCTCTAGTTGGTAAACGTGGTATTACACGTTTACCAAAACTATCACATTCTCGTGATAATAACAAAGCACACATCCGTTTTGATGATAATAATAATGCAGTTGGCCCAAATGCAGTTCATTTTGTCAGTTATATAGCGATGTATAGCCGTTGCAGGATTAGTATTTTATATCCTGATTGGAAGTCAGTGGAAAGGACGACAAAGCAACAACTTTGGGAGGCTGTGATGGTAAAATATCTTTATATATTTATTTTATCTCATTTTTTTAATATTATAGAGTATAAATGACATATTTAATTTTTTTTAATTACATATGACATTCAATTTTGAGGAAACCAAACAAATTAGGAAAAGACATCTCTCTTTAGTGGCGGTTCGATGGAGAGATTTTAAAACCAAACTGACAAAAAATTATGTTTTTGGAAAGATAAGGTTTGAAAGACCATGTATTAAGTATCCATATATAGATGAAGAAACATGGAAGCGATTTGTTGACAATCGTCAGGAAGAGAAATTTCAGGTATTGTAATTGTTTTATATTTTAAAATTTATGCTATATTTTCCTTATTACTTAGTAGTTTATTTTTATGTAACATGCCTCCATGAGATCTCATCAGGAGATCCAGCTGCAAAACGTATACCCTCATACTTTATCATGTGGAGGGTACTCGTATTTGGAGCATAAAATGATTGAGGAAAATGTTGAAGCATCAATAGCTCGATCAAGTAGTGGTTCAGAAGAGGTCCAGTATGGTCCTCCATCTCCTCCCACTCGCCATGAGAAATGGAAAAGAGAACGAAAAAAAATGAACAATATCTTACAGACGAAGCTCATCAAGTGGCTGATAGAATTCTAAGTAAATATTATTTATTTGTTAACAATTTTCATTTTTTATAATTTAAAAACACTAATATAACTTTTTTATTATTCATTTCAGGATGATCTTCAGGAGCACGAGACACAGGGCTCTTTTATCCCCGAGGGTAGGATGGATATCCTAGCCACTGCTTTGGGAAAGGTAGAACACCCCGACCGTGTTAGAGGATATCAGGCGAGTGTTAGTATTCAGAAGGATTTTGGTAAGAGTAAGCAATCAAGAGACCTAGAAATAGAATCCTTAAAAGAAGAGCTGCATAATATGAAAGGGTCTATGGGTGATAAAATTAAAGAAGCAATACAGAAGGATTTATTAGAACACTTGGCAAGACAGTCACAGTTTTCTCAGCCTTCCGAGGTATATTATTTACTTGTCATCAATTTTTAATTTTTTTATAAATTATAAACACTGATATAACTTTTTCATTTTTCAACATTCTCAGCCTACTCACTCGGACTACCCTGCCTCATCTGCTTACCCAGCCCCGTCTGGGCATCCTACTGAGGTATATTATTTACTTGTCATCAATTTTTCTATTTTATAAATTATAAACTCTAATATAACTTTTTCATTTTTCAACATTCTCAGTCTACTCACTCGGACTACCCTGCCCCATCTGCTTACCCTGCCCCATCTGCGCAACCTTTTGAGGTATATTATTTTATTTAATTTTTAATCAATTTTTCTATTTTATAAATTTTAAACACTAATATACCCTTTTCATTTTTCTTCCTTCTCATCCTGCTCACCCAGACTACCCTGCCCCACCTGCTAACTTTGAGCCTCCACCTCCTCCCTCGAATCAAGCCTTATATTGTGAGTTGTTTGCGGGAGATCCTCATGTACATTTTGTTGTGTTTGGATAGCTGTATTTTTTGGGGGACTCGGTACATCATCAGCCTATACAGATGGGTCAGGTTAGAGTATCAGTACTTGTTATTATAGATCCTACTCCTCTACTACCATTTCCTACTATGGAGATCACCAGTGTTGGGGAAAGTATGGGCCATTTTTTACTTTGGCCAACTTCCCTTCTTCGTTATATATCACATGAGGTATGTGTTTTTTTAAATACTAATTACAAATGATTCCAAATTACTTATAATGTTTTCTGATATTTAACTTATAGGAAAATATGAATGCAAAAGAAACTGTACAAATGCAAGAAAATTTTCAGGATCAGTCGGCTGTAGATACTTGTGATATTTCTTATAGGTTGAAAAGATTATCTGAGCCCTCTTCTTCTTTGAATTTTATCTATGAGTTTCAGATGATGCCCTATATATGTGGAAGAAATTATCAATTGAGAATACTAAAAGAAGATATCACGAATTTAGTTAATTTTAAAGAGATCGGGCTGAATGTGGTGCAGTTGTTTTCCATGTAAGTAAATTGACGTTTGAATTGCTATTTCTTTAATAAAAGATTGTTATGTCATTGACTAACTATATTTTCTTTCTAAATTAGATATCTACACAAAATTCTTTTACAAAATGAAACTACAAGAATTTACAGTTTTATAGATCCAAAGTACATTTCCTTGGAAGTCAAACATGTGAATAATGATGAAAGAGTTCAATATATATCCGAGAGATTATCACAAACAGAAATTCAGTGATGGTTTTTCCCATTTTTTGATAAGTAAGAAGATGAACATAATTTTGAACTAATGATCATTATAATGTCATTAATTGTGAACTTTTTTTATTCTAGGGGCATTGGATGTTAGGCGTATTTTGCCCAAATGAATGAACCTTATATTGGTTGTGCTCTTTATTAGGAAAAGTGCGTAAACCATTTTCTAACTTATTAAATAGGTAAGTTGTTTTTTATTTTTATAAGTTTTTTATGTTTAATTTTAATTGTTTACACAGTTTTATTAGTTCTTATATAAAAAAATGCAGTTCATGGAAACACTTTACAAAGGAAAATAAACCAACGAAAATCAAATATGTGAACGTACAAGTAATTAGTTTTTATATTTCTATTATATATTGGTTTTTATTATTAATTAAATGTTTTATAACTGCAGTGTCATCGTCAAAATGGAAATGTAGAATGTGGTTATTATATTCTACGATTCATGTACGAGATAATCACAACTGGGGAAACTACTGATTTTTATAAGGTTATTTGTATTAATTTTTTTATATATTTTCTGCCAGTTCTTTCTGTTTATTAATTTCATATCATTCAATATTATTTTAGGCATTCAATGATTCACAGTCTTATTCCCAATCTGATATGATTCATATTCAATCAACTTTTGCAAAATTTTTGTTAAGTCTAACTAAGATTTGAGGTATGTATATTGATTAATATTTGAGGTATGTATATTCTAATATTTCAGGTACGTGTATTTTAATTCTACTTTACTTTGAGTTCTCTCAAGTGCCTCTACAAAAATACAATTTGATTGTTTTTGTGTACTCTGTTTTTTTCAGGGGTTTCGATTATATTGGAAGTGAAATTGTAATTATTTTATAAAAAAAATTATTTATGGCGTCGGTTATTTTCAAAACCGACGCCGAAAGTTTTTTTGAATAAAATGACTTATGGTGTCAGTTTTATCTAAAACCGACGCCGAAGAACCGATTTTTGGCGTCGGTTTTTTATAAAACCCACGCCGAAAATCCAGTCAACTCGGTTTTCGGCGTCGGTTTTCTATAAAACCGACGCCGAAAATACAAGTTTCACGGATTTTCGGCGTCGGTTTTATATAAAACTGAAGCTGAAAATAGGTTCTTCAGCGTCGGTTTTCTATAAAACCGACGCCGAACATACAAGTTTCACCTATTTTTGGCGTCGGTTTTATAGAAAACTGATGCCGAAAATCCAGTGGAATCAGTTTTTAGCGTTAGTTTTCTATAAAACCGACACCGAAACTCATAAGGAAATTATTTTTGGCGTCGGTTTTGAAAAACCGACGCGAAAACTCTATTTTTAACATCGCCTTTAAAGACGTCGGTTTATAACCGACGTCAAAAATCAATAAAAACCGATGTTAATAAGTGTTTTTGCACTAGTGTAGTTACGTTAAGTCTTGGATTAAATCTTTAACACTTAGGAATTCCAATCAACGTCAACTTGTGACATGGGTGCTAATTTAATAAAATATAAAGCAAATCTCAAAGATATCTCAAGATTAGCTACCTAATGATGAACTCACCCCAATATTTATCAAATTGTTAAATCAAACACCAATCATTAATCACTTCATTTAAGCTCTGCAAACAAACCCCCAATCAAAATACAATCAACTAAAAACAATTGACTATTAAAAAGTATCATCGTTGAGGATTCGACACGAGTGATACTATACACATTAAAAGAGCATCGAAACTTTTACCGGTCGATAGGCAACAATAGGTCGCGCATTTCATGCATACATATATTTATATATTATTTTCAATTTCAAGTTCCTTAATATTTTTTATACAGGTGTTATTTTTAAATTGTAGTTTATTTATATTAATTAAGAATATTATTTTCAAATTTTTTTTATAAGGGAGTGATAATATTTTCAAACATATATTACATATATAGAAAATTATTATAATAATTTCAAATATTGATTTTACAATATATTTTCAAAATCATATATTTTATATACAAAAATAAAGAGTTATTTTCACGATTATAGTATTTTAAATGAGTTAACTATTTTCAAAATAAATAATTAGTGATTATTTATTTAGATTAAAAACTATATCTTCAAAGTGCAATTTTATGTAATAAATAATGTTTAAGAATACCATTATTTCATGTAATATAGTCAAATAATTTTAAGATATCTATTTATAAACATGTCATTTATGATCGTAATTATGGAAATTAATTAATTATTACTTCTTCTGTCCATATATATATATATAATCATGAGAATTAGATAAATTATTCCTTTATAAGAACAAATTTGAAAATGGGATTTATAAATTAAAAGTTTCTACAGTTTTTGAGAAAAGAAGGAAAAGTGTGTTTTTTAAATAATTATTTGGAATGTGTATTTTAGGTTAAATTATTTTTATTGAAAATAATTAGTTTCATTTTAAAATTAAGGTTTTAATGGGAATTAAATTATAAAATAATCAATTAGAAAAAAGATTTTATAAAATCTCAGTACTTGGGGATCGAAAGAGATCTTGTGGAATGGGGAGTGAACCCATGCCCTCAAGCGAACTTTGTATAATGATTGATACACCAATTGGACACATTTATTTCACAAGGGTTTTCTATTATCATTTTATTTCCATAAAAAAGTTATTATTTTCAAAATAAAGGTTTTTAAAACTCATATTCGAAAATCCATGAATTTTTTAAATGAAAAAGTGTTTTCAAAATATGGTTTTCCAAATTATATATATATTTTAAAAGTATTATATTTTGAAAAGTGTTTTTAAAATAATATTTTCAATGATGTTTTTCAAGGTATGATATTTTGAGAAGTGTTTTCAAATTAATATTTTCAAGGGTATAATTATTTTCAAAATAATATTTTTAAAGAATAATATTTTTTGAAAAAAATGTTTTAAAAATAATGGTTTCAAATAAGTTTTTAAAAGTATTTTATAATGTGTTTTAAATATATTCTAAAAATTTCAAATTGATAAATTATTATCAAACTTTATTTTTTAAAAAAAATTCCACATCATTTAGAGGAATTCAACGAGATTAAAGGGATAGCACGAGAAAAGTCTAATAACATCCAATTTAATTATTGTTTTAACTATAATATTTGTAATAGTTAGTAATTTTACTAAAAATAATAAATTGAAAAAATATTGGATATGTAAATGACTATATATATTTCAGTTAATTTTCAGAAAAATATTATACATCATTTTTTTTCTAGATCCAGAAGTGTTGGTCTCTGGGCTTTACATCAAATGCATTTCATCAAAATTTCATAAAATCCATAAATAAATTTAAATTAAAGAAAAACATAAACATGATCTTAATAGAATTATAGACCTAATATGTATCTCATATTCAAATTACAAACATCTTAAATAACAAAAAAACAATTTTAACGTAATCGCATCATTTATGTAATTTTTATTGGTTGGAAATAATATTTTATCCTTTTTCATACCAACACCTGCTCGGTATATAGCTACAAATTTTTTTCCCATAATTAATTTTCATCCTATAAATGTAATGAAATTTTCAAAACATTATGTGATACACCTCTTGATGGAATCAAAAAATATTTGCATAATGATTCTTTATATATTACAGATGAAATGCCTATGTTTGGGAGGGGAAAAACTACTTTATCGATGATCACACAAGGGATAAAATATTGTAATTAGAGATTACTATATACCTATAAATGATCACAGTATGTTTCCCAAGGGGTGATGACCAAAGGGAAAGGATCCATGGAAGAATTTAAAGGGTAAAAATCCTTCAGGGTGGGAAAATAAAGTCTTTGGATCATAAAAATCTTATTTGTTGGGGTTCCCAACATCCCATGGAGTTTTATAATTTGATTAGTAGGAATTAATCAATTAATTTCATTTTATTATATCAATGAGATTATATTTTTTATTCTATTAAACTTATATAACATATATTATAATTTTACCACACAAAATATGTGTTGTTATTTTTTATTGTTAACAACATACAAATAACATATATTGTTAATATATATAAAATCAAAAAAAATACCACATAAAAAATATGTATATTTTTGCATATAATTTTCAACATCTTGATTATTATTTATTATATTTTAATATATCCTTTAAGAATAAATAAATAAGTTGTTTTGTTGATATTGTGTTATGAAAACTAGTTTTTATTATAGTTTCATGTTCCATGCTAAAATGAATCGTCACAACCATCATGGGTTTCACAAAAAATTATCTATAATGAAATGATAGTTGTGAAACCATATTATTATCTTGATTATTTTAAGATAAACTTTATTAGGAATTTTTTATTCCTATAATTTTTTATTTTATTATATCATTCAACGAAATATTTTAATCATTCAAACCCTAACAAGTATTTGATAATATTTATTCTAGAAATTTAGAAGAAAATAGAAAATAATACGGATCAAAAAAATATATTTACATGTTTTGGAATAAATGAATACAACATATATGGGGCAGAACTTTAGACTTTTAGAGTTTTATAATCTAAAAAACCTCCCCTTCTCATAATCATAAATAAATTATTTTCTCACTTGAAGAAATTTATATACAAAAAGTATTTTCTCAGACATGGAATAATTTTTACATAAGAAATATTTTCTCATTGGAAGGATTTTATTACCTAGAGGAATTTCTCAACAAAAATATTATATCATATGAAGTATTTTATCAATTAGAGGACTTTGTAAATTGACGGAATTTCTAAAACCTTAATCATTTTTTAATATCGAGAAATATCTCTCATTAAAAATATTTTCTAACACTTTAATGATTTTTTTTCACTAAAATAATTTCCTCATTAATATTATTTTTTTTCAGATAAATTCATCACATGAAGTAATTTTTGACACTTTATGGAATTTCCACATATAGGATTTTAAATGTAATTTTAGAAATAACAGATTCACTAAGTTTGATGTTATCGATGTCATATTCTCTTTATACAATCCATCACATATAAGAAAATATATTTTATCTATATTTTTTAGAAGAATACATCTTTACATACATTTATTTTCTATAAAAATATAGAAAATATATTTATAGTATTTATCCCACATTATCTCTTGTAATTTTTAGAATTTATTTTTCCTCAATCTGTTTAGTATAATGGATATTTCTTCTCTCATTACTAAATATCATGAATATTTCCACCATATTTTAATATTTTAAGCCATACTCTCAATTGTTATGAGAGTACAATATAGTTTAATTTATATATTATATGAATAATTACTTCTTCCTAAATTTTTCTATATCTTATTTTACTTATTAGTTAATATAATTATTGATATTGATAACATAGTAAGTATTATATGATAGATGTAAAATTGAATTAAAGGTATTTATATATAAAATAAGAAAAAATAACTATAATGTGAACTTTGAGTGAATAATTTTATTGTTTATGTGATTCATATTAATTAGTTTAAATGGAAAATTTTTAGGGACATTTTGAAATGATAAACACAAAAAATAATATATGATTTAATAACTATAAATAATTTTTTTCTATTAGATAATTTTATAATAAAGATTTATATTTTATAAACAATATGTGATCTTTGATAGATATTGCATTAATGTAGACATTGTTTTATAAAAATAAATATATAACAATAAAAAAAATGTTGTTAGTTTTTGAAAATTAAATATTAACAATTGTAATGTAAATATCATTTATATAATTATAATTTCATATGTGCTTTAGATCAGTTAATAAAAATTTGTAAATGTGAATTATATTTGAAAGTATATGTTCTATAATTTTTTTGGAAAAAAATATTCTTAAACTATGAGAAACATATTGGATTTTTTGTTATTGATATTCAATTTCGTTAATAATCCAATTATGTTTTGTTCCTTTGATTATTGAATAAAAATTGTAATCAAGAGATATTTCGCTATTTTTTAGTTTTATGGATCTATGGTTCTTTATTTAATTAATCATAAAATAATTACCATGGCCCAATCATAATGGGAACCACTCTTGAATTTATAGTGAAGACAGGGGTGACCTTACAATCTTGAATATAATAGGCCATGTGTTGGTGACTAGGTTTGAGGGTATAAAACATATAAATGAGTGAAATTACAATTATAATATCAGAAACATAAAATAGGATACCAATCAAATCCATAATATAAATAAAATATACTATCCCATAATACTTGTAAATGTCACACATAAAATTATTCTACAAAATAAAATTCTAGAAGGAATCTGTTATAGTAACAACTTCTACAACAGCTCCAAACCACGAGCTAGTAATATCCAGACCAGTCACCAAATCCCTCCTGGAAACCTCACTTTTTTTATATATAGTGGTGAGAATACATGAGTCCTCAATAGGATCATACTCAATGCATCTCATGAAAATGTGGAAGATGAATACTAATTCCTTAGTGACAAAATAGTAGAATGAACTCACACCAACACTAGGTTATCAATCACCCAACCTCAAAATGGCTCACTCACCCAATATCACATCCAAATATAAAAACCTAGAAACAAAATAATATATCAAGAAGGGACCCAAAAACAACACCCACATAGGGTTTTCACTCTCATTCCCTAATGACAGATTTCATGTGATTCCATCCCTTATATATCAACATATCTATATGGCCATATACCATATTAAATATTGTTAGGACCAATAGGGGCCTATATACCCTGAGATGGGGGGGGTGAATCAGGGTATGGATACTATTTTTAGTAAATTATTCTTACCCCATTGGATCTTGACCTCTTTATTATAAGGGTCACCTGGTTTTCACTTGTGTGTTTATTATGATCACTTCTTCTCTTCTTTATCTTATGATAATGATTTGAATGCAATACAGGGAAGCAAGCTGGAAGGCACATAGATTTTTACTTGGTTCACCCTCACTGGGCTACGTCCAAGGAGCATACAACAACAATGTGCCACTATACCAAATCCACTATAGCTCACTTCTAATTTACAATGTTCGAGCTAGATCACTTCTATGCCCAAGCTCACTGCCTTTACAATGTTTACGGTCATCTCACTGCTTTCCCAAGGGTCACTCCCTGTTTCTCTCTCTCTGGCTCACTACCGGTGGAGAGGATCACCTTCTTCCTCTTCCTTTGCTCACTGCTCTGGAGAGGATCCACTCACAGTTTATATACATGTAGGTTTCTTCATTATAACTAATGAATACATCCTATATTGTATGTGGATTCTCTATTGAAGTCCAACTTTCAGCCGTAGATGAATATCACATTGCACCGAAGGCATCAGCCAATCTCCAACTTCCACGCAACCCTAAATCATTGTCGTGCTTCAACCATACCTGGCGCCCTTCTCCAAGCTGGCGTGAAATTTTCAGCACGCAAGTTAAAACTGGTGTGCAAGTCCACCTCAACCACTTACATGACCCAAGCTTCAGCAAATCCAAAATTGCGCGACTCACACCCTTTTATGCCCAAAAATATTTTGGCGCGCAACCATCAGCTGTCGCGATTCTTGAAAACCTGGCGCACAAGTCCACCTCAACCACTTGCGTGACACCTCCTTCTTCAAATATAAACTTGGGAGACTCGCTTCCTTTCTCGCCCAAACCACATTGGGCACACAACTATCACCTGGCATGCAACTTCTACTTGTGTGACCACACCACCACTTGCGTGACTGCCACACCTGCGTAATGGGAGCTCTAAGTTTTTCTAAGTGTTGAACTCTTTACCGAATGATGAGGGTCTACCTCTATTTATAGGAATTTGGACATCCTATGCGATGGCGTACAAGTCTCCTCTCAGCATGGAAGACTCGACACACATGTCTCTATCGCGCTGGTCACTTGCACGACCAACCCTAAAACATGGGCGCCCCTTTTACCTTTGCCATATTTTGATGTTCTGATCTTGAAAAAAATATGTCGCACAAGTTTCCTCTCCATCAAGACAACAGTGCGCAAGTCCCTTTTCCAAAAACACTTTTCTCCATTTGTCGATTTTCAGGCCCAAAATTTTGGAAAGCACTGGAAAAAGGCGCCACCTTGTATCTGATCTTTTTGTACCACCTCTAGATCATCCATTCCTTTTTTGACATTCTTGAACCAAACATAGATCGTCAACCAAATACCTTGAACTTGATATGCCACCATGAAATCCCCTTTTTCAACAAATTTGTACGTCATGGTTTTATTTTTCAACAATCACAATATAGATGTCCACTTTGTCAACAAACACAATCACCTCAAAAATGCTTCAATGAAAGCTTGAGGGATTTTTTCCAACAAATATCATTATATATATATATATCCTAACCACATATCACATTTTCATCATGGAAGGGGATCATGAACATTGAGAACATCAACCCCATTCTCCCCAACTACCTTTCACAACCCCCACCATGTAACCACTTCCTAACTACATTCTCATTATAGCAGGGTACCATGAACACTAAGGGAAATAACGTTGTACCCTTCTCCCACCACACATGATCCCCACCATGTAACACATCATATATCACATCATCATCATATTGTTTTGTACTTATAGACATTATAGTCTTTACATCATAATCATGAGTTATCATAAAAGAAACCATTCTTAGAGGGGATATTTGAGGAAGAGGGATTAGTTAACCATCCATTCCATTTATATTGGGGAAAAACCCAGAACCCAAATATTTTGGGTACCGGTAAGGTTATTTGAATTTGGTGGAGTGCCTAAAAAATCAATAATATATATACATATATACAGATAGACACAAACACATATCTTATTCCCATAGAACCCAAAAATGTTATTTTTGAGATAATAATAACATTACCATAACTATCATAACATGAACAATACCACATCTAATAAATACCTCAATCTTTACAACATAACCGACCCATCTTTCCTATATAAAAACAATAATAATAATAATAACTTCCTTTTTTTAATCATATCATTTATCAATTTAAAAATTTACAATTTTACATACCACATTACATTCATTATTCTATTCATTTATCCACACTTAATGTAAATGATTCATTAACTGTAATATCCTGAATTAGTATTGATAATAAAACCTCGTTTTTTTAATTTATAATTATTTTTATATAAAAATGTATTTTTAAATATAAATAACTATACAAATGATATAATTATTTTAAATAATATTAAAATACCTATTTGACACCTTTTAATTTTCTATTGAATGTTTTTTAGAGTTCAGTGTTGAGTTGGCATGAAATTATGTGGTCAATGGAGCCTCGATGATAATAGAAGAAAAAATATTAAATATATTATATTAAACTTGTGTATTTTTTCTGAAATAATAGAATATTTTCCAAGTTATGTTTTCGATGGAAAATAAGATACCTCTATTAAATTTTAATTTGGGTTTTATAGTAGGCATTCTATAACCATTGTGCGAATCAGGTGTCTGGTTAGATTGCATGTAAGGGTAAATATATTATATCACATATACATGATTTTTCCAAAATAATGATTTATCACTCTATCTATTTCTCATATGGGAGATCTCAAAACACCATTAAATAAAAAATATTGGTTTTACCTTACGCATAACATAAATTTTCTGTGTTTTGGGTGTTTGGATAAATTGTATATATGTGTAATTATTTACCCTTTTCCTTTTATTTTTTATTTATTTCTTTTTCACTTTTTCCCTAATTCCAGGAAATGGATGATTTCAATAAAAAATAATAAAACCATTATTATCAATAGATAATTCCATAACATTATTTGGGGTAATCTATAAAATAATCAATATATAACTATAATGTCTCGGTTTCGGGTGGTGCCCAAAGGTGCCCCATACCTGGTTGGTCACATGGCTTGAAGCACATTTCCCCAAATGCTAGAGGATGCCGACTAGTAGTGAGGGACTTGGGTGTGATCTTGGGGGAATCTATGCCATCATTGGAAGTGTAACACATTGGAATAAAAATAATATACAACAACGAAAGCAGTAATATAATATAGTAAGTAAAAAATAGATGACTGAAGGTAAATAAACAATTGAAGCACATATATAAATAATGCATGCCACATATGTATAGGAATGAAGAAAAAAAAGTCACAATTAAGGGAATACAATTCTAAACCAAATTACAAATAAAACATAAACTCTAGTATCAACACAAGCCTCAGCTTGGTCCCATGCTCTCCAGCTCTTCATTAAACTAGTACCTAAAGTAGAAGGGAACTTGCCCGTATCTATACCTGAAACAAAATGAGCTATTTGGGACCAAATGCATGACCCTAACAGGGTGTGATAATAATCATAGTAGTAAACCACTGAAATATATATTCCGAACAATCAATGAAAATATATGAGGTAATATTCAAAATGATGTAATAAATAAGGAAATACTAAAAAAAGTAAATAATCCTACAGTTTCAACTACTTTCATTTAAATTTTTTAATTATCCAACCAATAATTCTTAAGAAACCCTTTTGGATGTTCTCATAGTCTAACCCCTCTAGTTCAACTTATTACTAAATCAGTAAAGATGTATAGACTCTATAACAAAGCTCACATGGCTTAACCCCTTGGTCTTATAAAGAGGAAAACTCTCTGAGGAAGAACTAACCATAAATTCCTCATATGGTCTTTTGATTATAAACAACAGACTCTCTAAGGAAGAAATCAATGTCAATTACCATGTTTTCTTATAATTATATACTATAGATACTCTGAGGGAGAATTCACTATCAATCCACTATATGGTCTTGTAACGTGAAAAGTATAACAAACACTCTATGGAAGCCCTCAACGTCAATTCCCTCCATGGTCTAACTATACTAAGATCTCACAGCCCTGTTTAATACAATCATGCATAAATGATATCTAGTAGCCAAATTATTCTCAACTAATATAATGCCAAGCAACTACAATACATATACAAGCATGTCATATAATATAAACTCTATCCTTACTACACTAGGAATGGAAAACTAAATAGCCTAATAAGTTGTTCTATACCCAACGTATAATATAAAAAAACATGGGAAAACAAATCCATAAACAAGGTAATAAACCAATATCATAATAAAAACACTTACTCAAGAAAACAAAATATATCATGCATAAAACATGGTAAATCTCCAAAACATGTAATACCCTAAACTAGGGTATTCATCACTTTTGGCACATATAACCCATAGAAAACTATAAAATGTAATAAACCACCTACCTCAACGTTGTACAATCGATATAGTTGAATCTAAACCTTTTATTCAACCTAGAACATCATAGGTCTACAAAAACATCAAAAACACTCAACCAAAAATATCTCACTAAAGAAATGAAATCAGGGGGAGAGGCTCTTGAAGAAGGAAGAAATCACCGAAATGATTCTAAAAAAATCAACAGTGTTCGATTATGAGAACAGACAACAGATCGAGGTCTTAGATAATATTTGGATATTTCTATTACTCCTGGATGAGACGAGGCTAGAAGAAGGTGTTTTTGGAAATTAGACGCGACCATGGCCCGAATTAACAAACAAAAAGAAAAGTACATGGTATGTTCATTATATTTACACACATTGTACATGCCTTAACCAACCTCAGCATTAGGAAGTCTCTAGGTCACCCCACACGACCATGTACTTGGCTGTTACATGGCTAGTAAATGACTACCCATGACACCCGGGTACAGGGCGTGCACTCCTTAGTACATGACGTGTAATATTTAAATTTCCAAAAATATACCCGAAAATAAGATCCATACCTGAAAAGAAGATCTGTGTTCTTACAAACTTCCCACTTTAAATAAATTATTCCCCAAATTTCCCTAATCAAGAGGAATAAAAGAATAATCCTCGAAAAGAACAGGCCACTACAAGCGCACATCGACCTCCCTCTCCCATGCCTCCTCCGGTACTCACCTGTGCTGCCACAACACCCATATTAGAGGAACAAATCTACCACATAGAACCTTCACGCTATGATCAATAATCAAGATAGGATGCTCCTAGAATGACACATCCACCTCCTAATAAACCTCCACATGCTGAAAAAAATTAGATGCGTCTGATAAGTAATGACATAGCTGAGAAACATGGAAGACGTCATGCATAGCTCGATACCGCTGAGGTGACTACAATCGATAGGAAACCGGTCCGACTCTCCCCAATACCACAAACGGCCCAATGTATCATGGTGAAAGAATTCCCTATCTCTTAATCATCTTTTGTACCATCCTTGGTGTGACACATAGGAAATCATGATCTCCAACCTCAAACTCTAGAGGTCATCTCCATCTATCAGAATAAGACTTCTGTTGTGATTGTGTAGTAACCATCCTCTTCTGAATCAACTCCACCTGCTTTGTGACCTTCTGGACAAGATGAGGTCTCAACATAGCCACCTCTCCGGACTCTATCCAACATTGGGGTGATTGGAATGGCCAACCATACAAATCCTCATAAGGTTCCATCAAAAAAATATTCTAAAAACTGTTATGGTAGGAAAAATCCACTAGAGGTATGTACTTCTCCAAAGATCCTCCAAAATCTTGGATGCATGCTCAAAGAATGTCCTCCTACATCTAAGTCGTGCACTCTGACTTTCCATATTTCTAGGGATGGTAAGCTGTAATATGAAGTACCTATGTACCCCAAGCATTCGTTAGTCCCTGCCAGACCTGAGAAGTTAAATGGGTGTCCCTGTCTAAAAAGTTAGAGTGAAGAACCCCATGTAGATGTAAAATCCCTTGGATGTACAACCTTACCAACTCATCAGCCCTAAATGTATCCATAATCGGTAAGAAACGTGAAACCTTCGTGAGTCTACCATTAATAACACAAAATGCTTCATTCCCTCAAGGAGACCTCAGAAAAACTGTCACAAAATCCATCGTGACATCATTCCACTTCCACATGAGAATGGGTAACTGCAGAAAAATCCCTGCTAGTCACAGAAGCTCCACCTTCACCTCCTGACAGGTCGAACACATCATCACAAAACCATCAACATATCTCTTTATATCGGGCCACTAATACCAACAGTGAAGATCTGAGTTCATCATGGTGACACCAGGATTAACTGCCCCAAATGAGGAATGAAAATCCATCAAAAGTTCCTCATGAATGTGTACTGACACCCACACACACCCATGAAAATGCAAGATCTCATCCTCATTGATGTTCCATATGAGAATAGGGTCCTCTTCTAACACACCCTCTCATAGAATTAGGCCTCCAGAATCTGATAGATGCCTAATTCACACTCGATCAAGTAGAGTAGTGTAACGACCCAATGTTTCGTTAATGGAAATCCCTCCTGATCTAATTAAATGTCACTTTATGTTTATATACAATGTCAACTTCTTTGGTTTCATGTTAAGAATTTTGACCATTTCTAATATAGCCATTGAACATTGATCACATGATTAGTATAAATATAGGGTTTTAACAAATCCAATTTACTCAGACAGAAGAAGCTATGGCCTCATCCAGCAGAATTGCTCCTTATGAAGCCCATTTGTCATAGATCGGAAAAGAGGTGGCATCCTTGGGCTTCACTCTTGACCAAGCCCAATCTGAGCTTCATCATGTCAAGCTCGAACGGGACCGTCTATGGGAAAAGTGAAAGTTGATATAAATTACCACTCGAGCGATGTTATCTGAGCCACCCCAAGAGTCTGTCAACATCGCACACCTTACCCTTAGTTCTTATGCGGCTGTTTTAAGGGGTTATGTAAAAAATCTCTAGTACTATGTTAATTTATATTTTTTTATATAATAAGGAATATAATTTCAAGTCATTATTGATACATTGTAAATAGTTTTTAGAGTACAAATGGTGTTTTTAGTTATTATTTAATTAAGAAATCTATTTTATTAAATTAAGGTATTTTTTAATTAAATAATATTTTAATAAAATAATATTTTTATTATTATTAAATTAATTTTTATTAAATAAAAATGATCTTATAATTTTACGAATGCAATTATAATTTTTATTATGGTTTGAAAGCCATTTCTGTCAAAACCCGTGAATTTTCGATAAATATAGGTTTTTTATTTATAAAAGTGAAAATTAATATATTTAAAAAATTATTTAGATAAAATAAATGTTATTTCTGGAATCAGGCCATTGAAATTATCCAACAGTGAATTTTTCATAATTTTCTGAGACAGTCAAATTTTTGGGTAAAAATTAAATACCGTTTAAATATATAATGTGTTTTATGACATCATAATGACCCAATAGTGATGTAATAAAATACTATAATCTTTATGTTCGGAAAATATATGTTTTACCATTAATATAATGTTATTTTGGGTTTGTTTGACTTACTTTTCAAAGCATTAATGGACCCCTCAAGACTTATAAAACACATTGTCTTTTTAAATTGTTTTCCATGGGAGTGTGACTCACCTCCACAAAAGCAACCCTATTATTTTAAAAAGTTCAGACTTTGGACTTGTAAAATATTGTTTTCCTCTTCCCTTTTCCAAAAACCATGGGCAAAAACCATGTGATGGTTTGTGGTTTGGATTAATTTAATATAAGGGGTCCAAAACCTAAATAATAAAGAATTCACTCACCTTTCCTATATAAACCCACCCAAGCTCCAACTTCCTCCTAACTCAAAGCCCTTGTAATTATTCCATATTCTACCCTACTCTCTCTAGAATCCTCCCAATGTTTCAAAATCTCTTAAGAAGCCTCTCACAAGCCTCTCTCTATCCTTTGGAAGACTCTTCCAAGTAAGGGTGTTTTCTTCCTTTCTCATTTTTGTCCAATTTTCTTTAAGTTGTTTTGCCCTTTTAATTTCAATTATGAATGTTGGGGTATGGTTTCACACCTCCCTCATACTGCCCTCTTTATGTTTGAATTATGGGAGACCCCTTTCTATCTCATTAAATGTCTCCCATGTACACCCGTTACTATGCTGAAATTCCGAAAGGAACTTCTCTCTCCTCTTTTACATTCAAGAAATACATTTGTATCATGAATCTAAATGCCATTAAAATTTTTGGTAAATGTTTCGATATGACCTCCACACTGTACATTATATGTAAATATGATGAGGAATCTCTTTATCTCTCATCAACCATTTTTATGAATTCTTATATCACGCCATTACGCTGCCGAAATCGCATCGTTTTTATAAGCCAATGCCATTGTGTAGTGAATACCATGCCCATTTCTCCATCAAAGGTATTCACCTTTATGCACATTCACTTATTGATTATAAAGTTTCACGTATGAATTCAACATTCGTTTATCATGGAATAAATGATTATGTTTCATGAATCAATGTTTTATGATCCATGTGGCACACTTATGCATGAAATGAAATGTTTAAGAAGGGTATGCCCTTATAGCGCTCCAATGGATTGGGTAAAGTACAGTATCATGATACGTCATGTGCAATGAGTGTTTACTCATGCTAATTCAATTTCAATGAGGTTGTACTCGTGCTTCATGTGCAACAAGAATTTACTCATACTCCATGTGCAATGAGCTTTGGCTCATGCTAATTCCATGTTAAGTGTTGTTTCCACATTTCCATGTTATGATTATCATGCTTTATCTTGCCTTTATGTTCATGTTTCTATTATGCTATATTGATATGCCTATTGCCTAACATGTATTGTACTCCTCATGTTATTCCATGTGTACTCCCTTATTGGGCTTTATAACTCACCCTTTTCTTATGCGTGTGCTCAGGTTATCCCATGCAATGCTAATTATGAGGGAATATAGTGGTCATGTAATGGAAGTTTTCAATAAATATGTTGTATTTCATGTTTTAAGTTTTTATGTAATGATCTTAATCCATAAAGAAACTAAACCTCTCGATCTTATTTGTTGTATGAAGTGACGTTTTATGTAATAAATCATGTTTATGTTGTAATAAAAAGAAGGTTTTTCATAGTTGGTATCAGAGGATAGGTTTCGTTATTTTCGGGATTAGGATTAGAAAACCCTAGGAAAGCCTTATAGACAAGACTAAGTATAATAAAAACATCCCTAAGTTTTGGTATGTACTGAGTAAGTAGTTTATCAAGAAAATACATCCCTGTGTGAATACAAGCAGGTAGAGGCGGCTCTAACACAAATGTATCCTAGGGGTAAAACCCGAAAACACTACTTTGAGCTAGACTTGAATGCGAACTGGTGCACGACTACAGGCCTTGCTGCACTCTTAGTTATGACACTCCCGGGGGATATGTTTTGAAAAATTCACAAGCTTAGTATGAACCCTTATTAAGGGAATTAAAAAAAATGCCCCCAAGATTTTATGTTATAAAGTAGATCATGAAAAGCCTATATTAAAGTCTATAGACTCATGAGTTAAGGAAATAAAAGTTTAATTATAAGTCATAAACTTTTGTCTTTGGATTACCATTTATGTGTTACCCCTAACTTTCCTTTTATTCCTGCCAATGGCCCGTAATAGGATGACTTATGCTAACAACCGTTGTGAAGATCAGTGTGATGATTGTACCAATGAGATGCCCAATCCAATGGGAGCGGGAATCACGAACTTTGTCACACTTATTTCTCAGCTAAATCAAGTTTTTAACAGAAACATGGGTCAAGAGGAACATTCAACCCCCCCTAAGAGAGAACAAATCACTATCGAGTGCTTCATGAGACAAAGGCCTCCTACTTTTAGTGGATCATCCAATCCCATGATTGCTGAACAATGGATGAACTCCATTGAAAAGATCTTCTCCATCCTTCAATGTTCTGAACAAGAGAAGGTTCTCCTGGTAGCTTATCGTATGGAGGGTGAAGCTGATCAATGGTGGACATTGATCAAAAATACGAAGCCTGAGGAGGAGATCAAGGCATTAGAATGGAAGGATTTCTGGAAGATGTTTTTCGATAAATATTTTTGGCACACCCTCCGGCTTAAGATGGAAAGGGACTTCCTTTCCCTTAAGAAAAAAGATGAAGAATCTATTGGAGGGTATGAGGAAAACATCGCAAGTCTTGCACGATACGGTTCTGTCTTTGTCGTTACTCCCGAATGCAAGGTTGACCGCTTCTTTGGTGGGCTGAAGCCTAGCCTGTGGAAAGCATTAGCGATACGCGACTTCGACAGCTATGAGGAAATTGTCCGATGTGCCTTCAATGTCGAAATGGAGAATGGGGAATCATAGGGGGGACAAGGGGATAAGAAGAATAAGGTGGACTTCAATGCTGGTGGTCCGATGGATAAATCCAATAGTGCTAAGAAGATCCAGCACCCCTCTTTCCAAAAGTGCGGAAAGAAGCACCCTGGAAATTTCCTTAAGGGGACGAGGAAATGCTTCTGGTGTGGAAGAGAAGGGAACCAAGCTGTTAACTATCGGCAAGAAAGACCCACGGCTGTGACAGAGGAGATGAATTCTCCATTCTAACCTCAATGCATTCTTTAATTCTACAGATGCAATGAATTGGGGCATTTTGCATATCAGTGCCCTAATCCAAGGGTTTTCGGAGGCAACCAACAACCTCCAAGGCAGCAAGGAATATCTTTTCCATCACTTCTGCTGAAGTGAACCCCGAAAAAAAGTGGTGACAGGTACACTAGTTATTCATTCAAGAATAGAGAACGTATTTTTTGATTCAGGTTCTACACATTATTTTATATCTCGAAAGTTTAGTAGAACAATCCCAGCACCACCACAAATCATGGAAGTGAAGATGTCGGTGAGTATGGAAAATGGGGAAATCATTACATCCCATGAATATAAGTCCTCCCATGTTATAATCTGTGGATTTAATTTCCCGGAGAACCTCATCATACTCCCTCTGGTGGAATTTTATGCAATTCTTGGATTGGATTGGCTTTCCTTATATAGAGCCAACATAAATTGTGGGGAGAGGGAAATCACACTCCATATGGAGAATCGACACCCGATTCTTTACAAGTGTAAGGAGGAAGATGAATCCCCTTTAGATACATCATCTCAAGCATGGATATTACTTCCCTATGAGCACGCGTATCTAGCTTAAATGATTGTGTCCAAGGAATAAACCGTCCTTGAAGAAAATGCCTATTGTGAGGGAATTCGCTGAAGTGTTTCCCGAGGAACTACCTGGTCTTCCTCCTAGAAGAGATGTTGAATTCTCAATTGAACTTATACCCGGGGCATTACCAATATCCAAGAATCAATATAGAATGGTTGTTGAAGAGCTTGAAGAGCTGAAGAAACAACTACATGAGAATCTGGATAAAGGGTTTATACTCCCAAGTGCTTCACCATGGGGTGCACCAGTCCTCTTCGTCAAGAAGAAGGATGGGTCAATTCAGCTTTGCATCGATTATCGTGAACTTAACAAAATCACGATAAAGAAAAAGTATCCTCTCCCAAGAATTGAAGACCTGTTTGATCAGGTGCGTGGAGCACAATACTTCTCCAAGGTGGACTTGTGGTCGGGATATTATCATGTAAGGGTGAAGAATGAAGATATCCCCAATACTGCTTTTCGCACAAGATACGGGCACTATGAATTCATAGTAATGCCATTAGGACTCACTAATGCTCCAGAAATCTTCATGGACTTAATGAATAGAGTCTTTAGTGATTACCTAGAAAAAATTATGGTAGTTTTTATAGATGATATTCTAATATACTCCAAAACTAAGGAGGATCATGAGGAGCATTAAAGAACTATACTGGAGACATTGCGCAAGGATAAGCTCTATGCAAAGTATAACAAGTGTGAGTTATGGTTGAAGGATGTCTCATTCTTGGGCCATATCATCACAAGAAATGGGATATCGGTGGACCCCTCCAAAATAGTTGAAAATGAGGGATGGCCGAGGCCAACATCGATAATGGATATCCGTAGCTTCTTGAGGTTAGCTGGATATTATTGACGATTTGTGAGAAATTTCTCACGATTGTCCAACCCTCGTACCAAGCTAACACGAAAGGGAGTAAAGTTTTCTTGGAGTGATGAATGCAAAGAATGCTTCATGGAGTTGAAAAGGAGGCTTATCACTGCGCCCATTCTCACTTTACCCACAAGTGGGGAACTTTTTGTGGTATTCAGTGATGCTTCAAAGAAGGTATTAGGCTGTGTGCTGATGTAGAATGATAAAGTTATATCCTATGCCTGAAGTCCGTTGAAAATCCATGAGAGAAACTATTGAACGCATGATCTGGAGTTGGCGGTGGTGATATTTGCCTCCAAAATCTGGCGACATTACCTCGCAGGGGAGAAAAGTGAGATATATACTGACCACAAGAGTCTTAAATATATATTCACACAGAAAGAGCTTAATATGCGCCAGATAGAGCTCATTAAGGATTATGACTGTTCAATACATTACCACCCTAGGAAAGTGAACACGGTGGCAGATGCCCTAAGTAGAAAGGACCCAGCAATTCTATCAATGATGAGAATTGAGAAGGATCCAATCCTCTTACACTTGATTAATATGGACATGGGAATCATAAATAAGGGAACATCATCAATCCTTTCACAAATTATTGCTCAACCGTCTCTTTTGTAAAGGTTAAAGGAATCTCAAAATGATGATGTGGGAATTCAGGAAAAAGTGGAAGCTATCGAAAAAGGGAAATCCTCGGTGTTTATTGTTAATGAAGAAGGAATTGAGAGGTTTGGAAAAAGCCTATGTGTTCCATAGAGTCCGGAGCTGAAGAAGGAACTTTTGGATGATGCTCATAGTTCAAATTTCTCTATTCACCCAGGGATAACAAAGATGTATCGAGGTCTCCGAGAAAACTTTTGGTGGGATAACATGAAGAAGGAGATCACTAAATATACATCAAAGTGCCTCGAGTGTCCGTAAGTGAAGGCAGAGAGGAAGAAGTCTAAGGGGATGATGAAACCATTTCCCATACCAGAATGGAAATGGGAGAACATCACCATAGACTTTTTCACATGACTTCCAAGGACATCCAAAGGCAACAACGCAATCTGGGTTGTTGTGGATCGTCTTATAAAGACTGCACACTTCATTTCTATTCAGGAGGATTTCTCTTTGGATCAACTGGCACAGATATATATCAGGGAAGTGGTAAGGTTTCATGGAGTACCACTATCTATTGTGTCTGATCGAGATCCAAGATTCACCTCTATGTTTTGGAAGAGTCTTCAACATGCTCTGAATACTGAACTGAACTTCAGTACGGCCTATCATCCTCAAACTGATGGTCAATCCGAGCGGACTATCCAAACACTTTAGGACATGTTGAGAGCATGCTAAATGGACTTTAAAGTAGGATGGGATCAACATCTTCCTCTGGTTGAGATCTCTTACAATAACAGTTTCCAATCCAGCATCCAAATGGAACCATATGAAGCCCTATATGGGAAAAGGTGCCGAACACCAGCATGTTGGGATGAGGTCAGTGAACGTAAGCTTCTTGTACCAGAAATGGTCAAGGAAATGGTGGAGAAGGTGAAAACCATTCAGCAGCATATCAAGGTAGCTCAGAGTCGACAGAAGAGTTATCCAGATGATCGTCAACGAGACCTTGAGTTTAATGTTGGAGACATGGTGTTTCTACCCATATCTCAGTGGAAGAAGGTCATGAAGTTTAGAAAGAAAGGGAAGTTAAGTCCAAGGTACATCAGACCCTTTGAGATTCTTGATCGTGTTGGGGTTGTGGCCTATCGACTAGAACTTCCACCTACAATGGCCAAAGTACGTGATGTCTTTTATGTATCCCTCTTAAGGAAGTAAATACCGGACCCTTCACATGTACTCTTTTATGAGGTGGTACAATTGGAGGATGATCTTTCTTACGAGGATCAACCAGTGAAGATCTTAGATCGTAGATAAAAAGTCCTACGAAATAAGACAATGCCCCTCGTCAAGGTGTTGTGGAGAAACCACAAGTTTGAGGAAGCGACTTGGCAATCGAAGGTAATGATGAAGCTTAGTTACCCACATCTATTTCAGTGTGGGAAAAGGCAAATTTCTAGGGCGAAATTTCTTAAGGGGGGAATATTGTAACGACCCAAAGTTTCATTAATGGAAATCCCTCCTGATCTAATTAAATGTCTCTTTATGTTTATATAAAATTACAACTTCTTTGGTTTTATGTTATGAATTTTGACCGCTTCTAATATAGCCATTGAACAGTAATCACATGATTAGTATAAATATAGGGTTTTAAGAAATCCAATTTACTTAGACAAAAGAAGTGATGGACTCATCCAGTAGAATTGCTCCTTACGAAGCCTATTTGTCGGAGCTCGGAAAAGAGGTGGCATCCTTGGGCTTTTCTCTTGACCAAGCTCAAGATGATCTTCATCATGTTAAGTTTGAACAGGACCGTCTATGGGAAAAGTGGAAGTTGATAGAAATTACCACTCGAGCGATGTTATCCAAGCCACCCCAAGAGTCTGTCACTATTTCACACCTTACCCTTAGGTCTTATGCGGATATTTTAAGGGGTTATGTAACAAATCACTAGTACTATGTTTATGTATAGTATTATTTTTATATAATAATGAATATAATTTCTATTCATTATCGATACATTGTAAATAGTTTTTAAAGTACAAATGGTGTTTTTAGTTATTATTTAATTAAGAGACCTATTTTAATAAATTAAGGGATTTTTGAAATAAATATTATTTTAATAAAATATTATTTTTATTATTAAATTAATTTTTATTTAATATAAATGATCTTATAATTTTATGAATGCAATTATAATTTTTATTAAGGTTTGAAATCCATTTCTGTCAAAACCCGTGAATTTTCGATAAATATCGGTTTTTATTTTAAAAGTAAAAATTAACATATTGAGAAATTATTTAGATAAAATAAATGTTATTTCTAGAATCAGGACATTGAAATTATCCAACGGTTAATTTTTCATAATTTTCTGGGACAGTTAAATATTTGGGTAAAAATTAAATACTGTTTAAAGATATAATGTATTTTATGACATCATAATGACCCAATAGTGATGTAATAAAATACTATAATCTTTATGTTTGGCCAATATATGTTTTTCCATTAAAAGAATGTGATTTTGGGTTTGTTTAACTTAATTTTCAAAGCATTAATGGACCCCTCAAGACTTATTAAACACCTTGTCATTTTAAATTATTTTCCATGGGAGTGTGACTCACCTCCACATAAGCAACCAAATTATTTTAAGAAGTTCGGACTTTGGCCTTATAAAAATTTGTTTTCCTATTCCATTTGCCCAAAACCATGTGCAAAAACCATTGTATGGTTTGTGTTTTGGAATAATTTAATATAAGGGGTCCCAAACATAAAAAATAAAGAATTCCCTCACCTTTCCTATACAAACCCACCAAAGCTCCCACTTCCTCCTCACTCAATGCCCTTGGAGTTCATCCAACCTCTGAAATACTCTCTCTAGAATACTCCCAAGGTGACCCAAGCTCCCAATAAGCCTCTCACAAGCCTCTCTCTATCCTTTGGAAGCACACTTCCAAGTAAGGGTTTTTTTCTTCCTTTCTCATTTTGTCCAATTTTCTTTAAGCTGTTTTGCCCTTTTAATTTCAATTATGAATGTTGGGGTATGGTTTCAGACCTACCTCATACATCCCTCTTTATGTATGAATGATGGGAGACCCCTTTCTCTCTCATTAAATGCCTCCCATGTACACCCGTTACTATGCCAAAATTCCGAAAGGAACTGCTCTCTCCTCTTTTACATTCAAGCAATACTTTTGTATCATGAATCTAAATGCCATTACAATTGTTGGGACTTTTATCTATATGACATACTTACTGTCCATTATATTTAAATATGATGAGGAACTCCTTTCTCTCTCATCAAACATTTTTATGAATTCTTATGTCACACCGTTACGCTGCCGAAATCACACCGATTTTCTAAGCCAATGCCATTGTGTAGTGAATACCAAGCCCATTTCTCCATCAAGTGTATTCAACTTTATGCAAATTCACTTATTGATTATAAAGTTTGATGTATGAATTCTACATTCCTTTATTATGGAATAAATGATAATGTTTCTTAAATCAATGTTTTATGATCCATGTGGCACACTTATGCATGAAATGAAATGTTTAAGAAGGGTGCACCCTTATAGCGCTCCAATGAATTGGGTAAAGTGTTGTATCATGATACGTCATGTACAATGAGTGTTGACTCATTCTAATTCAAGTGCAACGAGGGTTTACTTGTGCTTCATGTGCAATGAGAATTTACTCATGCTCCATGTGCAATGAGCCTTGGCTCATGCTAATTCCATGTTAAGTGTTGTTGCCACATTTCCATGTTATGATTATCATGCTTTATCTTGCCTTTATGTTCATGTTTCTCTTATGATCTATTGATATTCCTGTTACCTAACATGTATTGTACTCCTCATGTTATTACATGTGTACTCCCTTACTGGGCATTATAGCTAACCATTTTCTTATGCATGTCCTCAGGTTATCCCATGCAATTCTAAGTACGAGGGAATGTAGTGGTCATGTAAAGGATGTTTTAAATAAAGATGTTTTATTTCATGTTTTAAGTTTTTATGTAATGATCCTAATCCCCAAATACACTAAACCTCTCGATCTTCTTTGTTTTATGAAGTGAATTTTTATGTAATAAATCATGTTTAAGTTGTAATGAAAAGAAGGGTTGTCATAAGTAGAGGTAACAACTTCAGAAGAAAGAAAAGTTTTCCCCTATCTATCATGCACCTCCAAATGCATCTCAGAGAAGAGAGCCATAATCTACCACTCCCTTCTAGCCTCCTGAACTACCTGTATATGATTCCTCCTACTCAATGCATGAGTCACTATGTTGCCTTTCCCTGGCTTGTAGGAAAGCTCAAAGTCCTTGGATTGAAGGTACTCAACCCACCTTCACTGTCTCAAATTTAGATCACACTTGGTAATGATATAATTGAGACATTTGTGGTCTGTGTACACCATTAAATTCTCTCCGTGAAGGTAATTTCTCCAATAGACCAATTCATGAAGAACTCTTTCCAACTCAAGATTGTGTGTCGGGTAATTCTTCTCATGTGGACTCAACTTACGAGACCTGTATACAAAGATGTCTTCCCTATGAATAAGAATTGATCCCAGCCCGATATTTGATGAATCACAATAAATAGTATAGCTCTTGCCCTGCTATGAAAAAACTAGTATCACTGCCAAATTCAACCTCCCTTTCATCTCCTAGAAAGATGAATCGCAAGAATCTCTCCACAAGTACGTCTTACCCTTCTTAGTCAGGCCCGTTAGTGGTGCTACTAAGTGTGAAAATCCAGTATAAAATTTCTCTAGTAACCATCCATCCCTAGAAAACTCCATACCTCAATGAAGTAATTCAGATGCTCCCAGGAAACTACTGCTCTCACTTTCTCTGGGTTTACTGATACTTCTACCTCTGAGATAACAGGACCCCAGTAGTGAATGTGGTCCATCCAAAAGTGTCATTTTGAGAGCATAACATATAAATGATGCTCTCTCGGTTTACTCAAAACATTCTCAGGATGGGTAGCCTGGTCATGTCGAGTGTGAGAGTACACATAGATATCATCCACGAAAACCACTACAAATGATTCCATGCATGTATGGAACACTAAGTTGATCAATGCCATAAAAAATACAGGCATGTTCATTAGACCGAATAGCATAAAAACATACTCGTATAGACCATACATGCTCCAAAAGACTATAAGAGGTATATATGATGGTCTAATGAAAAAATGATGATAAACCGATCTCAAGTTAATCTTCTAGGACACTCATGCTCCTCAAAGTTAATAAAAGAGATCATCAGTCCTTGGAAAGGGATATGGGTCCTTGACCGTCAATTGGTTCATCTTCTTATAATCTACACAATGTCTGCAGGTACCATCCTCCTTCTTCGCAAATAAGATAAGAAGACCGCAAGGATAAGTAATAGGTTGGATGAATCCCTATTCCTGTAACTCCTCTAACTGCTTCCTAAGATCATTTAACACTAGTGTAGACATACTATAAGAAGGAATGTACACCGATGCCACTCCTAGAACAAGCTAAATAGAAAAGTACACCTCTCACTCTAAAAGAAAACCTGAAAATTCCTCTAGAAAAAACATCCTTGAAATGATCCACCACTAGAGGATTATCTATCTATGAAGTCCTCTAGTCATCCAGATATAAACTAGAAATATGGGATGTAACTCCTCCCAACCCATGATGCTCATTTCTAGCTATGATCTCTAGTATCCCCATTATCCCTTGTGTATAAAGGACCCACCCTCTAGTGATGTGAAACCCACCCTACAACTATAGAAATTGACGACTACCTGGAAGGGAACTAACTAGTCCATTCTAATAATGATGTCATAGCCCGTTATCTATAAGACATAATGGTCCCATAAGAAGTGAAACCCACCAACCTCACTAGGAAACTCGTTGTATTGACACACACTATATTTTCTAGTCCCCAACAGTGTGTACAGTGTCTAGATATTAGTAGAAGTAATGATACAAAACCCAAGGCATTCACAATAGGCACAAATATGAAACTATGGGAAACCCTTTTGTCAAAATGAGTAGAATCTAAAACCGAGGCAACTAAAATCATACCTCTAACTATAGAGGGTTCAAGATCCTAATCCTAATAGATCTTCTCAGTGCTAAAGCATGACCTATGTCGTGGCCCTGTGAAGCATTCTATGATCCTTGAGCTGATCCACCTTGTAGTTTTCAAAACCCTTATGTCTAACCACTGCGGACACAACCTCCATATCGTCCTGAATGGATGGACGAACACTAGTTCCCTGACTAATGTTAAACTAGTGGTATTTCTCCTAAACCTGGAGTCATATAAGAACCCATATCACCATATTCTTGTGATAAAAATCGACAGAAACGATGAAGATGATCCATCTTTCCACAAGATTGGCATTCAACTGGGTATCTTGAAGAAATGTGGCCTTGTATGCCCGCTCTTCCCACATTGGTAGCACACCACTTGGATACCTGGAGGATTATCTAGCCTACTCGGGTCTCCACATGTAGACTCCCTGTGACACTTCCTACTATCATATGGAGGAATATCAACTCCAAATGTCGAGCCTCCTTGGCTCACAGCTCCAGAATCCCTCAAGTTGCACTTTGTCATCTAGGCATGGTTGACTATAGAAGATATGGAAGTCAAACTGAAGATGTTCACCTGAGATCAAATGTTGTTCCAGAGACCATCCTAAAACTACCTCACCCAAAATAACTCCACACCCCCTAGAATGGGTGTGAAGTGGTGTAGCTAGGTGAAGCGTGATGAATACTACATGATTGATAGTGTACCCAACTCCAAGATCATGACCTCTTAGGCTTGATCAGCCCTCATGGTATCCTAGTAGAAGTATTCATAGAACATACACATGTACACATACCAAGACAAAACCTACTGGTCCCCTCTTGTGATATCACATCCCACCATCTCTTGGCGGAATCTCAAAACATATGCGTAGCGTGCTTCAAATTCTTATACAAAGGCTTCTCGAGATGATCGATGATAGAAAACATGGCCTCTAACCATGACTCTACAATCATAGGTTATCCATCCCGTAAGAAGGTGGGAGGATTATGATGCTAAAAATGCTACATAAACACTTCCTTAAATAGGTTAGGATACAATCCTCCCTAAAAGGTGTTCATAAACCTCATGAAGCCTTCTCGAAACTGTGCATAGGCACCTGTATCTGGAATGATGGCTGGTGGAAAGATATGAATGATAGGAGGATCTTCTGGTATTCCCTGATCTACATTGTATGTTGTCTGATCACTTCCCTATATCTAGCATACAACTGGAGGATGTCTCAGTGTCATGACTCTGCAAGTTCAAGTGCACACCTCAATTCTAGATTATTAAGGACTAAAACATAGATATATTGGAAAGAAACAAGGGAAATAAAACATACCAATTTTTAAAAACATGGATACACGGTGTGTATGTCCCCAACATTACATGTTCCCTTAAGCCTTTACATGAGCGTGTAATTCCTCCAACCGTGGTCGTGTAACACCTCATTTACATGGCGTGATCTCCTTTGACATGACACATTCTTGAGTCTTTCCTCGTGCCCAAGTTATTTTACATGACTAAACCACATGGTTCTCCTAGAACAAAGATACACAACATGTTTCTGCTAGGCGCGGTGTGTACTAGAATGATTTCACCACCCTGCGTTGTTAGTCATAAGGCCAAAAACACGATGAACTCCACAAATCTTGTTCATTATGAACATGGTTTGTACTACATGAGTTTCATACATTCATGTCATCAGTCACACAGACAGGTATACGGTCACTATAACATGGCATGCACTACCAGTACATAATGTGTTCCACCAAAAAAACACAACCCAATGTATCTTCCCCCATAGTTAGTCAGGTGACTAAGAACTACACAACGTTTACATATAGTACACTGTGTGTACTTAAGAAAAACATTTCCTTCCTGAACATAAAGACACATGGTGTGTATTCATCATTACACACCATTTATTTTGAGGTTTTCCAGAATGTATGCCTCATAAACTACTCTGGAAGCCCATTAAACACTGAAACAAACAATAAAGTGACAAATTAGATCTATGGGGGACTGTACTCAATCAGGGACCAATGTTTGGCACCCATAGAAAAGAAAAATTACGTATTAGAAATACCTAATGAAAATAGCAGGTTCTATATCATGATGTCTATCAAAAAATCATGCCTATCTAGCACACCATCTATTATAACAACATTATATCAGGATTTCACCATAAATGGCATGATAAGAACGCATAAAATGTGATCTCTAGTAAGTGCCTATATGATGCCTGAGATGACATACCCTCATCTCATCAGGTTATAATAGAAATAGAACCTCAATAATATCAACGATAATAGAATAGAACATGTAAATTGCCTAATGGTTAAATCAAATCAATTATAACAATTGCAAAACCAGAAAAATTTCAATAATCGAGGAAAATTGGATTTTCCCTATACACGGGTCAGCTACTCACATGCACACCTTATTACGAACAACCCATTCCTTTCTATCCCTGTCTAGAGGCACCAAATAGTAACTCAAAGAAAAAAATAACCCTCTAATACCACTTTGTAATGTCCTGGTTCGATGTGCTGCCCAATGTTACCCTATACCCGATTGGTCACATGGCCACAAGTGCATTTCCCCAAATTCTAGAGGCTGCTAACTAGCAACGAGGGCCTTGGGTGTGATAGTGGGGAAACAATTCCCTCACTGGCCTAGTAACACAGCGAAATAACAATAATATTGTAAAATGGAAGAGTAATACTATAGAATAAGTAAACACCTGAATACTAAAGGAAAATAAACAACTGGAGCACATATATAAATGATACATGTCACATATATCTAGGAAAGAATCCAAAGAAGTCATAATGATGGGAATATAGTACTAAACCAAAATAAAAAAGAAAAAAATAACTCCAACTACATCGCTAGCCTCAGCTGGGTCCCATGCTCTCGATCTTAACATCAATCAAGTACCTGAAGTATTTGGGTGCTTTCCCTTATCTATACATGGAACAATAAAATCTGTTTGGGCCCAAAAGCATGACCCAAACAAGATATGAGATGAATCCCAGTAGGCAATAACCCAATGATATGTGCCTAACTATTAGTGAAAATATATATAAGGTAATATGAAAAATGATGTAATAAACAAGGATGTACTCAAAAGTAAAAAAAATCCTACTATTTCAACTACATTCATTTACATTTATTAATTATCCAACAAAACATTCACATGAAACCGTATGGGAAGTTCCCACAGTCTAACCCCAATGGTTAAACTTATTATTAAATAAAATAAGATGTAAATACCTACAGGAAATCTCACACATTCTAGCCCCTTGGCCTCACAAAGAAAAAGAATCTTTGAAGAATCACTCAACCTATATTCCTCCTGGGGTCTTTTGACGGTAAACTACGAACTCACTGAGGAATAACTCAACATCAATTCCCCCTATGGTCTCACAATGGTATACTATAGAAACTTTGAGGGATCACTCACTATCAATCCCCCTATGGTCTCGCATCATGAAAAGTAAAACATACACTCTATGGAATCCCTCAACATCAATTCCCCCTACAGTCTAACTACAACAGGTTCTCACATCCCTGTGTAATACAATTAGGCAAAAATAATATCCATCAGTAAAAGTAATCTCAACTACTATATGGCTATGAAGCTACAACGCATATGAAAGCATGTAATATAATATATACTCCACCCTAACATCACTAGGATTGGAAAAAAATTGCATAACAGGTAGTTCTAAACCCATCGAACAATATAAAAAAATGGTAATACACATCCATAAACAAGGTAATAAACCTAAATCATAATAAAAACCCTTTCTCAAGAAAATAAAACATACCAGGAATCAAAGAAGTTAAATCTCCAAAACACATAATACCCTAAACTAGGGTGTTCGAAACATTTTGAATATATAAAACAAAGACAACTATGGAAAGGCACAAACCACCTACCTCGAAATTGTACAATTGATATAGTTGAATCTCATCCCTTGATTAGACTAAGAACATAGTATATATATAAAAAAGTAAATAATAATCAACCAAAAATATCTCACGGGAGAATAGAAATCAGGAGGAGATGCTCTAGAATAAGGAAGAACTCACCAAAATAGTTCCAATGCAATTAATGGTGTTTGATTTGGGGAAAGGATGACAGATTAGGGTTCAGAGAAGATTCAACAATTTCTGTTGGTCCTGTATGAGATAGGGCTAGAAGAAGGAGTTTTAGGCAATTAGACGCAACCCCGGTCTGATTTAAAAAATAAATAGAAAAGTACATAGTGTGTTCATTTAATGTACTCTCTGTGTACATGCCTTAACCAGTATCTGTTTTAGCAAGTCTCCAGATCACCCCACACGACCATGTACATGGCTGTTACACAGCCGGTACATGGCGACCCAATACAACTAGGTACACATCGTGTACCACTTAAATTTCCAAAAAACACTTCTTTTCTCAAAAACACTTAAAACAAGATACATACCTGAAAAGAATATCTGGGTTCTTACAATAACTATTTCGAAATTATCAAAAATTAGGTATTACAATTAAAATGATAATTAAATTTAATTACCCAAAGTTAATTATAAAAGGATAATTTATTAAAATTATCAAATTATAATTACAAAAATTATCAAAAATATATTATCCTGAATCATCAAGTTATAATTACATTGAATTGTCAAAAGATAATTATTAAAAAAATTCCAATGAAAATTATGTGATATAATCAAATGATAGTTATAAATATTATCAAAGTATAGTCATATCAAATTTAAAAAGGATAATTTATAAAAAATAATCAATTTATAATTATGTATATTTTCAAGGATAATGATATGTATTTGTCAATGAATAATTATAAAGGAATACCACATGTTTCATCAAAATAATTTCGTGTATTTTACAATGTCAAATGTGGTACTATAATTATTCTCGAGGAGAAGACTAGTTGTGTATTTTTTGGTGTAAAATTATGATTTTGAAATTATTTAGGAGAGAGAAAGTACCATAACATGTAACATTTTATTTCTGTTTGAAATAAAATATATGGTTTTGGTTCTAGGAACACTTTATGACCCTTGAGATTTGATGTGTCGATGAGCATGAAAATAAGGTTTAGGAGCGTGTGTTCTTGAATACAAAAGATTTTCCCATATATTTATAGTAACAAATGGTGGATTATCCTTATCATTGACATCGATTAATTCAACGTATGAGGTTTCTTACATCATGAGGATTTTGTTACACATGTTTCCATTCTACACTTTATGTGATGTAATATTTTGAAAACCGTGCTTGATTGTGATCATTTGTGTGTGTAGCTAGCAAGACATACTATGATATTTTATTACATGAGCATTGTTTATATGTTTGATTATTATATAATGATTTTTACTTTTTGTTACTTCATTCTCAAAATGATATGTTATGCCAACCTCATATGCTTTACACTATATGTGTATTGTCATTCCATGGAGGTTTTTATTGCTACTTGATATAATTAAACTATCGTGTGTTGTTTATACTTTGGCAGGAGAGTGTGCATGACTTATGATGGTGGAAATAGTGGACCTAAACATAGGGTAGGGGAATGATAGTCTGGTGGCCTGACATGAGGCAGCATATTAAGGGAATGATGACCCAGGGGCCCGAACCGAGGCATAAATATGGCATGATGGTCTAGAGGCATGACCCATGGAGATCCAGTATACAATGGTTCGTGGTATTTATCCGACTCTATGCCTTGATACTGTTGAGATAAACATTTTGAACTTGGAGACATGTTATTTATCACTCATGGAATCATATTATTGTCCAAACATTATGGAGATGAAGTAGGTATAACTGAGGATTGTGGAAGATTGGTTAGGGCATGACCACCTGGTTTGGGGCTACATGTTTATTTGTTTGTTGTGAATTTATTAATATTATGGAGTACTCATGTATAATTTATCACACTAGGTTAAGGAAATATTCCTGGTGTCCTACCATGTATTGTACTCACACCCTACATAGAAATTTTAGTGACCTTGTCGATTTCATGACTTGAGATCCAATGATGGGAAAAGGCCCTCTGGTGGATGGATGAGTGGTGGAGTATGGAGACACTAGTGTATTAGGATGGAATTTGATGGATCCCACTATCTATTTATTTATTTATCTTCATTAATTTACTATAGTTGACATACTGCTTTTGGAGCCAATTTTTGTACTTGTGTGACATGTATTCCATCCTTTTAGATTCATCATACACTATGATTATTAAATATATTGTTATCATATTATTTAATATTATTTTTATTCATATTCTAAAATGTTACAAAGGGTATAATCTCCCACTGATGAAATTAGGATTTTTCGACTAGATAGTATCCTCTTGCATACAGGGAGGCTCACATGAAGTCATGTGGCCCTCGAGTTCAGACTAGGTGATTTGCGATGATATATTACAAAATGGTATCAGAGGATGTGACTCACTAATATATTTCTTATATTTTCTTGGATTTGGGATAGGGTGGAAATGAGATGGGTTAGTTAGGGCTCAACATAGGGATTTATGTTCTATCCAGACCAACACATTTTAGTAGACCACCAAGTTTCCATAAAGTGGGGGAATATTTGTTTTGTTGTTATCATTGATTAAATTTACTTTGGGTGATGTACATGATAATGAAATGTAGTTTATGATATTTATGGTGCGCTCAAGTATCACGACTAGGATTGTAGGTTCAAATGGCATATAAAACAATCTTTTTTTTTTAATTTATATGTATTTATGTATAAATTTATTTTTTCAATAAAAACATTATAATTTATTTAAAGGCTTTATGTAAGGGTCAAAGACAAGTTTAGAGCAGTGTAATAATATAAAGAATAATTTCGGAGTCTGGAGGATAGATTGCATGGGATTTTAGGGCCTAAGGAGCCTTTACATTGATAGAATAAAAATATTGAATATATTATATTACAAGAACACATTTTTATCATCTTGGAATTTCCATGTAATTTTTTTATTTATAAGGATTTATTTGGAGACAGAAAAATTCAATGGCACATGATTCTATGTTTTGGATATCCTAGAACATAATTTTAATCTTTTTATGGTATTTATAGTAAACATGTGAGCAGGATTTTCTATCTTTTGAACCATTTATCAGATAAAAAATATAAGGGCATCGTTGAATTCAGAATGCTAGGATTTTCCTAGAATTGACATAACTTCAGCTGAAAAGGGCTGAGCAGAATAGTAATCTTTCGGACATTTCGAGAAAAATAATAAAAGAATTTAAAATAATTATTTTATTTTCTTTCCCACTTTTGAGTGGCGGACGATGAAGCTATGGGGCAGCGACATGGCGGTGATGATGTGTATCAATGAGCCTCATTAATGGATCGTTAAACTCGTAGCATAATGATGCTTTTAGGATGCATAACAATGAAACTATTTCTTAAATAAAATAGTGTAACGACACGATGACACATTATAATGGGAACATTGTGACGTGATCCTATGTATATTTTGACACGTTGGGGAAATATGGATAAAAAATTACGGGATTATTTGGAGAACCTCTGACAGACTTCCAATCAAGTTAAGAATGAGGAACACTGATTAAACTTCATCATCTTCAACGCCTTTGAAAGATCAGAGTTGGGAAGCGACGTCAACATCTTAAATACCTTGAGGATGAACGTCGCGACATCAGACATCATAAGAGGTAGGGGTTTTTGATTTGATGTTCTTCACCTTCCTTTTTGAAAAACGATGAATATAGATCAATCCTCGAACTGGTTGATCTGTGATTCATTCATTATGCGGGAGGGTGATTTATTCTGTGGGTTATTTTTTTTATTTAGGCTACATGTCTTGTTGTGGAATGATTGAACGAAAACTCCCCAAACCTCCCTAATTTTTAAAGCTCTAACACGGAGGTCCAGGGATAACACGAACAAGGCACGAGCGCCTAGGTATGTGTGTTCATGGTGGAGGTACCCTTGAAATGCTGGTAGTAGTGGAAAAGGCCTTGTGGGCCACATGGAGGAGACGACCTAGAACGATAGGCCATGTTGATAGGGAGGCCGCGACTTATCAGTCGCGACAGCGTGATGGTGGATGTGGTGCCATGCAGGATGCTGTGTGGAGGGACGGCCTGCATTTGGTCTGTCTGGACGAGCTGGCTACCACAGTCCATGACCGCAGCAGGCTGAGGAGCCCTGCAAACCAGTGGGGTAGGCGGGATGCCATGGATTTTTGGCCACTGAAGGACTGGATGTGTCACCAGGCAGGCGCATGGCAGGAGGTGCAGCCCACCTCTTGTGGGATGCGTTCAGATAGGATGGGGACACGACAGGCTACTACATCCCAGATGCTGGCACCATTGCAGTGTGGAGCTGATCATCAGCTGAGGGCCAAGCCCTTGGAAGGTCGGGCCGGACCGTGCTGCCAGGCCAGATCCACATCGGCAGGTCAAACCGATGCTCCCTTCGGGCTGGGCCCGACTAGAACGAGTCTCTGAGTGACCCGATAGGCTGGACCCCTCTACCAACCAGGCCGGGTCCAGTTAGGCCTATTGGGCCTATCCCACTGGCTAGGATGGACTACATAGACCTCTACCTGCACTAGGTTGTGTCGAGTTCTTCTAAATAAACTAGGATATGTGCCCCCCTGAGCTGGGTGGGTCGGGTCGGTCTACCCGAGTCGGATCGGGCCTCGTCACAACCGGCCCCCTCATTAATAAAACCAGTATCCTGCAAATTGCGCATCCGATTGATGTGATGTTTGTGGATTTGGTACCCTCTCGATGAGGTGGATATTTTAGAACTCTCTATGGTGACTTTAGTTGATGTTGATATATGAATAAATGATTGAGGAGCGGTTCTCCCAAGAGCACTATGTATAGAACCATGTGACTTGCTGAGACCTGAAGATTGATGAATTTTGGCCCAGTGGGAAGCACCAATTTTGTTAATTGGCTGGCCCATGGTGAGAAGTAACTCTCTGTGACTTTTCAGGCCCATGATACGTGATTGGGATGAGTACCTCAGTTGGGCATGACTAGTGGGAAGCACCACTCTCTGACTTTGCATTCCCACAATACGCGATGAGTGGGGAGTTTCTTTGTAGTCCATTTCTAGTGGGAAGTACCTCTTCGTGACTTGGAAGGCCCACTGTACTCCCTAGAGGAGGAGTTCTCCAGCAGCCGAGGTGTTCGACGATGTGACCGATGATGCTACTATTTCTACCCTAGAATATACTTGGTGTGAGCTATCTTGTGTTTTGTGGTTTAATTCAAGGAATTACTGTGTGATTTTTCTTTTTTGTTTTGGGGGTCCTAATAAGTACTATGTTACTCACCCCTACAAAGGCTTCAATTGCATGTGTTGTGTCTACTACAGACCATCGACGTACGACATGGGTGCTCAGGGAGACATGACTGATAGACTCTATGACGGTGGACATGGGAGCCTACGACCAGGCGGGGCCCAGTAGGACCTGGTAAATAGGAAGTACTACTTTGGCTTCCAGTAGCTTCAAAACTCTCACGATCATGTGGGTTTTCTGTATATGGCCATTACATTTTCATTTTTGTACTTGTTGTTTTCAGTTCATTTTTGGGTTTGTATTATGGCCCACTTACATTCAGTTGTACTTTCACTCAGCCTTGCTTTAGTGGTTCACATTTCACCCTTTTAGTGTGTTGGTATGTGGTTGGGTGTGTGTGTGCGTATAGGTACTCAGTAAAATTCCTATAACTTGTAGGTTGACGCCTTCGGTGCTAGTCGCCATCCCCTGGACTTCGGGAGGTGGGCTTGGGGTAGTCATGCCATGGGCCCCGAGGGATGGGTCATGGAAAAGGGGTATCAAAGGGAGGTTTGGTTCAACCTCAATGATCAAGAGTCTATGTTTTGTATTAGGGAAATAGTGTTATGTGTTCTGAGTTAGACTTTTAGATTTCGGGAGTGCAGTGTTTGTGCAGTGGCTGGCATATCCATACACTACGACCTTGATTTTTTTGGCTCAATACATAAAAACACTGGTGGCATAAGTGTCTTGTTATTTTGAATAAGAGTCAGATCACCAGGTATAAACTTCTAACCGTCATACATCTTGATCTATCTCAGGATGCCTCCACATGGATGACTAGCCAGGATCCCGATACGAGGTTGCGAGGATAGCTCACCAAACAATGAGGCGTCCGTATAGGGACCAGTTCTTGAGATGGCCCCATTGGGTGGTGCACCAGTGCTACCACCACCCAATGGTCATAATCTACTGTCGGTAGTTCCAACGGAGGACGTTCGTTGGATCAATGCCCTACATGAGTTTTAGAGACAAAGATCTCCCAGGTTCTAGGGAGATATGGACCCTTAGGACGCTGAGGACAGGCTGGAGGCTGTCACGCGTGTCTTCTACTTAGTGAGGACACCACCTGACAAGATGGTGATCTTGGTAGTGAGCCTTCTACATGGCTCATCGTGGAGATGGTGGAGTTTTAACATCCAGACTCACAATGAGGTGAACCTCACTTGTGTTGGCTTCAAGAGGCTTGTATGGGGGTATTTTTCCCCAAGAACTTACATTTTGTGCACATCTAGAAGCTGCTTCACCTATTTAAGAAAAAAAATGTGGTGGTCGAGTACTCAACAATGTTCATAAAGCTTTCCCGCTACTCCACAGATAGGTTGAGAGACTATTTCTTCAGGGCTTGAGCCTTTGAGTAGGCACTCAGGTGGGAGATCAAGGCATCAGTATTGTCTCTCAGAATCCCTACCTAGGTAAGGGTGTTACTGTGAGACCTTCTAATAGAGATATTCATGGTGTAGAAAGCAGTCACTACTAGAGCTAATAGTAGACCCTAGGCGGAGAAGCCTTTCCTAGGAAATTTACAGTAGATGCATGGGCCCAAGCGGGATAGGTATTTTAGAGGCTGACCCTAGGAGTCACGGTCATCAGTGTGAGGTTCCTAGGCCAGAGGGAGTCATAAGGGGGAAAATATTAGCTACTCATGTGGCAGGCATGGACACATTGAACATAACTGTCCGACCAGTGATACAGATGACTAGTAGATGGTTGAGGGGTCGCTGATGCATCGACAACAGTTCGAGCAAGGAGGTCCACAGTGTGGCCAACTTGGTAGGGGATATGGATGAGTGGCAGGAAGTGGGAGAAGTTTTGAGTTGTTACCACCACCACCCCTAGGTGGTCCATGCTAACCTCAGGGAGTAGGTAGATAGGGGTGAGATCTGCTCCAGGAATCATAGGCTTATGACCACGGGGCTCCATAGATGATCTGAGGTACAATATGTGTCTTATCCACCCTAGCTATAATACTTATAGAAACAGTTTACAGTCACTCCTTCTTTTCCGCGACTCTGTTTCAGATCTCAGAGATTCCGGTCGAGATATTGGCTCGATCCTTATGGATAGAGACTCCTATGAGAGGGTATTAGACAATTACACACTAGTGTTGGTAGTGTGAGGTTACTCTTGGAGGTGGGAGGTTCAGCTGGGATATCATTTTAGCAGCATCGAGGCATTATGAAATCATCTTGGGTATGGATTGGTTATCTACAGTCCATGATCAGATCAACTATTTTAGGCATATAGTGTTGTGTGTCTGTCAAGATGGGACCAGGTTTTTCTTCACTGGCTAGAAGGAAAACCTTGCAGTGTGGGACAGACTCTCCCAGAGGAGGGTACAACCGATCACTCACCAGTTGGCTAGCCTCACCCTAGGTTCAGTAGAGGAGAGGATTCCAAGATTCCTTCTATTGGTGGATGAGTATAAGGATGTTTTTCCTAGTGACGTTCTTGGGATACCACCTCATAGAGATGTAGTCTTCGGTATTGACCTGTACCCTGGGAGGACACTGCTATCCACACTGGCATATCGAATGGCTCCCACAGAGCTTCTGGATGAGCTTCTAGGGATACCTCGTTGTAGAGAGGTAGAATTTTGTATCGACCTGTACCCTTCGATGTCACCAATATCAACACCAGCATATCTAATGGCTCCTGCAGATCATCTGGAGTTGAGGGTACAACTGAAGGACTTGCAATATGTCACGACCTGACCCTACCCGGGCTCGAGCCGCAACTACCCCAATCCCGCCTCCATAGGCAAGGAGCTGGCGATAAGAGTTGAAGGCTAAACAACTTGTGGATGCCTTTACCTAAGGACTTTTACACACACACACAATCCAATCAATGCTGGAGTGTAGAGTAAAAGAGAAAGTAAAGTACTATCTGCTATAAACAACCTCAAAAGTGCATAGACCTCTAAACAGTACAAAGTAAGTGTTGAACATAAACCAAAAAGAAAAGGGGAAAACATGCGCCCAACCAGAAAAGTGCCACAACCCGACAATAGGTAAAAAAATTTAACAGCTGTGAGAGTCCCACACCTTGAACCCGACTATGACCACCGTACACGGTCCAAGCTCCCGAACTCCTAAGCTCTGCTAAATTCACGACCAACCTGTCTGTCGTCTACAAGGGAAAACCAAGTGCGGGAAAAGCCCAAGTAGGGGTGAGTATAAAAATACTTAGTAGGATGCCCTGAAGGCTTGAGGGAGAAACAAAGGAGGTACAGAAGAGGTGAGAAGTATATCGAATAGAGAAAAGTAAAGGAGTAAAACCGAGAGTGTAGTAAAGAATACATCACAACCCAACAAGAGGTAGGAAGAAGACTCATTCTATCACAAGGAGCTCTAAACGGTGAGAATATAAACTTCCCGTAGAGTCTTCAATACCTATAGCATGAGATTAGACTTGTCCAACCACGAGAAGCTAGACATAGAAAGCACGTGGCATACCCCGTGCGTCTTCACCTATCCAGGAAGGTGAGTATCCAAAACCCAAGGAGTGGATATTGGGACAAGGTATACATATATATATTCTCTATCAAGAAACCCAGACAATATTTTAAGTGTATATCTCTCCTATAGCTCAGCCCAAGAAAGTGAGTAGCCAACAGTCTCAGAAGTGAACACCATCGGTGCCCAGCATCCTATCCGTCTGCCCCGAACTGCATGTCAAGGGGCTCAAATCACCGCACCTTGACACTATCGAATTTGGGTGGCACAGACTCGCCAACACGATTTTAGTTCACGTCTATCAGACACATCTTGGTGGTGAAAGAGCCCCTCATAATTGAGAGTTATTGGGAAAGTCAAACCACACCTCGTCAATGTCACACAGTCGGGAGGTCAACTAAAAGTCAATGATATCACATTAGTGACCTGTACAACCAAGGGTCCCGCTCCAGTAGTCACGGAGAAAATCCAAAGACTAGCCTAGTAGAAAGGAATGAGTCTGAAAGAAGTCATTGGGTAACCCACTGCCCAGTCCCGCTAGATGGTAAACCCTAAGAATTCGTCGGGTAACCCACTACCCAGTCTCTACTGGAGGATAAACCCAAAAAGGTCATCGGGTAACACACTGCCCAATCTCTGTTGGAGGGTAAACCGTAAGAGGTTGACGAGCAACCCACGGCCCAGCCCCGCTGGAGGGTAAACCCGAAGAAGTCTATGAGAAACCCACTACTGAGCCTCGCCGGAGGGTAAACCCGACGATTTCGATGAGAAACCCACTGCCCAGCCCCGATGGAGTGTAAATTCAAAGTAGTCTATGAGCAACCCACAGCCCAGCCCCACTGGAGGGTAAACCCGAAGAAGTAGATGAGCAACCCACTGCCCATCCCCACTGGAGGTAGACCTGGAACTACTCTGGCCATCCCTACTGGATGTAACAACACTGGCCAATAGAACACGGAGAGGGCATCACGCAACCACCCAACTCCAATACAACTCACATAGCAGAGAATCAGCACCCATATAGTGTGGGTCACACTAATACCTGGAGCTCTTCCTAGGGAACCATGTCATGGTAGATCACAGAAGGAGGATATGATCTCGATACTCAACTTAGGAATCTGTGCCCAGGCTCACTGGGGCTCCGTACCCTACTAGAAACAACCACCTTGGTAGAGGATTGGTGCCCGCGTAATGTATTGGTCACACCGAATCCACAATAACCCTACCAGGGAACGCGAAGGGATGTGATACTGAAAGACCACATGGCTAAAGGAATAGAGTAACCCAAACAACTCCGCTGATCACACCATTGATAACAAAACTAGGGGAAACCACTAAACCCTGATAGTCTAAACCATCATGAACAGAGGGACCCTCCGTGTCATGAGAGGTCAAAGATATGTAAAGTAGAACACAGTACGCACATGGGACCCACACAACATGCGGCTCTATCTCATCTCCAAACCATGTACACAAACATTCTCAGGTAAAAACTATAACATGTACCTCAATCAATGCTTATACACAGAGAGTATACCGCACTTCTATCCCAAAGGCTATCGTGCACACGATGTCCAACATCAATGCAAAAAGGAAAAAACGTAAGTTCTCTAACTTGCTTCCACCACATCCTTAGCACGACCAACCATATCTCTTCAACCATCAACATCACTCACATGGGAGTGAATGCGATCACATGCCAAGGGTTCGCTTCCAAACACAGCAAGAAGAACCGCCACTAGAGCACCTTTCATTCTTCCACATTTAATTAGATCTCAAATGAGACTTCTCACATCCAAACGGATCATACCATTGTAATCCTCATGGAAAAAAATTAGAGATTGACTATTTAATCGCCTCTAACAGACATCCGACATAAAATTCGTTCAATACTACTTTACGCCCAAACAGCGTCCCGTGGTCCCGAGCCTCATCCCCAAAAACAGTCGGGCACATCGCACCTTTGCGATCCCCTCAGAACGACATGTCAAATTGACTAATTACATGCGTGCAATGGATATCCAGAGAAAAATATGCATTTCTCCATACCACACAAAAGAGGTGCTTTATGGGACCCGCATCTCAGTCCTTAAGCGCAACAAACGGATCACACCGTTGCGATCCTCTCGAGAAAATACACAAGATTGACTATCCATTTGTCCGAAACAGACACCTGATAATAAAAATAGAATTCACCACCAACTCCCAAAACGGCCCTCGTGGGGCCCACAACATCGTGCATAATTAAAGTGGGCAGATTTCTCCATTGCAATTCACTCAGAAGAAAACCCAGAATCGACTGCTCACACGCCCTGAATGGACGTTCGATGAAAAAGTTGGGAAACAGGACTCACAGCTTAAAAGACAGGCCATGGAGCCCACCCCTCATCTCCGGCTTCAACACCCAAAAAACCTCTGGAAAACTATGCCTCGACTCTAGGATCGCAATGTCGCTAACGGTGCTCAAAATAGACTCTGAACGTGTCTGCGCCGCTCAAAACAAGAACCTCGGAAAAAAATGCTAAACCAATTGACGGGTGTGTTGCACAACCGAGCCCCTCGTATTGGGAATTAAAAATCCTCGAGACTATCTCAAAAAATTCTTCTCGAGTCTAGGATCACACTGTCGCAGATGGCATGCAAAACAGACACTCATAGCGAATGTTATGGGTGTCCGAAGTCAGATAGGACAAAGCCCCTTGGGTTGGACCAGCCTGGGCCGACTCGGCTCGCAGCGCCGGCCTGCGGCTCAGCCACGTGGGACGGCCGTGGACCCGTGGTCCACCCTCAGACTGGACCTCGTGGTCATTCGTCCCACATGAAGACCCACTGGACGCGGGTCTTGGTTCCCCCACGGGGTCGCGCACCGCGACCCCAGTCCACCCGCTCTGTCACGCCACGACGAGCTTGCCCGCAGCCTGGAGCCACCGTCTGGAGCCGGCACCACCTGGTACCTATATCCCGGAGCCTGCGCCACATGTTTCCGCCATCTCGGATCCTACGCCGCCTTCTTCTGCCATCTCGAAATGTCTGAATTCCACTAGACCACCGCGGAACTGCCAGAAAACCTTGAAAAAGGCCGGAAACTTCGATGGTCGATTACGGACGCCCCGGAACTCGGAATTCAAATCCAAAAAGTTCAGCGGAAATATCAATATATAAACTATGGAAATATGGACTTCTCTAGAAAATTCGATAGAAATTAGATGCAAGTAATTCAATTTGAAGAAGATTACGAGAATTAAAATGATAAAAGCACGAGCCTACCTCGATGGTCATTGCCTGACGCTTCACCGACGATCCACTGGAGCCGTCACCGCCTTGCCGAAGGGATGGAGGAATGGAGAGGGTTCCTCCTTCGTCGTTGGGAGGGTTTGTGCTAGGGAATAATGGGGTAAGAAGAGGGTGGGGTCGTGTTTAAATAGAGAACACTTAAACCCCCCGCCCGTAGGCCCCATACTTGAAGCCTTAGTGGGGTCGAGGTTAAGCCTCCTCTAGGGTAAAAAGCATCTCCCGAGCACAACGATGGTCTTGGAATTTTATTCTGAGTTCCCATTCAAAGGTTATAAAACATAACGCCCGAGGCTGCTAAATTATGAGAACGCCCCTGGGGTCATTTTCCACGGAAGGGCCGGTCCCATGAAAATTACACCCCTCCAAGGGTAAACAGCATGATCCAGACTCAATGGTGCCCTAATTTTTTCCATACTAGCTACCATTTAGGACTTATATCATTTATTTAGCATTCCCAGTGTGAACAGCCTGAAAATTTTATTTCAGCCGCACTGGGGCTCGGAATCGCATGTCGTCTGAAGGCGCGACTCTAGAATAATATCAAGAAATTTCCAAAGTCTTTTATAGAAAAAACTAGGTTCTTACATCATTCTCTTCTTCAAGATTTTCATCCCTGAAAAGAAAAACCAGGGAGAAACTCAGGGTACTAAGCCCACACCAGGCTCTCCCAAACCCAGAATAACTCTTGAACAGTTCAGCATCACCATGCATGAACCAAGAATTTATCTGTTCACGTGAGGTCCACCCTCACGGATGACGTGTATAGTAGTGCACATACTTCTTCTCAGGTAAGTCACATGGGATATGTCGTGCATCCACTCTAGACATTATGGGGGGGGGGGTTAGGGAATGGTGGTAGACAACCTCAGCATCCCTTCGCACGGTCTCAAATGACACGAAGGCCCTCGGGGGTAGCTCACCTCCCCGGTCGAACCCCCATGTCGCACGCCGCGATTATGATCACCATTTGGACCTAGGAAAAAGCCCGATGATCCACTCCTTTAGAATATCCATATGGTGAAACACCCAAGGATATACGGTCATGCAATATTTCACAGTTGATTTCCCACAACAAGACTCTCTTACATGCTCGAAATATGAAAGAGTCGCTACCATTGACGAAATAAAAGGTTCCACGTCTTCTACTCTACTGGGAGAGGGTTACACTGACACCTCACGTCACCCTTGTAACACATCAAACAAAAAGTAGGGAGAAAAAACACTTTATACACAAAGTCTAACAATTCTAATGCAAAAAAGTAGACGAGTCGTTGGGCGTACCTCTTTACACCACATGCTCTATAGGATCGTAGACATCCAAAGATTACGGTTGTCTGTGATCCCAACTTTCAGCTCCCGGAGCCTAACGTGGAACGCCTGGTGGTGATGAGAAGACCTCGTAAGGTCCTCCCCCACTGCCAGCTCCTCCCACTCCTCTTCTAGAACCACCTCTATAGACACTACTCTAATCACGGTGCTACCTATTCCGTGCTGGTGCACCTACTGCCTGCCTGATATTCTTCGTATTCCTGGTTGGGCAGTCCCGTGCCATGTGACCTTGCCCATCACAAGCATAACACCGGTGCTTTCTGTGCTTCCCTGGTGCCCTTCGGTGCCACTGTGGTGTACGACCTTGGCCCGGAGTCCACTCACAGAAGGGTCTCCTCGGCTGAGGCCCTGTGTTCTGTCGCCATAGTGGTGCATGACAACGTCTCTGAAACTGGTGGTGGGAAGGCCTCATGCATTGAGGTTCTATATGCTGACGCCTGCTAGCTGTGGCAGACGTCTCGGCTCTATCACACCTACTGCCATCACCAACCGTAAAGTGTGACAGGAAGCTCTCTGTCACTAGCGCCTGCTCTAGAAACTCGACATAAGTGGGAATGCCCAAGGGTACTATGATAGCATGAATCTCCCCGAGGAGACCCTAATCGAACTTCCGTGCTAGAAAGTTGCCATCATGGACAAAGTCTGGGTAAAAGCATGAACGGTCTGCGAACCAAGTCAAGTACTCAGTCACCATCATCCCTCCATGCTAAAACTACATGAGCTCCAGGATCTGAATGGAGCGTATGTAGGAGTGGTAAAACTACTCACTAAATAGTAGCTGAAAGTCATCCCATGAAAGTGATGATTCATTGAGTAACAGAGTCACCAGACTCCACCGTCATCCAGCTACTCTGTGGAAAAGGCTGGAGGCCAAATCCACTATAAGATCTACTTGCATCTGCACAAGCCTACAGAGGTGAAACACTGTCTCTAACCAAACCTATGTTGCATGAGGTTCTGGATCACCGTAGAAACTCAGCGGTCTCTGCCGCTGGAAATCACAGAGCGTGCTCAACCCGCGCTCAAGCTCAGTCTGCTCTACTAATGGTGTCTGCTGTTCACCGGGTGGGGGTTCTGCTACCGGACCACCCAGAGAAAGGGACTCGCATGATGGGTATCAGACTGAGGCCTCATCACTCACAAGGTCGTCGTCACGAACCAAAGATGGTATCCTGGCTGGCTGTCTTCACGGAGGCATCCTGAATGTTATCAAAGAGCACCGTGATCAGATGAGCATATTTGTATATACTAGTCACAACAATGGGGAACTGACTCAAGAAGGACAGTCAAAGAATCAATCCTATGTGATGCACAAACCAATTCTCCCCCCAACAAGTTTCTCAGCATGACGAGTCGACAAGCGGGTTATTAGGGTCCTGGGGAATGGATACGTCAGCCGTCGCACCATCACTGAACTCCCTGGATTGAGAGCCACTATTGAGACACATCGACACTATTTCTCTAAATCTGAACAAATTACTTTTTAGGGACATCCGATGAATTTCCCAAAGAACGAACCACCTTTGACACCACTTTGTCACGACCCGACCCTACCAAGGCTCGAGCCGCAACTACCCCAAGCCTGCCTCCATAGGCCAGGTGATGGCGACAAGTGCTGAAGGCTAAACAACATGGGGAGGCATTTTCCTGAGTACTTGTACACACACACATAGCCCACTCAATGCAAGAGTGTAGAGTAAAAGGGAAAGTAAAGTACTATCTTCTATAAACAACCTCAAAAGTGCATCGACCGCTAAACAGTAAAAAGAAAGTGATGAATGTAAACCGAAAAAAAGAAAAAACACGTGCCCAACAAAAAAAGTGCCACAACCCGATAAAAGGTAAACAAAAGTAAACAACTGGGAGAGTCCCACACCTGGAACCCGACTACAACCATTGTACGCCGTCCAAGCTCCCGAACTCCTAAGCCCTACTGAAGTCACAACCAACCTGTCTGTCGTCTATAAGGGCACACCAAGTGTGGGCAAAGACCAAGTAGGGGTGAGTATAAAAATACTAATAAGGATGAACTGAAGGCTCGAGGGAGAAACAAAGGAGGTACTGAAGTGGTGAGAAGTAGATTTAACATAGAAAAGTAAAGGAGTATAATCGAGAGTGAAGTAAAGTGTACAACTCATCCCAATAAGATGAAGGAAGAAGACTCATCCTATCACAAGGAGCTCAAAACGGTGAGAAGATGAACTTCACATTGAGTATTCAATACCTATAGTAGGAGAGTAGACTTGTCCAACCACAATAATCTTGACACGGACAAGACATGGCATACCCCGCGCGTCCTCACCTCTCCTGGAAGGAGAGTAGCCAAAACCCAAGGAGTGGGTACTGGTACAAGGTATACATATATATATGCTCTGTCAAGAAACCCAAAAAAGATATTAAGGGGATCTTCATCCCACAGATCAGCCCAAGAAAGTGAGTCACCAACAATCTTAGAAGTGAACACCATCGGTGCCCAGCATCCTACTCGTCTGCCCCGAACTGCATGTCAAGGGGCTCAAATCACTACACCTTGACACTATCTGCTTTGGGTGGAACTGACTTTCCCACACGGTTTTAAGTCGTATCTCAAGGATGCATCTTGGTGGGGAAAGCGCCCCTCGTACTTGAGAGTTTTGGGGAAATTAAAAACACACCTCGTCACTGTCACACAGTCGATAGGTCTATTGAAAGTCAAAGTTGTCACATCAGTGAACCGTACAACCAAGGGTCCTGCTCCGGTAGTCACAGAGAAAATCCACATACTAGCCTAGTAGAATGAACTGAGTCTGAAAGAAGATGTCAGGTAATCCACTACCCAGCCCCACTGAAGGGTAAACCCTAAGAGGTCTTCAAGTAACCCACTGCCCAGTCTCTTCTAGAGGGTAAACCATAAGAGGTCATTAGCTAACCCACGACCCAGTCTCTACGGGAGGGTAAACCCTAAGAGGTCAATGAGAAACCCACTGCCCAGCCTCGCTAGAGGGTAAACCTAAATAATTCGATGAGAAATCCACTTCCCAGCCCCGCTGGAGGGTAAACCCGAAGAAGTCGATGAGAAACCCACTATCCAGCCCCGCTGGAGGGTAAACCTAAAGAAGTCAATGAGAAACCCACTGCCCAGCCCAACTGGATGGTAAACCTAAAGAAGTCGATGAGAAACCCACTTCATAGCCCCGTTAGAGGGTAAACCCGGAACTTCTCTGGACATCCCTATAGGATGGTACAACACTGTCCAACAGAAAACGGAGAGGACCTCACGCAACCACCCAACTCCAGTACAACTCACCTAGTAGAGAGTCAGCGCCTTTGTAGTGTGGGTCCCGCCAATACCTGGAGCTCTTACTAGGGAACCACGTCATGGTAGATTGTGGAAGGAGGACATGATCTCAATACTCGACTAGGGATTCTGTGCCCAGGCTCACTGGGACTCCATACCCTACTGGAAACAACCTCCTGGGTAGAGGATTGGTGCCCGCGTAATATATTGGTCACACCGAATCCACAATAACCCTACCAGGGAACTAGAAGGGATTTGATACTCAAATCCCACACAGCTAAAGGAACATGGGAACCCAAACAACTCCACCGATCACACCATTGAGAAAAAAACCAGGGGAAACCACTCAACCCTGCTGGTCTAAACCATTGTGAACAGTGGGACACTCTGCGTCACGAGAGGTCAAAGATACGTAAAGTAGAACATTGTATGCACATGGGTCCCTCACGAAATGTGGCTCTATCTCATCTCTAAACCACATACACAATCATTATTGGGTACAAACTATAACATGTACATCAAACAACACGTATACTCCCAGAGTATACAACACTTCCAGCCCAAAGGCTATCGTGCACACGATGTCCAACATCAATGCAAAAAGGGATAAAACGTATGTTCTCCAACTTGCATCCAGCACATCCCTAGCACGACCAACCATATCTCTTCAAACATCAACTTCACTCACATGGGAGTGAACGCGGTCATACACTAAGGGTTTTCTTCCAAACACAACAAGAATAACCACCACCAGAGCACCTTTCATGGTTCCACATTTAATGAGATCTCGAATGAGACTCCACACATCCATACAGATTGTACCATTGTAATCCTCGTGAAAAAACATGCGATATCATCTAATTACTCACCTCCAATAGACATCAAATGTAAAATTCATTCAATACTACTTTACGCTCGAACGGCGTCCCGTGGTCCTGAGCCTCAGCCCCAAAAATAGTCGGGTGGATCGCACCTTTGTGATCCCCTCGGAAAGACATGTCAAATTGACTACTTACTTGCATGAAACAGATATCTGGAGAAAAAGTTGCATTTCTCCATACCGCACACAAGCGGTGCTTTGTGGGACCTGTATCTCGGTCCCGAAGCCCAACGAATGGATCACACCGTTGAGATCCTCTCAAAAAAGTACACAAGATTGACAATCAATTTGTCCGAAATGGATACTCGATGATAAAGATAGAAATCACCGCCAACTCCCAAAATAGCCCTTGTGGGGCCCGCACCATCCTTCAGAATAAAAGAAGGTGGATTTCACCAATGCAATGCCCTCATAAAAACACCCAAAATCGACTGCTCCCACTCCCCGAACGGACGTCTGATGAAAAATTTGCCAAATGCATCTCGCAGCTTAAAAGATGGGTCATGGGGCCCATGCCTCAACTGTAACAGCCCGAGATTTTATGAAAAATATTCTTTTTAATTTTATTAATGTCTTGTGTTGTACGCTACACCAAAAATGAGCTTGCACAACACGCATCCTTGACTTGCCTTGCATTACACACAATCGCAACCCTCCTCGATAGCGTGTGTAGTACGCAATACCGAGTTTCAATAAACAACAATATGCTATTAAAATATTATTATAACTAGCCGTTATGAACAGTAATAACCACCTTTTAAAATTTTAATAATTTTATTTTTCAAAATGGACTTCATTTTTGGACTCAGAATATCGAAATTAGCCTAGGGTGAAATTTTGGTATTTTTCTGAAAACATTCAATTTTTGAGGAATAGTGAAACCACTAAGTGGTAGGTTAAAAACTGAATTTTGCATAAAACTTAATTTTACCGCTTCTGTGAATGGAATTTCAAAAATCCGACAGACACGGTTGATATCAGTAAGTAAAATGTGGTTCAATGAGATAAAAATAATTTTTTGGTGAATATTAACTTTTTACTTTTTTTTACCGCGGTTAATAGTAAATAGGGTAACTATGGGTAAATATGATATTACTATTACCCTAACACATGTCCTAATTCTATTGGATAAGTGTAATTCGACCAAAAACAACCTTATGAATAAAATATGACCATTTAGGTCCACTTGGATTAGATTAAGACATTTATTATTATTTAATTCAAAGAAGATTTAAAAGAGTTAAAATCAAAGTTTATTTAGTAAAACATTTTTAATATAGGGTTATACATAAGATAAATTCGATTGTAAATATTCATTAGGAATCTCAAAAGATTTCCTACATGATGGTATTTTATTTGTAATTTTTAGACATCAAATAATTTAATTTATTTATGACACAAAGATGATGCAGTAATTATCTTATTAATGAAATATTGACATAATTGATGTTATAAACACAAAAATAAATGTAATTTGAGACTTTTTATGAATTCCACTAATTTTCTAGGTTACTATGATATATTAGTGTTTATTTAATCAACTTGATTCGAACATATAATTCTGTTATGACTTTCACAAAAATAATATATCAAATAGTGTCAAAATTGACACAAAATAGTTTTTAAATCAAATATTATATTATTAATTGTTATTTTATTCCTAAAAATCTAAGGTTCGGCCAAATGACTTAGATAAGGATATATATATTAATAATAAACAATTTGGGGTTCTTTTGGCATGTTATAGTAAGTGTATTAACCATATAGTGAAAGAAAACAAAAAGACTTAAATTATTTAACTTAGAGTTAAATCTAATTGATAAGGTTAAAATAATATCATAAACTTGTCTAAATACTATTGGTTGATAGTATTTCGACCCATCCCCACTTTAGCTTCGAAATAAGACCCTTTGTAACCATTATAAACCGATTTTGACTTTAATATAAAATAATATTTTGAGATATTCCTAAGGTGCCCCCTCTCCTCCCTTATAAAAGGGCACCTCCTCCCCCTCCTCCTCACACAAATTTGAGCACTCAAGCTCGTCCAACCCCTACCAAAATACCTTCTCCACTTCCATAGAAGAATCCTCGAGGTCCTGGTCTTCTTAAAAGACCAATATTAGTTCCCTAAGTGGAAGATTCAAAGAGGCGTTCCAAAGAAGAGGTAATATCCATTACCGATCTTTTCAATTTCATTCTTCTTCAACATCTTCTTCTTTAGTTGTTTCATTATAAAGTAATAACATCAGTATTACTTACATACTGATATGTTATTATAAATATGAAACAACTCTAATTAACCTTCTATCCATCCTACGGAGAAAGGAAATCACCGCGCGTGCGTACGTACGGAATACCGTCTCCACGCCGTGGTGTACTCTATTTTCCGCCACCACCTTAATTGGATGGGTATAATGGTTTAATGAGTAACTATATATGATTATTATAAAGTGATATTGATACTGAAATAGTATACATACACTTCAACACAATTCCATGACCATGGGAGCGATATCATCGCTCGTGCATACGTACGGACTACCGTCTCCACGATGCGATGAGATTCATTCTCAATGATTAACCATTCATGAATGATTATAAAGTATATATAATAAGTACTAATGAAATATATGACATAATAATGATACTGGAATTATTTATATTAATATGCATGTCATCTACTTAATTCCATTCAATTCAATAAGGAAACGAAAACAGCGTTCATGTGTACGTACGGACTACCGTCTCCATGAACGGTGTATTTCTTTCCATTTACTGATTTATTATATATGTATATTATGAATATATATATATATATCATGTTTTATATTCTGGAATTAAGTAATCATGATCTAAGTAATCATATTAATAATTACAAGTTAAAAACACGAACGACAAATGAGACGATTATACCCAAAACGCTACTTTAACATGAATTTACAAAAGAACGGGTAATATAAAGTCATAAGTGGACCATATATGATATAATAACAATGAATATGATTCTGTAATAAGTCAATAACATGATTTAAATCATTATACATGAGGTTTGGACACTTACGAAGCAAATCGGACCTAAGGTAAGGGAAAATACCACAATCTCATTTCTATCTGAGATTGTTTATTCGTAAGTACTTACTGGGGTGTATTTTATCATCCACATCCATGTTTAATAAATATGTAATATTATTTCCATCCACCTACAATTGTTTAAATCCATTTTTACCCTTCGGTGAGTTTTTAGTAATATGTATGAAAGGAATCTTTTGTCGTTTTTCGTACGAGGTACTTTTTGACTTTTCTGACAAAAGTACGAAAGAATGTTTTTTTAACTTATACGGCATGAATGGATTTTTAAAACATTATTTCCAAGAAGCTTACTTTAGAAGTTTTCAAGTTTATTTTTAATCAACTTCTTTTATTTTAAAGTTGTATGACATGTTATGAAAGGAAAAATGTTTTTGAAAAAGAAAGGATGTTTTCCTCAAGAATGGAGTTCAAGTGTTTTATCAAAATTATTTTCCATATAAGATAATAAAGGGTTCTGTTTTTATCCCTATTATTACATTGATTTGATCATGTTGTGATGGAATTATTTTTATGAATTCCTTTATCTTATATAAATTGATTTATGATGTCATGATGTTTCAAGAATCCCATTTCTGTTACATGTGTTATGAGATGATGTATGTTTTATGATTATGTGGAACACATAAGAAAGGATTCATTATAAGATGGGTGGGACCTATATCTCCCTCCAATGCATTGGGTAAAGATTTTATATCTCATGAGATAGACAGGGCTAGAACGGTAGGTTATATCGGTTCAGTGAAACAGGACTGAAACGAGGGTTACTCGATTCAGAAAGGGACTTTGTCCACTATGATAGTCTTGGCAATTAGTCTTGACTAACAAGAAATGATTATCTATGATTATGTGTGTATGCCAAAAAGTTTCATGTTTTAAGTTATGATTATTGGGATTTCATTTCACTACTATGATTTATCCCATGTTATGAAATTTTTCTCTCTTTTTCAGGTTAAGATTACCAAAAGTTATGTTCTTATGAATATTATGTGATTGATTTTTATTTTGTTTACCCTTAATGAGCATTTGAGATCACCCTTTTATGTTTTCTTTTCCCCAGGATATAAAGAATGGTTTTAGGTAAAAAAAAGGGAAGATGTTTATGGGAGATATTGAAGATCTTTCACCACGATTAGAAGATTACATTCCGAGTTTCCAAAGACACTAAACTATTACGATCCTTGTGTGTGTGTTTTTGTTATGTACTAAGTATTCCTCAAATGTAATGTAATGTCCATGTACGTCAAGCTTCGGGTCTCTACAGTTGGTATCAGAGCAAAGGATTAGTCAACCTTTGGAAACTAGGATGCGAAAACGTTAGTGAGATCCCTAGAGATATTTCTAAGGTATGTCTAGGGATGTACCTAAGGTTAAGTATACGTATAGGTTATAGTACTAGAATTACTCTAACGATCATAGAATTAATCCTAAGATGTTAGATATTGAAGGTACTCCCCCTTTATTATATTGTTTTCCCTAGCATGATTTTTGCCTCTCACACTATTATTTTTGGGTTTTAGATGATGGCTGGAACCCGAAGGAACCGTGTTGATCAATGCAATGGACAATGCAATGATTTTCCTCCTGAACAAACAAATATTATGGGATATGGAGTGCAAAATCTTATTGCTATACTTACACAAGCTATGAATCATTCTGGACTTCCAAATGAGCAGAGAAGGGAACAATATTCTATGGAGTCCTTCATGAGGCAACGTACACCTTCTTTCAGTGGGTCTTCTGATCCACTTGTTGCTGAACAATGGATCAGTACCACTGAAAAGATATTTTCAGTTCTTCAATGTTCTGAACATGACAAAGTCATCTTAGCAGTGTATCGTTTGGAAGGTGATGCTGATCAATGGTGGAATCTTATTAAGAATACGAGGCAAAGGGATGAAATTGAGTCCATGGAATGGGACGAGTTCAAGAACTTATTTTTCAATAAGTACTTCCCTCGTATTCTTCAAACAAAGATGGAGAAGGAGTTTCTTGAACTAAAGCAAAAGGATGATGAATCTGTTGGTATATACGAAGCGAATTTTACAAGACTTGCAAGGTATGCATCTCGCATTATCATCCAACCTGAAAGTAAAGTTGATCGATTTTTCAGTGGTTTAAAACCAAGTCTTAGAAGGGCATTAGCTATAAGAGACTTCAGTAGCTATGAAGAAATTGTGCGTTGTGCTATCAAGGTAGAAATGGAAGTTGGTGTTACATATCCATCTCATGGTTTTGACAAGAAACGAAAGATGGAGTTCAAGGAGAAATCTCAAAATAATGGTGAAAAGAAGATGAATATTTCCTTATGCACAAAGTGTGGAAAGAAGTATGGTGGAGACTGTCTTAAAGGACTAGAAAATGTTTTAAGTGTGGAAAAGAAGGTCATCGAGCAGCTGAGTGTCGAAGTAATGGAAAAAGGGTTTTTAATGATGTGAATAAAGTAAACACTGCAGAGAATGCACCACCAACACTTCAATGCTTCAAGTGCAAGGAAATGGGGCATTATGCTAATAAATTCCCTAATCCAAGGGTTAGTGATGATCAACATGAGAAACCACTGAAGGCAAAGGATAAAGGGAAGTCACATGCGATCACTATTGGCAATGTTGAATATGACAACGATGTGGTGGAATGATTATGTGTTTATATAATGGGATTCCAAAATAATGTTGTATCATTAAGTATTGCAATATTTATTGATGTGGTATTCAAAGTGATTGAGATATTTTTTGGAAATAAGATGATATGCGAGAAAATGAAATGTTTAATAGTATTCATGAGCTCATGATTAATATAAGGACTAAGTGATATCATGGTTTGAGTATATACAATTTTGAGGATTTTGGTATGTGGAAGGTGTTAACTTTTAACTACATTCAAGTTTTCACTATGGTTCAATGGGTATTCAAGAGAATACATGATTAAGGCCTTTGAATGTTTGGAATGTGACCAACAAGACATATATATGGGGATTAACGATAGTATTAAATCTCTGGTAATCGTTTTCACTATATTATGAGAGTGGACTGAAGTATTATGGATAAGCCTAAAGATTAGAATGGATTATGTTGGACATAAGTTAGTATTGTTTAAGGATAGAAGTTTTTTTCGATATTATTGATGGGATGTTATAGTAATATAGTTTTAGAAAAAGACAACTTGCAGGACGGGCGACAACCCATCACGTCGGACAAGGCTGTGGGAATCGAACCCACAACCGAAGTGCGACTGGCCTTTATCGCCTACCACTGGCCTACAGGAAGTCCCTGTTTAGTAGAAACTAGTTTTATTATATTATGAAGTATGATATATGAAGTATAAGTCCATTTTAGGTACCATATATGATTAATCTCACTATAGAATGACTTATGTATATTTAATAACTTTTTCTAACCTTTTGATGGAATGACCCGTCATTCTATCACATGATCTGCTAACACTTCACGAATAATAAATTCAACTTCATTTATTTAAGAGATGAAGTAGAAATTGTTAAAGGCACGAACAACAGTGAGGTTGTACAAACATAAAGTAAGTATTTATTCTAATTCAAATTCTTTAACTTTAGGGAAACGATCTTGAAAACCAAAAATGTTGTCCTAGTGATCTTATATCTGATGAATCAGATGGTACCTTAGATCGTCACAAATTTATGGCTTTGTGATTACTGGCTTTTCCATAGCCATGTTCTCTACCACTCTCCATCAGAACATGATGGTTATATTTCTCTTCCATATCCATATTTTCACCTATGTGGAAACCCAGTGATTAGTTTATTTGGGTAACCGTTACGTTTCATACTTTTGTTTTTAAAGATTGGTTTTGATATTCCTTTTTACGATGTGGGTTTCTATAAAATAAACTTTCGAATAGTAAACCATTTATAACCCCGGCGAATTTTGAGGGCGAAATTCATTTTAAGGGGGGTAGAATGTAACAGCCCAAGATTTTATGAAAAATATTCTTTTTAATTTTATTAATGTCTTGTGTTTTACGCTACACCAAAAAGGAGCTTGCACAACACGAATCCTTGACTTGCCTTGCATTACACACAATCACAACCTTCCTCGATAGCGTGTGTAGTACGCAATACCGAGTTTCACTAAACAACAATATGCTATTAAAATATTATTATAACTAGCCGTTATGAACAGTAATAACCACCATTTAAAATTTTAGAAATTTTATTTTTCAAAATGGACTTCATTTTTGGACTCAGAATATCGAAATTAGCCTAGGGTGAAATTTTGGTATTTTTCTGAAAACATTCAATTTTTGATGAATAGTGAAACCACTAAGTGGTAGGTTAAAAACTGAATTTTGCATAAAACTTAATTTTACCGCTTCTGTGAATGGAATTTCGAAAATCCGACAGACACGGTTGATATCAGTAAGTAAAATGTGGTTCAATGAGATAAAAATAATTTTTTGGTGAATAGTAACTTTTTACTTTTTTTTACCGCGGTTAATAGTAAATAGGGTAACTAAGGGTAAATATGATATTACTATTACCCTAACACATGTCCTAATTCTATTGGATAAGTGTAATTCGACCAAAAACAACCTTATGAATAAAATATGACCATTTAGGTCCACTTGGATTAGATTAAGACATTTATTATTATTTAATTCAAAGAAGAGTTAAAAGAGTTAAAATCCAAGTTTATTTAGTAAAACATTTTTAATATAGGGTTATACATAAGATAAATTCGATTGTAAATATTCCTTAGGAAGCTAAAAAGATTTCCTACATGATGATATTTTATTTGTAATTTTTAGACATCAAATAATTTAATTTATTTATGACACAAAGATGATGCAGTAATTATCTTATTAATGAAATATTGACATAATTGATGTTATAAACACCAAAATAAATGTAATTTGAGACTTTTTATGAATTACACTAATTTTATAGGTTACTATGATATATTAGTGTTGATTTAATCAACTGTATTCGAACATATAATTCTGTTATGACTTTCGCAAAAATCATATATCAAATAGTGTCAAAATTGACACAAAATAGTTTTTAAATCAAATATTATATTATTAATTGTTATTTTATTCCTAAAAATCTAAGGTTCGGCCAAATGACTTAGATAAGGATATATATATTAATAATAAACAATTTGGGGTTCGTTTGTCATGTTATAGTAAGTGTATTAACCATATAGTGAAAGAAAACAAAAAGACATGGTAAAAGTTAAATTATTTAACTTAGAGTTAAATCTAATTGATAAGGTTAAAATAATATCATAAACTTGTCTAAATCCTATTGGTTGATAGGATTTCGACCCATCCCCACTTTAGCTTCGAAATAAGACCCTTTTGAACCATTATAAACCGATTTTGACTTTAATATAAAATAATATTTTGAGATATTCCTAAGGTGCCCCCTCTCCTCCCTTATAAAAGGGCACCTCCTCCCCCTCCTCCTCACACAAATTTGAGCACTCAAGCTCGGAAAAACCCTGCCAAAATACCTTCTCCACTTTCCTAGAATAATCCTAGAGGTCCTGGTCTTCTTCAAAGACCAATATTAGTTCCCTAAGTGGAGGATTCAAAGAGGCGTTCCAAAGAAGAGGTAATATCCATTACCGATCTTTTCAATTTCATTCTTCTTCAACTTCTTCTTCTTTAGTTGTTTCATTATAAAGTAATTAAATCAGTATTACTTATATACTGATATGTTATTATAAATATGAAACAACTCTAATTAACCTTCTATCCATCCTACGGAGAAAGGAAATCACCGCGCCTGCGTACGTACGGAATACCGTCTCCACACCGTGGTGTACTCTATTTTCCGCCACCACCTTAATTGGATGGGTATAATGGTTTAATGAGTAACTATATATGATTATTATAAAGTGATATTGATACTTAAATAGTATACATACACTTCAACACAATTCCACGACCATGGGAATGATATCATCGCTCGTGCGTACGTACGGACTACCGTCTCCACGACGCGATGAGATTCATTCTCAATGATTAACCATTCATGAATGATTATAAAGTATATATAATAAGTACTAATGAAATATATGACATAATAATGATACTGGAATTATTTATATTTATATGCATGTCATCTACTTAATTCCATTCAATTAAATAACGAAACGAAAACAGCGTTCATGCGTACGTACGGACTACCGTCTCCATGAACGGTGTATTTCTTTCCATTTACTGATTTATTATATATGTATATTATGAATATATATATATACATATCATGTTTTATATTATGGAATTAAGTAATCATGATCTAAGTAATCATATTAATAATTACAAGTTAAAAACACGAACGACAAATGAGACGATTTTACCCAAAACGCTACTTTAACATGAATTTACAAAAGAACGGGTAATATAAAGTCATAAGTGGACCATATATGATATAATAACAATGAATATGATTCTGGAATAAGTCAATAACATGATTTAAATCATTATACAGGAGGTTCAGACACTTACGAAGCAAATCGGACCTAAGGTAAGGGAAAATACCACAATCTCATTTCTATCCGAGATTGTTTATTCGTAAGTATTTACTGGGGTGTATTTTATCATCCACATCCATGTTTCATCAATATGTAATATTATTTCCATCCACCTACAATTGTTTAAATCCATTTTTACCCTTCGGTGAGTTTTTAGTAATATGTATGAAAGGAATCTTTTGTCATTTTTCGTACGAGGTACTTTTTGACTTTTCCGACAAAAGTATGAAAGAATGTTTTTTTAACTTATACAGAATGAATGGATTTTTAAAACATTATTTCCAAGAAGCTTCCTTTAAAAATTTTCAAGTTTATTTTTAATCAACTTCTTTTATTTTAAAGTTTTATGACATGTTATGAAAGGAAAAATGTTTTTGAAAAAGAAAGGATGTTTTCCTCAAGAATGGAGTTCAAGTGTTTTATCAAAATTATTTTCCATCTAAGATAATAAAGGGTTCTATTTTTATCCCTATTATTACATTGATTTGATCATGTTGTGATGGAATTATTTTTATGAATTCCTGTATCTTATATAAATTGATTTATGATGTCATGATGTTTCAAGAATCCCATTTTTGTTACATGTGTTATGCGATGATGTATGTTTTATGATTATGTGGCACACATAAGAAAGGATTCATTATAAGATGGGTGGGACCTATATCTCTCTCCAATGCATTGGGTAAAGATTTTATATCTCATGAGATAGACAGGGCTGGAACGGTAGGTTATACCGGTTCAGTGAAATAGGACAAAAACGAGGGTTACTCGATTCAGAAAGGGACTTTGTCCACTAAGATAGTCTTGGCAATTAGTCTTGACTAACAAGAAATGATTCTCTATGATTATGTGTGTATGCCACAAATTTTCATGTTTTAAGTTATGATTATTGGGATTTCATTTCACTACTATGATTTATCCCATGTTATGAAATTTTTCTCTCTTTTGCAGGTTAAGATTACCAAAAGATATGTTCTTATGAATATTATGTGATTGATTTTTATTTTGTTTACCCTTACTGAGCATTTGAGCTCACCCTTTTATGTTTTCTTTTCCCCAGGATATAAAGAATGGTTTTAGGTAAAAAAAGGGAAGATCTTTATGGGAGATATTGAAGATCTTTCACCACGATTAGAAGATTACGTTCCGAGTTTCCAAAGACACTAAACTATTACGATCCTTGTGTGTGTGTTTTTGTTATGTACTAAGTATTCCGCAAATGTAATGTAATGTCCATGTACGTCAAGCTTCGGGTCTCTACATCAACTCTGGATTCAATGTTCAAAAAACCTCTTGAAAACTCCGCCTCGACCCCAGGGCCGCAACACCGCTGACAGTACCCAAAACGGACTCCAGACGTGTCCGCGCCACCCAAAACTAGAACCTCAGGAAAAATGATAAACCAATTGACGGGTGTGTCGTGCAACAGAGCCCCTCGTTGTGGGAATTAAAAATCCACAAGACCATCTCAAAAACATTATCTCGATCTGAGGATCACACTTTCGCAGAGGACACGCAAAACAGACACCCGTAGAAAATGTTACGGGTGTTCGAAGTCAAAAGGGACGAAGCCCCTTGGGCTGGACCGGCCTGGGTCGGCCGGTCCACCCGGCCATGGCCGGCCCACGCCGACCGACTCGGCTCGTAGCACCGGGCCACGGCTCGGCCGAACAGTCTGGATAGGGACCCGTGGTCCACCCTCATACTGGTCCTCATGGATGGCCATCCAGCGTGAAGACCTGATGGACGTGGGTCTTGGTTCCCCCGCGGGGTCGCTTACCGCAACCCCGGTCCACCCGGTCCTTCGCGCCCCGGTGAGCTCGCTTGCCTCCTGGAGCCTGCGCCACCTACTTCCGAAAGCCCGGTTCCCGCGCCGCCTGCTGCCACCATCCTGGATCCCGCGCCGTCTGCTTCTGCCATCCCGGAGCCTGCGCCGCCTGCTGTCGTCGTCCCAGACCGCCAGCATTCTGCCGGAGCACCGCAGAACCGCCGGAAAAACTTGAAAAGGGCCGAAAACTTCGCCGGTCAATTGCAAACGCCCCGGAACTTGAAATTCAAATCCTAAAAGTTCAGCGGAAATCTCAAGATATAAAGTACGCAAATATGGGCTTTTCTCAACAATTCTATAGCAATTTGATGCAAGTAATTCAATTTGAAGAAGATTGCGGGAATTAGAACAATAAAAGCACGAGCCTACCTCGATAGGTGTTTCTAGACGCTTCACCGACTATCCACCAGAGACATCACCGCCTTACCAGAGGTATGGATCAATGTATAGGAGTTCCTCCTTCGTCGTTGGGAGGGTTTGCACTAGGGAAGAAGGGGGATGAAGAGGGTGGGGGTGGTGTTTAAATAGAAAACACTTAAAACCCCCGCCCATAGGCCCCATACCCAAACCCTCAGCGGGGTCGAGGTTAAGCCTCCCCTAGGGTAAACACCACATCCAGAGGACAATGGTGGTCTTGAAATTTTATTTTGAGCACCCATTTGAAGGTTATAAAACTTAACTCCTAAGGCCGCTAAATTATGAGAACGCCCTATGGGGCCATTTTCCACAGAAGGGCCGCACCCGTGAAAATTAAACCCCTCCTAGGGTAAACAGCACGCTCCAGACTAGACAGTGCACTCGGTCTTCCCGTTCGAGCTACCGTTTAGGAGTTATTTCATTTATTTAGCGTTACCAGGGTGAACACACTAAAAATTTAATTTCAGCCACACCGGGGCTCGGAATCACACGCCGTCTGAAGGCGCAGCTATTGAATAACATCAAGAAATTTCCAAAGTCTTTTATAGAAATAGTTGGTTTCTTACACATGATAAGGGGTTAGTAAGGCCCAACGTTTCACCATGGGCAGCCCCAATGTATTTTTCCATGAAGGCAGATGGGAGTTTGAGGTTGTGTGTAGAACTCCGACACTTGATCCAGGAGACCATGAAGAAGAATTACACACTATTGAGGATTGATGTACCCTTAGACAAGTTGAAGGGAGAGAAGTGTATCTCAAAGATAGACCTCAGATCACGCTATCACTGGCTCCATGTACGAGAAGTGGATTTAGCAAAGACAGACTTACGATACTGGTATGGCCAATATGAGTTCTTGGTGATGCCTTTCGACATGTCCATCTCTCCTACAGTGTTCATGGGCCTCATGAATATGATCTTCCTTCCCTATCTCAACCGTTTTTTCATGGTCTTCATTGATGAAATCTTTGTGTACTCCGCATCAGAGGAGGATCATGCTGTAGACCTACATATTTTCCTGGATGCACTCTAAGAGCACCAAATTTATGGTAAGCTGTTGAAGTGTCAGATTTGGATTCGGGAGGTCCATTTCCTTGGAAACGTCATTTGAGAGGTTGGAGTTGTAGTAGATCCAACGAAGAAAGAAGTGGTGCTTTCTAGGGAGACACCTGGAAGAATGACAGAGGTACAATGCTTCTTGGTGTTGGGGGCTTAATATTGGAGCTTTGTGCCTGACTTTTCCAGGGTAGAAACACCCTTATCGGGATTGACACAGAAGGAAAAACCCTTCATGTGAAAAGAGAAATGCCACCATAGTTTCTTGGAGCTGAGGCGGAGAATGACCAGTGCCCCCATTACAAGATAACTAGAGGAGGGTGTTGGGTATGTAGTTTATTACGACACATCAGGAACTGGGCTCAGTTGTGTCCTAATATAGGAGAAAGAAGTGATCACCTATGACTCATGGTAGTTGATGCAACATGAGAAGAACTACGCAACTCATGACCTAGAGTTAGCAGTGGTAGTATTTTCCTTGAAGATGTGGTTACACCACTTAATATGTGAACGATTTATTGTTTAGTCAAACCACAATAGTCTCAGGTATATCTTCTACTAGAAGGACATGAACCATAGATAATGGGGATTGATAGTGTTCGACTAGGACAAGGATTTTGAGATAGTCTCTACTGATGGAAAGGGGAATGTGGTGGCAAACATGCTCAACAGGAGGATCGAGTTGCAGTTGCTGAGTGAGGCAACTGGGCAATTATCCACGATGTAGATATGATTCATGGATGATGGTGAGGCTACTTACCTCTAGTCGATGGCTGTTACTCCCCAACTCTTATTACAAGTTAGGGAGGAACAACTGGGGGATGCTAACTGTAAGGCCCAACATGCTCAGATATCCTTAGGATAGGTTACTGATGAATTTTTGATCGGTGGGGGGAACTTTCTCTTTTTAGAGGGATCACCTTAGTACCAGTGGTGTTGCAGGATGAGGTTTTGAGGGAGTTTTATACATATCCCTTGGTAGTACATCCTGGAGTGGTGAAGAAGTACCAGGACCTTTGGTATCAGTATAAGTGGCCAACGATGAAGAATGTTGTGGCCGAGTACATTTTACGATGCCACACTTATTAGCAAGTAAAGGTCGAGCACCCTATTCTAGCAGGCTTGAAATAGGCACTCAAGGTACTCGAGTGGAGATGGGAGGTTATCTTGATGGAATTTGTGACGGGGTAACCATGTACTTCTAGAGGTCATGACTCTATTTGGGTGATCATTGACTGACTCACCATGTCGGCTCACTTTCTACTCATTCATGAGTAAGGATAGGTAGAGGTCCGGAGACGCCTCTACGTCTAGGTGATAGTGTGCCTTCACGGTGTACCTTTGAGGATCATCTACCATCGTGGTTCTTGCTTTACATCCAGGTAGTGGAAGTGATTATTTGAGGTGTTCTAGATGGAGATGCATTAGAGCACTACGTTTCATCCCCAAACGGATGGTCAAACACAATGGACCATATAGACCTTGGAGGAAATCATTCATGCTTGCATCCTAGACTTTGTTCATGGTTGGGCGGACCCCCAACTACTGGTTATGTTTTTATACAACAACAAATATCACTCCACCATTGGCATTACACTGTTTGAGGCCTTGTATGGGAGACCTTGTAGATCACCCATATACTGGACAGACTAAGGGGAGTCGACACTCATGGGACTAGAGTTGGTATGGGCTACCAACAAGAAGGTGCAGATCATCCAGAAGTAGATGAGGACTATATAGAGTAGGAATAAGTCTTATGATGATAGGATATGGAGTCTTTTGGAGTTCATTGAGGGAGATCATGTGTTCTTTCGGGTCTCACCCTGAAAAGGATTGCTGATATTTGGTCATGGCAACAAGTTATATATGAGGATCATCATACCTTTTCAGATCATGAATAGAGTTAGTGAGGTAGTGTACCACCTAGCCCTTCACCCACAAATTCACCGGGTGCTTGATGTTTTCAGGTTCCATAGCTGTGGAGGTATGTGCATGATCAATCACACATCATCGACTAGGGTAAGCTGGACATTGACCCTGGGGCGATGTTTGCGGAGTTCCCCGTGGAGATATAGTATCGACAAGAGTGGGTCCTATGCGGGTGGTCGATTCCTCTAGTGTGCATCCAATGGAAGCATGGGAGTGTTCAGTAGATCACATAGGAGCGGGAGGCACATATTCATGCATATTACCACCATATTTTTGTTTTGTTGTTGTTTTGGCTTTCACGGATGTAAATACCTAAGGTTGAGCGAATGCAACATCTCATAATTTACATGTAATTTTTTTATTTATATGGAATTATATTGAGACCAAAAATTTCAATGGCACATGATTCTGAGGTATGAAGATCCAGGGATAGAATTTTGAACATTTTAATTAATGTTCAGTAAATGTGCGGGAATGATTTTCTATTTATCGAACTGTTGATCTGATCAAAAAATAAAGGGCACCATTCAATTCATAATTCTGTGTTCGGCCTAGAAATGAATTAACCTCTACTAGAATGGGCCAAGTGGAAAAATTATTTTTCAGACATTTCGAAAAAACAATAAAATAATTTAAAAGAATTATTTTATTTTATTTCTCACTTTTGAGGGGCAGACGACGATGTTTTAGGGAAGTGATATGGTGGTGATGATGCACATAAATGAGGCTCACTAATGGCTCATTAAACATGCAGTGTAATGATTATTTAATGACACTAAATAGAAACAATGTTTCTTTAATAAAATAGAGCAATGACATGATTTCTCATCATAATTGGAATGCTGTGACATGCTCGTATTTATTGTTTGAAGTTCTAGGAAAATATGGATTAAAAATTTTAAGGATTCTCCAGAGAACCTCTAACGGACTTCCACTCTAGCGAAGAATGATGAGCGTTGGTGGAATATCAACATCTTCAATGCCTTTCGAAGATCTGAGCTAGGAATCGACATCGATGTCATAAATTCCTTTAGGAAGAACGTTGTGACATCAAACGTCATAAAATTTAGGGGCTTTTTATTTGATGTTCTTCCCCATACTTTTCTAAAAACGACATATATTGATCAACCTAGGAATAAGATTATTTGTGATTCATGTGTTATATGGGAGGGTGATTTATCCTTGGGGTTATTTTTATTAATTCAGTGACCAAGTATTGGCATGGAATGATTGAATGGAAACTACTGAACCTCCCCTATTTTTAAACATCTAATGCAGAGGCCCCGGGCTAACACAAACAAGGACCGAGTGCCACAACATGTGCATTATTGGTTTCCGTACCCTCAAAATGGCAGCGGCGGCAGCGACCGACCTCACTGGCCATGTGTAGGAGGCGGCCCATAATAGAAGGCTATAGGATCATCAGATGTGATGGTGTGATGGAGGACGTGACGCCTGGGGGGAATAGTGTGGAAGGACGACTTGTTTCTGGGCTGTCCAGACGAGCTGGCAGCCACAGTCCTTGATCACGACAAGCTGAGCTACCCTGCGCACCTGCGAGGTAGGCGGGAGGCCATGGCCAGAGCTGGACCCGATGCCAGGAGGTCGCTGCACTGGAGGTGAGGCCCGAATCACATGAGTCACATTCTAATAGTAAGGGGACACAACTAGCTGCCACATCCCAGGTGCTCACATCAGCCGCACCATGCGGCCAGTCCTCAGTTGGCGGGCTGAGCCCCTCGGCAGGATAGGCCAATCCTGCTGCCCAATGGGCTAGACCTGGGCCTAGCATGATGGACCATGTGGGTGGGATAGATCCACGTCGGCATGCTAGACCCACCCCCCTTCACCTCGGAACAAACTAGACCGGGTCGCTGAGCGACTCAGCAGACTAGACCCTCAGTCAACTGTGCTGGGTCCAGTGAGTCCTATTGGGCTTGACCCATTGACCAGTCCTGACCAGACCGACCTCTACGCACACTCGGTCGGGTTGAGTTTTTCTAAAAGAACCAGGGTATGTGTGAACCCCAGGCTGGGTTGGTCGGGACACCGGGCCCCATCTTAACCGGCCCCCAGGTTACTAAAACACCTGTATCTTGCAAACCATGCATTGGACTGACAAGCCGTTTGTGGGGTTGGGACCGTCTCAATAAGGCAGATATTTTGGAATTCTCTTTGGTGACTTTAAAAGAGGATGAGATGTGGTGATGGGCTTGAGGAGTGGTTCTCCCAAGTGAACTATGTACAGAACGCTTTGACGTGTTGAGACTTGAAGACTGCTGACTTTTTCCCTAGTGGGAAGCACCTCTCTGTGACATGGTAGGCCCATGGTGGGAATCACATCTCTGTGAATTTTCAGGCCCATGGTATGTGATTAAGATGAGTACCTCAGTTGGCCATGACTAGTGGGAAGAACCTCTCTATGACTTTGCAGGCCCACATTACGAAACTGGGGAGGAGTACCTATGTAGTCCAAGGTTAGTGGGAAGCACCTCTTTATGACTTGTGAGGCCCACTATAATCCTTATTAGAGTAGTTCTATATCATACGAGGTGTTCGACTATGTGACTGATGATGGTACTATTGATACCCTAGAATATACCTGTTGTGAGCTATCTTGTTTTTTGTGATTTACTTTGAGAAATTGTTGTGTGGTTTTTCCTTTTTGTTTTGGGGTCTCTACTGAGAAATGTGTTACTCACCCCTGCATGAGATTCAACTGCACATGTTGTGTTTGATAGTGAAAAATAACGTATGATAGTGGTTCTTAGGGAGATGGGACTAACAAATGCTATGATGGTGGAATTGGTGGCCTAGAACTAGGTGGGGCCCAGTATGACTAGGCGGAAAGGACGTAATACTTCAGCATCCAGTAGCTTCACTACTCTCAAGATCATGTGGGGTTTTTTCCAATGGATATCAGAGATCACTTTTTTTACTTGCTATTTTTAGTTCATTATTGGGTTTATATTCTGGCCCCCTTATTTTCAGTTTTACTTGCACACAGAGTTTCTTTAGATGTGCTTGTTTCCCCCCTTTCAGTGTGTGGGGATGTGGTTGGGTGTGTGCGTGCGTACAAGTACTAAACAAATGCCTCCTAGTTATAGGTTAATGTATCTATCACTAGTTTCCAGCCCCTAGCCTTCGAGAGGTGGGCAGGGGGTAGTCACCGAATGGGCGCCGAGGGACGGGTCATTTCATCATTTTTTAGAAATAATGTAAAATCTACCAAACGTTGTTTCAGAAGAAAAATCCAAGACCACACTTAAATCCAAATTGTTGGTTTTATCCCATTCACAACATAACCTTTATGTGGAATGGGTTTCTAGTTAGATTTCATGTATGGTTAAATATATTATATCACATATGCATAGTTTTTATGAAATAATAGATTATATATTGAACAATGTCTCATATGGGAAATTCAAAACTACATTAAATATGGAATATGAGTTTTATCCAAGGCTTGAAATAACCATTTTACTTGTCGGGTGTTTGGTAAAATCGCACGTATGTGTAATTTATTTACTATTTTTTTATTTTAGAATTTAATATATATTTCTTTTTTCCTTTTTCCCTAATTCAGAAAAATGGTTGATTTTAATAAAAAATAATAAAACTAGAATTATCAAAGAATGATTCCCTCAAATTATCAAGGATAATGTATAAAAATTATCATGGGAAAATAATTTCAGTGTTGTCAAAAAAACAATTATAAGAATTATAAATTATAATATCATTGAATTATTAAAATATAATTATAAAAAAAAATTTATTAAAATTTAAAAATTATAATTACATGAATTATAGAAACATAATTATCTATAATTATTAAGCCATATTTTCATTGAATTATAAAAATATAATTGTTAAAAAAATTCAAAAGACAATTATAAGGATTGTGAAAAGATAATTATTTTTAAATAAAAAAGGACAATTTATGAAAAAAATATCAAATGATAATTATTAAAATCCTCAAGGATAATTATATTGTTATATTAAAGAGTAATTTTAATGGATTACTACATGGGCTCTTAAATTAACTTAGATGGTTTTATAATAGAATTTTTTTTATAATTATTCTTGAGGAGAATATGTCTATCATATACATTGGACAAAAAAAAATAATTTTGAAATTGAATTGGTGAGATAAAGTATCATCACATGTAATATTTTAGTTTTTTAAAACAAAACAGTTGTTTTTGGTTCTAAGAAACATTGATGAAACTCAAACATTTACATGTCAATAACTGTGATAAAGAGGTCTTGGAGTGCATTTTCTTAACTATTTAGGATTTCACTCTTGCTTTCAAATCACATAGGGTGGTTTATCCTTATGGTCGATATCAATGAATTTGATGTAGGAAGCTCCATACATCTTGGGGACTTTGTTACACATGTTTCCATATTATAATTTTTGTGTTGAAATAATTTGATAACCATGGTTGATGGGGATCATATGTGTGTGTGTAGTCTGTGATACTTGCTATGATATTTGATTCCATGAGTAATGCTAGAGTATCTTGTTTCCATGTTTTATTTTGATTGCATGCTTTTGCATATTGAAAATTTATTCTCACAATGATATGATATGAATGCCCTATATGCCTTACCTTGTAAGTGTGTTAAATTGTCTTGGAGGTTATTATTGGTACTTTAGATAGGTTTATAATCTTTTATTGTTTATCCCACAGAGGGGGAGTGAACAATACTTGGAATAGTGAAAATGATAGGCCTGAGAAAAGGGTATAGGAATGATGGTCTGATGGCCTAACCTGAGGTTACATGTTAGGGGCATGATGGCCTAGGGCCCTAACCCTAGGTATAGATGGGCCCCAATTTTCTGGAGGCCTGACCCCTGGAAACATAGGATATGATGATTTGGGTCCCTGATTTATCTACATTCCTTGAGACCATTGAGAGAAAAATTACATGCCTGGAGGAATGTTCTTTCTCACTCATGACATACTCTTATTTTCATACTCACATGAAGTATAAGAAAGTACAATCAAGGATTCATGGAAGCTTGGTTAGTGCATGACTACTTAGTTTTGTGTTGAATGTTTATTTACTTATTACACATTGATTATTATTATAGAATAAAATTTTATTCTTGAGAACACTAGGTTAAGGACATATTTGTGATGTCCAATTGAGTATTATACTCACACCATATGATAATTTCAAAGTGCTTATATATTTGATAAAAAGATATTCGGTTAAGGGAAAAAACCATATGGTGAATGGATGATTAGTGAAGTATGATGTTTATATAGGACCATGAAATACTATAGTGGATATTACTATTTATTTATTTATTTATCTATATATATTTAATTTGGTTTTATTTCTAGTTTGGAGACCCGTTGTTTGTACTTGTGTGACATGTATTCCATCATTTTAGTTTCCTTATATATTCTGAGTATTTTTTATACTGTTATTATATTGTTTATTATTATTGATTTTCATTACATGACATTATACTAAGGTTATAGTCTCCCTATTAATGCACTAAGACCCTCTATTTTTGTAGGTATCATTTTTTTATGGGGAGGCATACACGAGGTCACATGGAACTCTAGTTTGAAGCCCATGGTTTCAGATGAGATATTACATTAACCATCACCCATGTTTATCCCATCCAAAAACCATTCATTTAAATCATTTTAAATTTTTTAATAACACACTATTTATAAGATTCTAGTCCACTTACTATTACTATATTCCTTATTATAAATAATATCCATTCCCTTAAGAAACTACAATGAATATTTTCAACAACCATACAACCATCAAACCAACTTGAAAATGATCCAATGTGAACAACCACAACACATTTCAAAAACAAAAACAAAAACTTCCAGCAAACTATTTCCACATTAATCTCATGAAACTACCCACCACCTCATTCTTTCATTTAAAATCAGAATCCTATATTCAAATATATTCACCATAAATTCCAAATTTATATATAAATAATTAATTACCAACTTTAAATTATTTATAAAATTATTAATGAGATAAAAATATACACTGTATATTATATTTTAACTCCATAGTTGAACATGTATACTTTTTCTGTGTTTACGTAATTATTCTTGGGTCTAGAGACTATTGGAGGAAGTTTGATATTTTATAGGGCGTGTTGTTGGATTGTACCTACATGATATATTAAAATCATAAATCCGTGAATTACAATGTAATATTGTCAATGAGAAAATCCATTTAAATAGTTTTACAATGTAAAATTAATTTATGACGAAATTCTATTTTTATGTCATAAAAGGTTCAATCAGGATAATTTAACACAAGGTGATTTTCTTTTTGGTCAACATGAAAGCTTATGAATTTGGAGCATAAATTATTTTTTAATATCGTAAATCCATTTTCCCATTGGTTTTTATCATTTTATAAGACTGAATTTTTTTTAATTCATTATGCTACCATCTTCCTCAGGCCCTAGCTCTATCCCTGGTGTCATTGGGTGATTTCTTTCATTTAAGATCATTAATATTAGTGATTATATCATTATTGAGGTTGATTTCTCATCTTTTGGAATGTCTTCCACTAACTCTCTAAATTATCTGAGCCTTGTCATCAGTGTTGGGCTACAGTTATAGAGTCTGCGGATAAATGTGTAACCAGTTCGTGTTTTCTCTTAATCCTTTTTAGTTTTCCTTCATGCATTGTCTTTTTTATGTATGATATTCTCATTTCCAATCCTTATTTTTGAAGGTGACTATGTCTCCTTCAATCATGTGGTTGGTGTCTATACCAAAATTTTCTAATATAGTAATTTTCTTAATTTCTAGAAAATTAATTTTTGTTAGTAAATAAATTTGGTTGATTTGTGATCATGGTTGTTTTGATGGAACAAAATCATTTTTAAAAGGTTTTTTCGTTAAAAATTGATTTCTTAACACCAAGCATTCGATAAAATGATTGAATGGTGGTTTTGGTTAAAAATGGGGTTTTAAGAACAAAAGAAATTATTATTTTATAGGAAAAGTTTTTATAAATAATGAGAATTTTTTTGAATGGTTTTTGGGAAACATAATACAATGGGAATCCTAGGGTGCATTAAAAAAATATAATTTTCACTTTAGTGGGTGTAATGCCACTGTATGTTGGTGTCACTTTAGGGTGTGTAATTCCACAGGTTGTTATATTGTTTGAATTTACCTTATTCCTTGATTTGGGATTTTCTGAAATATCTATCATGAATGCCCATATGTTATAGCCTAAAGGGTGTTCTTTGTCATTTATCCTTAGTTCTACACATGATTGTATATTTCATGGTTATTTTCTCACTTTTTATTATCATGGTGTATCCATGGTGAGTATTGATTATGCATTGATGCTATATCACATGTATTTTTTCATCTTCCATGTTATGTGAATATGATTGTCTTTTTATGAAAACCGAAGGAGAATTTATATAATGGGATTATCTTATGAAAATGATTTGTAAACATGATTTTTTAAAGCCAAAATTAATGGATTACTATTGTTAGAATTTGAATAGATTCTTTGGTGAAATACTACTAATATTTTTTTCATGTATTTATTTCCCCTTTGGTATGTTGTATATGTTTTTTAAAGAAATTAGGTAAATAAAATTGCATTATGTAACATGAAATTTTCTCTTTTTGGTTGTTATATTCGTAAGGGGGTGGTTTAGAGGTTATGGATGGTTACATGAAGACTTGTTAGTCTTGTATTGTTTTATCATTATCCTTTATACTATTTGGTCTGATGTTGCATTTCACATGGTTATGTACCATTTCTTCCTCTTTTTTAATCTATGTTTCTTCAGTTACCTGAGATTTGCCTTCCTTTGTCACACCTTACCTTATGGATGTCCATATTAGTTGAATTTACATTATGACCTAGGATGATTTGTCAAAAATTGGTATTAGAAGGAATACCCAACCTAAAGTGTTATAAAAAATCCTGGTTTTCATTTAAGGTATTTGGTTAACATAAGTTGGGACTGCAAAAATTCAGATAGAAAGTGCAGGTGGGTGACCGACCAGTTCACCTTTGTTTCTAAACTAATGTTAACCTTGGTGGTATGGGATTTTATCCAAGATTAAGACATGGTCTTTTAGTTCATTTGAATAGTCTTGGTTTTGGGGTTTATTTAAATGGACACATTCTCTTTTAAGGTGTTGTCTTCTGTTGGTAGAGTCCATAATTTCTTTTTAATTATAGTTCTTTAAAGAATGCTTTTTATATTTCAATAGTTGTTTTTATGATTTGGGAATTTCACATAAACTGATTTTTTTGTGTCTTGTGTTTGTTAGAAAATTTCTCACAAAATAGTTCTTTCAAATTTCAGTGAGGATTCTATGGGAAAAGTTATATAGGAAAATTCTATGGTGGTCCCTTATTTGGCAGAAGCTATAATCCACACTATTCTGACTGGGGTTAGATTTTTGTTAGACACTAGGGATGAGAAGTGGATGATGGGAAAAAAAATTAAAAAGTAGATTACGCTCTTATTCCATGGTGATAAAGGACCCCAATAATATGAGTAGTTCCTTCATTAAATCAAATGGATCTACCATTTTCTAAAAAAATTTAACGACTCCAAGGAGTATTTATCTACATACATGCTTGATGTATTGGGACGACGATAATGGGACTCCATTATTAATGTTAAGTTTCAAGGGGATCTTACCTGGACTTCTTTTAAGAAAATTTCCACCTAGAGGTTGGATCTTATAAAGTTTTTTTGTACAGAAGATCTATAAATTTATGACCATAGATCAAGAAAGCTTATGGTTTTGGAGTTCTCCACCAATTTTATGAGTTGGTGCACTTGGAACCAAATCTTGTTAACAATTATTTCTTTACGTCATGGTGGTTCAATATGGGTAGGGGGGATGATATTTTTTCTATGATGATTCTCATATTCATCACATCCTTTTTAGAGGTATTAAAAAAATCAAATATTTTAGAGGTGGACATAATTGAGAAAAAAGGTTTGGGTGGAGCTTCAGTAGGTGTAGTTGTTAGACATGGGGAATATTTATTGTAGAAAAAGAAGTGAAAAGGGGGATGGATTTCTCCAGGAATAGTATAAGGGGATTTATTAGGATAGTAAAAAATTTTGTGTTATTGGTGTGGAAGGTGTATTCATACCAAGCCTAACTAAATATAATTTCCCCAAAATTTCCATCATTATAGACAATATGGTTATATCTGGTGTTTTTGCGGAAGGATGTCCCAAGGAAGAAAGGATGGGTCCACAATCACCAATGACTTGTAGGTTCATTCTGATGCTACCATGTGTGGTGGGACTTACCATTATACAATGGGTGATGTTAATGTACCTATGAATCCTTAAAGAGAAGCTGATTTGAGATATATTTACAAAGAAAAATACGCACCATAGGAATATGAGATTATATTGATCAATATAATAGGTACGATGTTTATTTCATCCTATATGGTATTAGTTTTTCTTACAGTGGCTCTAAACATTATTTTAAATCATTAAATTTTGATAACATGTTGGGATTATGTTCATAAATTATTTCGACCATTTTGGATCATTCCATGATATTTTATAAGTTATCCAAACAAGATTTCAAATGTCCCACATATCTAGTTATGATGGATAACTATGAGGTTGGGTGGAATTTAATAGTTATTGAACATTATATCATTGACTTGATTGTTGGTCTAGATCATATGATCAACGTTAAGGACCAAATAAACTATTATCATCTAGATATTCAGTTTCTATGTCCTGATAGAGGTCCTCATGTCTTTCAGTTTGAGTGGGATTATAGGTCTTAGAGAGTGTGTATGTTTTATCATATCTCAGAGTGATCTAATTCTTGTTTTCATAGATGTTCCATTGATTATATTAATCATTGTTTGAGTAATCCACTTAAATTTTTAGTGCATATCCCTTGTTCCTTGTAGATGTTTTTTTCAAGCTTATTATCTTAGAGGAAGGTTGAGTTTACCATTTACCCACTTCCTAGAATAGTTCCCATTTCCATTCCATCCCATTTAATGACACATGTTGAGTTATATGAACTTATGTTTCAACATACAACCCTTGAGGATAAGGGATTTATCCATTATATATTTTCTTCTTGGGTTTCACCAATCCTTTTAACTAAAAAGAAAGATAGGGATGGCATACTCTGTATTGGCTATCAAAAGCTAAATAAAGTGACTGTTAAGAAAAGAACATCCCTAGACGAAAATTGTTGATAATTTTGATCAAATAAGAGGGGAACATTGGTTCTCAAATACCAACCCTCAGTTAAGGTACCACTAGTTAAGATTTATAAATGAGAATATAATTAAGATAATGTTTAAGATTCTGTATGGAAATTTTGAGATTCTGGTTATTCCATTCGGTCTCACTAAATCTCCTATGATATTTATGGAATTGATGAACCATATCATTCATTTGTTCTTGGACACTTTCATGGTAATATTTAAAGATGATATTTTTGTGTAATCCAAGTTATAGGAGGGAAACATGGATAACATAGTTATCATCCTTAGAAACCTGATCAAGCATCTTGTGTATAGAAATGTGTTTTAGATTTAGAGTATCTTTGATTTGGTCGGGTACTTCAAGTTATATTTTCATGACTTTTCCAAGATTGTATCTCCTATGACATATTTTACCTATAAGGTTGTAATATTTTAGTGGAATGAAAAATGTTAGACATCTGTTGACAAATTGAGTGTGAGGTTTACCTTATTTCAAGTTATAATTCTTCTGGAATAAGTTTTTGGTTACTAAATTTTATATGATGGATTTGGTATAGGATTGGGGTGTGTCTTGATATAGGGAAAATATTAAGTGGATTATGTATCTCAATAATTACACCATCATTAGAAGAACCACCCTACTAAAAATATTTATTTAGAAACAAATATGAATTAACTCTAAACATGGAACCCTTATCTCTTTGGGAATATGTTTATAATATATACTAATCACAAGATCCTGGAGTATATTTTCACCCAGTGGTACATGAATTGTGATAGAGATGTTATGTTGATTATATCCATACTTTTGACTTCGATATTTCATTAACTCATGAGAAATTAAATGTGGTTGTAGATGTGTTGATAAGGGAAATATTGACTCAGTCCATGAAGGTGTTACCAGAGGAGTGGAATCTGATGATGTTTTTCTACATAAGTGTACATGGCTTTGGTAAATGATGACTTATCTTTTGATGAGATATTTCAGATTGAGTAGTGAGCTAATAATTAATTATAGTGATTTAATAAAACCCCTAAATTTTTGGAGACTTTGAGTGAGTGGTCTCAATATCCAACAGATAATTTGTGTTTCTAAAATCGGTTGTTGTTTTGAGTTCTCTAATGTTGGTGTTTTTAGATAGTGGGAACAAGTATTTTTGGTTCATTCACCATTGGAATACCAAGATATAATATGACTTGAAACATTATTATTGTCTTCTTGGGATGAGATGGTCTATTTGAGATTTTTTTTATCATGGTGACTTACTTGTCAAATAAGTTAGGTGGATCACCATAGAGCTACAAGATTTTTGCAACCCTAGACCATTCCATTATGAAAGTGGGATGATATTTTCGTAGTTATTAGTTGGATTACTGTGAAATCAAAGTAGGAAATATACAATTTTTATGATAATAGACTAATTTATGAGATAAGATAAATTTTCCCTATGAATGAGATGTCAAAGATGGAGAAGCTCGAGAACCTGTATGTTTGAGAAGTTGTGTGACTTTATGGGGTTCCCTAGATGATTGTTTCTAATAGGGAACCATGATTCAAATCCATATTTTATATGTTTTCTTGACGATTATGGGTTCCAAATAGAAATTTAGAATGACATATCATTCACATACATTTGGGAAGATGAGTGAAAAATCTAGGTTCTTGAGGATTTTTTGGGCGTACATGGTTTATTTTTATGGTTATTGGGAATAGTAAATTCATCTGGTTGATTTTCCCTATAAAAATAGTTATCTGGATTCAATTAAGATGCTACTCATTGAAGTGTTACATGGATTTCTATGTATATCTCCGTTGTGTTTGGCCATTTTGGTAGAGAGTTCCTTAGTTGGACCAATCCTTTTTCATTAGGTGAAAAAAGTGTAATTTATCCAAAAGTTATTAGATATAATAAATGATGTCAAAAATACCATGATTATTATCATTATTGGATTCTAGATCTAGAGTTTGGTTATTAATTCTTCCATTGAGTTTCACCTCGCATAGGACACCATCGGTTAGGTATGCTGGGTAAGTTGAAAATAAGTTTTGTTGGCCTCTTTGAGGTCATTGGATTAATTGGAAAGGTGGAATATTGGTTGGACTTATAATCTTGTTTGAAATTAATCCCTATCCAATTTCATATTTTTCAAATGAGGAGGTATCAAATGGATTTTCTCCATGTGATTTAATAGGAGGATGTAGATCTTGCTTTAAAAAACACTATGGTTGAGAAACCAGTTCAAATTATGGATCATCACGATAAGGTACTACACAGAAAGAAAATTCTCCTGGACCATGTACAATGGAAGTGAGAATGGGATTGTTATAATTCTTGGGAGAGTGAATCCTTAGTTAGGAGGCAGTGGCCTCACCTATATCTTTAGGACCTTTATTCTGCATGATTTTATAAGGACAAAAAGTCCAATGGTGGAAAGATTGTAATGACCTAATTGAGAAGGTGCACTCTCTTTTTAGTGTTTGAGAGATTATTCTTGGGTCTAGGCACCATAGGAGATGTTATGGTATTTTGTAGGGGGATATTGATGGATGTTTCATATTGGATGGATTTAATTTTTAAATCAATGAATTATGACGTATGATCATATATAGGAACAAGTCGTAAAAAAATATTTATGAAATAAAAATAATTTAGTACTAATCCTCTTTACATCATAAATGGGCCGAGTGGGTTAATTTAACCTGGGGTTCAATGTTTTTAGTTAACATGCAAGACAAAGAATTTAAAATGTAAATTATATTTTTAAATCATAAATCCGTTATACCTAGTGGTTTTTATCATGTTTTATTCATAACCATTTATCATTCATTATGATGTCTACTACGTCATTCCCCCGTACTCTCCCGGGTGTCGTTGGGTGATTTTATCCCTTTATGATCACTCATGTTGGAACTTTTATCAACATTGAGGTCAGTTTATAATCCTTGGGTATGAATTTTATTATTTATCTTGTTTTTATGAGACTTGTAGTGGCATTTGGCTATAATTGTAGATTCTAGGGATCAACATGTGATTAGTTTTTTGTTTTTATTGATCCTTTGAAGTTTTCCTTTATTATTTTTCATTGAGAGAACAATTTTCTAATTTTCATTCCCTATTTTAGATAATGACTATGTTTCCTCCATTCTTAAGGTAGGTGTATCTATACAAGTTTTATAACTCATTAATTTCTCTATGTTCTTATGAAATTAATTTTTTTAATCCATGATTTTGATTTATTTGTGATCATGGTGGGTTTAATTGAATATATTCATGTTTATAAAGGGGGATTTACATTAAAAAATTATATTTTAAACACCAGTGTTCGATAAAATGATTCGATGGTGGTTTGTTTCAGAATTTTTTTCTCACGGAAGAGCTCATGATTTTCTATAAAAATGTTTTATATGAAAAAACTAGGTTTCTTGAAGGGTTTTGGGAGACTTAGCATGTTGAGTAACATTGGGTTAATTAGTAAATATAATTTTCACATTAGAGTGTGTGATAATATATGAGTTCTATTTCAGTTTAGTGTTTTTATTTCCCATAGAGGATATATTGTTTGAATTCAACTTATACCTTGGTATATTGTCATTTATGATTGGTTATGAATATGATGATATATTTCCTGGTTATTTGCTATCATGTTTTTCTCATGCAGTATCCATGGTTAGTTTTTATTATGAATTTAGGCTATTTAAATGGTATTTTTCATATTCCTTATTATTTTAATATTATAGGATTGTTCTGAAAACTAAAGGCTGATTTGCAAAATGTTTTTATCTTATTACTATTCATTACAAACTATTTTTGTATAAAATATATAACTAACTATTTCTTGGAATTATAATTTATATAGATTCATTTTGTGAAATCCTATTAGGATTTGTTTTAACAACATAATTTTTACTTTTGGAGGTTGTATATATTATTTTTAAGGACTTAGGTAAAGATAAGGGTATTATGTAATTTACCAATTTATCTTGTTAGTTGTTTCCTTCTTAGTGGTATGGTTTGGTTGTGATGTACGATAACATGGAGACATATTATTACGGTTTTGCTTTATCTATCTAGTTTATCATATTTAGACATACACTATATGTCTCATGGTTATGTACTATTTCTTCTTATTTTTACACTATTTTTTCATTGCTTACATGATATTTGTGTTTCGTTGTTGCACATCTACTTGTGGAAATCCATCTTAGGTAACTTTTCAAGTTGAATTGGGTTAGTTCATTACATCCAATGGCCCCACAATAACAAATCTCAATAAAATAAACATGAAATATTAAATAATACAAAAAAGATTAAACCACATCAAAACAATATTAAATTATAATAATCCATCACCCCTTTAACCATCTTCCTTCATAAGAATTGATAATGACCAGTATATCCATTAGTAATAAAATTCAAGATATCAAAAAAACCATTTAATCACTATATTTTAAGGATTAAACTTTTATAAATTATGATTACATCATTTTTATGACAAAAAAACACAAAGAATGAAGTAAGATAAATTTCTTAGCAATTATATCAAAAAATCCATCAATCTTAAACAGTATCATGAAATCACGTAAATACATGTTAGCCACCATATTCCTGTAAAATTACTTTATCCCATTTATTATATTAATTTTTTAATCCTTAAAATCTACGTAAAGTAAAAAAAATAAACTTCTAAAAGTGAAAGAAGGAATGAATGAAAAGTCCAGAATCACCTACAATAACCAAATTTTCAAAATTTCACTACAGAATGTAGTGTTGAAAATGATCATAATTCCAAAACAATAAAACCCCATGAATTTAAAAACCTATTATTATGAGATTAATATTAAGGATTATGCATTCACAGATTACTATAATCATTGAGGTTTATATTTTTATTTAATTAAGAAAATCAATATATAAAAAAATAGGTACATCCATACAATTTACATTTTCTTATAAAAAGTGGTTCCTAAATTTACACCCCTATTTAATTAAAGTCACCTTTTCTAAGACGATTCAAAATAGTTTAAATATTTAACTTTATATTGTTTATATAGTTCCGTAGATCCTATGAAAAATATCTCAAAATTTGGATGAACACAAAAAACTATTTATGGAATATAAAAATAAAAGAAACTCATTTCTTTTGGAAAAAACATGAATACCTAGAGTAAAGTTTATTTTTTCACCTAATAAAACATGAGATGATATATAAAACATGATCATATGTGAAATAATTATTTTCTCATAGAAAACCTTTAAATCTCATTATGATCATAGAAAAAATATAATGTCATCAGGGACATTATCTTCATCACCCATGTTTACTCATTTTTCACATGTAAAGGAATAAATTGAATCCAATAACCATTTAAATAGAGAATAAATCATGACATATGTATTGGAGATATATATATCTAAAATTCATCCATCATCATATATAATTTCCTTGAACCAATACCTTGAAAAAAATATATTAGGATTTTATTTCAAAATTAAACTTATAGAAACAACTGTCAATCATTTATAGTTTGCTTAACCTATTAAAAAGGGATGCGTTTCAAGTAAATTTCTTTAAAATATAATCATAATATATCTAGATAAATATTTTGTTTGAAATCATTATAACATATCCACAATAAATCATGCAAATATTTTAATGGATACTCAAATAGATGATAAGAGAAAATAAACTTTTGTCTTTGTAACATAAAAAATAAAACTATCCTAGAGTAATGTGAATAAGATTTTTTTTTGAAAATCAATGGAACGTTTTAAAATAATTTCCATAATGAAACATTTTTATGGTGGTGGGAAAATCTATTTTTTCTTTATACTATTGAAAAAAAATTATTTTCATACTATTGTAATGAATTTCAAAAGTTATTCATGAAAAAACATTTGGAATGACTGATATTAGTAATTTTTAAATAAATTTAATGTAATTATGGAATAGATTTATAAAATATTTAATTATGGATAATACCTCACCTAATTTTTTTTAAATTTAAAAGGAATAGAAAAAATTCCAAACATTTAAAATATAGTTTTAATGAAAAACCCCTTACATATATTAAAATCAAAAATCTTTTTTAAAGAAAGAACTTCCTAATGAAGATAAAATTAAAATTTTAAATATATATTCATGATATTATATATAAAATAGGGTTTATATATATGATATAAATGAAACTAGTTTCATCAATAAAAACAAGCCTCAAAAAAATAAGTTTTTCTTAAAAAACTCTGATAGATTTGGTAATACTTGAATCAAAATCCAATTAAATGATAGAAAATGATATTATTATATAAGTTACATGATTTACATGAAATATTTAGTCATAAAAGATTCATTGGTTTTTTATTACACCTTATAAAATAAATAATAGTGCACAACATGGAACATGTCTCAATGAATTGAAATTGAGACCCGAACCCTTATGAAGATCATAACATTTGAAGTAAGAATCAACAAATGAATTTATTTTTTAAAAAATTAAAATCAGCATAAAAATGGAATCTTAACATAAAATAAAATGAGTCCATAACACATATGATCTTGAAACAACATTGTTAATGAAGAAGTAATATAACCTAGTGAATGAAAATTGAGTTAAAAATCCACTTAATTCTAGTCCCAACTCATTTCATACATTAATCTTCCATCCCCAATAATAAAATTATATTAATTAAATAATTTGTTATGATCATATTTCATTTTTATTAATTTAATATTATTCTATATTATTTAAATTTTTTATCTTTTTCAAAATGTTATTAAATCCATTTAGTTTTCATTTATTACATTGTCATTGTTTGGTTTATAACTTCTAAAAGAACTTCATAATCATTGTAAAGGTAAAAATTAATGGTCCAATGTCTCCCTAAAATTTATATATATCAATTTATATATTTCATGTCATTAAAAAACAAAATAATAGGTTAATCTACAGTTTTTATCATGAATCTTCCTTGATAAGAATGTTTTTGATGGTGAAAATTTCAATGCTTGTTCAATATTAAATTCCATTATTTTTATGGATGATTCATCATTATAGAGTTATAAAAACTTATTAAATTAATAATTAATATATAATATTTCCATAATATAAGTTTCTTTAATCAGTAATGATGTAAACATTATAAAATCATTAATTTAGGTGGTAAAATAGACCCAAATACGGACATATTATAAAAAAATGAGTATGAATATATTATTTTATTGTGACATTATAACTTTTATATAATTTTAAGGGTTCTATAAATAATTTATAATAGTGAAAAATCAGATTCAATAATAGTTAAATAGAGAATAAAAATTTAAATAAAGGTAATATGTTATTACTTCAAAGTGTCTCAGTAATCTTTTTTCAGGTTGTTAAAATTTACAATGAAAATTTATTATTGATATTAAATGATTAAAAAAATTATATTTCCAAAACCATAATCATGTTATAAAATTCATATTTATTCATTCTTTCTATTCATAAAACCATCCATGATTAGTGACAATGAAAAATAAAATATATCATTTCATGGAGGTGGTAGTCCTTATATACACTTGCCTAACATTTTTTATAATGTATAAAAAATAAATGAATGATTTAATGTTTTAAATTTTAAACAAACATATTAATATTATAAATGTCATATGTATTCATTAAATATATCCTTATTACCTTCTATGTGAGGTGTTGATGAAAAATGAATCACATAACTTCGTGGAGGTGGTAGTCTACATGTACGCATTAGAGTCATTTATATTTTCCAAAGGATGAGAGGGTAAGAGGGAAGATAATATATTATATTTAAACAATCATAATTTATTTATAAAATTATTTATTTTCATCAAATGAATATTTATAATCATCCATTTTTCCGGGTGATGAAAAATGAAACACATCACTTCATGGAGATTGTAGTTCACACGTACACATGAGCGATGTTTTCATATTCCATGTGATTGAAAAGTGGTAGAAATTTTTTTTAAATTTAATATAATAAAATTTATGTATATTAAAGATATAAATTTAATTATATTATTATAGTAATAATAAACTTTAAGGAGGTTTATGAATAAATAAACTTGAAATAATTCAGTTAATACTAATACATTTTCCTTGGATATATTCCTTTGGAATTCACATTAAGCCTTAAAGGATTGGTCTTATATGTAATAAAAGGACCTATAATACATGATGAGTAGATTTGGGGAAGTATTTGTGGGTATATATTTTGATATATAGGTATTAAAGTGTGTGTAGTAGTGAGGAGAGGTGGTTCCCTTTTATAAGTAAGAGGAGTGACACCATTGTATATATTAAGAACATTTAAATATAATAAATTTATTTATCATGGATATTGGATCCCATTTATTCCAATTTATAATATTCAATAATTTAATATCTAAATACACTAATAAAAACATATTAATATAAGTTTTATTGATTTTTTAATACATGTATCTTATTTTAGACCTCTCATTAACCCTTTTTAACCTTTATCGTGGATACAAACTTTTACCATAGTAACTATTTATTATAAATAAAATGTAATTAACCACATTAAAAATTTAGAAAATTATGAACCAAAATATGGAATCTATTTTGATTCTTAAATTTAAATAATGGTTTATAATTAATTTTAATATAAGTGCACATAACACAATGAAAAATAAATATTAGAAAAATTTCTTTTAACCATAAAAATGGGTTTATTAAAAAAATCTTTTAAATTGTTGATTCTAATGGAATTTATTGATTATTTTGAAAAAAATATACTCGTTTGAAATTAAAAATAATCCAAAATCAAATGTATCCTTGTAAATAATTTCATAAAATAAAATGACCAAAAATTGTTTTTATTTGAATAAAAAAGTTATTCAGATTCTAAAAATGTTAAACATAGAAATATAAGATCAAAATTATATTTATAAATGTTTTATATTAATTATTAATTTCATTATTTTTCTACTAAATATTTTTAATAAGCCATAAAGTTATTCTTATTTCAGGTTAATGTCATAAAAGGGTTATTTTTTAAATAATATATATTTTTCACTATTGACACAAAAATCAACATCTTAAAAAAAATAAAAAAAATAAAAATTAAGATTATTTTTATGTTATTATGTTGAAAATAAAATTTATTTGTTCTAATCCAAACTATATAATTTATAAATATATATTTAAATATAATGAAAAATATAATGAGAAAACATTTTTAAAAAAACATTAACTTTTAAGATAATAAGTTCTCTTAACCATATTTAATTTCAATTTCTAAATAATTGAATGTTAATATCTTAATTTAAACATTTAAATATAACATATTTTCTTATTAATTTTTTAAAAGTGATAAATTCAATATATTAAGATAAAATACACAACACTTGTAAAAAACATTTCATTGAAAAACATATCTATATTAAATATTGAATGATTTTAATCATATCAAATAATTTATTTTCTTAAATATTTTACCAATATTATAACCAATGACTATATAATTACAATATTAATATAGGTTTTATGACCATATAATCCCAATAATCTTATATTCCCAATGACCATATATTCTTACCATTCATATTACCTTCCTATATAATTCTCACCTGAATCTATGAAATTATGACTTCTCTCCCATATTTTAATTAATAGTTCTTTTACTTAACCTTCTATCCATAGTTTGTATTAGGGTTATGATCTTTATGGTGGGATATGAGGATAAAAATTTTATATTCATAATATATATATATATATATATATTCATTTATTTAAAATTTATTATTATTATTGTTTCTTATTGTTTCATCCTCATAATGTATTAATGTTTTTGTAGAATTGATAAATTTGATCTCAATAAAAAAAATTACTTTTTATTTTATTTACGCGTGGAATGTGAAACCATTTATCAATACATAATATTTTTATTTAAATAATACCAAAAACTAAAGTCTCAGGGTGTTATAAAAATACACGGGGGGGGGGGGGGGCTCAATAATCTGGATAATAAAAACCTCCATCAAAACCCTGAATGAAGGCTAAAAAACTAATTCCAAAATACTATTTTTGTTTTCCCATTAAAAAAATTATAAAGATAAAACTAATAATAAGATAAAATAAATAATATTGGATTATAAATATGTTGATCTATAAAATTTGTGTGCCAAAACCAATCAAGGGTCCCTCAAATATCTATATGGTTGAACCTATGATATTATAGGGTTAAAGGGATGTTTGGAAAGTAAGTATGGATTCAAGGAAAGACTAGAATTTATTAGAAAATTATTAATATAATGAACCACAATGTGATTATTCATGGTCACATGATAACATGGTCTTTCAGAATGAACATTTGAAATCTATGCCTTGATCTACTTCATCTTACCTTATTTAAAACAAAATCAACACCTTTAAATTTTTATAATTGAGGAAGGCCATAGTCTGATTAGTATCATTACCCCATGACATATGAATCTCCAAACATCATGGAAAGGACCTTAAACCAATCCATGGTTCTAGAAAACACTATAAAATGATGACCCTAAAAAATACATCACTCAGAAACTTGACTTCCAAGTCTTCATACTATAGAATCTGTGACACCCCCTCAATGGATACTCATGGGATTTTATAACTCTCCCTAAGACTATATCATAATGTTCCCCACACTCATAACACCATGAATAAAAAAAATGGAAATACATTTTAATAAAAATATATGTGTAATATTCTTTTCTTTTTTATAGTATATTTAAACTCTTCATGTTGTGATTAAGACCTCTCATATAATGAAAAAAAATCATCTTCATAATATCATAGAGACTTGATTTATTGGAATAAACCCTACATCATGAAATAAGAAGAATGTTCTAACATAACACCTCATGGAGTGACATACAAGACTGTAAAACTTTCCTCTCCTCCAACTATCCCTTCATGGAATGACACCCATGGCCACATCGTGATACCCCTATTCCAGCTAAAATTTTGACTCTAACTCAACCTCCATTTCTAAAAACATCTCTTTTCATCTCCAGTACCCAAACAATAAAAATAAACTGTTCAAAAATATCTATGTTTCAAATTAATTTACCTCTCAATCAATTCCCATCTTAATTAATTTGAATCAAATAGAGGGAAAAATGACAAAAAACCTAGACAACAATCGAAGATATCTTTCAAAAAATGATCCCTCCACCTCCAAATAATAAATATAAATCATTGAAAAAAAACTTCAATAGTAATATAAAGGGTCAATCATTTAAACCACATCTCAATCTAGGGAAAGAACCTCTTAAAATATAACCGCTAAGAGGGAAACCTCTCCAACATGTTCCAAAATTCCAAGAGGAACAACCCAATAAAAACAATGAGGACTAGGACACTAAATTATCTACATTATAATTCCTACGAATTACTACACTTGAGGGAAATTATCTATTATACACTCAACACCCTCGAATTAGAAATTCAACTAAAACACTAGCCTTACATTATCTGTGGAATATCTAAACCCCAAATATCATATGAGATATCACTCAAATAGAAATTCCTATATAGAATGGGATTAACATAACATACAATTGGTAAGGTAATCATTGATGAATATAGTTCAAAAATCAACTTCATGATTAGAAACTATTAATAATTTCATAATAACAAAACCTGTTGTGGAATCTTGTACATATAAATATTCATTTTAATAAATAAATATTTTTTTAACATCACATATCCTTCATTAATTTACAAAACCACTGAAAATACATATTACTAAAAAACTGATTCAACTTGTATTTGAACTCATCTAATGTTAAATAGGTACTCTTTTTTAAACTACACAAGATCTAATTTTCATTATCACCTTAAGAGAAATAAAATCAAAATATTCCAAATAAAACAATATAAACATAAAAATTTAATATAATTTATAAAATGAATTGATTATTAAAGAAATAAGGTTACGAACTCAAAACATAAATACTCTTATATTCTCAAAACCAACTCACATAATCCTAACTAGTTGCCCACTAAAATCAAATGCCCATACCAAATAAATCATTCACCTTGCCTAAACCCAAGAACACAAAAAATCATAGAGCACTGTATCATTAAATTACACACCATAAAACATCCAAAACATGCTATAATACCCTATAAAAGTGGCCCTATGCTACTAAAACTGAAGGCTCAAAGTCAATCCCAAAACATAAGAAATATCATCGATTCCTATCTTCCCTTACCATATTCTCTATAACTAGAGAATCTATCTTTATCATTCTCAAAATCCTAGGGAACAAATATGTTATTAAACTCAACCTGATCCATGAATTCCATCAATGACTTTAATCATAAACATTCCACCCTACATTGAATCTATGTCCTCATGAAAGAATCAAAATACCACACCCACTTGTATTCATTATAAAAGTGGTATAATAAATGGATCATCAATTTGTAGAAGAAAATTATAATATCATGCATAGTATAATTCTCATGATAGAACTATAGGATATTATTCATATGTTCATACCTCCAAAAAAGTGGAATAAACTCTTCTTTAACTGAGGTAATAAAATATTCCAAATAACCCACTTCTGGGTGACCATGATTCACTTTCCTCTACTATCGAGCCACCATTCTTAAAAAACCCACTATTAAGATAAATCAAAATTTGTGTTAGATTCCTTATAAATTCAAATTAATGTTAAAACTATTATAACCACTCCTAAACCTTGATTCTTGAAACATGACTACAAAAAATTGGTAATTTTCTCTCCTGAAATCCAAACAACACCTCATCTATGGACTCTTTCTACCACTCACCGAGAAAAACACCATGTTGATTTTATAACAACATATATTAAACCCAAAAATCAAAATCTATAAATTTTTCTCAATCAAATAAATAATTTAATAATATAAAAGAAAACAAAAACCCATTGTAAGAATAATATCTACTAATATACCCCTAAATCACCAAACCAATTCTTATTTCCTAGCAACATCTTATCACCTTTCTAAATCAGCACCATCACTTCAACTATTAACACAATTTTCCTATCACTCTCACATACCTATCCTAAAACCATAACGGAATAAAAAATTCCTTTCTCCAATAAATAATTTCTACCAAATAACGAGAATAATAATCTTAGTTTAAGAAAGGACCTCAATAACACCTTCCCTGGAATAAACTATTCATTTTGTTGGAATATAATCACTCAAAAAATACATGAAAAGGATCATAAAACCAAAAATTTATATTAAAATTTTCTTTAAAAGAAGTATAAATTCTGAGAACTTTATAAATAAAAAATCCAACTTTCTACCCTCAAAACATAATTTTAAAGAAGGAATAAAAAACAATTAAATCTATCTTCTAAAATAAGGTACCAATAAATCCATTTATTAAAAACTCCAAAAAATTTTGTAAGAAAACTTTTAAAATAAAGAAAAATTTATTTAAAATTAAAAGAATCCATATATTTAAAAACATATAACCAACAAAGAAAACCATTTTTTTGGAAAACAAATTGAAAATTAATAAACTTTTCTACACACAGTAATACATAAAATTGATTTTTTTTCAGAATTAGCATTGCCAAATAATTTTTTTTTTAAAAATTCTTTACCACCTATATAGACTCAATTACCCAATAAGTAATCTAATTTAAATTATCATTCACAAGATGATGTTAAACATTATTTCATTAGTTCATTAAATGTTTAACTGGATTTATATTATTCGAACTAACAATGCTAATTTTTTTGGATATTTTAAACATGATTACTAATATACTATATTAAACATTCTACCATTAATAACCCTAATATATCAAAAATATAAAATATTACTTTCCTTCATGATAAAATTCTCTTTTCCTAATTAGTATCAACAATCTTAACATTATATTTTTATTGTAATTATCAATAATTTAAGACAATTATAGGAAAGAGAGATTATTATATAACATGTTTTATAAAACATGAGGCTATAATAATTTATTTAATGTATTCATTTTATGTTAAAAACATGTTCGTAACTTTATGAATGCATCAAGGTAGAAAATAAAATTATATATTTGAGGAAAAATCTCTGAAATCTGGAAGTTGGTTTCATCATTTTTATTTATTCATTAATGATTTACTTCAGAAGAAAGTCATCAAAAATTTGAGTTTCAAATTATTTCCATCTCTATATACTTTTAAACAATTAAATCACATAAAATCACAAACATATCATCATCGATATAGTTACCATATTTTAGAATTAATGAAAATAATAATTTAATCACAACATGTGGAAAAACTAAACCAACAACATGTTAATGTAGTAGATGAACAAAATGACAAATCCAAGAACCAAATTTTTATCACAAAAACCATACCATAGGTCACCACCATGAAATGAATCCCCAATCCTAAAACATTGAATTCTACTAAAATCATTTTATTAATTCATTTTCATTTTTTGAAATTACCCAAATTCAAATATTATTATAATAATCATGATTCATTTACCACATTGAGGTTTCTATCTTGAAATCATATTACACTGCATAGGATGTTCAAGATATTAATGTACTTATATTAGATAACAAGGGTCACTAAATTCTTTTTTCTTAACTAGTATCCCATGATAAATTTTATTCTATGTTTGATTGCTAATTTTTAAATACTAATCACTTAATGACCTCATGAGTTCCAAACATCAAACTCTTTTCTATTTCACATCGATTTCTTAGATGCAATTATTTCATTGTAATGAACCAACCTTTCAGTAATAAAAATTCCACATGATTTAATTAAAATTTCTTATTATATAAAATGGTTATATAATATATAAACTTATTTGGTTTTATGTTTTTGGATTTCAAAATAACATTAAGAATTGTTATTATTTCTAATATAGTTGTTGAACATTGATCACATTATTAGTATAAATATAGGTCTTTAACAAATCCAATTTACTCTGGAAAAGGAAGATATGGTCTCATATGGTAGAATATATCCGTAAAAATCCCATTTTTCGAAGATTGGAAAGGAGGTGGCATCATTGGGCTTCACTCTTGAACAAGCCCAATATGAGATTCAACATGTTAATCTCATATAGAACTACCTACGTGAGAAGTGAAAGTTGATAGGGATTACCACCCAAGCGATGTTATTCGAGCCACTCCAAGAGACTCTTGCCGTCACACACATTACCCTTTGGTCTAATGCAGGTGTTATAAGGGGTTATTTAAAAAAGACCTTATCACTATGATCATGTGCATTATTTTTGTATATAATAAAGAATATACATTCATTTTATTATTATTACATTTTAAATAGTCATTAAATCACAAATAATATTTTTAGTTTTTATTCAATTAAGAAATATATTTTGATGAATTAATGGATTTTTTAATTAAATAATATTTTCCTAAAATATTATTACTAAATTATTTTTTATTAAATCGAAATTATCTTATAAGTTTTATGAATAAAAATTTGATTTTTATTAAGGTTTGGAATCCATTTTTGTCAAAACCCATTAAATTTCGATAAATGTCAGTTTTTATTTTAAAAATAAAAAATAACATATTTATTAAATTATTTGGATAAAATTAATATTATTTTCTAATCATGGATTTGAAATTATCCAACAGTTAATTTTTCATAATTTTCAAGGACAATCGGATTTTTTGGTAAAAATTAAATACCGTTTAAATATTTAATGTGTTTTATGACATCATAATGAGCCAATAGGGATGTAATAAAATAAATTATATGAGAATTTCGTCCAAAATTTGTTTTATATTTAAAATAATGATATTTTGGGTTTTCTTTGATTTATTTTACTAATATTTATTAGACCCTCCAAGACTTATAAAACATTTTAACATTTAAAAATGATTTCCTTGAGGGTGTGACTCATCTCTACATAAGAAATACTAATATTTTAAGAATTTAGGCCATTGTAATTATAAAATAATGTTTTAAATTCCACTTTTTTAAAAAAACATGGGAGAAAACAATTGGTTGGTTTGTGGTTTTGATTATTTTAATGTGGGTGTCCAAAACCTAAAAAAAATAATTCCCTCTCCTTTCTTATATAAACCCAACCACGATACCACTTCCTCTTCACTCAAAGCCTTTTGATATAGACCAAACCATTTCCTCCTCTCTCTAGAATCCTCCCAAGGTGCCCCAAGGTCCCAATAATCCTCTCTCAAGCCTTTTCCAGGCCTTTGAGATCACACTTCCAAGTAAGGGATTCCTTCCTATCTCATTTTATCCAAGTTTTTTAATATTGTTATTCCATTTTATATCCAATTAAAAATGTTGGGGTATGATTTAAAACCTTTCCCATACTTCCCTCATTATTTTTTAATGATGAGTGTCTTCTTTCTCTATCATCAATTCCTCCCATTACACCTGTTACCATGCTGAAATTCTGTAATGAATTTCTCTGTTCTCATTTACATTCAACCAATTATCTTGTATTGTGAATTTAAATTCCATTAAATATGTAGGGAAATGTATATATATGTCCACATTACTGTGAATTTCATGTGAATATGATGATACTCACCTTTCTCTCTCATTAATAATTTTTATGAATTCTTATGTCACGCCATTATGCTACCAAAATTGCACCGCGATTTTCCAAGACAAAGTCATTAGGTAGTGAATACCATGCCCATTTAAATATAAAGGGTATTCACCATTAAGAACATTTACTTATTTATTATATAGTTTCATGTGTGAATTAAAAATTCCATTATCTTGGAATACATGATGATGTTTAATGAATCAATGTTATATGATCCATGTGGATCACTTATGAATGAAATGAAATGTTTAAGAAGGGTGCACCCTGATAGCCCTCCAATGCATTGGGTAAATATTAGTATCATGATATGTCAAGTGAAATTACGGTTTAATAATGATAATTCATTTTAAATTAGGGTTTACTAATGATCCATGTTCAATTAGCTTTGTCTCATGCTAATACCATGTTAAGTGTTGATTCCACATTTCCAAGATATTATAATCTTTTTGTATCATGTCGTTAGGTTCATGTATCTCTTATTCTCAATTGATATGATTATTGACTAACATGTACTATATTATTCATGGTATTGTTTGTTTACTCCCCTAATGGGATTTATATCTCTCAATTTTCTAACGAATGTCCTCTGGTTATCCCTTGCAATGCAAAGTACGAAGGAATGTTGTGGTCATATAAAAGATGTTTTCAATAGAGATTGTATTTCATGTTTTATGTTGTTATGTAATGTTCCTAATTCGAAAAGAAACTAGAACTATAAATCTTATATGTTATTTCAAGTCAATAGTTTATGAAATAAATTATGTTTAAGTGTGGAATAAAGATCAAGGTTGGTATAGTAGGTATTGGAGGATATGTTTAGTTATTTTTTATATTAGGATTAGAAAACGTTGTTGAAAGCCATAGGGATAAGACGATCCATAATTGAAACATCTCTAAATTTTGGTGAGTATTGAGTATGTGGTTTATCAAAAAAATATATCCCTCTTTCAATATGAGTAGGTAGAGAGGGCTCTGGCATAAATGTTTCTAGGGGTAAAACCCAAAAACACAACTTCAAGCTAGACATGACTGAGAACTTGTAACGACCCAATGTTTTTCAATGGAAATTACCTTCTTATATTTATGTCATAAAATTACATTCAAACAAAACATAATGAACTACTAAGTGATAAGTGACCTTTAAACATTAGTTTTTCACTTCTGTGTTTGGAATTTTGAAAATCCAACATACACGGTTGTGTTCAAGATGATTTTTGGATTCTAATGAAACAAAAATGATATTTGGTGAATAGTGACCTACCCTTATAAATAATAACATACCCTTATGAATAGTAAAATGACCCTTATTAATATTAAATCATCCAACATAATAGTAACATTACCTATGAATAATTAATTAAAATTTAAACATCCTAGAAAGTGACAATTTGACCTTAGTAAACGTTTTGGTATTTTGTAAGTCATAAATAATTAATTACAATTAATTAATTTAAAATAAAATTTGTTTCCCAAAAATTTATTAATAAATTATTTAATCATTGTATTATAGTTTTTAGATAATTTTAGAATACCATACATAATTTTTGAGAGCACTATAAAATCAGTTTTAATCGAAAAAACTGTTTTTTAAGTAAATTATGATTTTAATTAAATATTAAATTAATAATATTTAAAAAATTATTTTTAAAAAATGGACTTCAATATTGGATTCTAAACATTGAAAAATTTTTGGGGTAAATTTTTGGGATTTTTCTAAGATACTTGAATTTTTGATGAATAGAAAAATACCATAATTTACAAAAAAAAGCTAAATAAGCTAATTATAGAGTCATGTGTGATGTTCTGCTGATGTAAGACCACTTGGTTCAAGACCACATGATACAATTACTATTAATGGTCATTCTAGACTCACTATTCTTTGTCTTAGGGGAAATTAATAAACTAATGAATTTAATAATAAGGAAACCCCTCTCCCCTCCACTATAAAAGCCACTTTTCACACCCTCATTTCCTCACACCTCTCAAGCTCCAAGACTTCTATAAAATCTGCCCAAACACCTTCCTTGGCCCCTCCCCCACATCCAGGAGCTTCGGGTATCATCAAAAGACCAATCTTAGGCCCTTAAGGAGGTTCTCAAGAGAAGGATTTAAGAGGTAATTTCTCTCCCTCTTCACCTTTAATTTCCTATCTTGTTGAAGTTCATTTCTTGATCTATCCCCACCTACCTTCATAAAAATGGTATTTTAACTCCATTATTATACATATACTATAATTTTATGATTCTAATGGGATATTATATATTCCAACACCATTTCCCTCTTCCTTTTATTTTAAAGAGAACATTGTTCGTGAGGTGTTAATTTATCACCTTCAAGAACGACATGATTTCTTTTCCCGTTTCTACCTTCAGATCTGGTCATGAAACCATTTTTATGGTTGAATCAGAATATTATATATTTATCATCTCCTATTTAATGTTCTGTAAATAACCTATGGCCATATTACAAAGTGATAAGTTAAAACAAGTTCATTGTGATCGAAAAACCGCCCAAATTGACCCAAATAACCATCATCTGATTCTTATCTAACGATTCATCATCATGGATCTAATACAATTCATTATAAGATAATTAAAACTAATTTAATATCATTAATAACATGTAATATCAGTTCTGGTTTTTTACCATGTTCTACCCAGACTTCAATTTAGGAATACAAGTGAACCACTAAAGAAAACCATAAAAACAAACATTCCCGAATAATGTTTTTTAACTCTATAACTAGTCCAAAGGCACATAAAATCACATAATGAAACCAAATGAACCATATTAATGTACATATGGTTATCTATTTCTAATTAATTAATATAATATCATTATACATGACATTAAATATAAGTAATCGTTCAGATACAAGGTAAGGGGAAATTCTCAAACCCAACATTCATCCTTCGGGTTATTCCTCTTTCACTCTATTTTTGATATGGTTACTCCTATAAAATAATTTGTTCATAATCGTATTTACTTTTATGGTATATACATGTTTTCCAATATTGTTTGTGTTAATAAAAATGTTTTCCAAAAGAACTCTTCTTTTAAGAACACACCTTTTACTTCTCACTCAAAGTGGATGGTTCTTGTATCAAGTATGTTGTTCCCTATTTCTTTTGGGAACCCAAAGTTTATGAATGTATTCTTATAATATTAAACCCATTACTTACCATGGGTTAGTTATGATCATTATTTATATATGTTCTATGTGTCATGCATGATAATGACGATATTATGAGGTGACGGGTGCACCCAGAATTATATTACGCAATATGAATATTTCAATGTGACGGGTGAACCCAAAATTATACAGTGCTCCAATGCATTGGGTAAAGTTATTAGTCTCATGATTAAATTTTAAATGATGTGCGAAAAATATTCTATATTGGTTCACAAGTATGTGTGGTAGTTAACCACTAAGATATGATGTTTCATTTTTATGCATTACCACATTACAAGTCTTTTATTTATACTCCTCTAATGTTCATGATCTTCTGCCTATGTTATGATTATGATCACACCATGCTATATTGTTCTTAACTATCCTCTTACTGGGCTTCTAGCTCACCACTTTTGATGTATATACACAGGTGGCTACATGTACTAAGGAGAGGACAAGTGCTAATAAGAAGATAGAGAATAAGAAATTAAATAAATACTTATGCTTGATGTTGTATTTATTATGTATGGTCCAAGTTTTCCCATGACACTAAAACTTTGGATCCTATATGTATAATACTGTTATGTTTTTTTATCTTTGAAATGATGTAATATTAACGTAAGAAAAGTCTTGGTTGCTATAGTTGGTATCAGATGCAAGGTTTAGTTTATTTGGGAATTAGGATTAATGAACCCTAGGGAAAACCTACAGCATGTGACTAAGTACAAACATGCACACAAGAATATTTACATAAAGATCCCATATGTTATGTTTTTGGTATAAATTGTTTAAATGAATAAGTTATTCATGACATTTTTACTTATATTTTGTTCTAGCCTCTTCTATTTTAGAAAATGGTGAGAACTAGGAGAAATCAGGCCAACAACTCATCTGAGGGAAAATGCAACGATTCCCCGAATGACATCCCCAATGATTTGGGAGGTGGAGATTAAAACATCATGGTGATTCTTACCAATTATATCAGGTTATTAACAATAACCATAATAATGGGGAACGACCTCCTTCACCAAAGAGGGAGGAACTGGCTATTGAATGTTTTACGTGTCAACGACCACCGATGTTTTGTGGATCTTCCAATCCACTAGTTACAGAACAGTGGGTCAACTCCATGGAGAAGATATTTTCTGTGCTTCACTGTTCTAAGCCAGAGAAGGTGACTCTAGCCATTTGTCATCTAGATGGAGAAGTCGATCAATGGTGGGCATTGATTAAGAACACCAAGCCAAGAGAGGAAATTGAAGATATGGAATGGGTAGACTTTAAGATAATGTTTCTTAATAAGTATTTCCCACGAACTCTGCATATGAAGATGGAGAGAGAATTCATAGAGCTCAAGAAAAAATAAGGAGAATCTATCACAACCTATAAAGCGAATTTCACAAGTCTTGCAAGGTACGCTTCAGGTTTTGTTATCAACAATGATAGAAAAATTGATAGATTCTTTAGTGGATTAAAACCAAACCTTTGAAAGGATATTGAAATTAGAGACTTTGGGAGTTATGAAGAATTTTTTTGGTGTGCTCTCAAAGTGAATATGGAGTTTGGAGAATATTCACATGGGTATGGTGATAAGGAAAAAAATATTTAGTTTCATGCTAGTGGATCTAATGACAAAGGGGGGAAGAAAAATCAACAACCCACATGCCAAAAATGTGGGAAGTTGCACCATGGGAATTGTCTCAAAGGGATGGGGAAATGCTTCAAGCATGGGAAATAAGGACACCATACTCAAGAGTGTCGAAAAGAAACAAAAAGGAAGGAGAATGTAGCCGATGAAAGGAGCGAACCACTCATGGTTCAATGCTACAACTGTAGGGAGCTAGGTAACTATGCAAACCAGTGCACTAATCCTCAAGTTCTCGAGAGTAATCAACTTCAGTAGCCACCAAAGCCAAAGGAACAAGAGAAGGCTTATGCCATCTCTAATGTGGAGGTGGATCATGATAATGAAGTCGTACAAGGTACACTTCCTATTCAATCGAGAATGGAAAAAGTCTTATTTGATTCCGGTTCTACGCATTCTTTTATATCTTGTAAGTTTGCTAAAACTATAGAATCGAATCCATGAAACCTTGAAGTAGAGATATCTGTAAAAACACCATGTGGTGTAATCATTGAAACCCAAGTGTTTGACTCTTCTCTTGTTCGCGTATGTGGGAAGATTCTTCCGGAAAATCTTGTAATACTTCCCTTGGTGGAATTCTATACTATAATGGGAATGGATTGGATCTCATTATTTAGATCACATATCAACTGTCAGGAAAAGGGAATATCTTTTAATATTCTGAACCATCCCATGCTCCTCTACAAAGGAAAGGAAGATCATGAATCACCTTTGAAAAATCCTTCAATGGTGTGGGTGTTGATTTTATATGAAGAAGCATACCTCGCCCAAATGGTTGAGTCGAAGGAAAGTTCCAACCTTGATGAAATGCCCATCGTGAGGGAATACGACGATGTATTTCCCGAAGAGTTACCCAGAATTCCCCCAGATCATGAGGTAGAGTTCTCAATTGAACTCATACCTGGAGATAATCATATCTCAATGTGTCCCTATAGGATGGATCCTATCGAACTGGAGGAGTTAAAGAAGCAGCTGCAAGAACATCTGGACAAAGGGTTAATACACCCTAGTGCATCACCTTGGGGTGCGCCAATGCTCTTTGTGAAGAAGAAGGATGGAACAATGTGGTTGTGTATCAATTATCGGGAACTCAACAATCTCACCATAAAGAACATGTATCCTCTCCCAAGGATTGATGACTTGTTCAACCAGTTAAGAAGAACTCAATACTTCTCAATGTAGGATCTTTATTCCGGATATCATCGGGTAAAGGTGAAGAAGGAAGATATTCAGAAAACCGCCTTCCGTACAAGGTATAGGCACTATGAGTATTTGGTGATACCCTTCAGACTTACTAATTCCCCTACAATATTCATGGATTTGATGAATAGAGTCTTTATACATTACCTTGAAAAATTTTTCGTAGTTTTTATTGATGATATTCTCATCTACTCCAAGAGAAATGCTGAATATGAAGAACATCTAAGACATGTGTTGGCGACATTGAGAAATGAGAATTTGTACGCCAAGATAAGAAAGTGTGACTTTTGGATGAATCAACTCACATTCTTGGGACATGTGATCACAAGTGAGGGAATTTCTTTGGATCCTTCAAAGACAAAGGTGATTGAGGAATGGCCCAGGCCCTCCAGTGTCACAGAAATCTGTAGTTTTCTTGGATTAGCTAAGTACTACCGACGTTTTTTGGGAAACTTCTCATGATTTTCAAGCCCCATAACTATGTTAACAAGGAATGAGGTAATGTATGTCTGGACTGAATAATGTACGGGGAGCTTCAAGGAGATAAAGAAAAGGCTGATCACAACACCTCTACTCACACTACCGAAAAGTGGAGAAAGTTTTTTGATATACATTGATGCTTAAAAGAATTTCTTGGGTTGTGTACTCCTGAAAAATGATAATGAGATAGCCTATGACTCATGAATGTTAAAGATCCATGAGCAGAACTACCCGACACATGATCTAGATCTAGCAGACGTGATTTTTTCCATGAAAATCTAGCGGCACTACCTTTATGGTGAGAAGTGTGACATATACACCAACCACAATAGCCTAAAGTATATATTCACATAAAAAGAGATCAACATGCATAAAAGGAGATGGTTAGAGCTAATTGAGGATTAGGATTTGTCTATTCACTATCATCCTGGAAAGGCAAACAAGGTAGCTGATGCTCTAAGAAGAAAAGAACCTACTACTCTATCCATGCTGCGGATTGAGAGAGACCCTATCTTCATGGATTTGCAAAGAATGGATTTAGAAATCATAAGGGCAGGGGATACATCCTAACTTGCCCAAATTATTGCACAACCATCCATCCAGGAGAAGATTAAGGAAGCACAAAGGGATGATGTGTAGATTCAAAAGAGGGTGAATGCAGTAAAGGAAAGGAAGCTGCAAGAGTTCCATATCGATGATGATGGTGTTATTTGGTTTGGAACACGGATTTTTCTGCCTTCATCATCCAGGATAAAGAAGGTGCTATTGTAAAATGCACATAACTCAACTTTCTCTATCCATCCTAGGAGTACCAAGATGTACCGTGATCTCCGAGAACACTTCTGGTGGGATAACATGAAGATGGAGATTGTGGAATATATATCAAGGTTCTTGGTATGTCAGCAAGTTAAATCTGAGCGACAAAAGTCCAAATGTATGTTGCAGACATTGCCTATACCCATGCGGAAATGGGAAAATTTTACTATGGACTTTGTCACGGGTCTCCCGAAGACGTCTAAGTGAAATAATGCGATGTGATTTGTGGTTGATCGACTCACCAAGACTGCCCATTTTATCACTATTTGGGAAGATATCTCGCTTGAATAACTTGAAATGATATATGTGAAAGAATTTGTGAGACTTTATGGTGTTCCACTCTCAATTGTCTCTGACCATGATCCAAGTTTCACATCTAAATTCAGGACGATCCTTCAACATGCTTTGGGTACTGAATTAAATTTCAGCATGGCCTATCACCCCGAAACTGATGGCTAGTCTGAAAGGACTATTCAGATGCTTGAATACATGCTAAGAGCCTGCTCTTTTGAATTCAAAGGTGGTTGGTATTATAATCTTCCATTGGTTGAGTTCTCATACAACAATAACATCCACTCGACTATTCATATGGCTCCATATGAATCTCTCTATGGAAAGTGATGTAGAACTCTAACCTGTTGGGATGAAGTTGGAGAAAGAAAGCTACTTGGACCCGATCTTGTTCAAGAGATGACAGAAAAGGTTCAAGTCATCCAAAAACACATCAAAGATGCTCAATGTAGGAAAAATCACTATGCTGACAATCGTCGAATGGACTTGGAGTTCGACATAGGAGATAAAGTCTTCCTTTGAATATCTCTATGGAAGAGAGTCATGTGATTCAGGAAGAAAGGGAAGATAAGCCCAAGGTATATTGGCCCCATTGAGATCCTTGATAGCATAGGAGTCGTGGACTATCGTCTTGCAGTTCCACCAAATATGGATCAAGTTCATGATGTTTTTCATGTATCACTACTGAGGAAGTACATATTAGACCCCTCGCATGAACTAAACTCAGAGGTGGTGCAGCTGGAAGATGATCTCTCTAATGAGAAGCAGCCAGTAAATATTCTGGATTAGAGAGATAAGGTTCAATGCACAAGAAAAACCATCTTTTCAAAGTGTTGTGGAGGAACCACAAGTTTGAGTAAGAAACATGGGAACCATAAGAGGCAATGAAGGAGAAACACCCTCACCTGTTTTTGTAATGTGAAATTTCAGGGGTGAAATTTCTTATGGGGGGAAGAATATAAAGACCCAATGTTTTTCAATGGAAATTTCCTTCTTGTATTTATGTCATAAAAAAACTTTAAAACACAACATAAAGAACTACTAAGTGATAAGTGACCATTAAACATAAGTTTTTCACTTCTGTGTTTGGAATTTTGAAAATCCGACATACACGGTTGTGGTCAAGATGATTTTTGGAGTCTAATGAAACAAAAATAATTTTCGGTGAATAGTGACCTACCCTTATTAATTGTAACATAAACTTATGAATAGTAATATGACCTGTATGAATAGTAAAACATCCAGCATAAGATTAACATTACCTATGAATAATTAATTTAAATTTAGGCATCTTAGAAAGTGACAATTTGACCTCAGTAAACGTTTTGGTAATTTTAAGTCATAAATAATTAATTATAATTAATTAATTAATTTAAAAGAAAATTTATTTCCCTAATATGTATTAATAAACTATTGAATCTATTTCTTATATTTTTTAGATAATTTTATAATACCCTACGTAATTTTTGAAACCACTATAATATCAATTTTAATTTTAAAAAATGTTTTCTTAAGTAAATTATGATTTTAATTAAATATTAAATTAATAATATTTAGAAAATTAATTTTGAAAAATGGACTTCATTTTTGGATTCTACATGTTAAAAAATGGTTGGGGTAAATTTTTGGGATTTTTCTGAGATACATTAATTTTTGATGAATACTGAAATACTGTAATTTTACAAAAAAAAAGCTAAATAAGATAATTATAGAGTCATGTGTGATGTTCTGCTAATGTAAGCTCACTTGGTTCGGGATAACATGATAAAAGTACTATTATTGGTCATTCAAGACTCATTATTCCTTGTCCCAGGGGATATTAATATACTAATGAACTTTATATTAAGGAAACCCCTCTACCCTCTACTATAAAAGCCACCCTTCACACCCTCATTTCCTCATGCCTCTAAAGCTCCAAGTCTTAACTAAACTCTTCCCAAACACCTTCTCTATACTCTCCACCACTTCCAAGAGCTGCGGGTCTCATCAGAAGACCACACTTAGGCCCTTAAGGAGGTTCTCAAGAGAAGGATTCAAGAGGTAATTTCTCTCCCTCTTCTCCTTTAATTTCCTTTCAAGTTTAAGTTCATTTCTTGATCTCTCACCACCTATATTCATCCAAATGGTATTGTAACTCTAGTATTATTCATATAATTTAATTTTATGATTCTAATGGGATATTATATATTCCAACCCCCTTTCCCTCTTCCTTTTATTTTAAAGAGAACGTTGTTCGTGAGGTGTTAATTTATAACCTTCAAAAACGACATGCTTTCTTCTCCCATTTTTGCCTTCAGATATGGTCATGAAACCATTTTTATGGTTGAGAAGAATAGTTTAGATGTATTTTCTCCTATTTAAATTTCTTTAAACAACTTATGGCCATATTACTAAGTGATATGTTAAAACAAGTTCATTGTGATCGAAAAACAGCCCTAATGGACCAAAGTAACCATCATTAGATTCTTATCTAATGATTCATACAAATGGATCTAATATAATTCATTATAAGATCATTAAATCTACTTTAATATAATTAAAAAAAATTAATATCAGTTCCGGATGTTTACCCATGTTCTACATGAACTTCAATTTAAGAATACAGGTGAACCACTCAAGAAAACCATAAAAAAACATTCCTGAATAATGTTTTTAAACTCTATAAATCGTACAAAGGCACATATAATAACTTAATGAAACCATAATGAACCATATTAATGAAAATATGGTTCTGGATTTCTAATTAATGAATATAATATCATAATACATTACATTTAAGAGAAGGAAGCATTCAGATACAAGGTAAGGGGAAATTCTCGAACCCAACTTTCATCCTTTGGGTTCTTCCTCTTTAATTCCATTTTTGAAATGATTACTCCTATAAAATCATATCTTAATCATTTTATTTCCTTTTTTGTTATATTAATATTTTCAAATATTGTTTATTTTAAACAAAATGTTTTCCAATAGAACTCTTCTTTTAAGAACACACCTTTTACTTGTCACTCAAAGTGGATGGTTTTGTATCAAGTATGTTGTTCCCTCTTTCTTTTGGGAACCCAAAGTTTATGAATTTATTCTTATGATATGAAACCCATTACTTAACATGGGTAATTTATGTTCATTATTTATATATTTTCAATGTTTCATGCAAGATAATGATGATATTATGAGGTGATGAGTGCACCCAGAATTATATAGCGCAATATGAATGTTTCAAAGTGACGGGTGCAACCGAAATTATACAGCACTGCAATGCATTGGTTATAGTGAAGAATCTCATCAATAAATGTGAAATGATGTGTGAAAAAGATTCTACCTTGGTTCACAAGTATGTGTGGTAGTTAACCACTAATACACGATGTTTCATTTTTATGCATTTCCAAATTTCAAGTCAATTATTTATGATCCTCTCATGTTCACGATCTTTTACCTATGTTATTATTATGCTCACCCCATGCTATATTGTTCTTATATATCCACTTACTAGGATTATATTTCACCCCTTTTGATGTATATCCTCAGGTGGCTACATGTACTAAGGATATGACAAGTGCCAATAAGAAACCAGAGAAGAAGAAATTATATAAATGTTTATTCTTGATATTGTATTTGTTTTGTATGGTCCTGGTTTTCCCAAGACACAAAACCTTTGGATCCTCTATGTGTAATACTCTTATGTGTTTTATCTTAGAAATGATGTAATAGTAATGTAAAAAAAGTCCAGGTTGCTATAGAACGGATACACGACAATGGGCCTTGATGTACTCTAGGTTAGGACACTCTCGGGGTATATGCCTTGTTAAACTCATAAGCTTAGTACAAACCATTATTAAGGGAAAAAATTCCCCTAAGAATATATGTTGGGAAGTAGATCATGGATAACATATATTGAATCCTAGGAATTCATATGTTTTGGATATAAGTATAATTTATAAGTTATCATTTTTCTTTGGATTCCCCTTTTGTTGTGTTACCCATAACTTTCCTTTTATTCAAGACAATGACTGGTAATATGGGGACTCGAGCTAAAAACTGATGTGAAGAACAATGCGATGACTATTCTAATGATATTCCCAATCCAATGGGAGTGGGAATCACAAACATTGTCGTAATAATCTCTCATATAAATGATGTTTTTAATAGAAACATGGGTCAAGAGGAACATTCAACCCCGCCTAAGAAAGAACAATTCACAATTGAGAGCTTAATGAGACAAAGGCCTCCTAATTTTAATGGATCATCTGATCCCTTAATCACTGAACAATGGACCAACTCCATTGAAAATATCTTCTTCATCCTTCAATGTTATGAAAAAGAGATGGTTATTCTAGATACTTATCATGTGGAGGGTGAAGCTGATCAATGGTGGATATTGAAAAAAAATATGAAGACTGAGGAGGACATCGAGGATTTGGAATGGAAGGATTTCCAGGATATGTTTTTTGATAAATATTTTCAGCACACCCTCTGACTTTTGATGGAAAGAGACTTCCCTACCCTCATGCAAAAATAACATAAATCCATCAGAGCATGTGAAGAAAACATCATAGGGCATGCATGATACGCCTCCGGCTTTGACGTTACCCTCGAATGAATGGTTGATCGATTTCTTGGTGGGTTAAATACTAGCCTACAGAAAGCCTTGGAGATCCATGATTTCAATAGATATGAGGAAATTTTCCGATGTGCCCTCAAAGTTGATATGGTGATCGCAGAATATTAGTGGTATCATGGGGATTATTAGCGTAAGGTGGACTTAAATTCAGGAGGTCTGAAGGATAAATACAATAGATCTATGAAAATCCAGCACCTCTCTTGGAAACAGTGCTGAAATAATAACCCTAGAAAATTCTTGAAGGGGACGATAAAATGATTTAGGTGTGGAAGAGAAGGGAACCTGGCTATTAACTACCGACATGAAATACCCACAATTGTGACAGAGAAGAATAATTCTCTGTTCGACATTCAAATCATAGTTCATTGCTTTAACTATATTGAACCATGGAACTTTGAAAACTAGTTCCCTAATCGAAGGGTTTTCAGAGGCAACCAACAAACTCCAAGGCAGAATGGGTGAGCTTTTACCATCTCTACTGCCAAAGTGAACCCCAACAATGAAGTGGTGACTTGTACTCTATTTATTCATTCAATAATAGAGAACACAATTTTTTATTATGGTTCTATAAGTTATTTTATATTCCGAGCGTTTAGTACGACAATCCCAACACCACCAAAATAAATGGATGTAAAGATGTCAATGAGAATGAAAAATGGGGAAATCATTTCAACCCATGATTAAAAATCCTCCCCTGTCACAATTTTTGGTTTGAAACTCCTTGAAAATCTAGTCATACTCTCTTTAGTGGAATTTGATGCAATTATTTGCATGGATTGGATTTCCTTATTTAGAGCCAATATAAATTTCCATGAGAGGGAAATCACTCCCCATGTGGTGAATCAACCCCCAATTATGTACAAGTGAAAGGAGAAGGATGAATATTCTTTAGCTCCATGATCTCAAGCACGGATATTACTGCCCTATGAGCACACATATCTTGCTTAGATGATTTATTCCAAGAAAGAAACCATCCTTTAAGACATTCATATTATGAGGTAATTCACTGAAGTGTTTCCTGAGGAATTTTCTAGTCTTCCTCCTAGAAGAGATTTTGAATTCTCAATCGATATTATACCTAGGGAATTGAAAATATCAAAGACACTATATATAATGGTTGTTTTTGAGCTTAAGGAAATCAAAATAAAACTACCAGAGAATATGGGTAAAGTGTTTATATTCCCAAGTGCTTCAACATGGGGTGAACCAGTACTCTTCATCATGAATAAGGATGGTTCAATGTGCCTTTTCAGTGATTATCTTGAGCTTAACAAAATCACGATAAAGAAAAAGTATTGTCTACCCTGAATTGATGACTTATTCAATCAGATACATGGAGAAAAATACTTCTCTAAGGTGTATTTTTGGTTGGGATATTACCATGTATGGGAGAAGAAGGTGTATATCACCAAGACGGTGTTTCGTACAAGATACTAGCACCAGGAATTCATAGTAATTCCTCTAGGAGAGACTAATTATCCAGAAATATTCATGGACATGATGAATAGAGTCTTTTTAGATTACCCCAACATATTTTTGGTAGTATTTATAGATGATATACTAGTATACTCTAAAACCAAGGAGGAGTATTAGGAGCATATAAGAACTGTACAAGAGACCTTGCGAAAGTAGAAGCTCTAGGAAAAGTATAGAAAGGGTGAGTTCTGGTTAAAGGAGGTATCATTTTTGGCCATGTCATCACAATAAATGGGATATATTTGGATCCCTCTAAAATAGATAAAATTGAGGTATGGATGAGGTCAACATCACTAACAGATATATGTAGCATCCTGGGGTTAGTTGGATATTATCATTGATTTTTGAAAAATTTCTCAGGATTGTCAAACCCTCTTACTAAGCTAACTCGGAAGGGAGTCTAGTTTTCTTAGAGTGTGGAATGCAAAGAAAACATCAAGGAGTTGAAAAGGAGGCATATAACTATGCTCGTACTCACACTACCCACAAGTGGAGATCTTTTGTGGTATTTTTTGATTCTTCAAAGAAGGAACTTGATAGTGTGTTGATGAAAAATGAGAAATTCATTTCTTATGTTTCATGGAAATTGAAATTTCATGACAAGAACTATCGAACACATGATCTAGAGCTGGATGCAGTGATATTCTATTTAAAAAATTGGAATCATTACCACTTTGGGGGGAAGTGTGAACTATTTATGGACCAAAACGCCTCAATTATATATTCAAATAGCAAGAGTTGAATATGAACCAACGAAGATTGTTAGGGCTGATGAGAGACTATGACTTCTCAATCCATCACCACCATGGGAAGGTGAATAAGGTTGCAGATGCTCTATGTAGAAAGGATCCATCGATTCTATTATTTATGATAATTGGAAGGGATACAATCTTCTTAGATTTGATGAAGATGGTCATGGTAATCATAAAGATAGTAACATCATCAATTCTTTCCCAAATGATTACTCACCTGTCTCTTTTGAAATGGTTAAAGGATTCTCAAAAGGATGATATGGGAATTTAGAAGAATGTGTAAGCTATTAGAAAAGGTAAATCTATGGAGTTAAATGTCAATGATAAAGGAATTGTGAGATTTAGGGCAAGACTATGTGTTCCATCAAATCCAGAGTTAAAGAAATAACTTTTGGATGATGCACATAGATCAAATTTCTCTATTCTCCTAGGAAACACAAATATTTATAGAGATCTCTGAGAGAATTATTGGTGGGATAACATGAAGAAAGAGATCATTGAGTATACATGAAAGTGCATGGTGTGTCAGTAAGTAAAGTATGAGAGGAAGAAGTCTATGGTGATGATGGAACCATTACCCATACCATCATGTAAATGGAAGAACATTACCATGGACTTTTTCACTGTAGTTCTGAAGACATCCACAGAAAATGATGATATCTGGGTTTTTGTGGATCATTTTATAATGAATGAACACTTCATTGAAATTTAAGAGGATTTTTAATTGGATCAACTGGCATGGATATACATCATAGATATTGTATGGCTGCATGGAGTACCACTATCTATTGTATCTGACTGGGATCCAAGATTCACCTAAACATTTTATAAGAGTCTTCAACATGCTCTGGATACTGAGCTGAACTTCGGTATGGATTATTATCTTTAAACTGATAGCTAATATGAGAAGAATATCCAAACACTTGAGAATGTGTTGAGAGCATGCTCAATGGACTTTAAAAGAGGATGCGATCAACATCTTCTTCTAATTGAGTTGTCTTACAACAATAGTTTCCACTTAAGAATGGAAATGGCTCATTATAAAGACCAATATGGGAAGAAATGAAGAACACCTACATGTTCGGATGAAGTTGGTGAGAAAAGACTCCTAGGTCCAGAAATTGTCAAAGAAACGATGGAGAAGGTTAAGACCATTCGGCAGCACATTAAAGATACTCAGAGTCAAAAAATATCTATGTTGGAAATCGTCCACGAGACCCAGGGATTTATGTCATAGACATGGTATTCCCATGAATATCTCCATGGAATAGAGTTATTAGATTTGGGAGGGAGGTAATATTTGGTCCAAGGTACATTGGCTCTTTTGAGATCCTTGTTCACATTGGAGTAGTGGCCTATCGACTAGCACTCCAACCGAAAATATCTAAAGTACATGATGTATTACATGTATCACTCTTGAGGAATTATAGACCTAACCCATCACATGTACTCAATCAAAATTTGGTACAATTGGAGAATTGCCTCTCCTATGTAGAGAATCCATTTAATATCTTAGATCATAGGGAAAAGATCAATGAAATAAGACAATTTCCCTCATCAAGGTGTTGTGGTGAAAACAATAGATTGAAGAAGCGTTGTGGAAATCAGAGGAAGTAATGAAGTAGAGTTACTAGCATTTGTTTTATTATGAGAAAAAAAATTTTGTGGGTGAAATTTATTATGTGGGGGGGGGAGTTTTAACGACCCAAAAATTCATTAATGAAAATCACTCCTGACCTAATTAAAATTTATTATTATGTAAAATGTTTATATAACATATGTAATTATTTGGTTTTATGTTTTTTGATTTCAAAATACCATTAAGAATTTTTACCTTTGCTAATATAGTTATTGAATAATGATCACATGATTTGTATAAATATAGGGCTTTAAGAAATCCAATTTACTCAGAAAAAGGAAGTGATGGAATCATCCAGTTGAATTGCTCTATACGATGCCAATTTGTCAGATCATGGAAAGGAGGTGGCATAATTGGGCTTCTATCTTTACCAAAAAAAGATTCAACACATTATGATCAATTCCAAAATGAGGTGTGGATGTGGATAGAGACTACCACCCAAGAAATGTTATCCGAGCCACCCCAAGAGTCTGTCACCATCGCACACCTAACCCTTAGGTCTTATGCAAGTTTTATAAGGGGTTATGTAACGAGACCTTAACACAGTGATTATGTGCATTATTTTTTATATAATAAAGAAAATACATTCATTTTATTATTTTTACTTAGTAAATAGTTTTCAGATAAAAAATTGTATTTTTAGTTAATATTCAATTAAGAAATCTATTTTGATGAATTATTGGATTTTTGACTTAAATAATATTTTCATAAAATATTATCACTAAATTAATTTTTATTAAATATAATTTATCCTATAATTTTCATGAATAGAATTTTGATTTTTATTATGATTTGAAAGCCTTTTTTATCAAAACCCCTGAATTTTCGATAAATGTTGGTTTTTATATTAAATTTAAAAATTCACATATCTATAAAATTATTTAGATAAACTTAATATTATGTGTGTAATTATGACATAAAATTTATCCAATTATGAATTTCCCATAATTTTCTAATAGATTCGAATTATTGGGTAAAAATTCAATACTATCTAATTATATAATGTGTTTTATGACATCATAATGACCTAATACCAATGTTATAAAATACTATAAATGATATGTTCATAAATATATGTTTTACCTTTAAAATAATTTTAGTTTAGGTTTGTTTTATTTATTTTACAAAGCTTTAGTGGACCCTCTATGACCTATAAAACATTTTAACATTTTAAAATGATTTCTTTGATAGTGTGATTCACCTCCACATACAGAAGCCCAATATTTTAAGAATTTCGGCCATTGGTCTTATAAAATATTGTTTTTCACTCCAATGTTTCAAAAACCATGGGTGAAATCCATGTGTTGGTTTGTTTTTTTGATTAGTTTAAAGTGTGGTGTCCAAAACCTAAATAATAAAGAATTCCCTCTCTTTTCCTATATAAACCCATCAAATCTCCCACTTCCTCTTCACTAAATGCCTTTGGAGCTAGAAAACCCCATTCCATACACTCTCTAGAATCATCCCAAGGTTCCCCAAGGTCCCAATAATTCTCTATAAAGCCTCTTCCAATCCTTTGGGATCACACTTCCATGTAAGGGATTCCTTCCATTCTCTTTTTATACATGTTTTTTTAATATTGTTATGCCCTTTTATGTAAAATTATAAATGTCATGGTATGATTTAAAAACTCCTCCACACTTCCCACCCTATTTTTTATTGATTATATAATTCTTTCTCTGTCATTAATTATTCAAATTTACCTCTGTTACCATGCCGAAATTCTGTAAGCAATTTATCTCTTCTCATTTACATTAAAGAAATTATATTGTATTATGAATATAAATTCCATTACCTATGACAATAAATGTATCTATGTTACCACATTATGGCCTATTTCTTGTAAATATGATGAAACACCCCTTTCTCTCTCATCAAAATTTTTATGAATTCTTATGTCAGGCTGTTATGCAGCTGAAATTGCACTGTGATTTTCCAACACAAAGTAATTGCGTATTGAATACCATTCCAATTTCTCTATCAAGGGTATTCAAATTTCTCCACATTTACTTATTCATTATAGAGTTTCATATATGAATTCCACATTCCTTTATCGTGTAATAAATTATTATGTTTAATTAATCTATGTTATACGATCCATGTGGCACACTTATGAATGAAATGAAATGTTTAAGAAAGGTGCGCCCTAATAGTGCTCCAATGCATTGGGTAGAGATCAGTATCATGACATGTCAATTTAAATGAGGGTTTAAACATGATAATTCAAGTGAAATTAGGTTTTACTCATGCTCTATGTGAAATGAGTGTTGGCTCATGAAAATACCATTTTATGTGTTGTTTCCACATTTTCATGTTATGATAATAATGTTGTATCATGTCATTATGTTAGTGTATGTCTTATGCTCCATTGATATGCCTATTTCCTAATATGTACTGTATTATTAATATTATTCCTTGTTTACTCCCTTACCGGGCTTTATATCTCACCATTTTCTTATGCATGTCCTCAGGTTATCTGTAACACCCCAAGATTTCATAGTGTGTTATTTCTTCAAAATAATTCAATAACTTGCACTCCACGCAACACCAAGTTCAATCACACCATGACTTACAAAAAAAAAGCCATTCAAAAGAGGTTATGAATAATATTATCTAAATTTTAAACTTTATATAATCCTTATAATTTTAGAATCCATATTATGAGTTTCTTAGATATAATGCAAGAACAAATTCATTTTCAGTATTGCACTTTTATCAACTAACCCTTTTTAAATACAATATTTTAAACCTTTTGAATAAATGGGGACATCAAAAAAATTTAAAATGAAACATCCCAAGCTTCCACGGTACGCTTTCCTTTGAATAATACAGTAGCGTGTGTTGTACGCAACCTCGAGTTCTAACACACACCACAACTAATTAAACTTGCCGTTGTGAATAGTAATACCTACTTTTTGAAATCATATATATTCAATATTTCAAAATGGACTTCATTTTTAGATTCGGAATATCAAAATTAGCCTAGGGTGAAATTTTGGTACATTTCGGATAACTTTCATATTTTGATGAATAGTGAAAATTACTAAATTTTAATTAAAAACAACTTTTTTAATCAAAATAATTAATAGTGATAAATTATGAATTTGAGTGGTTTTAAAGTATATTTAGAATATATTTTTACCATTTAATATAATGTTGGTCATTGGACATAATTTTACAATTAAACCGAACATAAACAAGTGTCAATCTTTTGATAGTTATTACCTCTTAAAAACACGCTTTTTGTTTTGACAGCGGGAATTAATTTTAAATTAATTTCTGCCACTTCTGTGTTTTGAATTTAGGAAAATGGATTCCATATTTGGAATCAGGATGTTCAAATTGTGTAAATAGGTAACTTTTATTTTTAGACATTTTGAATAGTTACTGTGGTAAATATTTTATTTACCATGGTTAAGGGTAAATCCGGTAAATAAGGGTTAATAAAATAATATTATAATAATACTAAATTACCCTAAAACGTGTCTTAACCCTATTGGTTGATACATAGTCGACCATGGTCATCTTTGGGTCTATTTTAGGACCCCATGGATCCACTTGTAAGTGATAATGACACTTTATTTTAATTAAGTCAAAATGAATACAAAAATGACACAGGCATATATCTTTTAGAACAACAATTTTTACATAGGGTTATACATGTTGGATTTTCGATTATAAATATTCATTAGAAAGATAAAAAGATTTCCTACATAATGATATTTTATTTATAATTTTTAGACATTAAATAAGTTATTTTATTCATGACACAATGATGATGCAGTAATTACTATAATAGTAAAAAATTAAAATAATTGATATTATAAATACCCAAATAAATATAATATGAAACTTTTAATGAATTAAACTAATTTTCTAGGCTAATATGATATATTAGGATTGATTTAATGGACTTTGTTCGAAGTAATCAATCTTTTATGAGTTTCACAAAAATCAACTATTGAATAGTGTCAAAATTGACATAAAAGAGTTCTTAAAACAAATATTATATTATTAATTGATATTAAATTCCTAAAAATCTAAGGTTCGGCCAAAAGACTTATATTATGATAGGTTAATCATTAATGGACCACTTGGGGGTCTCTTGGATGTATATAGTAAGTTTATTAACAATAATATATAAAATACAAAGAGACATTGTAAAAGTGAAACTAATTAACTTAGAGTTAATACTTAAAGATAAGGTTAATATAAGTACCCAAACCTGTCTAAATTCTATTGGTTGAGTGGTTTTCGACCTATCCCCACCTTAACCTTTGAATAGTCAACTTTGGAGCCATTAGAAACCGAATATGAATTTATTATAAATTAATATTTCTAGCTTTTCCAAAGGTGCCCCTCACCCCTCTTATAAAAGGGCACTCCTCCTTCTCATTTCTTCACACCTTCAAAGCCTTTTGGTTCGGCCAAACTCTGCCCAAATAATCTCCCAACATCCCTCACTACAACCTAGGGGCCTTAGTTTGATCAGAAATCCAACCTATGGAGCCCTTTTGATCAAATCAAAAGGAAGAACCCGAAGAAGAGGTAATGATTTCACCACCTTTTTCTAAGTTCATTTCTTCTTCCACTTCTTCTTCCTTTGTTCTTACCATTCTAAAATAATAACTCCAGTATCTCACATATACTGTGATGTTATTATAAGTATGGTACAACCATATTCAGTATTCTATCCACCCTTTGAATAACATGTCACCATACGTGCGTACGTACGGCTTACCGTCTCCACGTCGTGGTGTAATTGTTATTCAATATAATATTATTTGCATGGGTATAATAATGATGTTTAACTCATGTGAATAATAAATATAACATGTTAATTATTCTGTATATATGATATACCATTCATTTATATATTATTTTAATATCAAAAGAATGATATTGTCGCTCGTGCGTACGTACGGACTACCGTCTCCACGAACGCGATGAGATTCATTCTCCATCGTAACCATTCAAGTATAATTATCATTTGATGATTTAAAAATGATGTTTAAGGACTTGATATCATTCTGGATATGAATAATATACAACCTATCCTTTACAAACATGTCTTACGTAACAAAACATATAAAAGAAAACAAGTAAGTTAACACCCGAAACGACGATAATTCTAAGATATTATTAACAAATAAATGTTAAAAGATCATATATGATATCATATTAATATATATGATTCTTGTATAATTTAATAACAATTATTTCACCATTATACAGGAGGTTAACCTACCCCAACCAAGGAAAAGTACAAGGTAAGGGTTATTTCACAATCTCTTCTTTATCCGAGGTTGTTTATACGTAATAATCTACTGGGATCTCGTTATCATCCACATCCATGTTTCTTCAAAATGTATTTCAAAACATTTTTACTATTTACAAGAATATGGGTTAAAGTCATTTATACCCTTGTTTGACTTTTTATAAGAGGTTTATAAAGGAATCTTTCCGTCGTTTTCAAAACAAGGTCCTTTTTAACCTTTTCGACAGAATTGAGGTAAGAATGTTTTTTTTAACTTATACGGCGGGTGCGGTTATTTTACGCCGTTATAAAATCTTCAAAGCTTTCCTTACAAGCTTATAAGAATATTTTCAAAGAAAATGTTTTATTTTATATGGATCTTAAATGATTTCAAAATAAAAGGAGATATTTCTTTAAAAAGAATTTTGATTTCATCTATGTCAACATCCTTTGATGGATTTTAAGATTATTTGAAGTTGATTTATTATGATACAAAACTTCTATATTGTATTGAAGGTTTTGTGATATGTTTGACTGTGGATGTGCTATTTTTATACCATTCATAGTTTATTGTGAAAGTATTGACATTTCGCATGCTAGTTTTAATACGAATGTTTATGTTATGTTTAAACCTTTTCATATGGGAATGCATTGGACTTAATAAGTGACGGGTGGAGCCCGCTATAGCTCCTCGATGCATCGGTAGGTCTCATGAGACAAACTAGTGTCTTGGCACAAGGCCTTGACAAAATCTTATTTGTAGTCTTGGCACGAGGCCTTGGCTATGTGGTTATGATAGTCTGGCATTATGCATTCCAACATTATGAAAGTGGTTATTTATTTTTGCATGTGATTATTCGATTAGTGGAATATCCATGTGAATAAGTAAATGGCATTATTTCATTTTATTTATGCCATACCATGTTGAAAGTTCATGTTTAAAAGGCTTTTGTTTTAGTTATACATTGCCTTAAATGTTTATTCTTATTGATGAAAGTTTCCGCTATATTGTTATCCTTACTGGGCATTTGAGCTCACCCCTTTTCTATGTTTTATTTTTCCCAGGAAGTGAAGATGTAAGTTATGAATGACCTGCAGGGATATTATGAGGAGATTGTAGTGTGGAATGTGGAAACATTATGTTGTTGTAGTAGTTTTTGATTTTATGATGTAATGTAAAACTTATGAATATATCTAGTGTTTCCAAGGCTACTAAACCAATCGGTCTTTCGAGATTTGATCTTTCTTGTGATCATGCCAATGTTACGAAGTAATCTACCGACTCTGGGTAGCTGGGGTCGGGGCGTTACAGTTGGTATCAGAGGATGTTTAGTACAAACCTTTGAAGCTATATTTAGATAAACTCTGATTAGAGCACGTAGACCTAAGATGAACTTTGAGGATTAGTATAGAAGAACTTCCTAGAATTTTGGTATTGTAGAGATTTTGTGAGTTTTCCGAGCAATACATCCATGTCTGGATACGAGCAGGTAGAGGCGGCTCTGGCACAGATGTACCTAGGGGTAAAACCCGAAAACACCGCTTTGAGCTAGACTCGAACGGGAACTGGTGCACGACAACGGGCCATGCTGCACTCTTGGTTACGACACTCCCGGGGGATATGCTTAGGATAACTCTCATTTTCTTTACAAATCATTATGAAGGGTTTATGAGTATATACTTCCTCAAAGAAAACATTTTTATGATTATGGATTATATCCATAAATAGTTAAATTTATGTTAAGTGTTTTATAAGTATGGGATTATGTATTTTGATTCATAAACTGATCTAGTTTATGCCATTGTTTAGAAATGGTGCCCAGTAGAAGGAATGAGAACTCCAGAAATACACATGATTCAAAGAGAAGGAATGATCATATCCTTCATGGTCTTAAGCTAGAATTTATAAGAGAAATAGTCTCCCATGTATTATCATCATATGAAGAAATAATATCATGTGTTGATAAGATAAGTAAAGAGTTTACTGAGTCCTATGGCTTTGAAGGGAATCAAGAGAAGAAAAGGATGGAAGAGAGAAAGATGGATAAAGGGAAAAGGGAAAAGAAGAATTTTCCCATATGTGGTAACTGTGGAAAGAAACACCCAGGAACTTGCCTGAAAGGAATGGGAGTTTGTTGTAAGTGTGGAGGAAAAGGGCACAAATTACGTGACTGCAAGGGTAAGAAAATGGTTTTAAATGTACAATGCTTCATTTGCAAGGAGTTTGGACACTACGCGAACCTATGTCCCAGTCATCAGACTATGTCGCAAATGATGCTATTGGATAATAATCAAGTTATGATACTACCACAGATGAAGAGGAATGATTATGGTTCTTATGTTGATTATGTCAATTGAGTGTTGTATCAACAATGTACTTGTTACAATAATCATGGAGTATATAAGGATTGTACTGCAGTACTATTTCATTAAGGACTTGAGATAGTGTGGAACAAAGAAAAGTGACTCAATAGAAGGATAAATTTTTGGAAAATATATGGTTGAGAGAATGATAAATCATAATATAGTTCTGATACTGAGGTAGTGATTTTGGAATAATATGTGATTGTTTTGGAAAAATTATATTGGATATTCTTGACTACCTTGGAACTGATTAATGATTTGTATATTCCATCATTGTTGGGGTTTAAAACATTTTTTGATTAATGAAGTATATCCAGCTTTCTATATGGAATAAGGGAGCATGAATGTAATCAATAAGGAATATGGTAATTCAGGATGTTTCGGTGTATTAAAAGAATACATGATGAAGGTATTCATATGCTATTACGGGGTAAAAAGGTTCTACATTATGTTTACCTTACTTATAAATGTTGGACTATGAGTTTGGATAGAAGTATTTTGGATAGTTCTAGTTTGGATTATTTTGGATAGCCATAAAAGGACAACCCGGAGGTCGGGCGGCAACCCATCGCGTCCGGCAAGGCTGCGAGACTTGAACCCGCAACCGAAGGGCGACAAGGGTGTATCACCTACCACTGTCCCACGAGATGTCCGAATTAAATAATGTAGTTTTTTTTAAAAAAAGATCTGGTAGATGAATTATAAATTCATTTATTTTGGAACCCTGTACGAATAGTATAAATAGAAAAAAAAATTACGTTCTATTATCTTTTAGAGTGAAAGATGAGTTTGTGGTAGAAATTTATTAATGGGTAAAATTCTAATTATAAAGTAAGTATATCTCCTTATTATCTTAGCCAATCTCATAAATAAATTCCTCAACATTAATAATAGAAACTTAGAACAAAAATGTTGTCCTAGATGGTACCTTAAATCATCACAAATTTATGGCTTTGGGATTGTTGGCCTTTTCATAGCCATGTTCTCTACCACTCTCCATCAGATAATTGATGGTTAGATTTTTCTTCCATATCCATATTTTCCTACATGGAACCCTAGTATGTGTTATTTTCGGTAATCTTCATACTTTCGACTCTTTATTTTAAATAGAGGCCTCATTAATTCATTTTTCGATGTGGGATTTCAACTAGGATATTTTGAAACGTCAAAAATGTGTTATCCTAATACCCTATGTTTTGTTGAACCGATGGTATTTCAAATCATCATAGATTGATGAATTTAAGGACCTAAATTTTATACTTGTTTGTGATTGATGACCTCAATCACTACCTATAAATATTTACGTTTTTCCTCCAATTATATGTCTCTAAATGCCACCAATGTTCTCCTAATCGAGATCATAATTTGGTGGTGACCCTTTAATTTCTCTTTTCCTCATATTAAGACTAAATTTTAGTAACCCAATTTCCGATTAGGGTTTTCACACAAATATATTTTCTATTTTCAACCTTTTCTTTTCTAAGAACAATTTAAAATTGCGAGGACGCAATTTATTGAAGGAGGGGAGAATGTAACACCCCAAGATTTCATAGTGTGTTATTTCTTCAAAATAATTCAATAACTTGCACTCCACGCAACACCAAGTTCAATCACACCATGACTTACAAAAAAAAAGCCATTCAAAAGAGGTTATGAATAATATTATCTAAATTTTAAACTTTATATAATCCTTATAATTTTAGAATCCATATTATGAGTTTCTTAGATATAATGCAAGAACAAATTCATTTTCAGTATTGCACTTTTATCAACTAACCCTTTTTAAATACAATATTTTAAACCTTTTGACTAAATGGGGACATCAAAAAAATTTAAAATGAAACATCCCAAGCTTCCACGGTACGCTTTCCTTTGAATAATACAGTAGCGTGTGTTGTACGCAACCTCGAGTTCTAACACACACCACAACTAATTAAACTTGCCGTTGTGAATAGTAATACCTACTTTTTGAAATCATATATATTCAATATTTCAAAATGGACTTCATTTTTAGATTCGGAATATGAAAATTAGCCTAGGGTGAAATTTTGGTACATTTCGGATAACTTTCATATTTTGATGAATAGTGAAAATTACTAAATTTTAATTAAAAACAACTTTTTTAATCAAAATAATTAATAGTGATAAATTATGAATTTGAGTGGTTTTAAAGTATATTTAGAATATATTTTTACCATTTAATATAATGTTGGTCATTGGACATAATTTTACAATTAAACCGAACATAAACAAGTGTCAATCTTTTGATAGTTATTACCTCTTAAAAACACGCTTTTTGTTTTGACAGCGGGAATTAATTTTAAATTAATTTCTGCCACTTATGTGTTTTGAATTTAGGAAAATGGATTCCATATTTGGAATCAGGATGTTAAAATTGTGTAAATAGGTAACTTTTATTTTTAGACATTTTGAATAGTTACTGTGGTAAATATTTTATTTACCATGGTTAAGGGTAAATCCGGTAAATAAGGGTTAATAAAATAATATTATAATAATACTAAATTACCCTAAAACGTGTCTTAACCCTATTGGTTGATACATAGTCGACCATGGTCATCTTTGGGTCTATTTTAGGACCCCATGGATCCACTTGTAAGTGATAATGACACTTTATTTTAATTAAGTCAAAATGAATACAAAAATGACACAGGCATATATCTTTTAGAACAACAATTTTTACATAGGGTTATACATGTTGGATTTTCGATTATAAATATTCATTAGAAATATAAAAAGATTTCCTACATAATGATATTTTATTTATAATTTTTAGACATTAAATAAGTTATTTTATTCATGACACAATGATGATGCAGTAATTACTATAATAGTAAAAAATTAAAATAATTGATATTATAAATACCCAAATAAATATAATATGAAACTTTTAATGAATTAAACTAATTTTCTAGGCTAATATGATATATTAGGATTGATTTAATGGACTTTGTTCGAAGTAATAAATCTTTTATGAGTTTCACAAAAATCAACTATTGAATAGTGTCAAAATTGACATAAAAGAGTTCTTAAAACAAATATTATATTATTAATTGATATTAAATTCCTAAAAATCTAAGGTTCGGCCAAAAGACTTATATTATGATAGGTTAATCATTAATGGACCACTTGGGGTCGCTTGGATGTATATAGTAAGTTTATTAACCATAATATATAAAATACAAAGAGACATTGTAAAAGTGAAACTAATTAACTTAGAGTTAATACTTAAAGATAAGGTTAATATAAGTACCCAAACCTGTCTAAATTCTATTGGTTGAGTGGTTTTCGACCTATCCCCACCTTAACCTTTGAATAGTCAACTTTGGAGCCATTAGAAACCGAATATGAATTTATTATAAATTAATATTTCTAGCTTTTCCAAAGGTGCCCCTCACCCCTCTTATAAAAGGGCACTCCTCCTTCTCATTTCTTCACACCTTCAAAGCCTTTTGGTTCGGCCAAACTCTGCCTAAATAATCTCCCAACATCCCTCACTACAACCTAGGGGCGTTAGTTTGATCATAAAGCCAACCTAAGGAGCCCTTTTGATCAAATCAAAAGGAAGAACCCGAAGAAGAGGTAATGATTTCACCACCTTTTTCTAAGTTCATTTCTTCTTCCACTTCTTCTTCCTTTGTTCTTACCATTCTAAAATAATAACTCCAGTATCTCACATATACTGTGATGTTATTATAAGTATGGTACAACCATATTCAGTATTCTATCCACCCTTTGAATAACATGTCACCATACGTGCGTACGTACGGCTTACCGTCTCCACGTCGTGGTGTAATTGTTATTCAATATAATATTATTTGCATGGGTATAATAATGATGTTTAACGCATGTAAATAATAAATATAACATGTTAATTATTCTGTATATATGATATACCATTCATTTATATATTATTTTAATATCAAAAGAATGATATTGTCGCTCGTGCGTACGTACGGACTACCGTCTCCACGAACGCGATGAGATTCATTCTCCATCGTAACCATTCAAGTATAATTATCATTTGATGATTTAAAAATGATGTTTAAGGACTTGATATCATTCTGGATATGAATAATATACAACCTATCCTTTACAAACATGTCTTACGTAACAAAACATATAAAAGAAAACAAGTAAGTTAACACCCGAAACGACGATAATTCTAAGATATTATTAACAAATAAATGTTAAAAGATCATATATGATATCATATTAATATATATGATTCTTGTATAATTTAATAACAATTATTTCACCATTATACAGGAGGTTAACCTACCCCAACCAAGGAAAAGTACAAGGTACGGGTTATTTCACAATCTCTTCTTTATCCGAGGTTGTTTATACGTAATAATCTACTGGGATCTCGTTATCATCCACATCCATGTTTCTTCAAAATGTATTTCAAAACATTTTTACTATTTACAAGAATATGGGTTAAAGTCATTTATACCCTTGTTTGACTTTTTATAAGAGGTTTATAAAGGAATCTTTCCGTCGTTTTCAAAACAAGGTCCTTTTTAACCTTTTCGACAGAATTGAGGTAAGAATGTTTTTTTTAACTTATACGGCGGGTGCGGTTATTTTACGCCGTTATAAAATCTTCAAAGCTTTCCTTACAAGCTTATAAGAATATTTTCAAAGAAAATGTTTTATTTTATATGGATCTTAAATGATTTCAAAATAAAAGGAGATATTTCTTTAAAAAGAATTTTGATTTCATCTATGTCAACATCCTTTGATGGATTTTAAGATTATTTGAAGTTGATTTATTATGATACAAAACTTCTATATTGTATTGAAGGTTTTGTGATATGTTTGACTGTGGATGTGCTATTTTTATACCATTCATAGTTTATTGTGAAAGTATTGACATTTCGTATGCTAGTTTTAATACGAATGTTTATGTTATGTTTAAACCTTTTCATATGGGAATGCATTGGACTTAATAAGTGACGGGTGGAGCCCGCTATAGCTCCTCGATGCATCGGTAGGTCTCATGAGACAAACTAGTGTCTTGGCACAAGGCCTTGACAAAATCTTATTTGTAGTCTTGGCACGAGGCCTTGGCTATGTGGTTATGATAGTCTGGCATTATGCATTCCAACATTATGAAAGTGGTTATTTATTTTTGCATTTGATTATTCGATTAGTGGAATATCCATGTGAATAAGTAAATGGCATTATTTCATTTTATTTATGCCATACCATGTTGAAAGTTCATGTTTAAAAGGCTTTTGTTTTAGTTATACAATGCCTTAAATGTTTATTCTTATTGATGAAAGTTTCCGCTATATTGTTATCCTTACTGGGCATTTGAGCTCACCCCTTTTCTATGTTTTATTTTTCCCAGGAAGTGAAGATGTAAGTTATGAATGACCTGCAGGGATATTATGAGGGGATTGTAGTGTGGACTGTGGAAACATTATGTTGTTGTAGTAGTTTTTGATTTTATGATGTAATGTAAAACTTATGAATATATCTAGTGTTTCCAAGGCTACTAAACCAATCGGTCTTTCGAGATTTGATCTTTCTTGTGATCATGCCAATGTTACGAAGTAATCTACCGACTCTGGGTAGCTGGGGTCGGGGCGTTACATTATCCCATACAATGAAAAGTATGAAACAATGTTGTGGTCATGTAAAAGAAGTTTTCAACAAATATGTGTATTTAATGTTTTAAGTTGTTATGTAATGTTCCTAAGCCCCAAAGAAACTATACCTTTAGATATTCTATGTTGAATCAAGTGAAGAGTTTATGTAATAAATTATGTTTTTGTGTAGAATAAAGAGCATGGTAGTTATATTCAAGAACCTCCACAACTAGGAACCCCTCCTGAGCTTGTAATGAAGAAAAGGGTGACCAAATTGAGAAATATATTATTTTATGATCCTTAGAAGAAGATGTTTTTTTGAAAAATACTTGAATGTATTTTCAATGAGAGAATTAAAAATCATCAAGAATAAAGTTGGTAAAAAGAGAAAAGAATCGAAATAAAATTCTACAGTGGATCCATATTTATAGAAGAATAATAAGGGTATATAAAGTCAATTTAACTATAAGGAATATAAGATATAAAAGATTACATTAATTGATCCATCCTTGTAATGTTAAAATTATTATTTAATGACAAAGGGTTCAACTGTTTATGGCGTTATGATTTAAAATAAACCTAGAAAGTCATATTTAATAAGACCCAACAAATATGGGGAAGGGAGCCCATTATAATGAATGGAATATAAGAATTTTCCTTAGAGGACTTGGAATTAAGAAAGTCAGTGAATTTTTTCCCTCACACCATGTGTGGATAATGTTAACCTATTTTCCAATGAAGTTCTTAAATATAAAAATGTGATAAGTAATGGAACACGGAGTGATGGTTTTCTCATAAATGTAATTTTAAAAAATATAAGAGTTAGTATCCACTAAGCCTTAAATAATACCATGGGAGTGGAACATTTCAAGACCATTTGCGAGGGCTTGAGATTAATCCATTTGAGAGTCCCCCAGACCATAGAAACTACTGAAATGAAAAACAACTGATCCTCTAGAGTATGAAAAATCTATCCCTCACGATAGGAAGAGGATTATGAAACCATCCAAATTTAGTCTGAGGTCATTTTTGGAGTACTTTCTTGAAAAACCATCACCCTAGTAAGGTAGGTTTCTGAAAGAAAGGGGTATATCTAATGCTGGCCATGAACAATCCAAAATAGGGGGTGGGCTCCCATGTTCAATAGGAAGGATTTGGTCAGCTTCCAAGCCTTTGGACATGACCACCAAAACTAGTTTTTAGCTGGGGTAAATATTAAAAAAAAACATTCCTTTTTTTCATTCCAAATGCACCAATATCCATCCATTGATAATACATATTTATATACACATTTTGGATAAATTTATTTAAGTTTTAATCAAGTTTTTTGATACTGTACTGGGTTTTGGTTTGTTTTTTCAGAAAATAGGCATTTAAGACTCAAATGTAGAATTGATTAAAATTGTAAAAAATTGGATTTACACATTTTGAAGGGAGATCATGACATGTATTCCCCATTTACAACATGTGTATGGATCCACAGGCTAGACTATGAATAATTTCATGACATAATGCTATTTCATGGAATGTACATGCATTGCAAGTCATGAGATTTTGAAAATAATAATCCCATTGAAAGTTTAAAAAGTAAATCACATACATGGAATTAAGAATTCGCATGATGTGAAATGTTTGAGATATCAATTGTCTAAAGATACAAGATGTGGATTTTGAAATATTTTAAATTTTTTTGGAGAGGAATGCAGGTCTAATGTACCAGGAGTTTAAGATAAGTACACTCCATGAAATTTTTGACGATGAAGCCAATTGAAGTACCTAATAATGTAAAACATTTACACACCATGTAGTTGTAGGGGTCTACGTATTTCTAGTGTCCTCGACACAAAAAATTGGCTCAAAGCATACATCTTTTCTATCATTTTATTTTTTCTATTCCCATATGTTTATCATTTGTTTTTATTATAAACCAATTTAAAATCATTCATTCAATTTATTTATTGAATTTGTTTCCATTGTTTATAATTCTACCTCCATTCTATGGAAATATTTTTTTATCTTTCTATTTCTAAACCCAATTTCCACACTGATCACCATTCAACATCAATGTTTACATGTTAATTAATGTTAATTCATTTAAACAATTTATTATTGAATTTGAATTATTTTAATTATGGATTAATTGTTTATAATTTGTTTGATAATTATGAAAGACATGTTTCAATATTCTTGTTTCTTTTTAACACCATTACAAATGGATAATACGCTAAGGGTTAGGGGTTTAGTGAATGAGTAGTTTGAATATAATTAATATGTAAAAATTGGAACTAGGTAACCCTATTTTAAGTAATCAAATTTAAAAAAATCATCAATATATTTTTATTTCACCTAAACTGACAATCATAGGTATAATAAAATGGCAATTAAATTCTTCGGGTTGATCATGATAGGCCTAATAGCCAATGTTTTTTCTTCTTCTAAGACAAGATTTATGAACTTAGGTTATAAACTACTCTAGACCAAGGAATAGTTCCCAGCATAGGTTAAACCTATTTAATGGACTAAGATTAATTGCTGTCTTTTTCACTACTTTTCATCTATGCCAGTGGTCTATAGCAAGTTTGATTTTGGATTATCCTTTTCCTATACCGTAAAATTAACCCTAAAACATACATTAATCTATTTTAATTCCCATTTACTTATTTTAGTAAATTCAAACCAATGAGAGTAGTATTGAATAACCTTACACATAAGGTTTTTATAACTAGGATTCTTATCAAATAGACACCTGTGTGGGTTCAACCCTAAACTACTTCTTTTCAATGAATTATTATCTTAGTATAGTTTGGGTTATAAATTTATAATCTGATCATACCTGGTGGATTTAACAAAATCTTCTAAGAGTATCATAATTTATACCTCTTGATGGAGACTCCTATGCTAGGCATACTCATCTATGATATGAACATTGTATTAAATTAGCCCATTTTTATTTGTTTTAATAATATTTTCTCTTTAAAACCTTTTTCCCTCATAGATTAGATCCTATATATACTTTTCTATGACATAGTGCATTCTCTAGGGTCCCCTAACGTGTTCTAGGATCTCTAATGTACATGAAAATCATCATTTTGATCCAAATATTGATATGTAAATATCATCACACTAAAGCTTCACAATAGTAAAATAAAATTATATTTCACCCACACACCCACATCAAGACCAATATGCACCACTTGAACTTCAAGATGAGAGACTAGGTATGGAAGATCACACCATAATGGATTATGGCTTTCCATACCTTAGTGGTGTTGTGCCCAACATTGTGCACCCTCCAATTATAGTTCAGTCTTTCTATATCAATCCTAGATTCATTCAGATGATCCATAACATGGGTCAATTATTTTTACTACAAAGAGAAGACACCAATGAGAGTATTTCTAATTTTATAGAGTATTGTGATACCTTTAATTACCATGTGGTATCATCAGATTCCATATAACTATGTGTATTCTCATTATCCTTAGAATTATGAGCCAAGAATTAGCTAAAAATTCAAGATCTGATGTCCATTATGCCTTGGCATGATTTAGCTACGAAATTTATTTATAAATATTACCCCCCAAAATTATAACATGGAAGCATAGAAATGAGTTTAAAAATTTTTAACCATGCAGATTGAGAATTAGCATGGGAATCCTAGAAATATTTCAAGTATATTTCCCATAAGGGTCTACATCCCATACTCTATGTGTGGATTCAACATCAAAAATTCTATCAAGGAATCCATCCTACCACCCACATTTTTGGGGATACCACAACTGAAGGTGGGATCATGCTAAATAAAACTGATGTTGGAAGAGAATCACTGGATAAAATATCCCACAATTCCAGCTAGGGGAAAAGAGATGTAGCACCACCCTAGAGTGTAATCAATTAGTTTTCGGAAAATACCAACCTAGAATCCCTAGTTTAAGCCCTGAAAGAAAATCATGGATGTTTTTAGTAACAAAATGCAGCACCACCCACTCATGATCTTATCATAGAGATATGATATTATGAGATGTGTGTAGGAACACACCCCTATCAAGAATGCATGAAATGTTTAGAGGAACCTCAAATCCAATATTATAACTATGTAAATTATAATCAACAAAAATAGAAGTATCAGAAGCCCCAAACCTATAAACTATAGTACTATCAGAAAATATTGGATCACTATCCAAAACAAAATAATAATGGTTAATTTCAGTAGAGGACTGGTAATGCACCACAAAACAATATGGGACAACCTTGGTTCCGGACTCAATGTCTAGATTCTCAACTCCAGAAAAAATTTCAACTATAATTTCCAAGATCACAATAATTTCCAACCGCACAACAACAACAATTTCTAGAAGACCCCCTAAGACCACTAGGGTGGTCAAAGTGAGTTTCATAAGAGTGGGGTGAATTGAGAACCCAATTAAAAAATTTCTGTTAAAATGAGTTTATATAAAATCCACCAAATTATTAAAATATCCCAGTTAAAGAAAATAAAAGATTGATATAAGTTTTGATCTTTTAAATTATTTTCCGAAGAATTATTCTTTCTTAGTTAAAATAATATGAAAACTATTTGATCTTTGGAGGTCCATTTATTTAATCAATGCCTTATATAAATACTAATTAAGATTAACTATCAAAGTAGTATTTTTGTTAATAGCTTAAAAAATATTACTATTAAATATAAAAAATAAAACTAAGAAAAGAAAACCATGGAAATAAATATAAGAGGTTTGGTCTCAAATAGATACCTAATCCTCACCAAGTTGAAATCACCTTCCTCCTAGTAGATTATATAAAATATTCCTAATACAAAAACTGGACTAGGTATACACAAAATTTAACCAATTATCCAGGAAATGAAGGGACCTCATCCACAATAAACATGGGAAATTAATTAAGTACAATCCATATAATATACTCTTAAATAACACAAGGTTAAAAATTAAAAGAGAGAATTATAAAGATATCATTTATCTTAAAGTTAAATCATTGGAGTAAATGTGTGTTTAATAGATAGGGTGAACCACACAATGTTAAAAATGAAAAGTGAAGAAATACAAAGAGTATGTATAAAGATAGATTAAATCTTTTCTTACATGGTTTTATGTGATTTGAAACTTGATAATCCTTGGATGTATCTTGAATTGGAGCTCGAGCTGAGTTTCTCAAAATTGTTGTAAAATAAAGCATCATAAGCTCTCTATTTTTCTCTGTGGGAAATGATATGTATGTTCCTCATGATCCACTTTATCATAGTCGTGTGTATTTCTATTCATGTGAAGGAATAAGGGAGCATAATTCATTATTAAACAGAAACATGAATTAGTATCTTCTTGATGAAAAATTATCCAGATATTCGATATCCTCATACTTTTCTCTGATACATACTTAAAGCATCCCTATAATAGTTTATGAAAAATCATTAAAATAATTTTCAAAATTAAATTAAAAAATATAGCCATTAGAAACATTTAATATTAATATCATAGAAGTTGTGATGGTGATTCTTGTGATAGAGAGTCATCTTGGTGGGGGCTTAGCTAGGTGGTGAGTTAGGTCAATAGTTCATTAGGCTGATGGTAAGTCATTTGACCAATTTTAAAAATTTCCTTCCTAATGGTAGGTAAATTATGATAGTTTATCATTTAGTTGTATGTATTTTTCTTACATAGACAAATTATTTAGTGGTATATAATGTGTGATGGTGAGTAATCCTAAATGGTTGGTCATTTCAATACTTTACCAAAATTTCATTCTGGCGGTGACTTGTCCTTACTGGAGTTGACTTAGCTCCAATGGTGATTCATTTATATACATATCTAAAATTAAACCAAAATTATTTATAGTATAAAATGCTATCATAAAACCTATAACTCATTAATAACATAATGAACATGATTTTTTGATCATTGAAATACAATTTCCAACAATCAACCCCATTTTGATGATAAAAAATCATTGAATTTTGTAATCCTTATGTAGAATAATTATTGTTCTAAAATAAATCATCTTAACAATTTAAAAAGACACTCTCATTTAAAAAAGAAACTTAACAAAATTAAATATGGTACCAATGATATTAATTCAAAAAACGATTAAATGATAAAATAACATAACAATCAAAGTAAAAACCCATAAATAATGAGGATGTTAATAATTGAATAGATTTATAGAATCAGAGGTAATTAATAAATATTTTACAATGGAAATAGACTTAATACATTTAGTATCAAAATTATAGTATTATGAAACAACATTAATGATAGTATGGAAGAAAAATTATGGTATTAATTGGATAACATATCTAAAAATTCCATATGTAGTATAAATGTGATATTTAAATACCATATCCATTCTCTTCTTTTAAAAAAATTAAGGATGGTTTCAGTAGATAAAATTAATAAAAAACGAGTTAAATAAATCAAATAAATTCTATATACTCATTCCTTATTTTCATTTTGGTATTATAAAAATGTGAAAAAAATAGGAAGTGAAAAGAAATAGAATATGAATTAAAAGAGAATTTTGGTTGAGAAGTTAATTAAATTAATCCAAATGAGACAAAATTCACACAAAAATAACCTATAAAAAATCATAATTCCAATACTTCTTTGGATGGGTAGAAGAAACAAGAGGAGCCTTTCAATTTCCCTTGTCACAGGAAATGTGAATAACAATAGAGGTTGACATAACTATAGGCACAGCTGTAGTATCAATAGTTATAGAAGGATACTATCTAATAATAATAGGTCTAAGACGATGGAAAGATTCTTTGATAGTTAAGATAAATTGATCAAACCAGGGAGTTAAAGGATCGTTGGGATCCCAGGTAACACATGGTCTGAAAAAGTCTTGTTCAAAATCTAGAGGAGTGAGACGAATAATGAATGGAATGGAATACTAAGCCACTACTGTTGTGCTAGAAGCATGAGTAATTGGATTTATTAGATTGATGAAGTACATGATGATATTTCCTTCTATTTACATATAACTAAAAAACTCATTTTCCTCCCCAAAAAATAACTTGATCACATGTGTAATCACATTCAACTTATTAACATGTTTTTGATGGATTGAGTCAATAGAAGAATCCTGAGATTCATAGCATGGAACTTGAATTGAGATTCGATACCATTAATAGTATAAATCCATGAATGGTTATACTTTTTTTTCATTTAGATTATATATATATATAATTCCTTATATCATTCATATATTCTCTTCCCATCATATGCACAAGATCACTATTATGCAGAAATTGTCTTAAAATTTCATAAGGAATGATATGCACATCTCTTGAAATATCACAAAGTTGTTCTCTAAAAACTAAAATGATCTAATCAACAACCAATGTTGGATATGGTGGACCACTCTAAGTAAATGTTTTTGAAGGAATACTATCCAACCTTTCTAGTAAAGCATCCATACTGGAAAAAAAGTTAGTCTGTATCCATTCTATCACAGATCTCATAGACCCCAGCTCACTAGAAAGTCTTTTATTTTATATTTACACTTCTTGAATATGTTTAATCATTGTGGATTTTAAGTGATGTATCAATAACTCAAATAAATATCTTACATATATCTCAATAATATTAGTGATAATAGGTGAAAGGGTTTTTAGCATCATACCAAAATAAGAGAGGATCCACTTTCAAGAGGATGCTATGTTAGCTATGAAGATTAAAAATAATAGAATAGAAGTAATGGTAGGTATAGAAAAGGGTGAATAGACTCTATAAATGGATGGTTCCTCTGTAAGCATAGATAAGCTAGAAACATCATAGGGAAATCTCTATAACTCTCCTATATCATATTTCTATTCCAACATGAATCCATTAGAATCCATATATATTGGAATAGAATATCTCTCATCATATGAGTCAGTGTACTCCAGACTTAGTTTGATATATCCAGGGAACTTATCCCATTACTCTAATAATGTGACATCAAATCTAGATGAAGTCACAACTGATGGATCAATAATTACTAGCTCAGTTACTGTACGATAAACAACCAACTTCTCAAAAACACTCTATTCAATATATTCTCCCTTAGCATGCTCAAAAAGATCTCTATTAACAGGGTCAACGTGGTGACCAACAAGACATGGAGATTCCTCCGCCTTAACATATGCTTCATCTCATCTGTTATAGTTATTTCATCATCATGTACTAGTCACAGTCTCTCTTCAGATCTGGAAACCACTAAAAATACAATTGAATAATGAAATACATGGGGCACCTCAATATTTTTAGTATAAATGCATCCATCAAAACCATCATGGTTAGAATTCCCATCAAATTATCCATATCCTTATTCTTCTTCACAATTATCATCATCAATTCTATTTTCAACATTTTATTTATCATATAATTCAAAAAATTCATCAAAAACCATAGTTTCTTCTTATTCAATTAATTATTTTAATATCATTTATCTAAAAGAGAGATATCTTGGAGAACTTAGAGCACTATAAGAAATAATAGGAGGGATCTTAGAAATATATGGGTCACTAACCTCATCAACATAAAACTACACCTCCTATATCTCTTCTTGGTCATCATAAGAATACTCAACCCCCTCATCCATCTCTAATCTAGGATCCCCAATATTCTTAGTCATAGATGGGAGATCAACTTGATTGAAATCCTTATAAATTCTCTCAGCATCATCAACCCACTCTCTATTTTAGGGGTTCCAACATATATTAATTCTTCTAAAAATTACTTATGTAGTGAAAAATCTACACATTTAACCATGATTTCTTCTTCCACATCAACCAATCCCTTGGACGCAAGCATGGAAAAAATGAACTTATAGTAGATAAGTGAATTTGATCCAGAATATGTATCACACATCTCCATCATATGAGTCATTTGGAATTTTCACATTTTGATATTTTATCTTCACTTTATAATAACCAAAATATATAATTCCTGATACCACATTATGGTGAAATAACCTTTCCATGGACATATCATATGTCGAATAAACATGAAATGAATATGAAATTCTCTATCAAGAATAGTTGCAGCTAGTATTATTACAATTCCATTCCTAAAAATTTTAACCAAAGTATCCTTATATGAAAAGTAATCCTTGTCACTTGTAATAGATACTTGGTAGTAATTTGAGACACCTTTTTGAGGTAATTTTAGACATCGATCTCATTATATTCAAGAGAAAGCATCATTTCATCCATTTTTCTGCTTCTAATCCATTTTATATCTTCCTCGAATCTAAACTCAAAAATATAATAGAACTGTCACACTAATCTAGGATAGAGGGCTTCTCATTTTTGGAGAACCACTATACCCATCCTTGGAATTTGAGAACATTAAGGCCAAAATTCTTTCTTGAAAAAACCATTCATCATGAAATTCCTTCTCAGGTACTACAATCCAATTCATAAAAAGAAGGTTCAATGACTTGACATCTGGATAGATCGACCCTCCCTTATACTTATTTAAAAGAGGTGACCCATACTGAGAATTATTTTTGGTTCTATTAACTCTAACAAAGGTGAATTTTTCAGATGTTTTGAGTGAGGTCGAGGAATGGATAAGAGTCCGGAGGGAAATCTTGCATGGTGGTTCGAGTGAAAAGGGTTGGGGGAGTAAGCATGAATTAAAATTAAATCAGTCCCTGATTTATATCATTTAGGTATTCAAAAATTGAAAAATGAAACATCATTTGAAATGTGTGGAAAATATATAATTAAATAAATAACTCAATAATAATAATAATAGTAATGGAGGATCAAAAACCAATGGCAAGTAAACACAATGGTGGGTGAACACTAGTGGTGGGTAAACCCCAACATTGTGTAAAATTTCAATGGTGGGTAAAACTAAAATAGTGGGTTAAACACCAATGTTGGTTAAAACATCAATGGTTGGAAAAAACTAAAATATGGGTAAAAATTCAATGATAGTTCCCATAAGATTATGTTTCACCAAACCTAATCATTCCAAAATCATGTTTGATGTAGTTAGTTCTCTGATAATTCAATGGATCAACAAACATATCAACAAGATGATATTTAGTACCAATGTATTCAAGATTTATATCACCCTTTTGAAAATTATATCTCAAAAAGTGATGTCTTAGATCAATGTGTTTTGTTCTAGAGTGAGATAAAAGGTACATAGAAATATTTAAATCAGTTGTGTTGTCCCAATTTATAAAGACATATCATAATTGACATCCATAGTGTAGAAAAGTGTGTTTCATCAAAAAAAATTGAGCACAATGGCTACATGTAGCTATGTATTCAGCTTCAAAAGTAGACAATGAAACAATATTTTTTTACAACTACACTATGAAACTAGGGACTGGTCCAAAATGTGACATGTTCCGTAGGTTCTTTTTCTATCTAACTTGATACAAAAATAATCATCATCTAAATAACTAATTATGTCAAATTATTTTAATCCCAGGTATGAAAATATCAAACTAGTTGTATACCTGAGGTATTTGAAATTCCTTTTTTCAGAAATGTTTAATGACTCATTTGGGTTTTCTTAAAAATGAGCACACATACACACACACAGACGAAAAAATGTTATGTCATCAAGTATTTATGTGAAGTTGACCTCCAATCATCCCTATATAACTAGTTTGATCACCTAATTTCCTTTCTTTATCAAGTCCATCCTGGTATGTGGTACTCATAGGAGTGTCACTACTCTTAGTTCTACTTAAACCATAATGTTTTAATATTTATTTTTTATATTTACTTTAATTTGAAATAATTCAGTCTTTATTTTTATGTATATTAAAACAATGATTGAATTTTTTTTTCCACCTATTAAAATCAATTCAAATTTATATATCATCATTTTTGGAATGTTTTTGCATAATTACTTTTTATAAGGTCCAAATATAATATCATTTATAGATATTTGAACAACTAAAACACATTTTTTATTTATTTCATAAAAAGGGTAGGATCAGTTATACCTTTTGAAAATAATTTTTAAATAATAAAAAAGATTATCCTATCATACCATGCTCTTAAATTATGTTTTAAACAATATAATGTCTTTTTAATTTTAAAACCTAATTTGGAAAATGAGGATTTTGAAATATGGGGAGTTCTTCAAAAAAAAATCCTCAACTATATACCCATTAAAGAATACACTTTTGAGACCCATATAATATATTTTTAAATCTTGACATGCTGCATAGGTGAGAAGTATTCAAATGAATTCTATTCTAGCTATGTCTGCAAAGGTTTCTTCATAGTTTATAACCTCTTCTTGACTATACCATTCAAAATATAATCATGAATTATTCCTCACTATTGTTCCATATTCACAAACTTGTTTCTAAACACCCATTTAGTGCATATAGTCAAGGTGTATTTGGATTTAATAAAAACTTCCTAAATATTATTTCTTTCAAATTTATTCTGTTATTCTTGCATTTCCATTATCTAGAATTCAACATTAACTATATCATTGATGTCCTCAGGTTCATGAATTGGAAAGAATTCTTGAGGTTCAATATAGTTTCTTAGATAAGCTCTACATTACATACCACTATCTAAATCTCCAATAATAGAAACTAAAAATGGGTTTTAAGAGTCCTAAAGGATTTATAAAAAGAAGTTCTAGTCACCTCATGATCTTTTATAGGTTTTGGATCAGGTTCTGGATGATTCTCAAAGATGAATGATTTTTAGAATTTTTTTAGAAGAATAAGAAGGTTTGTAATTTAGGTTCGAATGGAGAAATCATATTGAGGATTTTCTAAAGGAGTAATAGGTTTATGTAGATATGTATCATCAATATGGACTTGAAAAAATATTCCATAGTATTGGTTATTTTGTTAAAAACTCTATATGATTTAATATAAGTTGAATAACCCCTGAAAATTCCTTCATTGTCTTTAGTGGAAAACTTTTCAAGATTATCCTTAGTGTTAATAATAAATAATTTTCAACCAAAAACAATAATATAACTGACTATAGGTTTCTAATTATACCTATGTGCATTAGGGGTTTTCTTATGGATAGGTCTAATTGGCACTCTAATAATTATACAGCAGGCTATATTCACATCCTCTGTGAAAAAGTAGAAAGGTAAGTTATATTCATTAAGAATTGTCCTGGATATATCTTTATGGGTTCTATTTCTTATTTCTACAACTATATTCAGCAATGGGGATCTAAGAGAAGATAATTTATGATTATATCTATTTTTTGAGAAAAAATATCCAAAGTCTTGATTTTCAAACTCGTGACCACAATCAATTGTTATGGTATTAATTATTACTCCACTTAGGATTTATATAGATTCAGAATACTTGGTAAAATAAGAACAATATTCACTCTTGTGGGGTCAAAATATTGACCAATTATACCTAGAATGTTCATTTACAACTATATAAACATAGTGATTCCCATTTAAACTAGAAACATTATATGGTCGAATCGAGTCCATGTGAACCAACTCAAGAGGTTGAGAAGTTGAAACATATTTTTTAATTTAAAAGATATTTCGTATTATTTCAATTTTTGGTATGATTTACCAACTTTATAATTTCGGAATTCAATATTAGGTAGATCCCTGAGTAAATATTTTCTATTTACCTTTCTAAGTTAGTGAATATTACAGTGACATAGTCTCTTATTCCAAATCAATGATTCTTTATGAATGAAGCTTAAGAAAGATACATTTTGTGAAATTAAAGAATGTAGATTAACATCATACACATTCTCATTTATCAAAGCAATAAATACTAAATCATTTTTAGAATTGAAAACACTTCAAGGATTGTTTTCAAATTTCAAAAGAAATCCATCATCACAAATATGTGAGATGCTAAGAAAATTGTATTTTAATTCATCAATAAAAAGTACTTTATAAATTAATAATTAATTTGAGTTATCAGTTCATTCAAAGAGAATTAGTTTTCCTTTATCATTATCACCAAAGGTGACACGACCACCATCAACCTTTATCAGGTTATTTATGCTTGAGTAATCTCTTATCATATTTTGGGACTATCTTCTATTCATGTACCACATATTTATATATGTGCTTTTAAATTAGTTTCCCTATGAAACAAAATTATACCAAGAATGATTTTGGTCCCCAAATATATTTGGGTCTAGATATGATAGTGATTAGGGATCATGAAACCATGATTTTATTGATAGGTTTACAAAGAAGATTTTAAACCCTTTTGAATAGAAACTTTATTCAATCTAGTTGAATTAAAATTAGCAGTAGAATTTCTAGAATTGAAATTAAAAATAAAAGGGATCTTGATAACTCTTCTCTATCCAGGTTGGTATCCTTTACTAGAAATATAATTTGGAGTAATTTTTATCCTAGTATTTCAGTGAGATAATCTCTTACCTTATAAAATATGTCTAATTCTTTCAATAACTGTTCATTTGAAAAAATTATTTCAGTATTCTCTTTTAGTAAATTTGAATTCTTTTCTTTCTATATAGAATGTTTATAATTGATATTAGTAGATAAAGAATAGTAATTTGTAATAATTTTTATATGTTTTTAATATCATTAAATGTTTATTCCATGATATTAAAATATTTAAAAATTTCCCATCTTGACATATTATCATCATTTTTTCATCTCCAGAATAATCATAATTATGTGTAAGAGATATAGTAGGTACCTCTGATCTATTTTTCATGAATAACTAATTTATTATGTTTGGATTTGCTTTATGAGTTGAATTTGATTCACTTGATATGTGCTCATAGTAAATCATGGTGAATTTTATTTTGTTCTTATACTTTTTACCCTTATCACCATACTACCTTTTGTACTTGAACTTGGGATAGTCATTATTAACATGCCATTTTCTCTTACACTGATAAATAGTTATATCATTTGAATTGTCAAATCTTTTCCATTATTTTATTCAATTTACTATATTATCATACATTTCATTTCAGATCTACTTTATATAGAATATATTCTTATTTTATAATTTCTCAATCCTTCTATCCAGATGAGTCATTTCCTCATATCTATCAGCTAGTGATTCCATATCACTGGAGATTTTCACTGGAATAATTTTTCTTTTATTTCTGTTTTTATTTAGTAGTCATGAAGGTAATATATTTCCTTTATTTTTAATCTTTCTATTTATGATTAACATTAATCTATTCCTCATACATAATTATCTTCCCATTCAATTTATTGAGTGGTATCTTACTGATGTCACGTGATTTCCATATTTATAATGATATCCCTATTTATATCTCTAAAAGACATCTCAGCAGTCACTTGATTTGATATTCTTATGAAACTAGATTCCCTAAGGAGATAATTGTGCTTAGTATCTCATTTAACCCAAGATACATATCATAAATCAACTGATCAATTTTCATATAGAATGTATCATATTTAATTATATAATTGTTCAATATTATTTCTTTAACATTGGTTGTAACTTTATAATAAATATATAATGTATTCCAAATTTCAAAACTCTTTTTAATAGAAGATATCATATTAAAATCTTCATCTCCTAAGGAACATTAAAGATAATTCATGGATTTAAAATTTTTGTATAGTCTGGTTTGGGATCATCATCCCAAGTATTCTGAGTAGTCTTAGGTAATTTATATTTGTACTCTATAATAGACCAAATATCAAAACACATAATTTCTACATATATTTTCATTTTTATTTTCTATTGAGCATAGTTATTACCATTAAATTATTTATTTATATTTTTATTAGAACCTTCTTGTCTATAATCTATTTAAATAATTAAATTTATAATTGACAGAAATTTAATATCTTTTAAAGACAACTAAAATCATAGTTGAAAATATTTTGAAAAAATTTGAAAGCAAATGTTGGTGGGAGTGAGTATCTCAGGAGGGGGGTGGGGGTAATTGAATACCCATTAATAAATATCTATTAAAAAAAGATTAAATAAATTCCACAAATAATTAAAACAACCCAGTTAACCAAAACTATATATTGATATAATTTTAGATATTTTAAAATATTTCTCAAAGAATGATTATGTATTAGGTAAAAGAATATGAAAACTATTTCAACTTTGGAAATCAATTTACATAATCAAAATATTATATAAACACTTATTAAGATTAACTATCAAAGTTGTGTATTTTTTACATTTTAAAACATATTAAGTTCAAATATAACAAATTAAAAAAACAAATAGAAGAAATAAATACATGTTGTTATATCTCAAGATGAGACCTAATCCACTCAACATGTAATTGACATGGTGAAAAGATGATTATATAATATGAGACTTTTAGAAGACATTCTTAGGTGAGAAAAAATATTTAAATTAATCTAATAAAGCTTGTCATGAGAAGACTCAAGAGGCAGAATAAAATAACGAAGCCCCAATTATAGAGAATACTGAAAAGTATAATGTCTATATCACACTTCCACTATATAATCTCCCTCTATACATTATAAATAAGATCATAAAATACAAAAAATAGGGAAGATAAAAAAAATTCTTAATATATTTATGAAATTATACATCAACATCCCCTTTGAAGAGGTAATTGATCAAGTATTGGATTATGAATTATTATTTTAATAAAAATTCTCTCAACAAAAAATAAAATTGGGAACATGGGTGTCATATACCTAAATGAATAATTCTCTACACTTTTTCAGAAGAATATCACACCCAATATATGAGAACCCATGAGTTTTTAATTCCTTACAAAATAGATAATGAGAGTTCAAAATGGACTTGTGAGATCTCGATGAATGAATTAATATAATTCTTATGAATGTTTTAAAAGAAATTGATGATCATATAATTAAAACCAACAAGAGTAGAACTTTAACTTACTAACTTCTCATTTAATCACATTGAAGGACAACTTGAGGAAATCTGAGTCAACATTGGAAAATTCATTTCCTTGCTGATTTCATGATCTAGGATAAGAAGGAAGAAAGATATGTCCCCATAATTCCTGACAGACCATTTCACACCATTGGAAATTAATTGATTGATGTTAAGAAAGGAAGATTATTTCTTATATTTGGTAAAATAGAAGTTGTTCTTGATATGCTAAAGGCTTCTAAGAAAAGCAACGAGTCATTGGATTTTCAATCCATCACTATTATTGAAGAGAAAGATGATGATATGAAATGAAAGGAAGGAAGAAAGACCCTACCCCTAATTGAAAATGTTTATAGTTATCAATAGAATTTTAATTACACTACACCTATGATGAGGATTTTTGTCTCTTTATTCTCCCTTATTTTTAATGAACTGTTCTACAAGGGGTACTTCATCACATTTGAAGCCTTTTAAATGGAAGCATTTCAAGATCTAGAAAATATGAAAAGAACTGACTATAAGGAAATCCATGTTATGTTAGAGTATAGTTTATGGATATTTAATAATGATAATTATTGTTTAGAGGTGTGCTTTCAAAATATTTTGAAATATTAAATTATATATATATATATAATCACATTCACACCGTGAAAAGAAAGCACATGACATGAACTTATCATGGTATGAAAAATAAAACATAATATTTACATATTGTGTATTAAATACATGATGTGAAAACATAGAGATAATTTTAAAATTTTTGATTTAGGGTTCACTATTGGAAAAACCCTTGATCCTTGGCTTTCCCCCTCCTGTGTGACATGATCCCCACCATCGACCTCCCCTCCATCACTTCCAAGCACCCTGATCCCTCCTTATTCTTTCTAGTTCACTTCACATGTATATTTCTTTTAGTGTATATGCATGAGGGAGCATTATTTTTTATTATAAAATATCATGAAAGAGTATCTATTATATGAATAATCATATAGATCTTTTCCATTCTCATACGTAGCTCTAAAAAAACTTTATTGAATCCCTACAATAGTTTAAGGACCATCATTAAAATAATCACCAGAATTAAATTTGATAATGTTGACATTAGAAAATTTTAATTTCAATATCCTATAAATAGTTATAGTGAATCTTTTCAATGTGAGTCATCTCGGTAGTGACTTAAGCTAGTGGTGAATCAGAACAATGTTGAGTTAAGTTGACGATTGTTTATTTTGATAATTTTCAAAAACATTATCATGATAGTAGGTAAAGTTTTATGGTGGATCATCTTGAAGAAGGTATTTTCCATAGATATCTAAATTTATTAGTGGTAGATGATCTATAATAGTTAGTCATCCCTAATAGTATGTCATTTCCACACTTTTCCAAAAATTCATTCTGGTAGTGAATTTTCTTTCCTGTTGGTGACTCATATTCTATGGTGAGAATTTTCTATACATAGAAAAATTTCCAGCAAAATTACTTATAGTATAAAATTCTATAAAAAAACAAAAAAATCAAAAAAAAATCAAAAAAATCATAATAAAAATGATTTTTTGATCATTAAAACAAGGGTACCAACACACCACAAAAATCCCAAACTAATAAATCCAATATTACAACTACTACACAATTTAACAAATTATATTATAGAGTGGGAAAAGCCCATGAAAGTGAAATATCTAGGTGGCATAAATTAATGAGGACTGAGTGCGTCAGCCCGCAAAAAAATCGTTACAAATAAAAGGAAGAGAACCCATGTTAGAAAAACATGATCCCCATTAGCCACCGAAGAATTCAGAAAGTTGGACACCTTATTCCCCTCACTCCAGGTATGAGAGATGGTCACCTGTGGGAGAAAGAATGAATTTCATCTACTAACAGGATGCAAAATTAACCATAGACACAGAATGTTACCCTAAGGCACACCATGAAGCACCATGGAATCAGTCTAGAACACCTCCATCAGGATGTTATGCTCCTTAAAAAGGTCCGGACCCCACCATATAGACCTGGTTTATGCAAAAATGTAGTCCCCAATTCCAAATCTTCTAGAAAAATCTAGATGAACCACCCCTTGTCACAAACCTCCCAGGCCCATCATTTTCCCTGAGGAGAAGGTTCCATCAACATTCATCTTGAAACCGCTGGTTGGTGGCTTTCACCAAACCCAATGAACTTGCCTACTCGGGCTCCAAAAAATCTAGGAAGGATGCCTCCCAGCCAAGAACCACTTCATCACATCTGTTCCTGTTAATCACTTGACCAACGGAGCCAGATCTTCAATAGTGCTACGAGAAGTGATAACTAGTTCGAGTCTTGAGAAGCAGTGCCCCTTGCAACGAGCCTGGTTCCATTCCCTATAGATAACCCAACACCTCCCTGTAGCCAGAAGCGCCCCCTATCCTTCATTCCCACAGTCCTCAGAACCTACAAACGAAGATTCCCAGAAAGAATCTGCAGACCGAACCCTAGTCACCAGCCCAAAACTCTTCCCGAGCATCTCTTAGATTGATTTCACCCAACAACTACTCAAGAAAACACACCCCACCGACTCCATCCTATTGGAATCATAACAAAAGAACTTAGATGTGATATAAATTCCATTCTCTTGGATCATCTCATCTCTAGGGATATCTCAGTTATAAATACAAAAAACAAGGAAATTTAATTTTGTAGGGATATCACGGCACCAAATGATCTCATTCTTGGTATCTTTCCCATCCACTATATGAATAATATAATGAAAAGCATTAGCTAAGAACTCGCCTGAAGATGAAACTTTGAAAATGAGCTTGTGTAGTTCTTCAATAATGTTGAACACATTGAACATATCTCTATACTTGAAGTTGAGAATAGCATGGACGAAGCCCTCAAAATTTCTTTCCTAGGGGAAGAAAATGTCTGGGGTTGGGAATCCTAGGAATCCAAACACCGAACCCCCCAAATTATCCCTCTAATAAATTATCTTCCCACATCCCAGAATCCACTTGGAATGGTCTCTTAGGGATGGTAGGTGTCTATAAATTCCAGACCAAATATGAGACATACCTCCGCGAGAATGAAATCCCTAAGAACTGTATCTGCCAATAATAAATCTGGCACAAAGAGACTCCCCCTCGATGAAGTCCCATGTAAACTTGGCATGCATACTTGAAATGATGTCTCTAATATTCCTAATATTGATAACCCCATCATCAACTGATCTCACGAACCTATCCCAAGAGGCCCAATGATACATGCCTTCAGCATTAATGTCCCTTATGAAGTTGGCCATGATCCTTTTAATTCTCTTTAAAACCACTTTTGGAACATTGATCACAGATTTTACATGCATGGGGATAGAGGAAAAGACACATTTGGCCAATGAGATGTGACCTACAAAGGAATAAAACATGTCCTTCCAATTAGTGATGTGGGTTAACCGCTAAAATTGATGAATTTGAATCCGTCTCGTGGCCACCAGAGCACCCAGATAATCCATGGGGAAAACATGATTTTGAATACCTTAGAAATACTCAATTTTTTGTAACACACCACTCTAGACACCATTTCCAAGAGAACACACTACTTTCTTCCCTATTAATGGACTTCCCACTCCACCACCAATAGGTGCCCTAGATTTTATTGAACTCTCGAATGTTTGTTCTATTACCATTAAAAAAATATCATGTCATCAAAAAATTAGAGATTAGTCCTTTATTGGATTGTCTAGGGAAAGGTCATAGGATTCCAAGGCTCAGCTTCCACTCCACATATCTATTAAGGGTGTCATGAACTAAAACAAATAAGATAGGGGAGATCATATCCCCTTGTAAGAGACCCTAGGTATTCTTGAAAAAGCCACACCTGGACCCCATAGAAGAGATGGAAAACCAAGGAAAAATAACAGCCTTAAAAAACATTCTTACAACATTCATGATAAAACAAGATCAATGGATGACAACCGAAGATACTGAGATGAAAAACCAAAGGGTGTGCCCTGTGAAAACATGAGAATTAAGTTGGGAACATTTATATGACAAAATCAGATAGATTTTCAATTACATTTCATGATAACACTAAGAATCATGCAAGAGAGGAGGCTACAAATATAGTTCTTAGTGTTGGAAAGATAATGGAATTTTAGCAGTCATTCTTAGGTGAAAAAAAGAAGTTAATGGAGTCTGATAAAGTTGGCAAGGAGAAGACTAAAGGGGTATAATCAAATAACGAAGCCCTAGTTATGGAGAATCTTGAAAAGTATAATGTCTATATCACACCACCACTATAAAATATCTCTCAACCCTTTATAAATAGGATCATATAATCCAAAAAAGAGGGATGATATTAATAACATCTGAAGATGTTTATGAAATTACACCTAAAACCCCCCTTGAAAGAGGAAATTGTTCAACACTCGGCTTATGATAGATTATTTAAAAAAACATTCTATCAAGAAAAAAAATAGAGAACTTAAGAGTAATATCCCTAAATTAATAATTCTAGGAACTTATTTAGAGGAAGATCACTCCAAAAATATGAGAACTCATAAGTTTCTTGATTATTTACACTATAGATAATGTGATTTTTAAATGGACTTGTGAGATCATGATGAATGAATCAATATAATTCGTATGATTATTTTGAAAACATTTGGTAACCATAGAATTAAATACAAAATAAGTGGTACTCTAACTTACTAACATCGCATTTAATAACCTTGAAGGACTGCTTAAGGAAATCTACGTCAAATATGGAACATTCATTTCCGAGCAAATTTTATGATCCTAGATATGATGGATGAAGGATATATCCCCATAATTCTAGGGAGAACATTTCTACCTCCTAAAAAGGAATTTATTGATGATAACTAAGGGAGATTGTTTTTCAAAGTTAGTGAAGAAGAAGTTATGTTGGATTTGGTGATGGTTATTAAGAAAAGAAACGAGTCATTAGATTGTCAAGAAATAACTATTATAGAAGATAATGATGATGAAATGAAAAGTAAGGATAGAAGAAAGAACCTACCCCCTATTGAAAATGTTTATAGTTATCAAAATATATTGAATTACATTTCACCTATAATGAGGAATTCTGTACCACCTTTTGTCTCTTATTTTTTAGGAATTGTTATACAAGTTGTACTTTCTCACATTTAAAGTCTTCTGAATGGATGAATGTAAAGATTTAGACAGTAAACAAAGAAATGACTGGGAGGAAACCCATGTTAGTTTAGATTAGAGTTTATGGATATTTAATAATGATAGATATGGTTTAGAAGTGTGCTTTCAAATGTTTTTTAATAATTATATTATATATATATAATCACATTCACATCCTGAAAATAAAGTAATTAACATAAACTTATCAGGGTATGAAAAATAAATCCTAATATTTACTAATTTTGTATGAAATACAAGATGTGAAAACATAGAGAAACTTTTAAAAGCTGTGATTTAGGGTTCATAGTAGGAAACCCCCTTTATCCTTGGCTTTCCCTCTCCCGTGTGACCTGATACCCACCATCGAACTCCACTACCTCACTTCTATATACCCTCCTCCATACCCATTCTCTTAATGCTTCCTATCTATCCTACCACACATTTCAATTCATTCAAAACCTTCTCCATTTCTTCCTTTTTTATTGCAATGCACCAAACATGTGTCCTGGGGTGAAGATCCTCCACCCACAAGTATCATGAATTTCCACCAACTCCCCCACAATTGGATTGGAATCTCTCACCATCCACATCCCCTTCTGCCACCCCACTAGTTTCCATCATGTCTGAGGTCACTTTCATCTCATCCTAGGTGCTTACCTACCCAAGAATGTATATCCCTACACCAAATTTCCTACCCATGAGCATCAAATTTGGTTGTTCCTTCTCTATTCCAAGTCCATGCATACAAACAAGACATTGGTCTTAGCCATGATCGAGAACATTCATGTGAAAAAGAAGGTTCATGAGATGATTGGTTGGATAAACCACTCTACCATCACCTAGGTGCATGAGTAGAACTTCACAGAGCACTTCCTTGTGATACTAGATACACTGGAACTTGACATGTCATACATAACATTTCATCTTGGATAGAAAACCTGGGATCTAACGCCAAATGATTTCGGTGTCTAACTCAGTATCTACACTGAGGAGTTCTTCGCCTCCCCTACTTACTCAGACATGTGGCTGGACCCAGCCAAGGAGGTTGCATATGTGCATTGGCAATTGATCACCCAAGATTCATGAAGTATCCATTACCCAAGTACAGTGATGGGAAAATATTTATTGGGTTCCATTACATGGTTTCTTCACTAATTACTCACTTACACAAGGTTTCCTAGATGAGATAATCTTTGAAGCATTAGTCAGATTGAGGTTACCATTCTTTCCATAACCATGGACATCCCCACCATCCACATGAATATATATATTTCTCATTCCTATGAGAACTATTTTCAAAAGACTCACTATACTATCATGGGGGTAGTTTCGTCACACATATGGCTAAAAATATCAGTGTCTTCAATGTCGATCATCCCCTCACTTTAATTGGGAAGATAGAATTGATCGATCTATTTATGATCCAAAATATGGGGTGCTTGATGAGGATTGAGGGGTGATACTAGTTGTCCCTAGAGCACATCACCAATCCTATCCTTACTGCACCAGCCCCCACCCCTTACCTTGCTCATGATCAACCTACCCCTACCCCCATCTACTGATATAGCTAAACCATTTTGAAACGTTGCAGATTCAAATTTTGCCACCATCTTCATACCCCACCACTACCACAATTCCCACCCCAACTGATCTATCTCCCAAGATTAAAGACCCTACCACAATGAAGGAGTTCCTATCTAAAAATGTACGATGAAGAAAGGGGACCACCATTCCATCTTCCTATAAGGTTCCTATGGTTTACCTAGATTCCATATGTATAGCCATTATATAGAAAAAAAACCTATCTCCCTCCTTCCGTGATAAATCCTGCTTCCAGCACCACAAAATATATTATGGAGGTCAATCCTTATAACCATGCCTCTATCGATGAGATAGATTTGAAGGGATGATCTAGACACCAACTGTTCATGAGGGGACATATGAAATAGAGACTAGTGAGCAAGCTCATACTTTTTAGTTTTGTACCTGTGTGCCTCCCTTGATGTAATCTTTCATTGGAATATTTGTTTATAACGTTTATTCAATTTGTCACTAATTTATCATTTCTTAGATATATATAAGAGGTACAATTTTTTCCATCACTACTTACTCAGTTATTTTACATTTTACTAATTTTTTAATTCAGGCATGTATTTCTCTTCTGCATCCTATTTGATCATTGATGAATCTATTATACCACCATCTACCCTACCACATGTGATGGATCAGTATTTTGCTAACATCCTAAGATATATTGAGAAGCTCTAGCTGTAGATCAATCCTTAGTAGGAGCCACATATATATAATTCATTACAGATACTACTTCCACATAAGCTTTATAGGTGACCTATTATCAATATGGTTAATCCTACCTGGTGTCCCCATGAGACTAATAACACTACCACCATTTATTGCAGGATGTAGTGGTCCTCTCAGCCAATGGGTGACACTTACTGATCTTTTTATCCAACTGTTTGGATGATGATATCAGAGTTAGTTCATTATGGAAGGAAACCCATATTTTCTATTTTCATTATTTTAGATGTGTTAATTGGACCTTTTCTCCATTTTTATATTTTTATATCTATCGGTCATCCCAATAATATTTTTAGACACTTCATGCATCTATTTATTGGGACTATATTGGTTGGATGTTTGTATTATGATGCTGGATGAATGTTATAATTTTGGTAATGAATTACTTTTTTCTATATGAAAAATCAATGCACTTTGAATGTATAAATGGTCAGAATAAAGGTGTATAATACTTTAAAGATCAGAAAAATTCATATTAATAAATTCCATTAGTTTTATTTTTTTGTTCAGGAGCTTTTTTTTGGAAGAAGTGTTTTTTGGAATCACATTTTATCTATAAGAAGTTTTTTTATTAGTGTGATATGTTTTATCAAAGTATGAATGTATTTAAAAACATTCAATATAAATATAATTATTATTTTCTATTTTTTAAGTTTTCAATAGCACCAATTTCCTGAAAACATTTTGATCCATGAATATTGAAGGAAATGAGAAGAAATGTTTTTGAAATTTCGATGATGATTTTCCAATTATAATGTTTCTAGAATCATGAAAAATCCATGATAAAAGTATGAATTTTGAGTATAAAATAAATTATGAAGTCTTGATCTTTCTATCATAGTTCATAAATTTGAAAATAATCATATAGAATAATTTGATAAGGGCTGAGAAGTTTGATGCTTTTGAATTCATAGTATTTTTGAAGTTATTACCAATCAAACAATTGGAAAAGAAGATTCATCAGAAAATATGATCCACCAAAAAAAATCCCAAGATTAAATTTTAGTTACAAAGAATATGTATGAATGAAGTCACTACTAACATTGGTCCATTTAACTTGGTGTACAACTGATCAATTTGAGGTATTCTGACACTGGTCCACTAATGCATTAGATAAAGTGCTGATATCCACAACATATTAATTTCACATTTCTATCAAATGAAGATCATTTTTTTGGTGTGTATAAGTAACAGAGTTAATAATTAAGTGGGAGTTTTTGGGACTAATGAATGAGAATAGATTTAGAGACTCATCAATCATAGGATGCACAATAATATAGACAACCATTTTCAAAGATCAAAAGTATTTTTGTTGTAAATTAGGTCTAAATTCATTGACCATACCTGATTCTAATTCCCCAAAGGGAATAAGTGACCGATTCATCAAACACATGTTAACACTGATAATCATCAGTTGATAGACTTAATTAGATGATGAACTTAATCAGATGTTGAATCATCATTTTGATGAATTTTTCAACTCATGAAGAAAAATTTGAAAAAAATTTATGTAGTTGAGAAAATTATATCAAGGAGTTGTATAATATTTTTAATTTTCATAATTTTTTATGCAAACGTTGTTGAATATAATGATCAAGTTGAGAAATAAAAGTCAATGTCTATTATGATTGTGAATAGAAATCTATTTGAGAAATCTAAAGAAACATAATAAACATCTAATTAAGTTAAAATAATGTTTATTGAAGAATAGTATATCAATTTTAGTTGGTAAGGAGAATTAGAATTAGAATTTTTTGTATTAAATATATTTTATTATAATGAGAAACAATATCAAATAAAAATTTATATCTTACTATAGGAATTTTTGTCAGTTTGATGTGGGATGAAGTTGTGAAAATTTTCGAGATGTTATGAGAAGAATCCAGAAGAGTTAAGAAGTATTGAAATGGTTAAATATGAAGTAAAAAAAGAATGTGAAAATCATGTTTCTATAAATTTGTTTGAGTGTAAAAGTGCAATTTGTTTCCCACACATACAACTTATGGAACACCAATAAATAGAAGTGGAAGTTCAACATACTTTAAGAGAGAGTGATGAAGAAAATATTCACTTGAAGGAGAGAGAGAGAGATAATACTGAAGAATTTGTGGAATATTTGGGGGAAGAATAGTTTCTTGAAACATTCTTCTTTAGAAGGTTTACTAGATAGAAGAAATGGATGGAATAGGTCACCAGATCAGACTGAGCCATTATACTAATGTTTTTGAGAAGGATAAAAGTGGTTTAGAATTGTTTATAGAGTAGTTTTTCAGGATGAATAATTAGAACAAGACACCAGGCTGAGTATTCTTGCATGTCCATAAATGTTTTCTCTACCTTCTATTTGGTTGGAAAGTGAATAATTGTGTGATAATGAATTGTAAAAGTTGAATTTGATAAAGCAACATAATGACTTTTTTAGAACCAACTAGTGAATGTTTCCTAACTTGTAACAAAATCTTATTTACATCATTTTTTCTAGAATAAGAACATGCATTGTTTTATTGATCATAGTGATACACAAGTGTAACGTTATTTATTACATTTTATATCCATACCAAACGATTTTTTATAATGGATTGCGTGGTATTGGATAATTTACAAACCTTTTCAAGGTTTATCTACCCTTATTGAGTAGTGGTCCAAGTAAATACTTGTGTTTCTATGGATTTTTGAATGTTTTGTGTTTAGTAAGGTGATAGTTCCTTAAAAGGATAATAATTTTATAATACAATAAATATAACTTAAAAAATAATTAAATCGCAAATTAAAGACCTCCCCCTCTTTTTGATACATTGATCTTAGATAGGCCATCTCAAGTGATATTAAAGGGAAGGTTCCCTTAGTTTACTCATTACTGATGTTTTGATGAGAAGTTGTAATGGGGAATTTTATTTGTGTGAATATTAAGGTGATTGTGGTGTTCTATATAAAGAACTATCATATATGAACTGGTAGAATAATTCCATATCTTATGCCTCTCGGGTGTAATTTCTTGGAAGATGTTATAGAAGGACTTCCTCCACTAGATAATAATGTTCAATTAACATATTTGGAAAAGAAGAATCTATAGAATGATAAAAGATATAAGAATAATTTACTCGTATTAATTTATGAAATTAAATTCCATAGTGTGATGGGAGTTTATACAGAAAAGTGTATATGAGGAAAGTTGAAGAACATTTATGAAGAAAATAAAAAGGTGAAAAAAGCTGAGTTATAAATCACCAAGATGAAGTATTAATTTCTTGAAATGGGTGTGTATGAATATACTAGTTACTTATTTATAAAGGTGAATGATATTTTTAGAAATATAATATGTATTAGTGAGAATCAAGATGATTGAACCGTTCTGAAATTGATCTTCAGAATTATTTGTGACAAATTTGATTCCCAAATTTCATCTTTGGAAGATAGAGATCATAAAACTCTATTATTGGTTGATATTCATAGTAATCTCACTACTTATGAAATTAGATGGGATAATGTGTTGAGAAGAATAGAGAAATTTTATAAGGAAATTTATTTCAAGTCTTCTAAGAAAGGAATGTCTCAAAAGATTATTAAAGATTGAGAAGTTGGGATTCTAAATCTAAAAATGATGTTAATAACATTATCAATGATTTTTAACCTCATTTTCAAAATATTTTAAATTAGTTATAGTAAAGTTACTTATAATTGTTTTTTAAAATGGTGTTTTTGGGATTTATTTTGTAATTTTCATGAAAATAGAAAATAGAATATAGTGATGAAGATGAAGATATCCCAGAAGATCCTAGAAGTGACATGGTGATAAATAAAAATATTCTTCCAAGGGAAAAGATAATAATTTCTACAAATCCAAAAGTATATCCTTTTTGGATAAATATTATGAATATTGAGATAGTGAATTTGATTATAATGATCCTATTGATGTTTTTGGAGATATTAATTTCATTTAAACGGTTAATAAAGAAGAGTTTTATGAAATAGTTGTGAATAAGTAAAGTCTAAGTAGTATTTTCATCTTAAGAGAGTGTTAATATAATATCTATGAAATATAGTTATACTTGAAATGGAAATCAAGAAGTTGATGAAGAAAATTACTACAGTAAAAAATCATGAATGTCATCCTGAAGAGAAATTTGTGTTTCTAGAGGAGATTGACTATCAAAATATTCATATAAAAAAATATAAATAATCAGAATGAGAATAATTAATTAAAGTTGAAATAAATAGAAGAATAGTTGGGAATCATTCAAAAAAAGATTTCCAAAGTTGAATGGGGAGTTTCATATTCCAGAAACAACATATCTAGAGTTAGTGAATGTTTTTGAAAGGGTAAACCTGAGTAGGATCTAAAAGGATTACCATATAAGGTTGTAAAGTAAAATGATAATGTTTTTAAGAAGAATAATTCTGAGAAAATATTTTATGTTCCCAAAGCCAACAAAATTTGAAAGTTCATAAGATTCTAAAAATTCTAAGTTTGAAATAAAAGTTTGTATCACTTTTGATTCTGATAATGTTGTAACGAAAACCAAATTAAAGAATAATATTTTGGATGATAATGGAATATTAGGGGCACCAAATGGTTTTGATACAAAATATAATAATGTTTTTGGAAAAAATATTCACAACTATAGATAATATGAATCTCACATAGGTAAATATTATCTCTATGGATACTACTAGTATTGTGGTGGATATAGGTATACCAAAAAATATGCTTGGTTTTACCAAAAACACTAAAATTATCCCATGTGTTATATAAATACATTTTTTAGTGGTAGTTAATCCTCTCAAAGAATTAATTAAGTGAAATATGTTTTGAATGTCAATAATAGATCCAAACCATTTGAAACTAATTTTGAAATATCTGAAAGAACTAGACCTTTTGAAAAATGGTGTTTTGTTTTGTTACTGGCACAAAATTTTTTTATAACAATTCTAAAAACCTATATATGATGAAAGAGAAAAGGAATGAATTTTTTTTCATATAAACTACCCTCAATGCTAAAAATGGCGAACAAACCTAGAATTTTTAAAGTGGTCGTTCTTCTCATATGAAAGAGTATTTGAAATTTTTGAAGAAATTAAAGATTTCATTAAAAGAGAAATGATTTTTCAAAATGATGAATCTCCCAGAATCAAAGGTGTTAGAATCTCTATTATTGGAGATGAAATGTTTAATTCCAGGAAAACATTGATATTTGATGGGTTAAAACATAACTTGTCAAGTGTTTACAAAATTGTGATAAAGGAAATAAAGTTGTTTATAGAAAATAAGGTTTTGTTTTGGAAATATAAGAATATGGAAATGTATTTACGAAAGGTAAACACAAAAAAGAAAACTTTTTTCAAGAGGGTGATGAACATATTTGATGTTACATAAATATGAAGGAAGAAAATTAGTTGGGGCATAAAAGGTTGGGATATATGTGTCATAGAAAAGAGAGCAATTTTTCAAAGTGGGATAGTGTCTTGGAAATTTATAACATGATAAGAATAATATATTGGTGTTTTTTAATTTTTTAGAAATGGTTGATTAAAAAATCTATTCATAAGAAAGTTGATATTTGTTCAATTTGAGCATATGCCTGAATTGCCCAAAGGCCATCATTTTTAATGATTTTTGATAATAAACTTTTCATGGGATATGGGGGAACCCTTAAAAGGACCATAGGCCTAGAGATTACTTGGCCTGTAGGATTAGGAGATTATATGACCCATAGGTCTTATAGAATTAAACCCAAATTTCTACAAGCAACTGCCCCTCCCCAGCATCTGCATCATGATAGTAGCTCCCCACCTTTGCATGGCCTTATGGCTAGGCTTCCCATGCAAGAACATGATGGTCCCAAACGAATATCCATACCCTCTCTTTCTGAAAAATTCATTTGGCTATACTCTGGTGAGTGCACCTGCTATGAATCCTCTTCTGGGGTTGTTCCTTTATTTGTAGTGTCTATCTAGGAGAACTGCATGTGGCCTGATGAGAAAACAATCAACTTTTGGAGATGAGAAAATCATTTATTTCATTGATGATTTTTCATCCATCACTATTATTATCTATTTGAATCATAAATTATATTATCTAAATATGTTTACTAGTTTCATAAGAAGATCGAATATGTAATGTGTGTATTTTGTGAAGATGTTGAGAAATGATAATGATTGTGAGTACAAGAATGAATATTTTAGAAGTTTCCTTGAACAAAATTGAATTCGACATGACTTCAGTTCACCATACACACCACAAAAATTGGTCTTATTGAAAGGAAGAAAATAATATGTGTTTATATGGGGAATACAGTATTGATTGAAGATGGAAGTTATCACTACTTATGGAGGAATGAAATGAAAAAAAATATACATGGAATAAGTGTTTCTATAGACCAAGTTTTGATATGAATTCCTATGAAATGTTTCATGCTAAAATTACAAATATAAAACATTTAAGAGTTTTTTGGTGTCCCTGTATCATAATAAATAAAGGTGGAAACCTAGGGTAGTTAAATTAGAGTGATGACGGTGGAATCATCCTTGTATATGGTCCATATTTAATAGGATGTAGATGTTTAAACAATGAAACATAAATTATATTTGATTTTATTGATGTAATTTAAAAAAAAGAAGATGAAGATTTCTAAAAAATACATTTACATGAGGAATATGAAGAGGCTAAAACAATGTTTTTTATATAACATTGGTTATTATATAACATGAAATGGATTAAAAAAATTTTGATACCAGAAAGATGGAAAAATTAGACTCAACTATTTCTAGTAATTAGGATGAAATAATTACATATAATCCTAGGATAAGGAAACATGTCAAAGCTCAAAACATTATTGGGGATATAAAAATGTTCAAATTAGAAGAACATCAAAGTTACTACACATACATCATTCTGTTAAAATAATGGATCAAAAGATGTTAAATAATATTTTTAGCACCCCGAATTGATTCCTGCTATGAATGAAGAGTTTGATCAGATTGATAAGAATTATGCTGGGAAACTCATACCTAAACCAAATGATAAAAATGTTGTTGTTACAATATGGTTGTTATAGAACATGTTGAATTAATATGGTGAAGTAATAATAAAATGATGATTATTTTTTAAAAGTTTAATCACAAATTTAATGTATTGATTTTGATGAGACATTTTCTCTTGTGGAAAGGGAAGAAACAATTGGATTTTTATTGCAATTTCTATAAAACAAAGTTAATTTTTTTTTCATATGGATGTAAAGTAAATATTTCTAAATGGATAACTTGATGAAGAATTTTATATTGAAAAAAAGGAGATTCTGTTGTTGGGATAGATTAAATATATGTGCGTTAGTTAAATAAAGTATTATATGGGGAAAATAAATCCCTGAGGGCAAGATATTCCATATTTGATTCTTTCCTAAGAAATTTGAAGATTAATAATGGAAGAGTTGATCGAAATATTTGAATCAAATAAAGATAGAATATTTCCCTCATTTTTATTGTATATTTTGATGATATCATAATTATTGGGAATGATAAAATAACTCTCGGATGATTTTATTAAGTAATAAAGAAGTTATTTAAAATTTCTAGGATTTGTTAAATGAAATAATTTCTTGGGATACAAATATAAAAAAAGATGAAATTATTTTTTTCTTACTCGAGGAAGGCGTGCAAAGAAACTTCTAAGATGTTTGGGATGGAAAATTTGAAATTTGTTTCCACAATAATTTTATCTGGAAAAAAGCTAACTAAAGAAGCATATGATAAAGAATTTGACTTTAAAGAGTTTTAGAAGCTGATTAGAAGATTTTTTTATCTGACTACCTCAAGACCAAACATTGTTTATTCTGTTATATTACAAGAAATATTTCAAATTGATACAAAATAATAAAATATCATAGTTGAAAAAATAATTATTAGATATATTGAAGGCATAATAGATTTCAGAATCAAGTATGATAGGACATGAATAATTGATTATTTTGGTTATTCTGAAGCTTATTCGATAGAAAGTGTGGTTGATAAAAGATCCAAATCTAGTGGAGTTTTCTTTCTTGGGGAAAATAACATATTTATTCATACTAATAAAAATGTAAATAAATTTTATCTTGATTGAAGCTGAGTGTATTTATTCCACTCAAGATGAAACACAACTTATGTGGATGACGACACAGTTGGAAGACTTAATTTTTGATGTAAAGTTACATCTTCTCTTGTGTTGTAATGATCAAAGTGATATAAACCATACAAAGAATAAAATAAAACATTACCATAAAAAACATATTGATATCAAAAAATACATCATCAAAGATAATATGGAGAATAATTAACTCAAGCTGAATTATGTTCCTACATCATAACCAATTGATGAAATTTTATAAAAACCATTTGTGAAAGACGAATTTGAAAAACTGAGGTAAACATAGGAATCTGAACTCCATATATTAAAGGATAAGGTATTTATTTATGTCCCATACCTTTTACTTTACTTTTATAGAGTTATCAAGGGGGATAAAAATTATGTTCCATAATTCTATCCATCAGTATGTGCTAGACATTTTTAAGGAAGTATGTATGTTGGTGGGTTGTGGGTAAGTTGTGAAAAAAACATACAAGTGTCTCAACTATTTTAATAGTTTTTTGAAGTCTGTGCAAGAAAAGTTATATAGGATAGAGGAATATTGTTTTGAAAGGGTTTCGGGATGATTAAATATTTTATGTTTCAAATAAGTAGTTTTGTAAGTCACTAATTATTAGAAAGCGTGGTTTTATGTCAATTATTGTTATTTCCTCTAATGATTTCGATCACATAGTCTTATAATTATATATTAGTGATCCACATATTGAGTTTATAATGTTTAGTGATTTATAAACCTCGGTTGACAACAAAATCTAATGGGGAATATTCCTTTGACCACGTTCAATGGTAGTTGGTTTTTGAATGCTGGAAGACATTTTTTCTATTATCTATTACATTTTTTGTCATTGTGAAAAAATCAATTCATTTTACAAGTATGAATGATTAGAAAAAACGTGTATCTTACTCGAAATAAAACACACATTCTTGATAATAAATTCCATTTGTTTTGGTTTTCTTTTCTAGATAAGTTTTCTAGGTGAAGTGTTTTTTAGAATCATATTATGTTCAAAATAATGTTTTTGATCAGTATGAAAAGATATATAGGAGTATGAATGCTTTAAAAGACATGAAATATAAATCTAATGATTTTATTCTATTTTTTTTGTCTTCAATATGAGAAGTTGCTTAGAAAATAGTTTTCAAAGTACTATTAAAGAAAAGAGGATAAAATGTTTTTCAAGAATGTCCATTATTTTACAATTCTAATGATATTAAAATAATTATCAATTCATGATATATGAAACTTTTTATAGAATAAAATAAGTATGAAGTCATAGTCTTTTTATCACAGTTCATCGGTTTGAGAATCCCCAGTCACATGATTTTAATAAAGGCTACGAATTTTTCTTTTTGATGTCAGATGTTTTGATGAAGTGCTAATCAACTGATCCATTAGACTAGCCAATTCATCAGACATTTTTTTCCACCAAACAAAACTACTGATTGTATTAATTGATAGTTATAGAGAATATGGAATGGGGAATTCACTAATGATACTGATCTATTAGACATGGTGTGACACCAATCCTTTCTAAGCATTCTACCAATGATACATTACACATTATGTTGATTAAAACAGGACATCAAATGTCGTTATATATCAGAGGAAGGTCAAAATTGTTTGGTGGGAATAAGAAGATAATCTAATAAGTAAGTAGGTGTTTTTGGGACCTATGAATGAAAATATCTCTAAATTCTGATCAACAAGAGGAAGCAGAAAAATGTAGTAAACCTTATTCGATGTTCAACCAATTTTTTTTCTATCAATTGGGTTAAGAGTTATTGACCATATGTGACATAAACTAACTAGAGGGAATCATGGACTAATTCATTAGATGCATGATGACATGGATAAGTCATCAGACATTGGACTTCATTTGATGCAAGATCAATGGTATGAGGACTTATTTAACACATGAAGAAGAAATTGAAATTTTTTGAAGCTATTTCCAAATTTGTTTCAATGGTTTTAAGAATCTTTTGATGTTACAATGTTTTTTATTAAAATATAGCTGATCAAAATGATCTAGCTAAGAAATAGAAGTTGGATTCCTCTATGATTGAGAATATCCATTGGTGTGAGAAATCCAAATAAATAGAATATAAGTCTAAATAAGTAGAAATAATTTTATAGAGGTCTATATTTTTAGTTTCAGATGGTTTGGATAATCAGAATTGGATGCCATCAGTTTTACATATGTTTCATCATAACGAGGAATAATATTGGAATGAAATTTGTATCAAACTAATAAAATGATTGAATGTTTAATGTCAGGTAAAGTTGTGAGAATATTCGAGAAGTTTTTAGAAGAATATATAAGATTAGATAAGTGATGAAATGGTCAAAGATGAAGTCAAAATGAATGTGAAATTCTATTTTTTAGAAATCTGGTTGATCAGGAAAGTAAAATTTGACTCCCACCCATACCACTTCTGGAACACCTATAAAAAGATGTTGATGTACAATGTACTTTAAGAAAGAGTGAGGAAGATACTATTAACGTATGTTAGAGTGAGACCACTGATGGTTTTTTGGAATAATTGGGATAAAAATATTTTTCGAATGACGTTTTCCTGAGGATGTTTTCTAGATAAAATAACAGCTATAAAGAGTTTACCATATAGGACTGATCTATTAGAATAATGTTTTAGGTAAATATAGAAGTAGTTTCGAATTGTTTCCAAAGTATCATTTATTATTTGGTGTTCCAGACTAAAGAATCAGACCGAGACATCTAATTGAGTATTATTAAAATGATTCGAAAGCTTACCTCTATGTGCTACTAGGTAGGAAAGGGACAAATTTTATTTTGAAGAATTAAAAAAAGTGGAAGTTTTCGAAGAAGGAAAATGTCATGTTTTGAACTAACTAGTAATGGTTTATTAACTTATCACAAAATCTTAATCAAATAACTTTTTATTGCTGAAACACTTGCACTTTTGTATTGATCATAGTTCTACACAAGTTTATGTTTATTTCCAACTTTTTTATCCACACAAAAGTATTGTTTTATAGTGGATTATGTGGTATTCAATTATTTCCATATCACGACATGGACTAGATACTTTTATTGAGTAATGAACATTGTAAATACTTGTGTTACTATGGATGTGTTAATTTTTTTTACGATAAGTGATAATTGTTTAACAGGAGGTTAAGGATGTTTCAAAAAAAGATAACATAACTGACAAAGATATCACTTATTCACCCCTCCCACTCTCAGTGATACATTGATATTTGGTGGTCCTTTTCACTATGTGAGAAATTTTCTCTTACCATTGACTATATGAAGCTTACACTACACTGCTTATATATTGGATAACCCATGTGGACTATTGGTTTATCTGGGGTATATATTTTGTTTCTAAAAACGTTTTTAGTTATCCAAAATTCCAGTCACCATCCAACAATTTTCTCCATGTCATGACTTTTACAATAGGGATATATCAATTCCCTATGTTAAAGTTAAAAATTTCTATTTTATTCCTTTATATGATATAATTGTTATATTTTCCCAACTTATTTCTATAATAGTATAAAAACTAAATCATTTTATGTATGGGGTATTCTTTCTTGAGATATAATATCGACACCCTTGGATTAATACACCTTTTCATTATTCTAGGAGTCATTATTCCTTGAAATCATTCTTTAAATATGAAATCTCATTATAGCCATATAAATATTAGAAAAAGTTAGGCAAGAGAGTATTGAAATCCTTATTTTATTCTTATTTATATTTTTAGCATGATTGTTGTGTTAATTAATTTTATTCAAATTTTATAATCTTATAATTTATTGGTATTTAATTATTACCAGATTCTATTCCCAATGTGAATGGAAATTATTTTTCTATACTCTCATTACTAAAAATATTCTAGACTTACACTATCATATTTTTTTTAACATAGTGATTTTGGGATACTTGGGGCATGTAAACCTACTATAAATTTCATTAAGATCTTATTTAGGCTATAAGATAACAAATACTCTATCAAAATAATTGTTGAATTTTTAATGAGCCCATTTTCCAGAGACCCACCTATCGTTATATCCATTTTATATCCTATTTTATCCATGAAAAACCTTATTAGGAAAGATCCATTTCAAGACTATTATCTGATCATATCCTTGGATTAGTAAAATGCATGAAGTTATTTTGAAAAAGTGTGGGGTATTTTTTAAATTGACTATGCACAGGATGTTGTTAATGAGGAGACGTATGATGAGAATTTCTCTGAATTTACATGATGAGGTTAGTTATTAACTGTGAAATTTTCTATGCATACATTATTCCATTGAAAAAAATATTTTTTGTGTATTAAGAAATTTAAAAAATAACCATTAACATACCGATTAATCCTACGATGGATCAAATATGGTTAGCTGATGGATGGGAGATATAACCTAAACATGATTTAACAAAAAGAAAAAAAAGAAAGGGACGTGGTACATTTTTGATACCATATTTATACATTTGTGGACCCACATTGTTTTGTTTGGAGCAGGGGAACATTTTTTCTAGGAGTAATTAATTTATTACATTGTTGATGATTATCATGCATTATACTGTAGATCTTACCATCCTTTTTGAGATTTACTTTTACTCTTTTTTACATATCGTTTACCTCATAAACTTTTGAACTTTATTTCATAAGACATAATGATTAATTTTTTAGTTGTATTTATGAAGAATAGATGTTATAACCAATAAAATCCTATAGTTAGGAACATGTATTCATGTTATGATCATAACCCTAGTTTTAGATTACCTTGAGCGAAGAGATAAAATTAATTGTCAACTAAAAAAGTGGGTATATAGTCTAATGAATACTTATGAAATTTTAATTAAAAGAAGATAAAATATGAAATAATAACATATCTATGAGTAATGAGTAATTTTATCTATAGGATGGATTATAAAGGACTTACTTTTTTCACTTTCACATAGATTTATTTTCATGGTTGTAATTCTTGTTTCATTCTATAAAAATTATTTTATTTGGAATCCCTATTGAGATGATTTTTTCAGGAGGGAAATAAAATTTTCAAGTGTGGGGGAATATGATAATAAATGTTTATATACACATTTTAGATATTTTAGTTTAAGTTTTAGTCACACCAATGAGCCTGTACCCATGTGGTATTGGCTCTTTCTTGGCATCCAAAAGACCCATGATTGAATCCGGGAAGGAAAAAATTGCCTGGTCACTAGAGCGTCACTGTAGCTGGGCACTGTAGTAGTGTTGTAGCTACAACAGACTATAGAAATCGTGACACTATAGAGACGGAGGCATTATAGTAGGGACTGTATTGGTGATGGTACTGTAGTAGGCACTGTAGCAGCCTTAGTACTATATTGATACTATTCATTGAGGGGATCTTTAGGCCAAGAAATGGGATTTCAAGCCTTGTATTCAAGCCACATTCCCTTGGGCCTTCAGGATAAGAAATGAGTCTCCCTATACCCAATCAAAAGAGGTATTTTCATTAAATAATAATGAGGATTCGACCCCACTGTTTTTTTAAAAACAATTAAGGTTTAATATTGTTTTTCATCAATAAATTGGGTTTTGGTTTGTTTTGGTAGGATATACAAATTTATGACTCAAAAGATGAATTATCGAAAATTGGATATAATGATTTATATATCATGAAGGGAATTCATGAAATGTACTCCTCATTCAAAGAATTTTCTAGAGGCACAATATATCTACTGAATAATTTCATAACCTGAATCAATTACACGATGTATACATGCATTAAAAATCATGATATTTTGGTAATCAAGATCCCACTGATAGTTCAAAACATAAAACACATGAATTATTTGAAGACTTTACACAATGTGAAATTTTTGATATCTCAAAAAGTCAAATATACAAGCCATGAATTTCAAAAGATTTGTGATTTCTTAGAGAGGAATGTGGATCAGATGTACATAGTGTGTAAGTCAATACACACCAATGAATGTTTCGATGTAGAAGCCACTTAAAGAACCTACATGACAAGAAACATTTACACGTCATATAGTGGTCAGAGCCAATATATATTCAGTGACCTTGGTACAAAAAAGAGTCATAGAATACACATCATTTCTCTTGTTTCATTTCCCTATTAACAACTATTTCTCCTCTATTTTTTCGAACAAATTGTAATTCATTTCTTTATTGTATTTGTTGAACCTATTGCCATTTTTTCATTATATGTCTGTTCTTTTCCCATTTCTATTCCAATTTCATTTTATATTCCTGTTTTCATACCAATTGTTTTCCAACATAAATTATTACTATTTCATTATTTTTTCATCATTCAAAGTAAGTTATTTATTGTATTTTAATTATTCTAATTGTGTATTTCATGTTTCTATTTTTTATGAATATTATATAAATCATGTTTCACCAATTATTGTTTTTATTTAACCAGCATGGATAATCCACTTAGGGGTATAGATCAAGAGTATGGGAAGTTTGAATCTTATGAATATTTATAATAAAAACAATTTAATCCTATTTCTAGTAACTAGGTTTAAAAAAATTCAATATCATTTGATTTCGCCTAACATGACCATCATAGGTGTAATAAAATGGATATGACCTAGTTGGAGTTGACCTGGATAGGGAAAATAGCACATTATTATTTATTCCTAGAATCCACGATTTTAACACTTAGGTTTTCAAATACTCGAGACTAAGGAGTAGCTTCCATCATATTCTGATCTAATTGGTTATACCAACATTAATTTGTGTCTTTTGAACTACTTTACATATACTATCATAGGTCTATCCCAAGTTAGATTTAGGATAATTTGTTTCATATACCATGAAATTGATCAAAAACCCTTAAATTGAATAAATTTTAAATCCCAAGATACATAATTTTTAAATTTCAAAAAAGAGAGAGTGATATTAAGGAATCCTACAACAAGGTTCTTAGCACTGGGCAATTTGTCTACATGCTGTCTCTGTGGGTTCGGACCGAGGCTTCCTCTTTACTATGGATTAGTAACTGACTATAGTTCGGGATATAAATTTCTAATCTAATCATGTTTAGAGGATTTTGTAATGTCTTTTTGACACTTCAACTTCCATGAACATCTCCCTATCCTTACGATACTAAATATTAATTCATATAGTATACAACCAGGTATGAAGGAAATACATAGTAGTGGAACCCTGGAAATCATGGCCAAAGAAGTCACCAATCCATACCACGTAATATATTTCCACTATTCCTCAATGAAAAAGTGAGATTTTTCTTCCTTGGATATCGATTATAAAATACATTTATAAGAATCAATGACCCCTTCCACCTGACCACCTCATAATTTTAGATGGTCTGGTATATATATAATGAGGAATTTATATTTCACCAACATTTATTATCATCATTGAGAACCTCAATAATTAATTATGGATTTGGTTTTCATGGATAATAATATTCCAATAATTCATATATATATTCTTGGATCTATAAATTGTGAATGAAAACATGTCCTCGTATGAGGTTATAATGATACTACTAAAAATATCATATTACTGGTTGTTGATTATTGAAATAAAGAAGGAGGTGTGATTTTTAGCCTAAGATAATGACATATAATGCGAAATACAACCTGATAAACCTAGAGTAGTTCCCACCCAGTTTTGTTTTCTAAAAGTTAATATCCATATTAACAATGATCCATCATATGTGTCACTGAATCTCAAGGATGTGATTGTAAAAAAAATACCATAAACAAGATATCTTACCCCCTGATTTCCAAGTTAGGTCCATATTTATATTAAATAAATATGTCCCAAAGAGAGAATCCTTATATAACAACCCAATATAACATAGCGTGTAGGAAATGCATGGTTCTTACGACACTCCTAAAAAATATTCCACCAACCAATGGCGCCCTCTCTATCCAAATCCATGAACCCCCAAAACACCACCATTTACCATGGCAGTCCCAAATGAATATAAAAATGATTTTTTTGATGTTCATTAATATAGGCATAGACACTTTAAGTACGGACCAAACATTCAAGGGAAGGATGTACGTAATTAGTTGAAAATAGTAATTCAAATATGAAAAGAGAGAAAAGGTTTCTTAAAATTAAGGATATGATTAGAAATTTTGGTAAACAACCCTTAAAAATGGTTGATACAAATCCTACCTATGTATATCTGGGCTACTAATTACTCTATGGGAATGTTGTATCTATGAACTCCTTGGATCTCAGAGATTTTTTTTCAAAATATTTTAGAGAATGTTTTCAAAATGAATACATTTATCATCCATTAATTAAATATCTTACAACTCAAACTAAAATATTCATACAAAATCCTATTTAGTTCATGGATGGTTATAGTATTTCCACTGATAATGAATACCTTATCTCTTGTAAAGAGAAGATTCATGTAATTATATGACTTATCTCAATGGTTAAGATAATTGTTTAGTATATATTCTATTTTGGAGTCCTTATAATGATACCTAACAATGTTAAAGGGGAAATTATAGTGTCGAAGACTTATTAGAATCTAAGAATTCCAAGAATTTGGAATACAAACTAGGCCACATGGTTAGAAGAAACTGTGAAATGCAACCCCAAGGGTATCCCTACTCCTGAGGGTAATTTCAATGGAGGGTGGGGAGACAGATGGTTTTTCTACAATCATGTGAGACCAAGAGATTTCTTGTATAGGTTTTAGAGGGGTTTGGGATAGTTCTCTATGCACGATTTTCACAGGAATAGAAAAATCGTGCACCTTTCTCATGAGGGGTCCTTATTGATAAGTAGAACGACACATGGTTGGCGCTAAGTTTGTATAGAAATGTGTAAAATAGATGAGCCCTAGTTAGTTTGTGTGAATTTTTATTTTTAACTCAAATTAATTAACTCTTCATCCATATCTTTTCCCTCTTAAATTATAGAGGAGGAACACCCCTCCTCACAACTATTGATCTCTCCTCCCCCTAAATTATTTATTTCCATTATTCCTCACTCCCAAATCCAAATAAAACATTATTAGAAGCACTAGATCCACATTAATAAGATCTATAATCCTCTCTCTTCCTTTCATGGCTGATCTTCCCATCTACTGTGATATTTTGGTGTGATATCTTTCTCCATATTTTCAAAGGGTTCCTCCATTTCTCTAATTTCTTGCAATCTACTTCATCTTAGAAAATAATATTGGATGAGGATTAGTATACAACCATAAGTTATGTGGTGTATATTTTTTTCTCAAATGTTAAATTGTTTTCATAGGTCAGCCATTATGCCGCATGCTAAACATTTACACACATTTCATTAAAATTAATTCTTTCATTTTAAATTAATATACTAATGTTATTATACTCCTGTGGACCCTAAAAATTTAAGCATGTAGACCACATCTATTTCCACCCCTTCGGGCAATATAACTCAACTTAACTCATTTTATATAATTTTTTTTCAAGGACCAAACAACTTCTAAGTGTTCAGGTTGGATTGTAAATAGAATTTACCCTTGTGTGTAATTTTTTAATAGATTAAAGATCCTTAAAAGATCTTGGATTGACCTATATTAGGAACTTACATGCCTTGAATAATTAAATGATCTGTATATATATATTTATCAACATATATTTAAGATAATTTTCTCTCCTTAAATTAATTATAAGGATTATTTGAAATGAGTAATAATGGTTTGAAAGGCCACACCATTTAATGCATGTATTTATATACTGATTATATAAATTATAAATAACATTTATATATTTGGTTGATGATTATTATGATAAAGTTGTGATAGAACATGACATTACTACTAGTATTATTATTCCATTCACATTGGCTATGGAACGATGGTTAAGGGGCATGTCGAACATGGCATTTCACTGTCCCTTACATTAGTTTGAGAATGACATCTCATAGTGTTATAATTGTATCTAGATGATGGGAATGATATTAAAAGTCACTTATTTTGGGTGTTGGGCATGAAATCTCACCCCAAAAATTTAAGGTGATGATCACGTCCTCTCACATCAATCATGACATTCAAGGATCGTACCCTAGTTAGAGCCTATAACTTGTTATATTGGTTATGAAAGCTTTAGTTATGCCCCTGGTCTAGCTAGCACCTAGTATCTAGTAATATGACCACTCACATTCTCAAATAATTAGTCCATATATGTGGATAAAATATATAAATGAATATATTAATGTTATTATTGTATATATATGGTTACTAAACAGATTCTCATTTTGGCCGAGCCAATGTAGGTAGAGCATCCATCTGTTCTATATGAACCTGATCCTATTGTGTTTATTTATTAACAATTTTTTATTATTCTTATTACTATCACATATATTATGTTATAAACACAACTTGAATTTTTTCTAGACACCATTGGTAGCGTCATACTAAAATTTTATCTCACACCCTTCTCAAGCTGCCTTAGGTACCTGAGTATATTAATTATCTATAGGTATGGATATAGAAAAGATCACTGATATAGTTGTTTGATTTATTTAGAAAATAACATAGAGGAAAAGAGTAGAGGAAAAATCACAAGCTAGAGATTCCATAGGATAATCCTTCTCCTTTTTTTAGTTTTGTATAACATGTTATATATGAATGTCCATGTTCCCCTTTTTGTATGTCATCATGACATGACATTAGGTATATGAAACTACCTATTGAATTTTGATATTATTATACTTTCTTATATATTTATGATTTGACAATTTTCTATTATTGTCTCATTTATTTTATTCCTTCTTTTTATATATGCTTTCACTATGGCGAGTTACGTGTCCATTTTTATAGTGTAAGTTATACAATTCATACTCTATTGTATATTATTTATCTTATCCATTATTACATACTAGTATTAGGGTATATTATCACAACTGCAACACCTTAGACCCTCGCTTATAGTCAAAATCCTCTAGTATAAGTGGTGGTGTGCTTGAGGCCATGTGACCCACTGTATTGAGGACCTAGTTAAATGGACTCCGGGTGGGATGTTACAAAGTGGTATTAGGGAATTATTTTTTGTTTTTCTTAATATTTGGATATTTGATAGTAGATTAGGAGGTATTGGATTTTGGAAATGAGCTTGTTCTTGGGAGTAGCTAACCCATGTACAGGGGAAACCCCAATTAAATGGGATGGGTTATTGTTGCATTGGTTTTCTCCTTTTATAGTTGTTATGAAATCACCATTTTTTGAGAGAAACATATTATGTTATTATTATTATTATATTTTTAATTGATATTTATTTTAATTTGGATAGAAAAAATGGGGGAGTTAATGACATTCATCATTATAAGAACATCAATGCTAATATTCCATGCATTTTTTCTTGCTACATCTACTTTATGTGTGAATTTTTCTACTGCATATATTATGTTTCCAGTTATCATATATTGAAATGTGATGAAATTTATTACAGGGTGAATATATTTGGAAATATTAATGCGAATACATTAATTTATACAATCATTTCCCAAAAAATTTAGTGATGACACCTTAATTAGGAAATTATACCATATTTTGAGAACTAGAGCTATTAGTTCTAGCCCAATACATGTGTGTTATATATATGAGATTACAGACTCAATTTAAATTGAAATCTTCAAAGAAATTTTTTAACTCTAAATGAGATGAAAATTGAAAAGTAAAGGGTGTTTTCCACTATAAATTTTAATAAAAACTCCACATATCAGAGCCCCTATCATTTGATAAGTGACATAGACCAAAATTCGAACTTAGTAGTGGGTATTTGGGAGTGTCACATTATTATAGCCTATTTTCGATTTTGTTACCACTAGACAAAAATTTCGGAGTTAGAAGAGAGGTGTGATCCTTTCATATGTAGGATTTGTTCCTATCCTAATTTATTATATGTGATCTTTACAATTGTTTAAATTTATTTTGTGGCATGATGAATTTTGATACCACACTGAGTATCCAATCCAAGACCATCAACCATTATAAGGATTTTCCCCAAGAGATATGACGATATCTCTTCATATGGAATCTTTTTTTCCATGAAATGGAAATGTTTGATGTAATTATTTAGATTGACCGATTAGTCCACTACTGAGACCATATTGAATGATATCATCAGAGGGTGATGTTTACTTCACTAGAGAGAGATAGGCACATGCATAACCAAGAATGGGATATCCAATTGTATAGATCATCACCTGAGATTTAGGGGCTGGGTATTATGACAACCAATATTTTCAATAACTTCTTGGATGATCAAGGGTTGCAACATGCTATTTTCCCACTTGTGGTTGATTATTTCAAGGACATATTCCATGATGAATTTTGTAGGCTACCTCAAGTGTGAAAAGTAGAGTTCACCATTGATATAGTTCCAGGAGAAACATTAGTGACCATTCCTCCCTAAATGATGCGAACTATTGAGCTTCTAGAGATTAAGAAATAGTTAGAGTATATCAGGGATAAAGGATTTATTTTCCTCAATACTTATCCTTTGGGATGACCAATGCTTGTTTCTAAGAATTCATACAATCCCCTTTGGATTTGTGTGGATTACCACTAGATGAACCATCTTACGGTAAAGAACTGGAATCCAATGACTTGAATATATATCCTCATTAAACATATCAAAGGAGAAATATTATTTTAAAATATTGATTTGAGGTTGTTCTATCATCAGGTTCATGTCAGTCCATCAGTCATACTATGCAGCACTTTTGAGAGAATGATTGGTCTTTACAGGTACATGTATATGTTATTTAGTCTCACGAACACACCTAAAATATTCACAGATATGATGAACCAAGTTTTCCACCCATATCATGATTCATTCACGGTAGTATTTGTGGATTATATATTAGTGTATTCTCATACTCGACATGGACATTCCAACTATTTTGAGACCATGTTGAATATACTATGGGATAACCAAATATTTCTTATGCTCAGTAAATGGAAATTATGGATCGATTAAGTTCACTTCCTAGGTGACATTATCTCATAGTCAATAGTTTCAATAGACCCAGAGAAATTGAGATCTATAGTTTCCTAGGGGTATCCTACGAATGACTTTGACATCCAGTGTTTCTTGCGGATAGATAGATATTATAGAATCTTCATACATGATTTCTCATGCCTAAGAGCAGCTCTGATTTGTCTAACTAAGAAGGATTTGAAATTCATATAGTCAAAATATTTTGAAGAATCCTTTTATGAGTAGAAGGGGTGATTAACTTCAACAATGATTTTGATTCTGTCCAAGCTAATCAAGTGATATACTATTTACTATGACACATCAGTTATTAGGATTGGAGTAGTTTCAATAAAGAATTAATGAGTCATAATGTATGAGCCTTGTTAGTTTAGGCCTCATTAGAAGAATTTCCTAACACATTACTACAAGATAGATGATTCATTCACACTCTACACTTTTGGAGAAACTATTTACATGGAAAGATTTTTTTGTTGTTACATGATAGTAAAAGCATCAAGTATATATTTAAACAGCGTGACCTGAATCTGAGGCAACCCAAATACGTTGTGTACCTAAAATCCTATAATTCAGATATATCTTACATTCCAAGTAATGTTAATGCTAAAACCGATTATCTGATATGAAATAATCATATATATGAAATTATAGAGGCCAGTGGTGATTGTTAGATCATGGTCCTATTCTCTTATATTCATGTTGAGGTTTAAGAGGATTATGAGAATATTATTCTCACATATTCAATAGTGGCCGATAACCTTCTAGAATGAGTTGAAATGAGGAAAATATCTAATACCAATGTATTAGTCCTATGTGAGATTATCTCATATGAAAATTAATATTCTTGTTTCATTGTATATAGGTATTATTCCCTACACTTTCTTGGGAATGTTTGGGTCTCAACTGGCCTTCTTGAGGAGCTGATATGGAAATTCCATGGCTCTGTTTGGGCAGTACAACTTTGTGCCACCATGATGCATCGATACTTACGTCACTAGTACTGGTGGCCTTCTATGAAACGAGATGTATATGGTTTTATCACACAGTGATCCATTTATCAGTAGGTGAAGGTGAAAAATCAGCGATTGGAGATACTTTTATAGCTGTTTTCTGTTCCCATGTGTTAATGGGTTGATGTTTTTATAGACATTATGATTGGTTTACCCATATTAACTCATGGAAATGATACAGTCTGGGTAATTTTTTTACCATTTAAGTAAGGTTCCATATTTATTACTTATGTGAGATACCTTCTCGATATATGGTCTAGGAAGGATATACATCATGGAGGTCATAAATCTCTATGGATCTCCTCGTTCTATCATATCTGATATAGATGATTTCATTACATCTCAGTTTCAGAAGGGGTTACAAAAGGCCTTAGGTATATAGGGTATTCTGATCATGTACTATCACCCTCAGACCTATAGAAAAAAAAATAGAATACTATTCAAGTGTTAGAGGACATGATTTGTGAAAGTGTCCATAAATTCAGCGATTCTTGGGAGGAACACATCCCCCTAATAAAATTAACTTATAATAACATTTTTTCAGGATAATATTCAGATGGATCATTATAAATCCTTATATGTTCAACCATTCTAATATTTTTTTGTGCTAGATAGTGGTTGGGGAGACATCTTTTCTTAGTCTATGTCTCGTTTAGGAGACTATAGAGTAGGTACAGTAGATCAAAAAACACCTGTTTATAGGTTAATCTGGAAATTAGTCTTATTATAATCGATTTTGGTGATCTCTTGAATTCAAAGTCAGAGATCAGGTTTTCTTTTGAATTTCATCTTGGTTGGGCCATTGACATATTTGGAGGCTTTTTAAGATTTCAACATGATTTTTTTGACCTTTTGAGGTTGTGAAGAGAGTTGGAATAGTGCCTTACCATATAGATATCCCTCAGAGATATTAGTCTTTGTATAATGTATTTAAAAATTTATAGCTTTAACAGAATTATATAGACTCGTCACATGTATTAAAATTTTAAGAGGTTGTGTTAGATTAAGATTCTTACGTTGAGGAGCATCCAGTGTGTATTCTGGATCATAGCCTGAAGAAACACCAAAGAATGTTAGTTTCTTTTGTGTGGGTTACATGATATCCCAAACAATTACATGAAGAGAGTTGGTAGTGGGAAGCTGATATTACAGATCAGTGGGAGAATCTATTCTCGGATTATATCTCTTTACCCCTATAAGGACAACTTGGTGATGGGTATCTTTAATAAGGGGAGGTTGTAAAGATCCATATTTTCTTAAAGGTAAATATCTTTTGTTTTTAGTTCAAATTACTTGATGTGTCCATTATAATGTTACCTAATGTAGTCACGGAGGACATGAGGGTGTCCGGGGCTTGTTTGGAATGTGGAACCCCGAAAATTTTGAAAACAGACTAGGCCACATGGTTGAGAGAAACTATGCGGCCCATGCCACATGTTTTCCCAAACCATGGACGGAATTTTATTGGAGGGAAGGGGGGAAAATATTGTTCTAAAACACTGGGAGCCTAGACACATGCTTATGTGGGTTTCAAAGGGGGTTGGGATAGTTCCATGAACACAACTAGTGTGTGATTTGGAAAATTATGCTCCCAACTCATGTGGGGTCCCCCTTGGGAAGTTCTATGGCAAACATTTGGTGCACAGTTATTTGAACTCTGTGGACAAGAAGTGTGCCTCTATTAGTTTGTGTGAATTTATAATTTTTCCCTTAAATTATTTAAAACCTCACTCCCATCTTTTCTCTCATCATTTCTAATAGAGGTACATCCCTCCTCTCACACATTGAGCCCTTCTCCTCCATAATCAATGAATTTCATTTACATCATTTTCTAGACCCAAATAAAACATCATCAGATGAGTTGGATCCTCATAAATAAGACCACAAATCCTATTTCTTTATTTCAGGGTTTCCCTTCCCAAATCTTGTGATATTTTTGTGTAATCTCATTCACAATCTTTTCAGGGAATTAGACTATTTCCCCAAATTCCTCCGATCTATTTCAATATGAATCTAATATAGTATGATGATTCATTTATGAACCTAAATTAGTTTTTCTAGATTTGTTTCAAAAAATTTGAGTTGTTTTCATAGATCCATCATTGTTTGGAATGATGGACATTTCTGTGCAATGCCTTAAAATGTGTTATTTCATTTTAAATTAATATATTCATGTTATTATACTCCGATGTACCCCTGATATTGATTGGATGATGTCAAAATGGTTTAATTCCATCTTTTTGTATAAATTTTTAAATGTAACAAACACATTATAAGTGTTTGTCTTAGATTGTAAATGAAATTTCCCCTTACGATAAATTTTCAAGTTGATTAAAGCACCTTATATGAATGTGTATTGACCTTGATTAAAAATTTTAATTCACTGAAAGATTGAATTTACTATATATATATATATTTAATGGATTGGATTCAAGATAGTTTGATTTTATAAAATTAATTAAATGGATTAATTTAAATGAGTAATAATGGGTGGTAAGTCCATTACTTTTAATGCACGTATTTTTATAATGATTATATGAGTTGTGACACCCATTTACATATCTGGTTAATTATTATTATGATAATGTGATTACCCTATATTATATTAGTACAATTATGTTCATTCCACTAATATTGGACATGGAATGATGGTTAATGGACTTATTGAACATGAGATTTCACTCTCCCTTACATTAGGTATTTAGAATAGTGTCTCACACCATTAAAATTCTATCTAAATGATGGGAATGATGTTCCACATTCATTGATTTAGGTTTTTGGAATGAAGTGTCACCCCACCTATCTCAGGTGATGAGCATGACATCTCATATTTATCATGAGATTTAGGGATTGTACCCATGTTCGAGTCTATATCTCATTAGATTGGTTATGGATGCTTGTGTAACACCCTAGGACCATTCAACACCTAGTATCGAAGTATATGACTAATTGTGTACTCACATATGTAATGAATATAGGTGGATATTATATATAAATTAATATATGTATATTCATATATTACTATGATTACATATATATATGGTTACATAATGGACTCTTATTCAGGCTGACGCTGAAGCAAGAAAAGCTGCTAGGTGTTTGGTAGGAACCTCGAGTTACGTGGTGTAGTTTATTCAGAATAGTTTATTATTATTATCACCTACACACAACTAAAGCTATATACACATCATGGGTTATTTATAGAAATTTTTGGGGGTTTATTACTATGATTTAATTTCACACCAAACTTGGGTCACGTTTCAGACCCGAGTAAATTACTTTTACACAAGTATGGATAAGGGAATGTTCCTTGCTATAGATTTTTGATTTCTTTATATTGTAGAATGAATAATAGGATTAGAGAACTGATCATATTCTTGAGATGATAGTGGAGACTTTTTCCCATTTTATATCTTTTTATAGAATGTTTTATATGTCTATCCCTTATTCCCATTTTTTTGTACATTAGACAACCATGAAAAAATGTATATGACACATCCTCTTGGATTTTGATATAATTATAATTTCTCTATTAATTATGCTTCTACGGTTTACTATAATTATATCATTTTTCTATGCCATATGTTTACATGTTCATCCACTATGGTGGTTTACTTTTCTAGTTGTTATAGTGATTGTTATATCATGCTCCCACTATTATCTGTTATTTGTCACATCTATTTTTCCAATCTCATATGAGGGTATAATATCTCCAAATTACCACCATATTCCCTCATTTATAGGTAGCAGCCTCTAGCATATGGGGAGTAATTCTTGGGGCCTTGTGACCCATCAGATCAGGCCCCTTGTTAAATGGACTCTAGGTTGAGACATTACACTTCTAGAAACCATTGGAATAAGGCATACAATGAAATGGGTAGATTATGTCATTGAGTGAGCCTCTATCCATATAACTATTGATGGTTTATTGAATAAAGAAGAATATTATGGGGGGAAAATATTTCCCTAACTTATACCTCAATTAGATTTGAAGAACCCAAATCTTTTCCCCATAAAAGTGATTGATGGATAATGGGAGATATATAATATGAAAATTAGGTTGATCACCTAGATAGAGAATCCCATAAATGACATCACCTTGTTGATGAATCCCCACTCCAACCTATCATATGAATTTTCCATGACCTTTTTGATAGACATATTAGATTTCAGAGTCTTTTTATTAGAATTTTCATTCATTTCTTGTACTAAGGAAATGGATTCCTGGGTAGACCTACCTCATGTAAAACACTACTGCTTCTTAGAGACCCATTTTAGGTGATACAATAAGATACTTATGTTGTTAACACATTCTAGAACCTTATAGGGATAGTTTTACATGGTGATGGGTCTGAATTTCCATATAAAAGATGGGTACATAACCTTTAGGATGAGAACCAAGGTAGTTTCATAGGCCATATTAGGCAATCTACCTCCATAGAAATATTCTTGAATGGATCTGACAAGATCACTCTTGATGATGTCCTTGCAGACTCGATAGAATAAAACTGGAAAGCTATTGCATATGAGAACACTTTCATTATAATTGGAGATAAAAACATCACATATCTTATTCTACTTCATAATAATTAATAGAATAAATTATTAGAAGCAGACAACACTCAAGGTATATAGTTGACAATTTCTTCATTTCCTCATAAGTAACCATCTTGCACAAATGGTATATCCTATGCAAGTAAATTTATAAAATTATCCTTGTATATACCCCCCACAACTTCAATATCATTATAAAATGTTTCATCCTCCATGTGGATATTAGGGATAGTGGCTCGTTTCTTATCTTTGATTCATGACTAAAACATTTAGTATTTTTGTCCCCCTCCTTGAGTTAGGCAGCTTGGGACTATTCATGCGTGGAATTATCTTCTTCCAAGAGAATTTAAGATAATTGGTTCTTTTGTAGAAAATGGTACTAAAGATATCATAGTTATACATTTCCTCATGCTCTATTTCAATTTTCTCAATTTAATTGTTTTTCGTGTCTTGATCTGAATAGTGAGGTGGTGTACTATTATTCCAAGTTTAAAGGTCACTTTTTAGAATTATAATCTTGTAATGGAAACCAAACAACACAATTTATTTCCTGGGTTTGTGATAGGAAATGTGTTCATATAGGTGGTAGTTGGGGTCAAAAACCCACTGGATAGAGAGGAAAAAATGATCACTACTCACTGACTTGGGGTCAAAACTTATGATAATTATAGGGTGATCCACAAGGTCTCAAATGTAGTAGTTTAATGTCAAATTAATGTAGATTGAGAGGATTTGAATATTTGAAAATAATTTATCATGATATACCCTGTTATTAAAACCAAATTTTTTATTATATCACCAGATGAACTTATCTAATGTAAAACCCACGTCTAAGAGCCCATTTCGTGATGCATGCAATGAAATATCCTATCAATATATACGAGGGTAGACCATTATGCCTTTTACTCCATTGGATCAAAAATTATGTTAATTATTCCGATTATGAGCCATGATGAGTCCCCCAGATTAATGTATCATTGGAGATTCTATAGAGACTATCTTACTCACATGTCACACTAGGTACATACAAAAGTAAAGAAGAATCAAGATCGGCAAAAACATGAATTAGTAGATAAATGTTGGTTGGAGACATAAAACATCACTAATGTAATATATACATTATAGAAAATTCATATGTAATTATTTTTGGGTTCACCATGCAATTTTTTCACAATCCAAAATTTTGAGAGAAATCATAGATCTTCGAAGGTTGTTTCTTAGGTTAAAGTTATACAACTAGAGATGGATTATTATGAAGAATCACACTAGAAAAAATGTTTTTATTTACCTAGTCTCTAATATTCCTAGAGTTATACTTGTTTTTAGAGATAATTATAGAAGGTGGAATTTATATTTGGACCTTGGTTTTGAAGATATAAAAGAGAGGGAACAAGAGATATCTATATTAAATTTGATGGAGGATCTAGAGTAGTCACCAATGTAGGGGGATGTGAGGGTGCTGAAAATCCAATAATAAATCATACCCATTAAAAGTGAGGATGAGATATCTAGTAAAGGAGTTGGGATTATGGGATGGGAACTAATAAGGACACCATGAGGAGAACAACCAATATTTTTACATGCCAAAAGGGAGTTATGTTGAAGGTAAAATTACAAATAGAATCATGTAAGAGAGGTATAAAAGAGAGGATACCACCATGAGATGCTATTCCCTACCTGGAGAACAATGTCTTCCCAGAGGGGTTGAGAAATATCTATTTCCACATAAATTCATTCCACCAAGGCATTATGGAGATGTAGTATGTGCTCATCTACATAGAGGAAGGAGGAAAGAACATTTCTTATGAAATAAATAAATGGGATATCATGAAAATAAAGTGGAAGACTAATAATATTTATCCACACTCACACTTGAAAAAATCAGTCCTAGAATGTGTGTCCATCGACGAATGTTAGGGAGTGAAGTGACACATTCCAACTAACTGGGGGCTCTAGGACTAGGCCTTCATAAATGCCTTTATGAATGAATAAACCACAAAAGAAAATTTCTTTTTAATAAAAGAAACCATGGATGGATAAAATAATACTGATTATATAATGAAAATTTTTAAGAGTGGAAGATGTGACTTTTCCCTTCCAATCCTAGGCTAGATCACCCACCCATGAGAGGCCACCGCTATCACAAAGAATGAAACAGAAGAATCAATCACTAGATAAAAATACAACATGGCTAAATAGATCACTACCAATATGAAATTATGAATCCAATGATGAGAGGATGATATAGAGGTTGTAGGGTGGAGAAGAACCTCTTCAATGAACAGAGTGAGTGGCACTTCCCTACATGGAGGAAGGTTGGGCATTTTAATTCCCAAAGGAATTAAATATTTTTAATTATTTGGTGAGAAAAATTATTATATAGGGTTTGGAAGATAATTTAAGAGGACTGGAAAGCTCAAATAGGTGTTTTTCTTAATGGAATAGAGGTTTTGAGCTAACTGAGTAGTTTGGGAGCGCACTTGATGGATGCTAGGTCATTATCCATAGTAAAAAATTAGCTTATAAAATCCCAACAACATGCTGATGGCTTGGTTATGGAATGTTATTGGGCTTAAAATAGGGAAAATTTACTCTTTTATCCTCAAATATTTAAGTGGGGTTTAACACCCTCCTTCCCCTTATTTTCTATCATGTGACTAGGTGCTACCTCCCCCACATCCCCTCATTTAATATTATTCATATTGGCGTCCCAAAAGGATTTTATCATTGATTCAACTTATGATTAAGCCTCAATTGGTCACTATTATTCTTATTTTTCATTAATTATAATATTTATTTCTCTTAGAAAGGGTTTTGATTATGATTCTTCCAGATCTTACTGAAATTGATTGAATGAGTCGGGGCTTCCACTCAAATCTCATAGAGGACATCCTGACATGACATTTTTCATTCACCACTAGTTTAATTGATGAAGGTATGTAATATCAATGGGTTATCTATGGGTTTTTAATTGAATTATTTTTAATTTAAATATATGTCGATGACGGGAATTATATATTTTTTCTCATTTGAGGATGAAGGTATTCCATGGGTCACTAGAATGCATTAATGACAATTTATGCATGGTGGGGATTTCTAGTGAGTGAAATGGAGATTATAATTTTTTATAAATTTAATTTCTTTAAGTTGTTAAATTTATTTTAATTGTTTTAAATTAATTTTTGTTTGTGTTGGGTTAGATTCAGGGTCGCATGAGTGTTGGTGATTACTAGTTAACCATAGATAGCTTTGGTCGATCGTTGGAAGACTTAGGTAAAATGTAAAATCAAAATATTTTAAAATATTTAAATTTAATTAATATTTTTTAGTTCATGAAACACCAATATATTAAAATAAAACTATGTTCAATAGTTTATATAACATGAAACATCGAGCATAAATGACCAATGATACTCTATTTAATATTATTATTTTAACACAACCATTATAACATACCCGTTGAATTGGAACGTATGAATAGAAAGAACCATATCAAGAAATATATGTCAATGTCATATTTAATAAAATATTTTTTATTAATTCAAAGTAAATAAATACTCAATTTTATTAAAATAATTTTATTCTTTAAAAATATGCTTTCTTAAAAAATAAATTTTTTACTTTTTATGATAAAATAAATATGATTAATTATTTAAAATTATAAAAAATTATTTTTTCAAATTAATTTCATTTTTGAAATAAACATATCAAAATTAGTTAGTTGTGGTTTTTTTGGTATTTTTATGAAATGATTAATTTATTTGTGAATAGTGATTTTTTATTGAAAAGTATATTTTAATTTCCAGAAAACTGAAAGAAACATTTTATTTTAAAATAGTTTCAATGTAAAATTATTTATATTATATTTTTAATAATACAATTTATTTCATTTTAAACAATTCTATTGTCCAATATGGTAATAAACATTTTGATACGTAAAATTTCTTTTTTCTAAAAAACAGATTTTCACTTGATTTTCTGTTTTAATATAATATTTCTTCCACTTATTGAAAATAAATCTTGAAAAATGGATTCCATATCATGAATTAGGATGTCCTAATTTAGTAAATATGTTAATTTCATTTTCATTCTGAATAGTAAACATATCAATTATTTTGTACCACTGTAAAAGGAAAATCAGGTAATTAAGGGTAAAAATAATATGTAAAGACTATAAAATGACCCTAAAATTTGAAAAAATTTCATTGGATAAGTATATATTATTCTTAAAAATCAAAAATTTTAATATATGACCATTTTAACTATTAGGAATTGATTATGACCTTTATAATATTTTATTGAAATAAAGTCAAACATGTCACACTATTGTTTTTAATGAATATAATATTTAAATATGGGGTTATCCGTAGGATATGTTCGACTACCAATTTTATTTTGAAATAAAATAAATTTCTCTTGATTATTTTAATTTTTCTTAAATTTTTAGTTAATAAATAATTACCTTAAATATATACAAAACATAGACACCATAATTATTTAAATATGGAAAAAGTCAAATAAATGATATTATAAATATTAAAATTATTACATTTTTTGATAATTAATGATATCCACCAATTTTATAGAACCATGTGACATTTTATTGATATAATAAAATATTGTTTTCCAAATTTTACATGTTTTCTTGATATTATAAAATTCAATGTAATTAATTGTTCTAAAAGGTTACATTAATGATATTTTATAACAAATAAAGATTTATAAGCTCATATAAAATCCGTAAAAATATCATATTGAGACCAATATTTATGATATGGTTGATAATATAAACTATTTTCCATTTATCTGATGTTTTTCAATTTATTGTAACTATATTGGTCCTTAAAAAGTAAACAACTTTGTTATCACGATATGTTTTAAAAGGGCCATTGAAGGGTTAAATCAAAAAGGAAAGGGTAAAAGTGTGTCATAAACTTGTTAAATAATTATTGTATAAGATGCTTCCAACCCATAATATTCCCATCTTAAAATTAAATCTCTATTTATGCATTATAAAATGATAATTTATTTATATTATGTTAATATTTAGAGAAATTCCAAAGGTGCCCCTCACCTCAATTATAAAATAGAACCTCCTACCTTATTTATTTAGAACACATTGAGCTATCTTGCTTGGCCAACCCCTTCCCATTTATATTCTTAACATAATTTTAAAATATTTAGAGGTTTTTTCCTTCCAAATATCAAATTCTTAGGCTCTTACAAATAAATCTAATGAGAGTCCACTAAAGATGAGTTAATCATCTTAATCGACTCTCTCAAGTTTATTTCTTAATATAATTTCTATTTGTGTGTTTTATACATACTAAAATAATAAATCAAGTCTCATAAATATACTGATATGTTATTATTATTATGGGATAACCATATTACAACTCTTTTCGATCCTATAAAAGCTAAAACATCACAAATTGGTACATACGACTTATCATCTCCACATAGAGGTGTAATTTATTTTTCAATAAAAATTTAATCAGATGGTTATAAATAATTAAATAATGCAAATATATGATATTTATGACATAAATAATATTCTTTAAATATTAATTACTATTCACATTTCTTTTATTTCATTTGTCAAAAAATGGAAACAATATTCATTTGTTCGTACTTCCTACAATCTCTATAAATTGTGTTATTCATTTAAATGTATTTAATAGTTATGGAATAATATAAATAAATATATAATTCACAAGTATATTTATATCATGATTAATCTTCTATATATGATGAAATAATGATCAATGTATAAGTACCACAACTACAAAACCAAAACATACATTAAAAATGAAGTATTTAAAACCCAGAATAGTCATTTTAAGAACAAATTGTTAATAAATGGGTGATAAAAGTCAATAATTAAACCATATATATGGTATTATATATATAATAATAATTATAAAATACATTTATAGTAATATTTTGGTCATAAATCCCTTAATTTATCATTCATGTGTTTTCGAGTTGATTGTGTTGTTTGGAAAAAATAAGTGGACAAGGTTAGTTGTAAATATATACCATGGCTGTTGACTATGTATGTAGACAAAGATCCAATAAAAAAATGGATTCATTATAGGTGGTAAAAAATGTTACATATTAAAGGTGGCCTTATTTCTTGGTGCTTTCCAAAATTTGGGAGTGAAAAATCTGGATAATGACTCAAGCTTTGAGACAGTTGGATTTTCAAGAATTATGCTTCATATATATAGAGAAGGAATGATTTTCGTGAATATAGGATTTTCATAAAGATTTTGAGCTTCGAGAAGTATGATGGTGTCACAAAGGTTTGATGGTTCTAAAATTTGAGATGGAAATATGGTATATTCACAACAATGAGAGTCATTAAATGGAAAATTTTCCCTAGAGATTCACAAAAACAGGGATATTCTTGAGAGAGATTATAAATATTTATAAAAAGTTGTTTAATTTGTTGGACTCTTTAGGAATATGATGTAATGACTATAAATAATCTTATACCCCTTCAGACAAGAAGATGAAAGCCTTAACATAAATTCAAAGGCTCTGAATTCTTGTAGGTGATTAGTGAAGGTTTCTATTATTAAAAATTTAACTAATAAAGAAATATTGTGATGTCTATGAAATCAAACTAAAAGTAGTACCAATCATGAAAGTATTGAACTTCAATAAGGCTATGTATGATTTATGAAAGGGTTGTGATTTATGAATGTATTAAGCTTCAAATAATTAGGGTGATTAACAAAAGTAATGGGGTTTATGAATGTAGATTATTTTTATGAATAATTGGGTAGTTTGGAAATGATTATGTGCGCTTCATTAATATAGAGAGCTTCCTGAAAGTAGTGAGCATCAAAAAAGTGTCTAAAATAAATTTCCTAGTAAAATTTTGATATTGTGGTATTCATCAAGTGGATAAGGTGGAACATAATGATGCACCAAATGAGTTGTAAAACATATTTATTCAATTGATCAAAATATGAATCATCTTAAGTGGTAGTGATCATACGTTAGATAAAAGAGAACCGAGCATTCAAATTGTGATTGGTTTTAAATAGGGAGGGATTATGAGTCTACTCCAAACTCAATAATAATAAATTTATTTAGTGGATTTAGTACATATAAATATTTAATTTCATGCTCCTTATACCTAGCATCGTTCTGGGGAACTAAGTAAATTTTTTGTGTCCCGTGTATTCCTTAATTTATGTTCATACATTTATATGTTAAAGAGAGATAAATGTGTTTTTTGTTGATGAAACAAGATCCAAAGGGGAATAAGTTTTAATTTATCATATTGTGATTCACTGCCCCTCTTAGTTTATATAAATGTGTGGGGATAATAATTGCTATGAGAACAAATGATTAATATTTTTGTTTATCTCTCAAGGATTTCAACGGAGGTTTTCAGCCATAAAAGCTTTCTCATATTTGATAGGAAAAAATTTCAATTATGGGAGAATCATATGAAATACTATTTCCAATCATTAGGTATGGTTTTATATATAATATAAATATGTGTTATTTCAGCCATTATGGAAAACAGTAATTTATTAGAAGCTGAAGGAAGAGAATTTGATGTAGATTCCAGAGGGATCAATGCATTCAGGGGATCATTATACAGTTCAATCTATAAAATGGTGATGTCATGTAAGTGAAAGAATTCCATTTGGGAAATTATTTCAAATATCTATGAAGGTGATTCAAAAGTCAAAGAAACAAAATTACAGGTTCTATGGCACTAATATAAAGACATTACAATGAACCCCAATGAGTCTGTGGATTCATTTTTTGATCGGTTGAATATTGATATGGAAGAAATTCATGGTTATAGAGTAATTATTGAAGATGTAAAGGATGTTAAGTGTATATTTATAATTCTTCCATTTTGGTTCGATCACTAAGTCTTCATACTAGAAGATAAATATAGAATATAGTTAACACTAGATTACTTGTAAAGTACTCATTCCTCATACAATATTAGAAATAAAGATATTGAGTCTATGGAAAAAGATAATTCTATTTAGTTTCCATTCAAGGCCATGAAGAATATCATCATTGAATATGCCTAGGAAGATAAAGATATAGGTGTCGTCATGTCATTCGTATCCTAAAATCTATAAATAGGATAAGGAAATTTCAAATGGAAACTCCCACTCTATATCTTTCAATGTGGAAATGATGGATATATTTCATTATGGTTCAGTAAAATGTTTCAAGATAATGATCAAGATAATATCTTAATTTCCCTAAATACTTCTCAAGCCTATGTGAACAGAAATAAATATTTTATTATAAACTTCTTCCAAGATAATAATCTTATTTCATAAGAAAAATTAATTAAAAATGAATATAAGGATGAATAAATGGAAAATTGGAAGTATCATAGGGATAATTACATTGTAGCAGTTATAGTTAGCCCCCATAAAAGAGAGTAATGTAAAAATAGTGAAGAATTCCAAGGAAGAGTTGATCTGTAGGCTGAATTTGAATCTTCTCTTGAGGAGAAATATGTTTAGAGATCCAAAATGAATAAATACAATAATGAGATTTAGAATGAAAAAATTCCGTGTGAAAAACTAGGATGAAGAGAATTCTGAGATGATAGAACAAATTATAAATCTAAATTCTTCAATTACATAGAAATCAGAAAGTGTTTTTGTGTATAATGTCAATGTTGAAGAATAAAAAAGTGTGAATGATGGTCTGACTATCACAATAAAAGATAAAAAAATCTAAGAACATGATGAGGATGTTTTTGACCTATGATTAATGGTAGAAGATAATGATAGAATATTTAATCCTAGTTTGAAATTGGTAAAGCGAATCACCATGGACAGAAAAAATATGGATGTGAAACATAGAGTAAAAGAATGATAGCAAAAAAATAATATCCAAATTACAAGGCTGGTATAAAAATTGATCACAAATAGAAAGATATAGTGATTGATGTTAGACTAAAATCACTCACTCTGAGGTTAAAAGTTGAATTGGTTAAATTAAAAAATAAAAAGAATCATAGAACCAAGAAAGAGTTGATCCTATAATAATGAACAAAGATACACATCATATCAGGTGTTATTGTTGTGGAAAGATACAATATTCTCAAAATGTATATTATATAACCAATATGTATTAAACAGAACACGATAAATAAATGAGACCAGATAGAGTTCAATATACCTTGAATGATTTTGATGATCCCTATTTTTGGTGTGTATTATTCAGTCACATGGCTAGATATTTCTTATAAACAATAATGATGAATTTTATAAAGTAAAAATTACGTGGTTAAAAGTAGAACTAGAATGTATTATCGAAGTAAATGAAAACACAAAATTGATTTTCACATCTAAAAAATGAAGTTGGTCTGATGGAGATCAGGATTATCAATCCATAATGGGTATGACGTTGAAGACTTGGATCTAAAAGAAAAGAGATGATAAGTCAGTGGTTGTAGAGATTTCCCTTAAAGGATGAAATCATTCTTTTGTATGGATCCTTGATAGTAGATAAATATACTATAATATGGTAAATAAGGATGTAGTCATATGCATCAAATTTAACACCCAGAGATTTTGTGAAATATATATTTTTTCAAATTAATTTATCATTGTTGATATATTTCATTTCACACCACAATAAATATAGTTAATTTTTTATTTATTAAATTTTTCTTGATTTCATTATATACAACATAAAGTTAATTTTGAATGACATGAAATATAAATTTTATCTTTCTCTACATAGAACACAAAGGTTAGTTTATGTTACACACATGACTGATTTCTATCGATGGTTTATGTAACACGCAAGACCGAGTATTACCAAAAAATAATTCATTATAAAAATATTATTATTTGATAGGATATAAAATTGAAATTAAAATGAATTTTATAGGATTAAATAACATATGAATATATATAGTTGAATTTATTTCATACCTAATGATTATAAAATAATATTGAAACCAAATTAATATAGAGGAACCGATTTTATAGACTATTTTTATGTGAAAAGAAGATTTAAATTATTAAGTTAAATTAATTAATAATAGTAGAAAATATTAATTAAACATATATTTAATATATCCAAACAAATATTTTTCATAATCATCCAATATATTGGATAGATATAAGAAAAGAACAAACCCAATTTTATGGTTAAACGTCTATATTTTTATAAAGGTAGTTTTATCTCTTTTAATGATGAACCCAATTTAAATCCAATATTTAGAACTTTTGTATATTTAATATTTCAAAATAAAATAAATATTTTATCAAGAAACCAAATAAATTGGCTATGATAATTTTTTTTATTATTATTTATGGTTTCTTATTTTAATTAATAGTAAAAAATATTCAATTTTAATTTAAAACTAACTTTTCATCTAAATCATTTATAAAGATAAATTTTATTTGAATTTTTTTTAAAGTTTAATTAGATAATAATTTTAAAAATAATTGATTTTTTGGTCATTGTAATCAATTTAATTTTTGAATTGGGTATAAAAACATAGAAAATTTTTGGACATTTTTTAATTAAAAACCTGCAATGTCATCCCGTCAACAAGATTTTTTTAAATTAATTTCTTCCACTTATGTGATTAAAATTTTTAAAAATTGATTTCATTTTCAAATATAATAATTGATAATGTATAATAAGTTAGTATTTTTTATTTTCCAAAAATATTATTGAAGGTGATTAAAATTAATTACAACAATTAAGAGAAAAAATTATGTTAACAATGTACTAAACCATAAATTTAAGATCCACTAGGTAATGACTTCTCTAAAGCTATTTATTTTATTTTCATTCTACAACCATCCAATATCATTATTAAATTATTTTATAAATAAAATCTTAATAAATAAAATAGGATGTTTTTATACTAAGGGCTCAACCTAAACTTACACACACCTCCGGATAATGGGTACCAAACATACTGTTTATGTGTTTGATGAACTACCACCTCAAAAAAAAACAATCATTGCTCAGGTTTCCATACTACATATTATGGTGGAAATTATGATGGGAAGTATTTATATATATGATATGTATTATATTATTTATGAATTTAATATTCGATAATTATTTTACAACACATATATTTATACTTTCCATTTTATGTAAATATGATAATTTCGTATGGGGAAGTGTGGACTACCACCCCCTCAAAGCGATGTGATTAGTTCACACACATCATGGAATGTATTAAAGATGGGTATATTGAAATTATGTGATATATATTATATAATAATGAAACTATAATAATTATATATATATATATCTGTGTGTGTGTGTCTGTGTCATTTACTTACATTCTTTCAATTAAACTATTAAATGGAAACATCATTCATGAGAACGTACGACCTATCTTCTCCATGAATTGTATATTCCATTAACTAATTCTATATTATATAAATTATTAAAATACACATATAATGAATATAAATTATATTTTTATCATTATTTATTTTTGTGGAAATCATGATATAATTATAAGGACCAGAGATATAACTAATTAAGACACATGGAAAATAAATTGAATATTACATTAAGAATTACCTTAACACGGATTTGTAAACAAGAGAGTAATATAAAGTCATAATAAAAAACATATAGGGTATTAGATATATGACTGTGGTTATATTATATGTTTCTAAAAAACTTATATTTATTATACATGGAATTTTAATGAGTACATTGAGATCCAAGGCACAAGGTAAGGGATTTCATCTCACTTTTTATATCCATGTGAAACATGTCGTGTTCACCACACTTTTCTCTTGAATAGTGTATATACCTACCATGAATTTAATATTTTATTATTATTCAAAAATTTATTAGTTTTTACCTATACATTATATGATATTTTCTTTATGGGATTTATGTTCTAATAGTAACCAAATTGGTAAAATTATTTCTTCTCAATTTTCAATATTTAAGATACATACCATTTTATAAAACTATATATTTATATAATGTGTATATAATATATTTGAAATGTTATATAATGAATATAATTACATTCATGATATTTTATGATACATTTATTTTCATTTTCTTTCATTATGTGTGTGATTCAAATATACCAAGTGATAAGATGTCTGTCAAAAAAATATCACCGTTTATCAAGATTTTTTATGATTATTCATCAATTGATTAAATATTATGATCCATATTTCAAGAAAAACCATGAATTTTCTTCTACTCTTGCTATTCTCGATATAATCATGTGTTGGTACCATTTTCCCACTCTTTGGTACATATAAAACGTACGAATGTGTTGTTAAGAAATCCTAATATTTCCCTTTTTTAAGTCAGAAATATGCATTCCTTCAAAACTATGTTTTTATAAAAAGGTTTTCCAGGAATATTAGATTATTATAATATAATATTTAAAATCATGTTTACCCTTTTATTAATTTACCAAAGTTTTCAAAGGAATATTATTGTTACTTTCCGAACATATTATTTTTCTATCTATTTTAGCATGAAAATTCAATATTTTTTATATCACATGACATATGTAGAATTACCCTTGTGATTTATGTGATGCTTCAATTTCATGCTTAAAATTTTAATTTTTAACAAAACATTTTTAAAATTAATTTTTAGTGTAATGGTTTTCATTTTTTTCAATATATAATTATATGATTTGAAATTATTTTTCATGGAAAATGGTTATCAAAATTTTTTCAAGCTTATTTTAAATATTTCCAAGGAAAATGGTTTTAAGAACATTTTTGAGATTATTTCCTAAATTTTTACATATAAGTATTTTCAAAAAAATTTAAATCTTTCTTTATAAGTTTCAAAGTTAATTTTGAAATAATGTAATTCACAATGTTTTCAATAATTCTTTAATTATTTTCATTGTTATTTTCAAATAAATGGTTTTCAAAATGTTATCAGAATTTATTTATATGTTTTCAGAATATTTTCAATAAATTTGTTTTCAAAATGTTTTCAAAATATATTTATATGTTTTCAATGTATTTTCAATGAAATAGTTTTCAAAACTTTTTAAAGCTTTCTTTTAATGTTTCCATAGTGTTTTAAAATAAAAAGGTATTTAAAATTTTTTGAAGCTTATTCTATAAGTTTTAAAGGAAAAAGGTTTTCAGAATGATTTCATTTCTTATTTATAAGTTTTCAATGTCTTTTCTAAGAAAGTTGTTTTAAAATTGTTTTATTCATTAAAATGATTATTTAATATAATAAATGATATTTTCCACAAGAATGGTTTTTTGAATGATATTTCAAAATTATTTTTCTTCTAAGATGATATCTGTTGATGTTACTCTTGCCTTTCTAGACAGTAATATAAAGGTTCCATTAGTATTATTTCCTTGAATCGTTATGCTTAATGTCATGGTATTTATGAAACCAATTTCTCTTACACGGGTTATATAATTATGAAATATATTTCTCTTTCATGGGTTATGATTTTGGTGAAATTATTTCGACACATGTATCTTTTTCCTCTAGATATGATAAGATTTCATATTTATAATACAAATTTAATTTTATGGGTTACGATATGATTTTTTATTATTTTTTAGAAAATGAATGTATTATTTAATTATAAGATGGGTGGGTCATATATCTCCCTCAAATTTATTGGGTAAAGATTTATATCTCATGAGATAGACAAATATGGTATTGGGAAAGAACCTTGACAACTAAGATGGCCATAAGAGTGAACCATGAATTCCAAGATGGTATGAGGAGTGAAATGATGCTACTAAGATGGTCATTAGTGTGAACCATGACTACCAAGATGGAATGGGGAATGGAGCCATACTACCATGATATTATTGGTCACAATGCCTTGGATACTATGGAAGTCGTATTATATGTATATGTGTCAACCATAATTCCACGTTTTATCCATATTTTATGATTTCATTTCATATGTTATTTACTTCCTTATGTTTTATTTCTTATGAACTATCAAGATTTATTCCATTATTCATTTTTATGAAGTTATGGTATGAAGGGTTTGATATTTCAATTCTTTGATCACATTTTCATTTCCTTATTCTCCTTAATATTACTACATGTATCCCTTTTCTACCCTAACTAAGCATCTAAGATCACACATTTTAATGTTTCTTTCCCTAGGTTATGATAATATGTATTAACTATGAAGTGTATAATAAGGATGATAGTTATAAGGAACATAGTGGGTGAAAATGTGGCTCACTTACATACTAGTGTTTATGATTACATGTTTCCAAGGTCACTAGACTAATATGGTCTTTGGGGGTATTTTTGTATTATATTTTACATATTCCACATAATTTATTTAATGTTAATGTATGAAATTTGGGGGTCTCTATAGTTGGTATTAGTGAAAATGTTTAGAAATATCTCTGAAAACATGGATTAGAAAACTTTTATTAGATTACTAGGTGTATTTCTAATGATGTTTCTAGGGATGTATCTAATGATAAGTATAATGAAGAGTTAATGTTTAGGAAAATGCCCCAGAATTTTGTTTAAGTATAGAGTTAGTGGTTTCACTAAAATAGATCCATTTCTGGATACTACAAGTGGATTTGTCATTGGCATTGATTTACTTAGGGGTAACAACTCTGACATGATGTCCTAGCCCTAACTCAGGGTAATATGATACACAAAAATGGGCCTTGATGAACACATGGTTTGACACTCTTGGAGGATATGTTTTTGGAATTCACAAACTCTTCATGAACCATCATAAAGAATTTATATGAAGGATGAATATGAATAACTTAGGGTAAACCTAAGGATTCAATGATTAAATAAGTATAACCCATTTTTAGGAACCTTATAAGTAATTTTTCATGAATATTATGTATCCCAATATGATAAACGTTTCTTAAACAATGCATTCTGGTTTCTGTCAATGGAGAGAACTAGAAGGAACATTTATTGTTTCATATGTGGATTGTATGGGAATTATGTGAATCTATTTCCAAAGTGGAAATATTATAAATAGAGTTCGGAATGTGGTATGAGTATTTGTGATACTTATGATGATAATGAAACCAAAAAAAAACATGTAAAAGGTATGTGATGTTTTGAAAGTATTTCTTAAATTAAACATAAGAATAATGGTCAGATTGAGGTTGTTGAATGCTAAAAATGATTCATATTTAATATTCTGGGAAATATATATTAATGTATAATTTGATAAGGCATGAGTAATGGTTTTAGAATATTATTGGATTAATAAAGTATTTATATTTTAAAAATCAAAGATTATTTTATTTGAATCATGAAATATATGAGTATTTCCAGTAAAATTTTTCATTAAGGATTAAAAAGGGAATTTTGAATGGTGATGAAGACTTTGAAATGTGATTCCATAGAAATGTAATATTTTGATTAGGGGATGGTAAACCGTAATTAATGCCTAATGTTGATAAAATGTTTTTTTGATAAAGATATGATGGACATGAATAAGTTAAATGGAGAGTATGAATTACCCTATAACTTATTTTTGAAAAAGTATTCTATATCATCATGGATGAAGTTTAAAACTTCTTGGATTTATAGAATATATCTAGTAATCAATGGAATAAGGAAGTATACATGTTTTACAAAATAATTTATGATAATTAAGTTTATTATAATGTTTCAATGAAATATATGATGAGGGAATTCACATGTTTGGAATGTGACAAAAAAGTTGTAAATTATGATATATAGGGGATCAATATTAAGATAATTTAACAAAATTATTTTCAAACCATTGATTTTCCATATTTCATAAGTATTATACAGTTATCAATCTATGGAAAGTATAAATTAAACATCAAATAAAGTCAGTATTATTAATGTATTGTCTCATCATATAAGGTTTTATGCATATTTGATAGCCTTTTTAAGCTGCTTTATGTTGATGATGACTGATGACAAATGATATGGAATATCACGGATCTCATGATCTGTTAGCACTTAAGGAATGGAAAAGTAACCGTAATTTTTAGAGAAATAGGTGAATTGGATTAATGAACAACAATGGGTGATGTTTTCCTGAAATCATGAATGTATAAATTTTCATGAAAATGATTAAAATTTATGAAAAGGGATCTTAAATCCCAAAATTTTGTCCTAGTACCATCATTTCCGATGAATTAGATGGTCCCTTAGGTCATCACTTGTTTGTGGATTTGTGATTGTAATTTTTTTCTGGCCCTTGTTCTCTATCACTCTTTATCAAAACATGATGGTAAGATTTCTCTCCCATGTCCATGTTTTCACTTCACACCCATGATCGTATATATAATAATCTCATTATGTGTTACATTTGGTAATTTCTATGGTTCCATATTACCCTATTTAAGGGATGTTTTAGTATTCATTTTTATGATGTGGGTTTATATGAACGAAACATTCATTTATTAAACCATTGATAACCCAAATGAATTTTGATATAGAAATTAATTTTAAGGATGTAGAATGTAATGCCAATAGATTTTGTGGAATATTTTTTTTTGAATTAATTTAATCTGTTTTATTTATTTCCTTTTACACAACATTAAAAATAGATTATTTTGTATTAAATTACAATTTTTTGTCTTGATTTATATGAAAAAAGATAATCTTTCACTAAAAACAACATAAATTTTAACTTTATCTATATAGAATAATGAGTTTAACTTATGTTTCACCCAAGACTATCTTTCCTTAATGTTTTCTGCAACATGCAAGACCCATTGTTACCAAAAAATAATTCATTATTAAAATATTATTATTCAATTGTATATAACGTGGAAATTAAATTTAATATTATAGTATTAAATAACTTGTGAATATATATATTTTAATTCATTAGTTAACTAATAACTATAAAATAATATAGAGACCAAATGAGTATAAATGAATTTATTTTATAAAAGTATATTTACCTATGAAAAAATAATATTTATAAAAATAAGTAATATTAATTAATATTAATCAACAATATTAATTAAACTTATGTGTTATATATTCAAACAAATATTTTTTATTTTCATCTAATTTATTTGGAAGATATACGATAAAAACAACCCCAATTTTATTGTTAAAAATTAATATTTTTATAAAGGTAGTTTTTCCACCTAATAAAAGTGAGCCCATTTTAAATCAAAATTTTATATGATATATAGGATTAATATGTAGAAAAAAATTATTATTTCAAAAGTAATCAGAAAAATTAGGTTAGGATAAATTTTTAGTGTTTTTTGTAAGGTTTCATTTTTTAATGAATAATTAAAAATACTAAATTTTAATTCAAAACTATTTTTCATCTAATTTATTTATAAGGTTAAATTATATTTTAAATTAGTTATATAGTTTAATTAGATAATAATTTTATAAATTAATCTAATTTTTTTCATTGGAATAAATGTTACATAGAAATTTGGTATAAACACTTAGCAATAATTTGTATGTTTATACTTTATTAACCTATAGTGTTGTCACATCAGCAGGATTATTTTTAAATTAATTTTTACCACTTTTATGATTATAATTTTGAAAAATGGACTCAATATTTGGAATTATAATAATTAATAATTTATTAAATGAAAAAATTTGATTTCAATCAAAAATATTAGTGAAAGTGATTAAAATTAATTACAATGATTAAGTGAATCAATTGATTAACAAAGTACTAAAACATACAATTAATATCCCAAATAACATATAATCTTGTACAAAAAAAATTTTAGGTCCATTATTCAGAAAAAAATTCCATTCTTGAATTTTGTTGGTTTGGTATGACTATTTGTATTTAAAACCGTGGGTACACCAAAATTGCATTCCAAAATGCCAAGTGTGTCCTTTCCCTTCCCTATAAAAGGCCACCAACTCTACTGATTCTCCACACCACTAAAAACAATTATATTTGGAGAATACATTCCCAATAAACTTAAAAAATCCATACCTTCTTCTTATAAGACTCCCCTTGGGTAGAAATTAGTTCAAGGAATCCTTTTAGTACAATCCAAAATGAGTTAGCTTATTAAGAGATAATGACTTCTCTCAAACTCCATTATTTTATTTTCTTTATCCACCTCTACACTCACTTTATTCCCTTAATTTATAGATAAAACATTATATTAAATATATAAGTATTTTTTATGATAATGGTTATTTAACATCCAAAGTAAATAAAGAATATAATATTTTCATATTTATTAAAATTTGTGAATAAAATATTAATATTACATTAAAGGTGATTCTATGTTTGATGGCGTACCCAATATGAAACAAAGAGTTTCTTTGAAATCTTACGTTGCACACTAATAATATAATAATATTATTTTAAATGGTAGTTAACGTGTAGCCATTGTAATGGCGGAAATGAATAGAAATAACTACAAAATTATTATATATTTTTGTTAAATATTTTTACATTTATCCAATAAATGTTAGAGTCATAAAATGCGAATTAATCCAATTTTAAGCATAAATATTATAATATTCATTAAAAGGTCGATTAAACACCCTTTGATGGAGAACCCTCTTTTTAAATACACTTTTTGAAAATTTTATATATTATATTTGACAAAAAAAAATCCTTCTTTAGAATAGGGACATTAAAATCTACTTTGTGTAAATTTTTGTTATTTTTCTGATAAAGTTCATTTTTAATGAATAGTGAAAATGCTGTATTTTAATTCAAAACCTCCTTTTAATATAATTTATTTATATGGTTAGATTATATTTTTATTTGGGTTTAAATTTTAGTTAAAATATATTTTTACCATTTAATTCAATGGTGCTCATTGTAATTAATTTCACTTTGAAATTGGACATAAAAAAGTGTCAATCTTTTAATATATATTATTTCTTAAAACAACGCTATTTTTTTTGACAGTAGGAATTAATTATAAAATTAATTAATGAAACATATATTTGTTTAATTTTGTAAAATGTAATTCATTTTTTATTTTGGAATATTAAATTTACTTGGGATAAATTTTTTGTATTTTTCTGACAAATGTTCATTTTTAATGAATAATGAAAATACTGCATTTTACTTCAAAACTAATTTTTCATCTAATTAAATTATATAGTTATACTGCCCTTTTAATTGGTTTTAAAGTGTAATTTAATTATGTTTTTATACAATGTTGTTCATTGGAAATAATTTCACTTTTCAATTGGATATAAAAATAAGTCAATCTTTTGATAAATTTTACTTCTTAAAATTACGTATTTGGTTTTGACAACGAGAATTATTTTTAAATTAATTACTTCAATTTCTGTGTTTGGAATTTGGTAAAATGGATTCCCTATTTTTAATCATAAGTTCCAAGTTATGTAATTAATACTCTTTTGTTTTTGGATATTAGGAATAATAATGACGACAATTATCTTTAATTATCATGATTAATTAGTAATCGGGTAGTTAAGGGTAATAAAATAATATCATAATAATTTAAAATTACCCCAAATTGTGTCCAAATCCTTTAGGTTATGTCATGTCCGACCATGTTATTCCTTGTTCCAACTTTGGGACCCCGTAAAATCACTTTAGTGTGATATTGACCTTTTATTATATTATTTTTAAGGAAAGGAAAATATAACCAAAGTATGTATCACCTAAGTAAAACAATTTTAGTTTTGTTTATATAAATTATCTATTAGAATATAAATATTAATTTGAAATATAAAAAGGTTTTCTACATCATGGTATTTTTTTTATAATTTTATGAAAAATTAAATAAATTTATTTATTTATGACACCATGATTATGCAGTGATTACCTCATTAATGAACGATTTAAATAAACTGAAAAGATATGGTAAAATCTAAGAATAAAACTTGTCTAAAACCTATTGGATGGGTGGATTTCGAACCCCTATCACCTTATCCGTGAAATATATCATTGTGGGGCCTATAAAATCCGAAATCATTTTATGATAAAGTAACATTTAAAAACCTTCCAAGAGTACCTCTCCTCCCTCTTATAAAAGGCCCCACCTCTACCCCCTTACCCACACCACTCAAGACCTTGGATCATCTAAACTCTACTCATATTATCTCTCAAAATCCCTCTCCTACTCCTAGAAGCCTCACTTTGGGTATAAGTCTTCCCAAGTAATCCTTTGGCTTAATTCAAAAAGAGTTACCCGATTTAGAGGTAATGTCTTCTCTCGAGTTTCATTCTTTTATTTTCCTTCTTCACTCACCACTATCTTCTTATTATTTAATTACATAACAACACTAGTATCCTCAATATACTGGTATGTTTTTATGATAAGTATTTGATTTACACTTACACACACATCTGTCTAATGGTTATAGAATATACTGTTTCTGTGGGTGGCAAATTACTACCTCACGAAACGATGATTGTTCAATATTCTTTTAACACCTTTCATGGTGGCCATTAAGATGACACAATAATTATATATGATAAATATTATGTTTTTTTCCTTATACTTCTGTGTTTTTCACTTATCTCATACCTTTATGGTTTCCATAATGGGTAAACACGATAATTTCATTTTAGGAAGTGCGGACTACCGCCCCCTCAAAGTGATGTGACTGATCAATGCCATACGTGGAACGTATAAAGGATAGAATTTATGAACTTATGTAACATGTATAACATATATATTATAATTTAATTATATTATACTTATGTATCATTATGTTTTCATTCCATTAAAGTATTAAATAGAAATGAAAGTAGCATTCATGCGTACGTACGGCTTACCGTCTCCATGAACGGTGCATTTCATTTCTTATCTCCAAATGTTATGTACTATTATAAGTACATATATATAATGGATATATATGATAAATATTACATAAAAATGACGAATATAAATCTGGATTTAATGAACTTGGGACCACATGAACATCAAGTCATTATGAGAAGTCCATTTTATTGACTCATGTACCGAACATCGACAAAAACGTCTGATGTGAACTCACATAATTAACTAATTATTATATCATTGTAATATGTGATATGAATTGAATAATAATCTTTAAATGAGGTCCTTAAGAAATAATAAATTGACCAAAGTTTATTATTCAGGAATATAATGAAACTAACAAGACAAGTCGGACTTGAGGTAAGGGATCCAACCTCTCTATTTCTTTTTTATGTACTCTCGTTTATTTCGTTACTTTTAAGCTCTTATTTCTTATGTTGGGGGATGTTCTTTTATATTAATCTTAATTTAATTTTTATTTTCATATGATGAGAGACCCTATTGATCTCATCAATTCATTTTTGGATGTTTCGAGTCACGTCGTTAGGCTGCCGAATTTTTGTATGGTATTTCTTATCTCACTTTTAATTCCAGGAGATTTCCATTTTTTTCCACTTATTTATTTCATGTGGTGTATTGTGTACGGAAATTTCATATATATTATCATGATTATATTTATATTCATGGTATTATGTGATTCATTTGGTGTTTATTATCTTTTGGTCATATGACTCGATTGATTACAATGAGGTAAGGTGTTTTTATCTCACTTTTTATTCCCATGAGATTCATGCTACATTTTCCACTATTTCATTTTGTGTGGTGTATTTACTTACCATGATTGTGTTCATTGTGTAATATACTTCAATTTATGGGTATTTACATCTTCATTGTATGACCCTTCTTTAATGAGGTGTAAGTTTCGAATGTTACCCAAATCGGTAAGGGAACCTTTCGCCCTCCTCTTTTTGAAAGACTTATTTTTGTTAGGTCTTTTAATTTACATATTCTTATGTTGGGATATGTTATTATATATCCTTATTGTTGTAAATTTTATGTACAAGGGATGACATACCATTTTTTATCTCCCATCATCTCATTTTATGAAGTTTAAAGTGACGTCGTTAGGATATCGATTTTTTGCAAGGGAACTTCTTAATCCAATTTCAATTCTTTGGGTTAAACCTCTACTTATTGATTATGTCTTGCTATGAATATGTGTGGATGACATCTGATTATTTTAAACTTAATATCCACTTATATTGGGTGTATTTATAATTGTCACACATAATTACATAATTGATTTATCCTTATTCTAAGGATACCGTCTTTGTAAGGGACTTCTTCTCAATATTTTTCGTTGAGTAATATTTTCATTTATACCCAACATTCTTTTATAAAGTGTATAAACCCCTTTGAATTTTAAATTTATTCTAATGAAATATTTCCTCTACGAAGTGTTTTACTAAATGAAAAAAATTAATTTTTTATCCTACGTGGTGACAACGAGTTTTCCACCACCGCAAGTATTATTTGATCTTCGGATTCCTAAACAAGCCGTAATGTTTTAAAATAAAATAAATACCATATAATTTTTTACGTATTTTGGTATTGAAAATGGTTTTGATAAAGGATTATTTAATTTTAATATATTTAAATTATATATTGTGATTGAAATGTTGAAATGTTATTATTCCTTTATATTGGTTTTATGTGTTATGATTTTATTACGGTACTTAGACATTTGATGGCTGGTTACGTGATAAACCAAATAAAGGGTGGTGCTATGAAAATGAGGATGGGTGGTTACATTATAACCTCTTATGCATTGGGTCTGGAAGTCGACCGTATGGATATTCCATGTAGTGACATGTGTGGCAGTCAACCGTATGGTTATTCCATTTAAGTATGTTTATGTTCCAAGTTACCTTTATATGTTATGTATTCTTTATATGGGTAATATTTTGGTTACAAAAGGGTAAGTAGTGATCCTTTATTCAGTGAAGAGTATTTACTAGTTCATAGAGGTGAAAAGTATTACTTATGTTAAAGTATTCATGGTTTACTTTTTGTTTTGAAAAACTAATAGTTTCCTTCTTTGTGTATTCTTTACTGAGCTTTTTATGCTCATCCCAAGTTTTTGAAATGTTTTTCACAGGACATAAAGTAGAATAGGGCCAAGGATGGGATCAAGGAAAGTCATGCTGTCTAAAACATGGAACTGGACATGAATTTTTTATCAGGAGTTTTTATTTTATGTTAAAAAAATGGAATCCGAGTAGAAGTGTCTACTTTGTAACTTTTGAGATGTAATAGTTATGTCCTAATTCTATAAAACTCTAAACCTGAAAATATCCTCAATGTGTATTCTTGAAATAACTCATAATTAAGTAATGTTTAAGGTCGGGTCCTTATAGTTGGTATCAGAGTTCGGTTTAGATAGCTTTAATGGTTAGGGTGTTATCTAGGTGTAGGTAAAGGTTCCCATATAACAAAGCAGGTTATTAACATGTGGAAACTTCTGGTGGGTTATGGTAAAATAGATTGATTGGATAAAAAAAACTAAACAATAGACTTTGATGGATTAGAGTTATATAATAGGTTTTCTGTTATCTATAAAGTATTCTTTTTTTATTATAATTTTTCATTTCATGTTTACATGTTGATTGTTTTCGGCAGATTAATGATAAATTTTCAAGATGGAAGGAAAGACATCTTGGACAATATTCTTATCCCTTCTCTATGATTTGATCATCAGAATTATGGGAAAATCCTGTACAAATTATATTGATAGCTTCATGAGTATTCAAATCACCTATAAAAAAATGTTTGAGCTATCCATACCTACTATTTTCTAAAACAATTTTATGGGTCATGGTATCTTTTTCATATGATTTCAAGATCTCAACTTATCCGTTTCTATAGAAAGATAAATTAAATAATTGTAGTTAATGTTTACTTTTTGAAAGTATGAAAACATGCCGAAAGAGAATGAGAACATCTTGAAGATCTTGGAATCTAGATTCAAGGTATGATTTATTTTTCCTAGCCAAAATGAATGAAGCATCATTGGATTGATATTTATAAATAATGAAGATATTCAATATGCAGGAATGTTGTAATAAGAAATAAGGTGGAAATTCATAGTTAATGGATCATGAAGAACATTGAATGAGTCAGAAGTAGACATATAAGGGATTCAAGAATTATGGTAGATTTTAGGATAATGAAATTCTTAAAAGTATTAAGTCTCTTTTGATGATGGGACTACATTAGAAGACTTTTTATAGTATGTGTAACCCTGATGTTTGATATATGAAAATTTAATTCTAGGAATAATTATCTTTTCTTTTGAGGATATAGTTATAAAGAACCATTTTGGATTATATGATCCTTGAATTTGAGGTAATTACCAGTTTTTATATTTTGGGATGAAAAACGAATATTTTTAGATAACATTTGTGGTTAAAATATGTTATGGTTATTTATTATGAATTTATATCTTTTTGGGAATGTTATAAAATTATATAATATTTGAAAAGGGACAACACACAGACCGTGTGACAACCCGTCGCATCGGACAAAGCTGCGAGAATCGAACCCACAACCAAAGTGCGACTGGTATTTATCGCTTACCACTGGACTATGTGAAGTCCCTAATTAGTAGGAAAAATTCTTGTTATTTATATGATTTTATTAATCAATAATAACTTGATTTTGGGTTATCTATGGAAATTATTGACCTATAATGGAGGATATGTGATTAGGTTAATTACGTTTCAATATGAGAGTTTAAGAGTAACTGATGTTATTTGGAGATAAATGCTAAGATTTACTTTGGAAAACTATGTGATTAAATCTTTCAGAGATTTGGGTTTCAATATTAGTTTGGATTACTTTTGAAGAATTTTATGGATAGTAGATTATAGAATGGTCTTTGTTGAACTTTGGGTTTTGTTTTAAATTTTTTGCCGATTAAGAGTAGTTTTTCTTTTTGTAAAAGATTATCCTTTTTTGATACTATCTAATCTCATACTAAAAATTTTGTATTTGGTTAATGTCTAAAGGCATGGGAAATATATATTTCATCTTTTATGGATTAGGTAATTCTCATGAAGTTGATTATAGTTCTCTTAATGTGAATAACTCATCCTAAATAATCATCTTTTTGATAGAATATGAGTTTGTGTAAGAAATATAGTAAGAGATTAAAGTCTTCATGACAAGTAAGTAGGTTTACATATATTTTAGTTAAGATCATAAATAAATTCCTCAATGAAAATTAACTTAAAACAAAAATATTGTATGTTAAATTTTCTTATTGGGGAATCAAGTACCGTTTAACCCATCACAAGTTTTTGATTTCTTGATGGTTAACTTTCTCCTAGAAATATTTTCTATCACTGTCCATCAGAACGTAATGGTTTGTTTTCCCCCCCATATCTAGGTTTTCATAGAATCATAGTATCTGTTGTCTCAGGTGACCTTTGTACTTTTTATTTCTTTCTTTTAAAGTGATAGTTTAATTTACTCCTTTTCCAATGTGGGGCTTTCAATGATGTTTCTGAGCCCAATTTTAAAATTGCAAGGATGTAATTCCCAAAAGGGGGGAAGGACGTAACATCCCAGGTAAATGAAGAATATGAAATTTTCATATTTATCCATATTTTTGAATAAAATAATAATATTACTTTAAAGGTGATGCTATGATCGATGGCGTACACAATACGCAACAACAGGTTTCTTTGAAATCTTACGTTGCACACTAATAATATAATAATATTATTTTAAATGGTAGTTAACGCGTAGTCGTTGTAATGGTGGAAATTAACATAACTAACTACATAATGATTATATATGTTTTTTAATTTTTTTTTACATTTATCCAATAAATTTTAGAGGCTTGAAATGCGAATGAATCCAATTTTAAGCATAGATATCCTAATATTCTTTAAAAGGTCGATTAACCGCCTTTTGATGGAGATCCGTTTTTTTAAATCCACTTTTTCAAAATTTTATATATTATATTTGAAAAAATAAAATCCTTCTTTAGAATTGGGACATCGAAATTTACTTTTTGTAAAATTTTGTTATTTTTCCAATAAAGAACATTTTTAATGAATAGTGAAAATGCTGTATTTTATTTTCAAAACCTCCATTTAATCTAATTTATTTATATTGTTAGATTATCTTTTTAATTGGGTTTAAAATTTAGTTAAAATATATTTTTACCATTTAATTCAATGGTGGTCATTGAAATTAATTTCACTTTGAAATTTGACATAAACAAGTGTCAATCTTTTGATAGATATTGTTTTTTAAAAACATGCTATTTGTTTTGACAGAGGAAATTAATTGTAAAATTAATCAGTGAGACTTATATTTATTGAATTTGTTAAAAAGGAAATAATTTTTTAATTTGGAATATCAAATTTACTTTGGAAATTTTTTTGGTATTTTTCTGAAAAATGTTCATTTTTAATGAATAGTGAAAGTACTGCATTTTACTTCAAAACTGCTTTTTCATCTAATTAAATTTTATAGTTATATTGTCCTTTTAATTGGTTTTAAAGAGTAATTGAATTATTTTTTATCACTTAATACAATTTTTCTCATTGGAAGTAATTTCATTTTTCAATTGGATGTAAAAACAAGTCAATCTTTTGATAAATTTTACTTCTTAAAAAACGTCTTTGGTTTTGACAACATGAATTATTTTTCAATTAGTTACTACAATTTCTGTGTTTAGAATTTAGTAAAATGGATTCCATATTTTTAATCACAAGGTCTGAATTATGTAATTAAGAATCTTTTGTTTTTGGACATTATGATTAGTAACGACGACAATTATCCTTAATTGTCGTGATTAATTAGCAATCAGGTAGTTAAGGGTAATAAAATAATATCATAATAATATAAAATGACCCCAAAACATGTCCAAATCCATTTGGTGATGTCATGTCCGACCACGGTATTATTTTTTCTAACTTTGGGACCCCATGTAATCACATTAGTGTGATAGTGACCTTTTATTATATTATTTTTAAAGAAAGGAAAATATAACCAATGTGTGTATCACCTAAGTAAAACGATTTTAGTTTTTTTATGTAAATGATCTATTAGACTATAAATATTCATTGGAAATACAAAACTATTTCCTGAATCTTGGTAGTTTTTTTATAATTTTTATAAATTTAATAAAAAAGTTTATTTATGACACCATGATGATGCAGTGATTACCTCATTAATGAATGATTTAAATAAAATGAAATGAAAAAGTAAAATCTAAGACTTACACTTGTCTAAAACCTATTGGATGGATATATTTCTAACCCTTATCACCTTATCCTCTAAATATATCATTTTGGGACCTTTAAAATCATAAAATCATTTTATAATAAGTAACATTTCAAAAATTTCCAAGAGTGCCCCTCCTCCCTCTTATAAAAGGCCCCCACTTCTACCGCCTTACCCACAAATCTCAAGCACTTGGATCCTCTAACATATACTCATATTATCTCTAAACATTTCTATCTTACTACTAGAATCCTCAATTTGAGGATAATTCTTCCCAAGGAATCATTGGTCTCAAATCAAAAAGAGTTACCCGATTTAGAGGTAATGTCTTCCCTCGAGTTTCTTTATTTTATTTTCGTTCTTGACTCTCCACTATCTTATTATTATTTGAATCCATAACAACACCAGTATCCTAAATATACTTGGATGTTTTTATAAGAAGTATTATATTTTCAATTACACACACCTCCGTCTAATGGTTAAAGAACATACTGTTTCTGTGGGTGGCGAATTATTGCCTCACAAAACATTGATTGTTCAATATTCATTTAACACCTTTCATGGTGGCCATTAAGATGTAACTATATTTATATATGATATATATAATGTTTATTTTTTCCTTATTCTTCTGTATTTTTCACTTATTTCATACCTTTATGGTTTTCATAATGGGTAAACGTGATAATTTCATTTTAGGAAGTGCAGAATACCGCCCCCTCAAAGTGATGTGGCTCGTTCATGCCATACATGGAACGTATAAAGGATAGAATTTATGAAGATATGTAACATATATAACATATATATTATAATTTAATTATAATATATATATTTATCATTATGTTTTCATTCCATTAAAGTAGAAAATAGAAACGAAAGTAGCGTTCATGCGTACGTACAACTTACCGTCTCCATGAACGGTGAATTTTATTTCGTATCTCCAAATGTTATGTACTATTATAAGTACATATATATAATGGATATATAATATATATATTACATATAAATGATTAATATAATTCTGTATTTAATGAACTTGGGACCACATGAACATCATGTAATTATAAGAAGTCCATTTTTTTGACTCATGTACCGAACAACGAAAAAAATGTCTGATATGAACTCACAGAATTAACTAATTATTATAACATTATAATATTTGATATGAATTGAATAATAAACATCAAAGGTGGTCCTTAAGAAATTATAAATTGACCAATGTTTATTATTCAGGAATATAATGAAACGAACAAGACAAGTCAGACTTGAGGTAAGGGATCCTACCTCTCTCTTTCTATTTAAGTACTCTCTTTTATATCATTACTTTTAAGCTCCTCTTTATTATGTTGGGGGATGTTATTTTATATTACCCTTACATTAAATTTTTTCATATTATGAGACACCCTACTTTATCTCACCTATCCATTTTTGGAGGTTTTGAGTGGCGCCGTTAGGCTTCCGATTTTTCTTAAGGGATTTCTTATCTCACATTAATTCCGTGAGATTTCCATTGTTCGACACTTATTTATTTCATGTGGTGCACTGTGTACTTAAATTTCACATATATTATCATGATTCTATTGATATTCATGGTATTATGTGATTCATTTGGTGTTTATTATCTTTTGGTCATACGACACAATTGATTACAATGAGGTAAGGGGTTTTTATATCACTTTTTATTCTTGTGAGATTCATGCTACATTTTCCACTATTTCCTTTTGTGTGGTGTATGAAATGAAATTATTGTATTATTTGTGTAATATAATTTAATTTATGTGTATCTACATCATCATTGTATGACCCTTTTTTAATGGTGTGTACGTTTCGAAAGTTACCCAAATTAGTAAGGGAACCTTTCACCCTCCTATTTTTAAAATACTTCTTTTTTGTTAGGTCTTTTAATTAAATCTTATTAAGTTGTGATATGTTATTATATATCCTTATTGCTGAAAATTTTATATCCAAGTGATGAGATACCCTTTTTATCTCTCATCATCTCATTTTCTGAAGTATAAAGTGACGTTGTTAGGCTATCGATTTTTTTCAAGGGAACTTCTTAATCCAATTTCAATTATTTTGGTTAAACTTCTACTTCTTGATTATGTCGTGCTATGAATATGTGTGCATTACCTCTGATTATTTTACACTTAATATCCACTTATATTGGGTGTATTTATATTTTTCACACATAATTACATAATTTAATTATATTTTATCTAAGGATACCGCCTTTGTAAGGGACTTCGTCTCAATCTTTTTCATTGAGGCATATTTTCATTTATACACAACATTCTTTTATACGGTCTATAAACACCTTAGACTTTTACTTTTATTAAAATGGAATCTTTCCTATACGAAGCACTTTAATAAATGAAAAAATTATGTTTTTTATAACGTATGTGGTGACGACGACCTTTCCACCACCGTGAGTATTATTTGATCTTCGGCTTCCTCAACAAGCTGTAATGTTTTAAAAGAAAACAAACAACATACAATCTTTTATGTATTTTTTTTATTTAAAATGGTTTTGATAAATGATTATTTTTTGTCAATATATTTATATGATATATTGTGATTAAAATTTTGAAATGTTATCATTACTTTATATTGGTTTTATGTGCTATGATTTTATTATGGTTCTTGGACATTTGAAGGGTGGTTACGTGATAAATCAAATGACATGTGGTGCAGTGAAAACTAGGATGGGTGGTTTTGTAATACCCTCCAATTCATTGGGTATGGAAGTCAGCTGTTCGGCTATTCCATTTAGTGACATGTGTGGAAGTTGACCGTATGATTATTCCATTTATGTATGTTTATGTTCCATATTACCTTTATATGTTATGAGTTCTGTATATGGGTAATATTTTGGTTACAAAAGGCTATGTGGTGACATTTTATTCAGTGAATAGTATTTACTACTTCATAAAGGTGAAAAGTATTACTTATGTTAAAGTATTCATGGTTTACTTGTTGTTTTGAAAAACTATTAGTTTCTTTCTTTGTGTATTCCTTACTGATCTTTTTATGCTCATCCCATGTTTTTTGAATTTTTTTCACAGGACATAAAGTGGAATAGGGTCATGGATGGGTTCAAGGAAAGTCATGCTGTCTAAAACATGGTACTGGACATGAATTTTTTATCAATAATTTTTATTTTATGATACAAAAATGGAATCTGAGTAGCAATGTCTACTTTGTAACTTTTGAGATGTAATAGTTATGTAATAATTCCCTAAAAATCGAAACCTGAAAATATCCTCAATGTGTATTCATGAAATAACTCACGATTAAGTAATGTTTAAGGCTGGGTCCATATTGGTTAAGCCTAAAATTAAAAAAACCTCTATCAAATGGGTAACAAAGTTACTATTTATTAGTACAGTGAACTAACTTCTCACAAAACGATGATTGTTCATTTTTCCTTACCTCCTCTCATGGTGGAAATTATGATTGAAAATGTATTTATATAAGATATATATTATATTTATTGTGTATTTAAGCTTATTTATTTTTCCTATAACACATATTTTTATACTTTCCATTTTTTGTAAATATAATAATTTCATTTGAGGAAGTGTAGACTTTTGCCCCCTCAAACCAATAGGATTCGTTCACATACTACATGGAATTCATTAATAATGGGTTTAATGAAGTCATATGATATATCTGATATAATAATTATAATATTATAATGATATACATGTATAAATATGTTTCATTTACTTACTTTGTTTCAATACTATAATTAAATAGAAACAACATTCATGCGTATGTACGACCTACCATATCCATGAACAGTGTAGTACTTTTCATACATCTATATTATATATATTATTATAATACAAAGATAATGAATAGTAAAAATATTTATATCATGGTTTAAATTATTTAAATCATGATATATGTATAAGTACCAATTATTTAGAAAATTAAGAATCATGTGAAAAAAAAAGCTAATAATACCCAAAGCATAATCTTAACATGAAATTGTTAGCAAGTGGGTAATATAAAGTCATAAAAACCCATATATGGTATTATATATAAGAATATGGTTATATGATACCTTTATAGTAGACTTATATATATTAAGGATGATTTTTAATGAATATAATGTGATTCAAGACACTAGGTAAGGGAATTTCATATCAATTTTTATATCCGTGAGATAATACGATGTACACCACTATTTTCTCTTAAATGGTGTATATAATTCCCAAGAATGTATTATTTAGTTATATAAATATCCATTATATGAACTTTTATTCATAGTATTTTTTTTTCAAATGTCAAAAAATCATTAATCTAATTTCGTCAAAATTTTCCTTCTTTGAGACACATGCCATTTTATGCACCAAAGTTTTTATATAAGATTTATATAATATATTTGATATGTTATATAATGAATATACTTCATATAATGATATTTTAATCTTAAAGTAAATTAATTTTCAAAAATGATGAGTTTTATTTAATGATACTTAGTGATAAGATATTTATTGAAACAATCTCATCATTTACTGAGGTTGTTTATGATTATAATTCTATTGATGAAATTTATGATCCATATTTCAAGAAAAGACATGAATTTTATTATCCTATTTTTATTCATGATATATTAATGTTTTTGACATAATTTTATAGTATTTGGAATATATGATATTTATGAAATTGTTTTTATGAATGCTGAATATTACCCTCTATTCAGTTTGACAACTTTGTTGATTCTAAACTATTTTTTTTAAAGTTTTCCATGAATATAATTATATTATACTACAATTTTAAAATAAATTATTATCTATTGTTTCTTTTAACAATGTTTTCATAGGATTTTCTTGTCTCCTTTTGAAGAAAATCAAAATTTTAACATTTTTACCATGTAAAAGGAATATTATTTTTACCACATATGGGATGTATGAATTTACCCACCTAATTTATTTGAAGATTCAATTGAATGTTTAAAAGGTTAATTTTAATGAAAATGTTTTTAAAATTAATTTTCAAATAAGTAGTTTGAAAATATTTTTCCAGAATTATTTATTATTTTTCCATGAAAATGATTTTTAAAATTATTTCAATATTCATTTATAAGTTTTCAAGTATAATGGGTTTTAAAACGTTTTCAATATTTTTTCATAAGATTTCATGTAAAAAGGTTTTCTAAAACTTTTTAAACATTTCATTATAAGTTTTCAAACTTATTTTCAAATAAATTATTTTCAAAACATATTGAACATTTCTTTATAGTATTTTAATGATATTTTCAATGAAATGGTTTTCAAAACATTTTCATGATTTATTTATAAATTTTTGAAGTATTTTCAAGGAAATTGTATTCATTTTTTTCATGATTATTTAATATGTTTTCAAATTATATTCAATGAAATGACTTTGAAAATGTTTTCAATATGTATTTTAATGATTTCAAAGTGTTTTCAAGGAAAAATGTTTTTCAAATGTTTTTAATCATCTTCATTATGTTTTCAAGGAAAAAGTTTTTCAAAATGATTTCAAGTAATAGTTATATTTTTCAAGGAATTTTCTATGAAAATTAATTTCAAATGGTTTTATGAATTAATTTTATTTTTCAATGTATAATGATGTATTATTCAAGAAATTTTTTGAAAGATATTTCAAAATAATTTTCTATCAATGATAAAATATGTTGATGTTAACCATGAATTTATAGGAAATGATCTCAAGGTTACATACATATTATTTATATGAATGGTTATCCTTAATTTCATGGTCTTTATGACACCCATTTCTCTTTCATCGGTTGTATGTTTTTCAAATCTATTTCTCTTTTATTAGATATTCTTTTGAGGAAATAATTATGAAACCTACATTTTTTTCACATGTTTTGATATGATTAAATGTTTGTGATACCCATATAATGTGTTAAGATATGATTGTTTAATATTTTGTAGAATATATATGGACAATTTTATTATGATATGGGTGGGATCTATATCTCCCTCCAATTCATTGGGTAAATATTTATATCTCATGAGATAAAAAAATATCGTTTTTGGAATGACCTTGACTACTAATATTCCAACATGAATAAACCATGACAACCAAAATGGTTTTAGGAGTGAACCTATTCTACCAATATGGGAATGGGAGTGAAACATGGCTACCAAGATGGTATGGGGAGTGAACCCATACTATCAATTTGTTCTTAACAATGATGCATTGGATTCTATAGAAATCGTATTATATGATTATTTTTCAACCAAAATTCCATGTTTTATTCCTATATTATGAATTAATTGATTTTTTATTTACTTATGATTAATTCTTAGGAACATCCATAATTTATTGTATGACTCACATTTATGATCGTATCATATTTAGGGTATGATCTCCCAATGTTATAGTCACGTTCTTCTACCCTTATGCTCATGCATATGATTTCATGTTTCCTTTATTTACCCTTAAATATCATCTTATATAACCCTCTTTTTATGTTTCATTCCCCATGTTATGAAGATATATATTATGTATGATGTTTCGAATAAGTGTTCTTATCAAGAAGAACATAGTGTGAGATAAATTTTCTCAGTTATTTACTAGTGTTTCTGTTTCTATGTTTCCAATGGAACTAGAGTCGTACAATCTTTGGGATTCTATTTGTATAATATTTTTTGTATTCCACAATAGTTATGTAATTTTAATGAATTATGATAGAGTGTATCTATATCAAATATGACAAGGAGGTTGTTTTCAAATTTGGAAATGACGATTTACTGAATATTATTGGCTTAGGAAAATCCAAATTTAATGGAAAATATATGAGATGAGATGATGCCTTGATTGTCGAGGGTATTAGTCACAACTTGACATGTGTTAGTCAACTATGTGAATCAAAAATGTAATAAGATTAACAAATATTTTGTTTATTGTTAATGGAAAATATGGTATAATTGTTTTATAGGGAAAACTATCAAGGAGAATATCTAACTTCTGAGTGGAGGCAAAGTTATGTTCTTTCTATCAAGAGAGGAAGAAAATGGGCTGTGACATAATTGGCTTGGCCATACATTCCATCCATCCCCAGAAGATGTATTTAAATGTGACACAAATTAAGACATCCCCAAGCTATGACATTATTGTGATTCTATTAAAAAACGGAATATTGTCATAATATTGTATAAGAACAAAGAAAAAAAGTCAACTAGAGTGCATGAATTGGTGCACGTAGATGTGTGTGGACCTATTTCACTAAGAAACACTAACATAAAAATTAATGGCGTTCTTTTCATTGATTATCTCTATAGAATTGCTTGGGTAGTTTTAATTTCACAGATGTTTTAAATGTTCGATAGCATAAAAAAATATAGAGGGTAATTTGAAAGGATTCTTAGATAGATGATTCTAAAGATTCATACTGATAATGGAACAAAATTCACAAATATCCATTTGGAATAATATCTTAAGAAACGTGAAATAACAATGAATTTTTATTAGTAATAAATACTTAAAAAAGGTGTTGTTGAGAGGAGAAATAAGATCATAAAAAACTTGGCGCTAATATTCTTATTGAAAGAAACCTATGAGATTAATTATGGAAGGAAGTAGTCTTGGCATCAATTTAAATATCTAATAAAGATCTATTGAGTCTAAAGGGAGAAAAGCCACCATATGAGCTGTTGTATAGAATGAATCCCACATTGAAATACTTCCAAATCATTGAAAGTAAGTGTTTTATTCTCAATAATAAGAAACATATAAAATACGAATCTAATGAAGATGAGGAAAGATTAAATGGATATTTAGGGGAAAATCACATAAATTCTTTAATAAGAATATATGAAAAGTTTTTGAAATAAATTATGTCACTGTTCTATATAATGAACCAAATAATTAACAACAAAGGGAATAATTCCCTGATGACAGTAATGAGGAGGTAAGAAAATTTGGTGGAATTTAATTATAAAATTAAAATTTTGTAGAATATACCGATGATGATTATAAGGAAGTGATATTTTTATCTTCATATAATCAGAAGAAACTATAAGAATTTATAGGAAAAAAATCATTAGTGATTAAGAAACACACGTTAAAACACAAGGAATAATCTTTAAATTAGGAATACTTTCTATCTCAGGTTGATCCTAAATGTTCTATGGAAGTATATATATATATATGAGAATTAATTTCAGGAAATTAGTTAAGAACTTAACCAAATTGAGAAGAATCTAACATGGGAGAATTTTTTAGGACAAACTGATAAGCATGTAATCGGGACCAAGTGGGTCCTACAAAACAAGATGAATGAATGTGGTATAGTGATTCAAAAAAATCACGACTCTTATTAAAAGGATACTCCCAGATATAGGGGATAAATTTTGATGAATCATATTCACATGTTGCAAGGCTAAGTAGAATTATATTATTCTTTTCCATAAGAGTGGAAATAAAGTTCAAATATTTTTAGATGGAATTACAGTCAACATTTATGAATGGGGATTAGAAGAATACATGTATATCAAGAAACTAGAAGGTTTTATAAATCATAAATATGATAATAGAGTTTTTTTGGTTGAGAATGGCACTATATGGGTTGAAGCAATAACAAATAGTGTGGTATTAAACATTGGATTTGTTTTTAAAGAAGCCCAGTTTTCAGTGTGGTAGAGTTGATCACAAACTCTTTGTCAAAATTAGTTATAATAAAATGATGATTGTTCTAGTGTATGTTGAAAAAAAAATTTGGTGGATCAGATGAATAATAGTTCACATTTTTTTTCAAATATATGAACATTGAGTTTGAAATGTCATTGATTTGTTAACTAACCTTTTTTCTTGGTTTAAAGGTGGAAAAAAGAAAATAATTACAAATTATATTCACCATCCAAATATTAAAAAGATATTATGAAATGATTTTAAATGGATAGTTATAAGGAGATGATGACTTCGGTGGAAAGCCCAATGAAACTATCATGAGATGATGATGGAAAATCAATTAATGTCACATAATATAGGTATATCATTGGAAGTGTACTGTACATAATTGTGACATGACCATATATTTTCTTTTACACATGACAAGAAGCATGTTATCAAATCATTCCTAATGAAATATAATTACTTTAAGTAAAATAATACTTTGGCATATCAATGGAATTGTGTATTTTGGGTTAATATAAAATGAAATATCTTAGCAATATTTACTAGGTTATACAAATGTAAATTTTTTTTCTCCACAGTTGATAGAAAATCAACATCATGGGGTGCCTTCTATCTTGGGTGATTTTTTATTTTTTGGTTAACAAATAAATAATATGACATTTCATTGAGAATAAATGAAGCTTAATATATGGTAGCTACATAATCTTTCACATAGTTATTATGGATAGCGTAAAAGGATTATGATATATGAGTTTCTGTGAAGTCTCCGATTAGAATATACTGTGATAATTCAGGTCATATAAGGATTTGGGAAAATCATATCCATCAATCATGGAAAACTCACATTGAAATCAAGAACCATTTTATCTAGGAGATGGTGGAGCATATCCTTGTGAAGATAGAGTATGTTCCTAAAGAGCTATAGGTTATAGACATTATGATAAAAGACATACAGACATTGGAATTTAAGAGGTATCGAATGCCTCTTGGATTCTATTCAACACCTCACACTTGAAAAATAATGGATGTTTTAACCCCACTCCCCAAGGTATGGTGTGTTTTTACCTAATATGTTGATATGTGTTTTTTACAATGCTGCAACCAAAAAAGAATGACCTTTTGTTTTATTAAAAAAGGGCGAGAAAATATCTTAATTAAGACACGGGGGAAGCTGATGGGGGGATAAATAAATGGGAGTTATGAATATGAATATTCTAAATATTATTGATCAAATTTTATTTATCATGAAATATGGGGTTCGTGAAAAATTTATTTACTAGTATTGGAAGAAAGTGATTCATTGATGAACGTTGCATGGAACATTTATTTCCCATAATAATCATGTGTCATGTGGGATTAGATTATGTAATGATTAAATCATTGATCTCTATTTGAATCACAAAAAGAGAATTTAGGTAGATGAAATAACAATATTTAATAAGGAATCAAAATGTGAAGAGTTTTTAATAACCACAATGAAGAATATTTTTGGAAAAAATACCTCATTGTAACATTGTAGTTTTTTTGGGTTGACTTCGTTTTTTGTAAAAAAGATGGAAAAGGACAGTTGTGGGGTTATAACATGGTTATTGACTATGTATTTTGGAAAATATGCAAGAAATATGAATGGATTCTATAGAGGTGTCATAAAACATTGTGTATATAAAGTGGCACTGTTTCCCAGTGTTGTACAAATTTTTGTGGTCCAAAATATAAAGGGTTAGTCATGATTTTCAAAATATGGACTTACAAGAATGATAATTCATATATATGGTACTTTCATGGAATTTTTGAAGACTATAGTTTCATAGAGATGTTGAGAATCATGATGGAAGCTGGTGTCATGAAGGCTTTAAGGTTTGTGAATGAAAATGGGAAAGATGGTATCTCCATGGCTATGATAAGATTTAGAAATGGAAAAATTTACCTAAACATTCAAAAAAATAGGGAGCTTCATAAACAAGACTGGAAATATTATTGAAAAGGTCATTGCTTGTTTGGATGTTTGAGTAATTTGAGGAAATTAAAATAAATAGGCATATACCCCTTCAAAGGGGAATAATAAGTCCTTAACATAAATCCAAAGGCTCCGAATCCATGAAGGAAATTCATCAAGTTTGTTCTTAAAAATATTTTCATGAATAAAGGATGTGCAGAAAGTCTATGTAATCTAATAGGAAGTTGTAATCATCATGAAATCATTGAAATTCATAAAGGCTGCGTATCATCACGAATGTGTTGAGATTCCCAAATGTGTTGAGCTTCACGAAAGTAGTGAGCCTCATGAAAGTTTCTAGGTACATGAAATATGTTTATTATTATGAATAATTGTGAGGTTTTATAAAGGATATGTAAGCTTCGTCAAATTAGTGTGCTTTTCCCAAGTGTCTAGAATCACAAAAGTGGTGAAAATGGATTTCATATTAAAAATGTAGTAATGTGGTATTCATCAAGTTGATGAAAGTGGAAAATATTAATGCACCAAATAAGCTGTAAAAAATATTTATTCAAGTGGTTACAAGAGGAATCATTTGAAGGATTAGTGATCACAGTTTATCTAATAGAGATGTTTACATTAAAACTCTTATTGGTTGTAAACTATATGGGATACTAATTCCACTCCGAGATTGGTAACAGTAGGTAGATTTAGTGGATTTGGAAAAATGGCACAATTCTTTTGTATTATCCTTGGATGTATCCCAGTTTGGGGGAATGAAGTAAAATAGTTATGTCTAGTGAATGCTTTCATTTTTTTCATACATTTCAATGTGAAAGGTGGAGAAAAGTGTTTTGTTTGATGACGAAACAATATCCGAATGAGAAATAGTTTTAATTTGTAAAACCTTGATTCACCCCTCTGAGGGTATTTATCTTGGATTGTCTTAAATAAGTATATATTTACTATATAGGATATTTAAACACAAACATAGAATTTCATATTTGAGGTAAGTGTTTCACATCTAACTTTCACTTTTGTGTGACATATCCCACAATCACCACTTATTTATTTTTTGTTCTATATACACTTCCCCTTTGATATGTTATATAATGAATCGATTTATCCTCATGGTATTTATAGTTTCATTTAATTAAATTTATTTCATTATTTTTATAATACAAAATTTTACGAAATAGGAAAGGATTTAATTCACAATAAAATAATTAATTTGGATTTTTATGTTAAAATATTCACTATAGGGATCTTTGATTCAATATTTATATTTTAATTTTTTTTAAAAAAATCATATTATAAAATACTATAATGATTTATTGATTACATTATAACTCAATATTGGACATTTTTTTTAAAAAAAATGGGGTTTTAATGGAATATTCTTTTATTTTTCAGAATTAGATACTTTTTGACTTTTACTAAGAGTATAAATAGAATTTTCTTAACTTAGACAACTTGAATTTAATTTCCCAACATATTTTTTCCAAAATTATTTGAATTTTACTTCCAATTTTTATAATTTTATTTCAAAATATAATTATTTCATTAATATATGATTTTTTTTTTAGATTTTAAGAATTGATTTTCCAAATTGAAACTTCACTTTCATCATAAAAAATTTCGGTGATATTTTTAAATTATTTCCATTTATGTCACCATCTATTGTAAAATCTTATGTTTAGGATATACTCTAATAATACCATCCACCATAATTCTTTAGATGTTTTATAATCAGTTTGATTGTGATTATTTTGATTTCTGTATACTAATTTTTCGAATGTGGACAATTATTTATTATAACTTGTATTATTTATTAATATGATAAATTCATTGCACATAGTAAGTGAAAGGTGGGGAACACTATTGAATATCAATTCATCAATAGGTCTCATGAGATAAAATAGAATAGGTGTTGGTTTAGGACCTACCCATTTATTTTCAGATGTCATGGAATAGGTCCATGACAATATTTTTAGATGTCTTGGCTAAGCCCTCAATGATAAGGCTCATATGTTCGTCATTATAAATTCCATTATTATAAATTGAACTATTGTTGTATATGTGATTATTTTATTCATGGATGAGTTTCTAGCTCATGTAATTATTTAATGTGGAATTATTTGACAATAATTTATTATTTTTATACTATTCATACCTTATTAGTTTCCTTTGTAAGAATATCCTTACTGAAAATGTGATATTATCCATTTCTTATTTTTTCCTCAGGATACCAGGAAATGATTTATGATAGAAACATAAGGATATTCTAAAGAGAATAATGGTTTTATCAATGAAGATACTATTTTGTATTTTATGTTCTAAAATTTTATGTTTAATTCATGTATGTATCTAGTTTCCGAAGACTACTAAACTATTTAATACTTTTGGATGAGATCACTTGTATCAACTAAAAATTAATAATGTAAAAAATGACTATGTGATACTATATTTGGATTTTTTTTCAGTCTGTGTTAAATAATGTTTAGTAGAAAACATTGGAATAGATTTAGAGAAAACATAAATCATAAAACATAACCCTATGACTGACTTAGAGAATATTCCCAAAGAAACCAAGATTATGATTTTTAGATTAGTTATACATTAATTCTAAATTTATGTTATATCTTTCACATGTCTTGAAATTATACTTAATGATTCATAATTTTTTGATCCAATCTAGCAAATTTCATTGTTTATAAATAGTTCATGGTATATGGAAATGAAATCTTATCAATACATGTAATCCATGTAGTGATTTCCCTCATTAATAGAATAATGAATCTAAAGATGGAGCTGTAGATGGATTTACAAAAATTATAACTATATTGGATAAGTTGAAATTGGTTAGGACTAATAACCTAGCACGTATAAATCGGCTGACTGATCCATAATATACTGTAAAAATGTTAGTACACTTCACGTTTTAGAAACCCCCATCATTAAATTAAACTATGAATACATTTTTCATCAAGTCATGGATAAGAAACGTAGCAAAGATATTTATTATTTAGAAAGTAATGAAAGGGAAAAGGTTTTCATGCATGTTTGTCACAACAGAGGGGATGTGGAATATTGGTTGTTCTTTATTCAAAATAATTTGGATGATGTGAAAATAATGTTCATGAAATGGATGTATTTTAAGGGACATTTCATTGAAAAATATTTACCTCATGATAAATGAGTGAATATAGAGACACAATTTTTTTTAGTTTGTGAAAAAAGTATGAGAAAATTTTTTATAATAATTAATATAAATTTAGAAAGTTATCATGGAATGATAAGGACTACATATGTAATTTAAAAACAATAATTGATTGTTCATTTGATGGGTAAAAACAAATCCTTTGAAGATCACCAGTCTCACACATACACTACCACAAAAACGGGATTTAACAGCGCTAAAAATGGGCTTTAACAGCTATAGAAAAGGGTTGTAATGCTTTGCGCTGATAAAGGGGGTACCCTTTATCAGCGCTTACTGAACACTGATAAAGGAGTACTTTATCCGCGCTAAAAAAGCACTGATAAAGGAAACCTTTATCAGCACTAAAAACCTGCTGATAAAGGTAGACTTTATCAGCGCTAAAAGAGCGCTGATAAATGAGTGTTTTATCATTTCTCCTTTAGCGCTGATAAAGGTGTAATTTATCAGTGCTTTTTTAACGCTGATAAATGCCCTGTCTGCTGCTATGAAAAAATCTATAGCAGCACACCTGAACACATGCAAAAAAATCATCATCTCAATAAGCTAATTAAAGCAAGTATACCCATACAAAATTAACACATAAATCATAATCTAATTAGACAAAGTATACCCATACAACAAGTATACCCGTACACCATTAACACATAATTCATAAGTTAATTAAGTACATAAAGAATTCAATTTAGAATTCAGGGGGTTGGGGGTGTTCAAGGGTTTGGGGTGGCTGTCCATATGGGGGTAGGGGGTGTCTGGGGGGGGGATTTCCAGGGAGTGGGCTAGTTTCCAAGGTGTCGAGGGGCTTTACAGGTGGTGGGGGGTGTCCAGAGGGGTGGGGGTGTCCAGGGGGTGGATTAGTGTCCAGGGGGGTGGGGGCGGTCCAGGGGGTTTGTGGGGTTGACTCGTACGCATCACCAAGGGCCCTTGGATCGTTATTATAAAAGATCAAGGCAATATGAATGAGTTTGGTCTGATTTTCATAGGTCAGTTGTTGTGTTCAATTAAAATTGTGTCCATTTTAAACAAAAGAGAGACCCTTTGAGTGCTAGCGGCCACACCATGCCTCGTATTGAGGTATGTTTGACTCTTACACATAACCAAAGACCCTTGGATCGTTCTCCTAAAGGATCAAGACTATCCGAATGCGTTTGGTCAAATTTTCATACGTAAGTTATTGTTTTCACTTAAAATCGTGTCCATTTTAAACAAAATAGAGACCCTTTGAGAGGTACCGGCCACACTGTGACTTGGATTGAGGAAGTGAAGACTCTTACATGTCACCAAGTACCCTTGGATCGTTCTCATAAAATATCAAGGAAATGTGAATGCGTTTCGTTAGATTTCTATAGGTCAGTTGTTGTTTTCACTTAAAATGGTGTCCATTTTAAACAAAATAGAGACCCTTTGAGTGGTACCGGAAACACAGTGCCTCGGATTGAGGTAGGGTTTATTTTTACACATCACCAAGGATCCTTGGGTTGTTATTATAAAATATCAAGGCAATCCAAGTGCATTTGGTCGAATTTTCATAGGTCAATTGTTGTTTTCAATTAAAATGGTGTCCATTTTAACCAAACGACATAACCATTGAGTGATAGAGGCCACACCGTGCCTTGGATTGAGGTAGGGTTGACTCATACATATCAAAAAGGCCCCTTGGATCATTATCCTAAAGGATCAAGACAATCTGAATGCGTTCAGTCAGATTTTCATATGTCAATTGTTGTTTTCACTTGAAATCGTGTCCATTTTAAACAAAATAGAGACCCTTTGAGTGGTATCGGACACAACGTGCCTCATATTGGGGTGGTAATGACTCATACTCTTCACCAAGGACCCGTGGATCATTCTCATAAAAGATCAAGGAAATCCGAATGTGTTTGGTCAAATTTCCGTAGGTTAGTTGTTGTTGTCACTTATAATGGTGTCCATTTTAAAGAAAATAGAGACCCTTTAAGTGGTACCAGCCACACCGTGCCTCGGATTGAGGCGGGGTTGACTCATACACGTCACCAAAAACTCTTAGATCGTTCCACTAAAGGATCAAGACAATCCGAATGTGTTTGGTTGGATTTTCGTAAGTCAGTTTTTGTTTTCACTTAAAATCGTGTCCATTTTAAACAAAATAGTGACCCTTTGAGTGGAACCGGCCACACCGTGCCTCATATTGAGGTGGGGATGACTCTTACATGTCACCAATGATCCTTGTATCGTTCTAATAAAATATAATGGCAATACAAATGCGTTTGGTCAGATTTTCATGGGTCAGTTGTTGTTTTCAGTTAAAATCGTGTCCATTTTAAACAAATGAGAGACCCTTTGAGCAGTACCGGCCACACCGTGCCTCATATTGAGGCAGGGTTGACTCATACACTTCACCAAGGACCCTTGTATTGTTCTCATAAAATATCAAGTCAATCCGAATGTGTTTGGTTGTATTTTCATACGTCAGTTGTTGTTTTCACTTAAAATTGTGTCTATTTTAAACAAAAGAGAGACCCTTTGAGCAGTACCGACCACACCATCCCTCGTATTGAGATGGGGATGACTCATAAAAATAACCAAGTACCCTTAGATCGTTCTCATAAAAGATCAAGGAAATACAAATGAATTTGGTCAGATTTTCATAGGTCTGTTGTTGTTTTCACTTAAAATCATGTCCATTTTAAACAAAAGAGAGACCATTTGAGTGGTACCGGCAACACTGTGCCTATGATTGAGGCGGGGATGACTTGTACATGTGAAAAAGGACCGTTGGATCGTTCTACTAAAGGATCAACACAATCTAAATGTGATTGGTCAAATTTATGTAGGTCAGTTGTTGTTTTCACTTAAAATCATGAACATTTTAAACAAAATAGAGACCCTTTGAGTGGTACCAGCCATACCGTGCCTCGGATTGAATAATGGTTGACTTTTACACATCAAAAATTACCCTTGTATCGTTCTCCTGAAGGATCAAGACAATCTGAATGCGTTTGGTCTGATTTTCGTACGTCAGTTGTTGTTTTCGCTTAAATTCGTGTCCATTTTAGACAAAATAGAGACCCTTTGAGTGGTACCGGCCACACCGTGCCTCATATTGATGCGGGGATGACTCTTACACGTCACCAAGGACCCTTGGATATTTCTAATAAAAGGACAATTATATTTGAATGTGTATGGTCAGATTTCCGTAGGTCAGTTTTTGTTTTCACTTAAAATGTTGTCCATTATAAACAAAATACAGACCCTTTGAGTGGTACCGGCAACACCGTGCCTTGTACTGAGCCAGGGTTGACTCATACATGTCACCAAGGACCCTTGGATCATTATTATAAAATATCGAGGCAATCCGAATGCGTTTGGTTGGATTTTCATAGGTTAGTTGTTGTTTTCAATTAAAATGGTGTCCATTTTAAACAAAAGAGAGACCCTTTGAGTGATAGCGGCCACACCGTGCCTCGAATTAAGGCGTGGTTGACTCGTACACATCGAAAAGGATCCGTGGAACGTTATCCAAAAGGATCAAGACAATCCAAATGATTTTGGTAGGATTTTCGTATGTTAGTTATTGTTTTCAGTTAAAATCGTGTCCATTTTAAAAAAAAAAATAGAGTCCCTTTGAGTGGTACTGGCCACACCATGCCTCCGATTGATGTGGGGATGACTCTTACACATCACCAAGGACCCTTGGATAGTTTTCATAAAATATCATGGAATTCCGAATGCATTTGGTCTGATTTCCATAGGTCAGTTGTTGTTTTCACTTAAAATGGTGTCCATTATAAACAAAATAGATACCCTTTGAGTGGTACTGGCCACACCGTGCCTCGGATTGAGGCGGGGTTGACTTGTACACGTCACCAAGGACCCTTGGATAGTTATCATAAAGGATCAATACAATCCGAATGCGTTTGGTCAGATTTTCGTAGGTCGGTTCTTGTTTTCACTTAAAATTGTGTCCATTTTAAACAAAATAGAGACCCTTTTAGTGGTACCAGCCACACCGTGCCTCGAATTGAGGTGGGGATGACTTTTACACGTCACTAAGGACCCTTGGATAGTTCTCATAAATGATCATGACAATACGAATGTGTTTGGTTAGATTTTCATAGGTCAGTTGTTATTTTCAAATAAAATCGCGTCCATCTTAAACAAAAGAGATACCCTTTTAGTGGTACCATCCACATCGTTCCTCAGATGGAAGAGGGGTTTACTCGTACATGTCACCAAGGACCCTTGAATCATTCTCATAAATTATCAAGGCAATCCAAATGTTCTTCATCATATTTTCATATGTCAGTTTTTGTTTTCACTTAAAATCATGTCCATTTTAACCCAAAGAGAGACCCTTTGAGTGGTACCGGCCACACCGTGCCTTGGATTGAGGCGGGGATGACTCATACATGTCACCAAGGACCCTTGTATAATTCTAATAAAATATCAAGGAAATATTAATGTGTTAGTTTGGATTTTCGTAGGGTTGTTTTTGTTTTCACTTAAAATCGTGTCCATTTTTAACAAAAGAGAGACCCTTTGAGTAGTACCGGCCACAGCGTGCCTCAGATTGAGGTAGGGATGACTCATACATGTCACAAAGGACTGGTGGATATTTATACTAAAGGATCAACACAATATGAATGCGTTTGGCCGAATTTCTGTAGGTCAGTTGTTGTTTTCACTTAAAATCGTGTCCAATTTAAACAAAATAGAGACCCTTTGAGTGGTAACAGCCGCACCGTGCCTCAGATTGAGGTGGGGTTGACTCATACACGTAATGAAGGACCCTTGGATTTTTATCCTAAAGTATCAAGACAATTTTAATGTGTTTGTTCAGATTTTCATACGTCAGTTGTTTTTTTCACTTAAAATCGTGTCCATTTTAATCAAAATAGAGACCCTTTGAGTGGTACTGGCCACACCGTGCCTCATATTGAGGCAAGTATGACTCGTACATATCACCAAGGACCCTTGGATCGTTCTCATAAAATAACAAGGCAATCTGAATGCATTTGATCAGATTTTTGTAGGTTAGTTGTTGTTTTCACATAAAATGGTGTCCATTTAAAACAAAATTGAGACCCTTTGAGTGGTACCGGCCACACCGTGCCTCTTATTAAGGAGGGGTTGATTCTTTAACATCACCAATGACCCTTGGATCATTCTTATAAAAGATCAAGTCAATACGAATGCGTTATGTCAAACTTTCATAGGTTAGTTGTTGTTTTCAATTAAAATGGTGTCCATTTTAAATAAAAGAGGGACCCTTTGAGTGGTAGTGGCCACACCGTGGCTCGGATTGATGCAGGGTTGACTCGTACACGTCACAAAGGACCCTTGGATCATTATCCTAAAGGATCAAGACAATCCTAATGTGTTTGGTCGGATTTTTTTACATCAGCTGTTGTTATCACTTAAAATCGTGTCCATTTTAAACAAAATAGAGACCCTTTGAGTAATATCGGCCACACCGTGCCTCTTATAGAGGCGGAGATGACTCGTACACATTACCAAGGACCCTTGGATTGTTCTCATAAAAGTTCAAGGAAATCAGAATGCGTTTGGTCAGATTTCTATAGGTCTGTTTTTGTCTTCACTTAAAATGGTGTCCATTTTAATCAAAAATAGGGACCCTTTGAGTGGTTCCGGCCACACCGTGACTCGTATTGAGGGGTGGTTGACTTTTACACATCTCCAAGGACCCTTGGATCATTTTTCGAATGGATCAATACAATCCAAATGCGTTTGGTCAGATTTTTGTATGTCAGTTTTTGTTTTCACTTAAAAACGTGTACATTTTAAACTAAATAGAGAGCCTCTGAGTGGTACTGGCCACACTGTGCATCAGATCAGGGCGGTGATGACTTTTACATGTCACCAAGGACCCTTTTATTGTTCTCATAAAATATCAAGGCATTCGGAATGCGTTTGGTCAGATTTTCATAAGTTAGTTTTTTTTCAATTAAAATCGTGTACATTTTAAACAAAAGAGAGAGCCTTTGAATGATAACGGCCACACCGTGCCTCAGATTGAGTCAGGGATGAATCATAAACTCTAAAAATGATCCTTGGATTGTTCTCATAAAATATAAAGGAATTCCGAATGCGTTTGGTCGTATTTTCATTGGTCATTTGTTGTTTTCACTTAAAATCGTGTCCATTTTAAACAAAAGAGAGACCCTTTGAGGGGTACCGGCCACACCGTGCCTTGGATTGAGGCTTATATTACTCCTAAACATCAAAAAGGATTGGTGGATCATTCTACTAATGGATAAACACAATACGAATTCGTTTGGTTGAATTTCCGTAGGTCAGTTTTTGTTTTCACTTAAAATCGCGTCCATTTTAATCAAAATAGAGACCCTTTGAGTGCTATCGGTGACACCGTGCCTTGGATTGAGGCAGGGTTGACTCTTACACGTCACCAAGGACCCTTGGATCGTTTTCCTAAAGGATAAATACAATCCAAATGCTTCTGGTCAGATATTCGTACGTTAGTTTTTTTTCACTTAAAATCATGTCCATTTTAAACAAAATAGTGACCCTTTGAGTGGTACCGGCCACACCGTGCCTCAAATTGTGGTAGTGATGACTCGTAAAAATCAACAAGTACCCTTGGATCATTCTCATAAATGATCAAGGCAATCCAAATGCGTTTGGTCAGATTTATGTAGGTCAGTTGTTGTTTTCACTTAAAATGGTGTCCATTTTAAACAAAATAGAGACCCTTTGAGTGGTACCGGCCACACCGTGCATCAGATTTATTCGGGTTTGATAGATACATGTCACCAAGGACCGTTTTATTTTTCTTATAAATGATCAAGGCAATACTAATGCATTTGGTCAGATTTTCATAGGGCAGTTGTTGTTTTCAATTAAAATTGTGTCCATTTTAAACAAAATAGAGACTCTTTGAGTGCTAGCAGCCACACTGTGCCTTGGATTGAGGTAGGGATGACTCCTACACATCACAATGGACCCTTTTATCGTTCTCCTAATGTATCAACACAATCCGAATGAGTTTGGTAAAATTTATGCAGGTTAGTAGTTTTTTTAACTTAAAATCGTGTCCATTTTAAACAAAATAGAGACCCTTTGAGTGGTACCGGACACACCGTGCCTCAGATTGAGGTGGGGATTACTCGTACACATCACCAAAGACCCTTGGATCATTATAATAAAATATCAAGGAAAAATGAATGCGTTTGGTCAGATTTTCATAGGTTAGTTGTTGTTTTCAATTAAAATCATGTCCATTTTAAATAAAATAGAGACCCTTTGAATGGTACCGGACACACTGTGCCTCAGATTGAGGCAGGGTTGACTCGTACTCGTCACCAAGGACCCATGTATCATTTTACTAAAGGATCGATACAATTCTACTTCATTTTCTCAGGTTTTCATAGGCCAGTTATTGTTTTCAATTACAATCGTGTCAATTTTAAACGAAAGAGAGATCCTTTGAGTGCTAGAGGCCACACCATGCCTCAGATTGAGGCAGTGTTGACTCTTACACTTCACAAAGGACCCTTGGATCATTCTCATAAAATATCAAGGCAACCCGAATGCGTTTGTTGAATTTTTGTAGGTCAGTTGTTGTTTTCACATAAAATCGTGTTCATTTTAAACAAAATAGAGACCCTTTGAGTGGTACCGTCCACACCATGCCTCAGATTGAGGCGGGGTTGACACTTACATGTCACCAAGGACCCTTGGATAGTTTTCCTAAAGGATCAAGACAATAATAATGCATTTGGTCGGATTTTTGTACGTCAGTTGTTGTTTTCACTTAAAATAATATTCATTTTAAACAAAATAGAGAACCTTTGTGTGGTTCAGCATTCTTGCATGTTGCTGGTGCATATAATCTGTTAATATGGGAAAATAAATCATTGGAGAAAGGGTGTTTTATTTAATAACAATTACAATTTTCCTATGAACATTTATATACAATAATGTTTCATCTTTCGATCCCCTTAACCCCTCTCAAAAATAACCACCATTTTTAAATGTCCCCAAATCAGATCTTCATTGTATTTGTGTACAATCTACCATCAGGTATGCGGCCCACTCGTTTCTGAACACATCTATATCGTCTTGTGAGTATGAGGCTTTTCGGAAGTCAGATTAGTACTTCAAAATAAAAAAAATAAAGAATTAATAAATAACTTAAATGAACTAGTAGTTGTTTTTGAAAATACCTCTTTAAGGATGCTAGTTTGTTGATGAAAAATGATCTATTTCATAAACTTACAAACATAATAACCGAAATCATTATCATTTGTTTGTTTTGGACACTGCAAAAAATTGATCATTAGGAGAATAAGTAACCTGTGATGAGATGTGTTTGGATAGTGAAATTTTATTATATATACCCTGATATTTGTCTAGACATAGTACTTGCTCACCTCCTTATGCTTATCCCCATTCCTCATTCATTTTTTAGACGATAATGATACACCACCCTATCATAACAAAATCCTCAGTAAATGATAATATAAATTATATTACTTGATGTTTAGACCTAAAACATAAGATGTAGTGTCTTACAGATTCTCAAACTACATCATGTGTGGTCGGTTTGATGGAAACCCTTTCTTTGAATTCAGAAAATAAATCTTTTGAGTATCCAAGTTCACCGCAATTAGAAACCAATGTTGCCTAAAAACACAAAAGTAATAAGTAATAAAGTAAGTGAAAATATAATTGATATGCTTTAATCATAGAGTATTACCCTTGCATGGTTGGTAGTAGGAAAATACTATCATCTGCAATCTTGCTTTCAAATATTTTAAGCAAGTCGTTCACTATTGCATCCTTTTTTGATTGCTCTATTTTTGTTAGGTGCGTTGATGTGATATGAGGACTAACGAGTCCAAATCTTGGCTCATGGGAAAATTTCTTCACCTATTTTTCATAAATGCGTCTGTCAAAAATATAAAATGCATTTTGTCATAATTCTCACATTAGATCAGCTTTTAGAAAATAAATTCATGGAAACATACCTCATATATACATTTACAACTATGACACCTAGCCAACCATTTTCAAGGATCTCATTTACATTTTCAGCAGCAATGAAATCTTGACTTTCCTCTCAGTATATATTCTCTTCAAAAACCACTACATGACTATTACCATCTTTTAGCTTCGTATCCACATGATTCTTCAATGCTAGTAAATGTGGATAAATAACATGTGGTGTTATTGTGATTTCAATAGCTCCTTGGGATCAGTTGGTCAATCCTTTAGATGGTTTTGATCCGATGTTTTTCACCCCGTTCCCTTTCTCCATCTATAACAACAATCATTGATTCATACCCTTTTTCATTAATTATTAAGGGTTTAGCTTGAAAAAAAGGAAATAAATACCTCTTTGTCCGCATGTACTCTTACAAGTTTTGACGACCATGTAATGAATGTCCCAATAGACTTTTATACCATATGAATATCATCGTCATCAAGTGGAATAGGTAGCTTTACATTTGGCTCATGAGCTATAGTAATTATCACTTTCAGATGATCTTTCAGAAGTGGTCTATTATGCAGTGTGGCATCTGGGATATTGAACAATGTAGCCCTCACTACAAAGTGATAGGTTGGTGTTGACAGATATAATTCACAATCATTATCAACCTGTAGAAGATCAGTACCGAAATATTATCAGTGTTTGTCTGATTCACATTTCATGGGAACTATTTTTATAATATTGATTACCACGACTAAGATAGTTTTTTGAGGCGAATGGCTCGCCTCAAAGATAGTGGGTGGTGGGGATGGATGTTCACGAACTGGTTGTTCTTGAGTTGTGTATTCCCTTTTCTTCCCACCCATAATAGTTGCTAGCAACTCTCCCTACCATTGCAATCGTTCTTCAAGGGTGGCTATTTTTTCCTTCATTTGTTCCAATTTTTCATCTGTATCATCCATTTTTTTTCTTCTTCTCAAAATATACTCGGGGTGTCACCCCAAACCCTACACCTTAGACATGACCATATTTTTCTAGCTGCTTCAAAGCCATCAATAATAGTTATGTATCTTCTACCAGAGTAGCTAATTACTGTGACTGTCAGATATAGGAAAATAACTAATTTTTTTTTATGTAATAGAAATTTGAAAAAAAATCTTTTTATCGTCATGTCATACTTACACATATTTCCCACACTTTCTGTGTGTTCTCATCTACTAACTTCCCTTCTTTGATCACACGTGCCTCCATCCATAACATATGACGTGGGATAGAAGTGCATTTGGTTTTACACTCATCAATCTACATATAAACATAGAAATATAATTATGATGTTTTTTATTGGATCCTAACAATATTACTCTAAATTTAAAATACGTACCATTTTCTTTTCTATGGAAGCGTACCCCGTCCATGCTTTATGATAGGGGTATGTTGGTTTTAATGCACGTTCCTTATTTTTAGAACATAGTTTCTATTTCAGAAATGAAATATTGACAATCAAAGTGATGAATACAGGCATCCTCAAACAATGTATTATCACCCACAATATACCTGAAGCTTATCATCCCCACAGAGGCCAACAAATGCATCCCATGCTTCTTGGGATATCAGGTGAGCGTAGACAATGGGTGGGTGCGGGTTTATTTTACCTTTGGAATTTTTCAGGTGACATATTTTTAAAATAGTGTGAAACCCTCAATGAATCCTTCTTTCAAGCCTTAGTACACAATCCTTATGTGAATCATCTACTATAAATGTACTCTGCAAGAGATTGAGAATAGTAAGACATTGTATCATTATTTTATTTTCTAGTAAATTAACGAAATAAATTCATAATTTTACCATAATTTCATCCTAGATCACAACCTTCAGCCCGGACACAACATGGTTCCATGAATCTATATCAATCGGCACGTGTTGCCGAGTGATAACTCCAATGTATCTACTAATCATAGCCTTGTTGGGATTCACATGTTGGCCTCCTGCATTCTATCCAACTTCAAATTTGATGCCTTTGCTTTTAGCCTTAAGAATTTTGGCTAACACCATCAAACTATGACACACCTGTGTTTTCTACGACGTCGGTCCTTCATTACCAACCATTTCATCAATATCAACATCATCTATATGTTCATCTGAAATAGTTTCAACGGCATGTGCTGATGGTTGTTGGACCTCAACACTAGGAGTAGTAGGAGCCGCATTAGTAGGAGCAGAAGCCACCGCAGCAGGGGTAGCAGCAGTAGCAGGAGACGTAGCAGGAGGAGCAGTAGGAGCACCAGGAGCCACAGCAGGAGCAGCAGTAGGAGCCGCATGAGCAGCAGGAGCAGCAGGAGCTGTAGGAGCAGCAGGAGGAACACCAGCCGCAGCAGCAACAACTTGAGAGACTTGTTCAGCCTCAAGGTTAGGAGTACCAGAATGTACAGAAGTCATTTTCTTCAAAAGTGTTTGAACAGTTAATTTAGATTACATAAATTCAGTAATGATAAGATAATAACATGAGATAACAAGATGTATATTACAAACAAAATATAACCTGTTTATTGAGCTCTCTTTATTTTTTTAAAAGGATGAAGGGATTTGAAACCTCTATAGATTATCTAAATACCTTCATTATGGTCTCCTCTAACATACAAAATATCCTCAGCATTGGGACCGCTCCAAAATGATTGCGACGTACCTCTAAATGGATCCTCCTCTATAGAATTTTCATCGGAACCTTCAGTAGTTTTGGACGATAACAGAACAATCGACCACTTTTGTTTTGTGGATTCTCGAACATAAAAAACATGTACCGCTTGTGATGATGCCATTATAAACTTTTCGTCTTTGTACCCTTCTTTACTAAAATCAACTTTCACAAATCCCCATTCATCTATTTTAACACCACTATTGTTTCAACCCATTTGCATTGAAAAATCTGAAATTGGAATGTTTTATAATCCAACTCCCATATTAGTTTGATAATGCAAAATATGACATATTTTCATAAATTGAATTTCTGTCCTTACTATCAGAAACATGCATCGCTTCTGCCACTAGTGTAACTCCACTATTTTGCATGGTACTATCTTCATCATGTTCGTCTATATATAATGTATAACCATTTATTACATAACCACTGTAAGATAATACATACAAAGATGGTCCACCGGCTAGCCATCGAATTCGATCTGACATTGAATTCATATTTTCATCCAACTTCTTAAAAATATGGTCCTGAAACCATCCTATAAACTGATGATTATGTGTATCTGATAACCATTTTTCATCCCTTGATTGATTCCACTGCCTATGAATTTCTTGTTGTGTTTAAATATATAGAGAAACCTCCCAACTGTTATGCAAAACATAAATATGGGAATGCTCCTGATCTGTAATACTGATTGTCACAAATTCTCTTCCAGAAATTCCCTCAATCTCAATGCATCCAGTGTGATGAGATTTTGGGAGACCAATGCTTTCCACATCAGATAGTTATTTAGTACAAAATTCAATGGCTTCCTCAACAATATATTTCCCCACTATACAACCATCTAGCCGACTTCGATTTTTGACATACCCTTTCAAATTCTTCATATATCGTTCAACAAGATACATCCATCTATAGTGCATAAGGCCACAAAGTCGAATCTCTCTCACCAAGTGAATCATCAAATGAACCATCATATTAAATAATGCTGGTAAGAAGAACATTTATAATTCACATAATGTGATGAAAAATTCTTTTTCCATAGCTGGCAATTTCTCCAGGACTAAAACTTTGCTACATATATCTTTGAAAAAGAAACAAAGTTTGGTTAACATATGAAGAACATTCTTGCGCAAAATGCAACGTAAAGGTATAGGAATTATATCTTTCATCAAAACATGGAAATCATGTGATTCCAAACCTTTTAACTTAAAATCATTCATTGACACAATGTTCTTGATATTTGATGAGTACCCATCTAGAACCTTTACATCATTGAAGAAGATGAAAAACTGATATCCCTCCTCCGTAGAAAAAGTATAAGAAGATGGAGGAAGAAACATTCGATTCTCACCCATCACAGGAGCCAACTATTCTCGTATTCCCAAGTCAACCATGTCCTACCTTGCCTTAATTCCATATTTTGTTTTCTAGGGGCATTTAGCAACGTTCCAATAACACTTTCACATACATTTTTTTTCCACATGCATCACATCAAGAAAATTTATGATGTACAAACAATTCCAATATAGTAACTCAAAAAAAACTGATCTCTTTTTCAAACCGATTTTCATAATGTTTTTCAAAAATGGTTTACCAAAAATAGTGTTCAAATATTTTACTTTCTCAAACAGTTGATCACCTGTTAGTGGAGACGATGTTGCGCGTTGTTCTGAACTTCCATTGAATGATGTCATCCAAGATCAGTACTTATGCCGACGAGGTAGAAATCTACGATGTCCTAGAAACCCATATTTCGATGAATGTTTCAACCTAATGGATTCTGTATCATCTTCTCACATGGGACACCCTTTAGTTCATTTAATTTTATAGCCTGAAAATTTTCCATAAGTAGGGAAATCATTTATTGTCCCATACAACATCACTCTCAACATGAAGTATTCACTTTTATAAGAATCATACATCATTACCCCTGAATCCCACAATAAATTGAAATCCTCGATCAAAGGAGCCAAATAATCATCAATATTGTTACATGGTTGTTTTTTTCCTGATATAAGAATAGATAACATGATGAATTTCTTCTTCATGCATAACCAGGGTGGAAAGTTACAATTTACAAACATAACATGCCATGTACTATGAGTGCTAGTTTGAAAACCAAAAGGATTCACTCCATCTATAGATAATGTAAGACGAATGTTTCTCGGCTATTTTCCAAATTAATGATACTCATGATCAATTTTCTTCCATTGAGGAGAGTCGGCCGGATGACATAATTTCCCATCTTTATTTCTTTTATCTACATGCCACGACAATTGTCTTGCAGTTTCTTCACTTCTATATAGATGCCTAAACCTTGGAAGGAATGGAAAGTACCATTCAACTTTCATAGGATTGGATTTATCTTTCTTGTATAGAGAAGCGCCACACATTGGGAATTCTGTAAGTGATTTTTTCTCCTTGTGAAACAATATACAATCTTTCAGGCAGGCATATTCTTTTAGAAATCATACCCATCGAGCATAGCATTCGTCTAGCTTCATATGTCCACCTTGGGAGCTCATTATCTTCTGGGAGCATGTCATTAAAGAGAGAAAGTAGTTCCATAAAACTAAAATCACTCCATCCATTTCCTTCTTTCAATTTATACAACTTCAGTACATCTGAAAATGTTGTATACTTAGTGCAAGCAACATACAATGGTGTCTTTACACAACTCGTTAACTTCTCAAACAATTTTGGGAAATCACGGAGTTCATCTTCAATTGTCTTTGTCATTTCCTCAATACGATCTTGATCATCATTAACATCTGTAATCACATCCTCCATATAGTATTCTTCATTATCTATATTTTTATTTATATCTGATGATCCATAAAACACATTTTTATGCCAGCCAGTAGCTATATTCGCTTTTTCTCCGTGTTTATTCCAACATTTATAACTCCGATATATTCCGTGACATATCAAATGTTCTTCCAACACCTCTGGAGTAAGTAGTCTAGAATAAAAACAACGTAAACATGGACAAAGGATTCGAGAAGGATCCTTCGTGTGATCCTTTGCAAACTTGATGAACTCTTTCACTATGTTCTTGTACTCTATTGTCAAACTATTAGCATCCATCCAATATTTATTCATCTTCATCCTATTTGAATCTCAAGTATTAGTATTTATGGTTCAAGTACACAAAACAAGACTTCCAAATACAGTAGAAGAGAACCACTAACTTATAAATATATAGATTAATAGAGCCTAACCATTATTATTTATTTATCTTCATTAAATATATTTACTTTAGATTCATTATAGTTTCCTCAAATCACCCCAGACCAAACACAGGAATAATCAACAATGATAAATCTACCACTCCTAGGTCTCTACCCTACATTCAGTATCATAATGCAGGAATACCCATATATCCACACATACACATGTCACAAACATATAAAAAACCATATCCACATCAGAAACCGAAGTACCAACATGGATTTCAATCAGGTTACTCGGCTCAAGTGGAGGTTTGTAAGAAATAATAAGAAAATATAATAAGTATATAGTCACACATAAATCTCAAACTGGTGTTAATAATATAATAAAACAAAGTTATCATTCCATCTATCAAAATACTTTGAATGAGCCCATATGTGACAGTAGTCCCAAGTGGTGAAGGTTCCTGAGGAGGAAGGGGAGAACACGCACCTATCGGGGTTCGAGGTCAGGTAACTAAGGATGAAGGTGGACCGATACTCCTACAAGGGTTCATTCCAGATTTCACAAACCATGTCCTGGTACCCTAGGATGTTAACCCACTGTTGGTGGAAGTGAAACTGTTCCTGATGGTCATGCCAAGAATAAATGGAAACCAAGAGGGGGGGTGAATCAAAATACCTCAAGAAAGATGAAAAAACAAGGTATTTAAGAATAGGTTAGTGGCATTCATGTTGTCTAGACCCCTATCCAATAGACTCCAAAAGCGGTGATGGCCCCTGCAGTTGTTGCACTAGGTGAAACTGTCACTTGAGAAGCTAGGATCAATGAGGCCCATCCCAACCATGAACTGAACAAACTTTATGATGGCCTTCCTCTGTAATGGGCTTCTACCTTTCCTTTCCTTTGGGTTGGAAATGAAATTAAAGTCACCCCCAAAAAACAATGGAAGGTGGCTGGGATTGAAGGTATTTTGTTCAAAAGGACAATCAATCCCCCTTAATTTTTTAAAATATCAATACCATAAACCATTTAAAAACAATTCATTTTAATTTATTTTGGAAATCATTCCCGAGAAAATTTCAATAAACAAACACATGCCAAACCATTTGGAATTTTATTTAAAGAATCAACTTATCTTTATTTTAAACCATTATTTTCATTTATAATAACAAATCCACCAACAGTAGAAGGAACCCTAATTTATTTCAATGAAAAAGGTTATTTCACAACCGATAGAATCCATTCCATATGTTATTTTCATAAATAGGGTTATTTTGTTCTTCAAAATGATCAAAAAACGTCTAACCAACTTCAAAGGGATATAATATGAATTAATGAAATACATGAATCTGAAAAAGAAGATATAGTATAGAAACACCCACTTGGAATATTTGGGATCGAAACACAATGAATCTGAATGAGTCTACTCAAATGAAGAACATTGAATCAAATAAAAGGGATCTCAGTAAAAGGTAAAAGAGATACTATCACCATATTTCACCATAAAAATTATAGGTCTAGTAAATACCAAGGCTTCCATAGCCCCCAGGAACAAATAATCATGTTATGGAGAGATATTGAAGTTGAAGAAAAGAAATAAATACCAAAAGTGCATCACCATTTCGAATGAAACTTCAATCCACCAACTAATGAGGATAGAGGATCCAAAATATCCATAGGTGCTCCCAGGGCTTGAGTGGGTTGAGTTAAACATGAGGGAGAAGGTAAAATAAATAAATGGGGGTATTGGGGTGTAATTAACTACTACCTCGATGATTCCTCATATACAACGACACCAACGGCTAGATAGTGGTTCTCACCAGCTAGACAATGGTTATAGTATAAATGTTATAACCATAGGTTATCCCACTGGATAGTCACTACAGACCCACCAGCTGTCTGATGGCTATAGAATATTTTTGTATCCATTTTGAATCCCATTGCCTAGCCAATTACCCTCACCGGCCATTTGGTGGACCACATGAAGCTTTTCAACCTACATGTTCACGTCCACACCTTCTATGACTGTCTGGGATATCCTATGACCCCTCAAGACACCCAAAAAAACTCAAAGAGAATTTATTTGATGAAAGAGATACTGATATGTTACAATTTTCCCCATCATTCCATTATTTATCCGAATAAATATTCTAGTAAGAAGGATAGAAAATGATGAGACAAAAATAAATTTCACAAAATAATTATTGTGTGGACAACTCACAAAATATAGGAAGATTCACCGAATAGAGGGCCACTCCAAAAAAATTAAAATGAACAGATAACCAATATACCCAAGAACCCTTAACGTATATCCTCCAAGAACATAATACATCTACAAATGACACATCTACATCACTAAGAAGAGAGAAAATGCCAATAATGTCTAGAGACCTAGCATAGGTCACCCACCAATTTAAATTTTCACTAAAATTGTGGGACATAAGATGGAAATATACTAAGAACACATCCCTTCACACAAATAAGAGACTACAACCACTAACCATGAAGAACCACTAAGAGCCTTATTCGAAACCTAAGGAAAGGTACACCCAAAACATACTAATGAATCCAAATGAAATAACACAATAAATATCCATCAATGATTCAACCAACAACAATAAAGTAAAAAAAATTAAAAGGATTTATTCCTCGATCAAGTACTCGATGGAAACCTTGAATTCCCACTATAGAGTGTCACCCATCGACGGTCTCATTGAAGTAGACACCAAAACCTCCCAGTGCCTAGTCCATCAAGAGACTTTATAATCCTAGTCAGTTTAGTACACACAAAAATCCAATCTATGTCCAACCATAAATATATCATATAAAATGGTTTTTGTAGAAAGATAGAAAACTAATCCTTTAAAAGACAGACCACCCAAAACAATAAGATTGAGCTCTAACCAAGAAGTTGTGAATCAGAGGAAAATAAGGAATAATTGCCACTTTAATGGTCTCAAACACCCACCCAAATAATATAACCATGGAAGGAAACATAAGGGATTTTAAATGGAAATAACCTAAAACATCCGTAGGTTTCCAGAAAAGGATGAATAATGTAGCCTACAACTATCGAAATCTCAAATCTACATTAAATATATCATTCCAAATCAATATATGGTTATGTGTGATGGGATAGGAGAACAATATTAAAAATTTATTTGGAAAACATGCCTTAAAGGGAGGTCCGACAAACCGAACCTCAAGGGCATTGCGGGCGGCAGAGTTCCGGAAAACCGAATCTCGAGGGAGGTAGAGTTCTGGAAACATGAACTCAGTGGGCGAAGGAGGTCCGACAATGATAAGTGAGGGCGGCGGAGGTCCGACAACGCAAACTCAGCAGATGGAAGAGGGAAGTCGCAGGGCTCTAGTACCGCGAGAGCTTTAGGTCACAATAAAACGAGGGCACTGTGCAAGTGACTTTATAAAAAGAATGGAGTAAGGTTTTATTATCTATAACAAAGCCCTGATAAATACTACCATTATCAGCGCTATAAAAGAGCTGATAAATCCCTCCTGTATCAGTGCTCAAATTTTAGCACTGATACATGGATTCTTTATCAGCACTGATAAAGGGTCGTTTTATCAGCACTTGTTTAGCACTGATAAAGGTTAACCTGTATTAGTGCTAAAATTTTAGCACAGATAAAGGGTAACCTTTATCACCAGTTTTTCTTAGCTCAGATATAAGGGGGCGCTTACCTTTCCCATTTTTGTAGTAGTGATATTTTAAACATATGATGTTATAATATTAGGTGATATCATGATAGAGAAATAATTGTCCTAGCCTCCTATATTTTAAGGAGTGTAAGAGAAGAACATAATGATAGAAAAAAAACTTGGATAAGTGGAATAAGGGAATGAAATATTTTAATACATGTGATAATTGTGCAAAGAAACACCCTTGAACTTTCATAAAGGGAAGGTTCCTTTTCTTAATGTTTGGAGAGAAATGAAATCAAACACATGAATTAAAGGGTAAGAAATAAACCTATAATGTCACGTGTTTAAAATCTAAGGACATGAGGAAATATGAAATTGAATTCCCTAAATTTCAAGGTAATATACCCCATAAGAAGATAAGATATCAAGGTCAGTTTTATGCTACTACTACTACTGAAGTAGAATGATTAATGATCACATGTATTTGAATTAACGAATAATGATGTAGAAGTATTTTATCAATGATATTATGGTTTTAAGAATCTTAAAATATATAAGGATTTTATTGTAATAGTTTTTTTTGAGGATTTTAAATAATATACTGAATGGTACCCGTAACCATGAAAAGTGATTTTTTAGAGAAGACATGTATATAGGAAAGAGAACTATTGATCTATTCCTAATGATGAGTAACTATTCTTTAGTTTGGATTAAAATATGATTCACATATAAAAATAAAAAGGGGTCATTTTGGTGATGTTAAAAATGGTTAGTTTTTTATTTTATGATGATGTTTTCTTCATTATTTTATATATTTAAATAATCTGTGATTTTTTGAAGCATGCATGTTCTCATTAAGGATTTTTTTGATCAACATGTTTCTTGAGAATGTATGATCATGGTATTTGAATATTTATTATTTGACTATAATAGATACATTATTTTATCCATAATTATAAGGCTAAGTTGATATTTGATATTTGGTGATCTAATTTTTGGATTTTTAATATTTTCTAGATATATTTTAGATGATCTTAAATATTAACTATTTATTGAATGGATTTAGTTGAATGTTGGGGTTTATTTGGAAAATTGTGATAACCATTTTGTCTTTGGTGAAGATTTAGATGAAAAAAGAATAATTTATATTTATTATGATTCATTAAAATTGCTTCAACCATAATGAATTAATCCTTAATTCATGGAGTAAGAGATTAAGTAGAAATTTATCAAAGTTGAACCAATGGGGAAGATTATCAACTATGTTTATTTTCTCAAGTTCTCTATCAAGATATTAAAAGAATCTATCAATTTTTGTAAAATAACCTAAAAATAAAAACATTATCCGTTTTCTTTTCCTAGAAATAAATAAATGGCCATTAGACCCATAACAGATTTAGGGTTTTCTAGTCATTAAATTTCTCATGACAATGTTATCTATCACTATGTATTAATCTTTGACAAATTAGTTTTCTCCCCCATATCCATATTTTGACCTCCCAAAAAATTTATCCTCTTTTGGAAACTAGTTTAGTGATGACCTACATATTTCTATTTCTGGCTTTTATGAGGATGTTTTAATGAACATTTTTATGTTGTGGGTTTCCCAAAAAATAATTTTTTAAACACCAACGCAATATTTTTGATGAGAAATTTCAAATTGTGGGGATGTAATTTATTAAAGGTGGGGATACTGTAACCTAAATTCATTTTAGAATATATAAATTTAATAAAAACTTTATAGTGAACAAAACCCCAATATTTAAAATTAACATTATATTCAATAGCATTTACAACTTCCAACACCGAGGTTAAATGAATTACAATAAACTATTAAAATATTATTATTTCTACAAGATCATTATAACATAGTAATTGAATTAGATGATATGAATAGAAATGATCATATCTTGAAATGTATTTGAAGTTCATATTTAATACCAATTTATTTATTAATTCTTAGAAAGTGAACCCTCATTTTTTAGAAAAGTCATTTTATTATTCAAAAATATGTTTTATTAAAAAATTATTTTTTATTTCTTTTAATAAGAATATAATTATAAATAATTTTTGATAAAATTAACATTATTTTTGAAATCATCATATCGAAATTATGTTATTGTGAATTTTAAATATTTTTTCGAAAAGATAAATTTTCAAATGAATATTAAAAAACACTACTTTTTCTTGATAAATGTATTTTTATTTCAAGAATATTGAAGTTTAATTTTATATAAAAATAGATTAAAATTAAAATTAGATATATTATTTTCTCTAATAATGTAATTATGTTAATTTTAAATATTTTTATGATATAATTTATTATAAAAACATTTTGTACTTAAAATAGTATTTTTCAAAAAATCTTCTTTTCAATGAATTTTTTGTTATAATATTAAATTAATTTATTCCACATACTTAAAATAAATATTAAAAAATTAATTCCATATCTGGAATCATGAATTCCAAATGTATTAAATAGGTCAATTTTTTTTCATTTTGAATGAAAACCATAGTAATTTTTAAAAATGTGGAAAAATGTAAATTGAGTAATTATGGGTAAAAATGTTATAAAAAGAACTATAAAATGACCATAGAACATCATATAATTTTATTGAATAATTCCATTTAATCCATAAATATCCATAAAATAGATATATGGAAATATGTTTACATTAAGAAGTTATTATGATCTTTATAATAGTTTATTCAATGAAAAGCCAAACATTTCACAATCTTATTTTTAATGACTATATTTTTTTAATATGGGGTTTTACATCGGTCAATTTTGACTATAAAAATTATTTCTTAAATAAAAATGATTTTATATTCTTCATGGTAAATTATTTTTAATTTTAAGTGGTGAAATAATTACCTTAAAGGCTTACTCAATGTGGACACAACAATTATTTAATTAATGAAAAAATAAAATAAATGATATTAAAAATATTAAAGTATTATAATTTTATATAATTAAAGAGATCAAATAATTTAGTATATTAAAATGATAAGTTATAAATATAATAATTGTTTTTCTAATTTTACATAATTTTTTAGTATTATTAATGTAAAAGTAATTATTTTTATTAAATATTATATTATTGATATTTTATAGAAATTAATATTTTATAAATTTATATAAAATAATAAATAATACTATATTTTACAAATGGATTAGGATATGGTTTAAAATATCAACCATGGTATATTTATGAGTATTTTTTCCATTTATATTTACTATCCTGAACGTTAAATTTTATTTTTTTTCATGGTATGTTTCAAAAGGGTTAACGAAGGACTAAAACTAAAAGATAAGGGTAAAAGTGTGACCTTAAAATTGTAATGAAATTAATGGATTAGTGGTCTTAAAAAATTATTATCATATATTATAAATAAATTTTTTTCGAGCCTTTTGTAATTGAAAATTAATTTATATTAATTTAATTTTTAGAGAAATTCCAAAAGTTCCCTTCACATCAATAATAAAATGGAAACTCCTCCCTCACTTTTTAACACAAATTAGAGACATTTATCTTGAATATATCTTAAACATTTTACTTATTAACATCATAATAAAAGTTATATAGGTTTTGGTCCTTTAAAAAGACCAAACATATGTCCCTTAAGAGGATATCTAAATCGATTCCACTGAATACAAGGCAATTCTCTTCAGTGACTCTTTCATGTTTATTTCTTCTTCTATTACAAATTATGTGTTTTAAAATTCACTATATATTATATTGAATATAATAAATATACATAGATTTTATCATTATTATATTATAACCATATTCCATCCCATTTTCATCCTACAAAAAGCAGAAACATCCTTTGTGCATACGTACGACATTCAATCTCCACGTAGAAGTGTAATAATTTTTTCATCACCAATTTACCGGGATTGTTATAAATCTTTAAATAATGGGTATAATTTATATTTATGACATAAATATTACTCTATAAAGATTAATTACTATTCAAATTTCATTCACTCCATCTTTTGATAAATGGAAACAACTTTTATGCATACTTATAACCTACTGTCTCTATGAATGGTGTTGTTAATGTTTATATCTCTACCAATTTTGAATGAATATAAATAATAATATAATTAATATATTTAATTATATCGTTATTATTATTATAGATATTACGGAACTTGGATATATGCACATGAACCGCAACTACCGAACCAAAACATACATGAAAATGGACCAGTTACCACATGGAACTATGATTTTAGTAAAGAATTATTAATAAATTGGGGGTAATAGACTATAAGTAAAAAATATATGTAAGGATATATATATATAATAATGGTTAAATTAAAATTTAAAAATAGGTATATATTTATATATAGGAGGTTCGAACACGTACTAAGGAAGTCAGACTCGTGGAAAGGGTTTCTCATATAACTTTCACTTTCATAAGACATATGTCACATTTACCACATATTTGTTTTGTGTGATGTATATAATTATAATTTTATATTTTATATCATTAATATCTTTATTCCTTTGTTATTTAATATTTAATTAGATGTTACCTCATTCATTGTGGTTATAATAGAAAAATTTACCGAGGCGGTAAGGGTTTAACTAACAATCCCATCATTATTTATGGCTGTTAATGTTAAAATATTCATAATGGTATACTTTTATTATATATAAATGTTTTAAAAAAATAGTTTATGGTATGTTCCTTTTTGAATAAGTATAATCACTTCGAAAAATTATTTTGCACAGAACACCGAGCTTAAAGAAACTCCGAAATATTATTATTTTAACCTGGGCATTATAACCATGGAATTATATTGGTGGGAATAAATAGTATCAACCAAATTATGAAATAAATAATTTTAAAAAACATTTTTAATGAATTAATTAATTCTTTTTGAATATTCACATAATTTTTAGTGTTTTCATTTTATTATTTAAATAATATTTTTATCCCAAAAGTGATTTTAATTGTTTTCTATGAGAAAATAAATATAAAATGTTTTTGAAAATTTTAGAAAATTAATATGATAAAATGATTTTTTCAGATTCATAATATACAATTTATCTTAGTATTAATTTTTTATAATTGTGTAAAAGGATTTTGTTTTTAGTGAATAGTAAAAATATTCAAATTTTTATGAAACTCTTATTTTACTTATAATTAAATGTTATATTATGCCATTAAACTAATATTAAATTAAATTAAGTAATTTTTAGTTTTATATAATCTAATTAATTACATATAGAAAACAATTATACCTTATTTTCTATTAAGTACATTTTTGGGATTAAAAACAACTTTTTTTTTGAAAAAACTATTTTTCATTGCGTTTTGACGGTTTAATATTAAATGTATTTTTTTAAAATATCTATTTTCAGTTTCTAAAAAATGATTACATTTGTTGGAATCATTATGTAAAAATTATTTTATAATGTTATTTTAATTTTTAGGTATAAAAATGTTATCATGGTAAAAAAATATTTACCACAATGTAGGTAAAATAATTTAGGAGGCCAATGTTAAAAGGTAAAATAATAAAATACCTAAAATATATAAAAATAAATTTTTATTTGATTTATTTATCATACATAACTAACATTTTAAATATTTATTATCATAAAAAATATTTGGTATTACTGCCATCGATATTTTGGTTGGATTTTAATATAAAATAACCATGATTTAATCACTTAAAACAACCCCTCCTCAAGTATAAATACCATCCCACCACCCCTTTATCCTAAAACTAATTAAAGAGTTTCAAATCTATGCCTAAAACTCTCCACCCCACTCTCCCAACATATAGGTTCTTCTGGTAACACCCAAAGAAAATTTCCATCTTCATTATTGTGTCATTCAAGGAGGTGACATTCAACAGGAGGTTAAAGAACACAAATGTAATGGAAAGTATAAGGTAAGGGTTTAAATTCTGACATTTAATTTTGTGAGATATATTACTTATTCCCCGATTATTGTTTTGTTGTATATACTTCCATTTGATATATCATACCATGAATCTCGTTATCTTCATGGCATGCAATGTTTCATTTGATAGTTATTAATTTCATGGGGCATATGATTCAACTGATTACAAATTGGTAAGTGATTTTTCTCAGTTTTATCTCTTTGGGACACATGAATTATACACTAAATTTTTCTTTTGAGTGGTGTATATATTGAAAATTAATTTATTTTATAGAAATTTATATGCATTTTATGTTTATTTACATGTCAATTTTGGTTTATTTCTTTCATGGGGAAATTGAATTGATTGATTACAAAGTGGTAAGGGTTTTTTTCACAATAGAATTATTATCTGAGATTTTTTATGTTTATGTTTCCACTGAGAAAAATTTATCTTCTATGCCCATGTTTTCTAGTAATATTTTCTAAATGTTTTTTACTATTCTAATGTGAATGTTTAGAGTAATTTTTACCCATATCTTATTTTATAAAAAATGATCTTAAAAGAATATTTTTACCATTTTCTAAATAATGTTATTTATTAATTTTCCAAAAAACATATGGAAGGAATTTTTTTATACAAAATTAGAGGCTATTCCTTCCACTATGACACATAATGCTCTATAGCTTCCTATACAAGAATAAAAGGTTTTTTAATGGGATTTTTTTCCTTTATAATTGAGTGGATATTTAAAAAATTATTTCAAAATTAAAATGATCGTTTCCTCAAAAATTATTTCGAGTGATCTTTCAAAATAATTTTCTTCTCTAAGATAAAATTATTTAGCTTACTTTTTTTTTATTTGGATATGATCCAAGGATATCATCCTTAATATTTCTCTGGATGGTTTATGTTTATGTTGGAATATGGTTTAATATAGTCATGTTTCCATGAGTTATATTATAAAGAAATGTTTATGAAACCCATTTATTTTCATGGGTTTTGACATGATGAATGATATATAATCCTGTAGAAGAAATTAGTATAGCTTTTTATTATGTGATATGTCACACACTTTGTTTCTTTTCATATCATGGTATGGATTCGGTTCATTGAAAATACTGATCCTTTTATTATGTATTGTGTGAGATTACTTTTTCCTTTTTAACTACCATATAAGTCTAATCACCCAAATTTGGGTTCCCCATTGCTTGTTTAGGAGTTTTTGGAGAAATGGTGTTTATTTCATGATTTGGGCCAACCATGAGCCCATTTCTAGTTTTAAAAACCAAATTTGATTCATTTATAAATCCAATATTTTTAATTATTTTTCACCCATTCAACTTCCTAAATTTCCTCCATTGACATATTCAAACCAAAATATCATTTTGGTCCCCACATAAATTCATAAACATGGATAATTAGGGTTACTTATTTAGGTAATGGGCTAGCCCATGGGCCCATTACTTGTTTTATAAAATTAAATTTTTTATTTTTTATATTTTTCATTTTTTAATATTTTCTATTATTTTTCATCCCACTCTAAGCCAATACCCAAATCCTCACCCCCATTATCGATTTTACCTTTTTGAAGCTCATATGAGTCGCTGATTAGGGAAAACTTCTCAATGTCTCTCAAATTGTCCAGAACCGCAAAGGTAACTTTTTTTCATCCATAATTCATTCCATTTTTACTATTTTAACACAAATAATCTCTCCCTGGTTCATCTATACTTTAGGAGACTCTCCAAAAAGTTTCAATCCATTCCCTCTTCTCTAAGGGTGCATATCTAGTGGAAGACAAAGAGTTTTCTAGTTGAAAAGATGAGATTCCTTCTCCTTTCTCCCACCTCTTCTTCCTCCTTTCATTATTTCTTGGTTTTATAATCTTTACTAGTCATGATCGACTTAGTGTTATTATATCCTATGATTTTTATGGGGTTTTTGGTCATTTTGGATAGGTTTTCATGGTTTTAGGGTTTATAAACCCTCGGATGGTGATATTGGGTGTGCATTTCCATTACGCCAATAATTTGAGCTAGGATATCCCTTGAACATTCCATTATCATTTATGTTTCTTCATTTTATTACTTTTCACATCTAATATATATGATTACTATTATTTTTCAACATTTTTATAATTTCCATGGTGTGGAAAAAAGGATGTTTAAGCCCAGTTTTTAGAAAGGTTGAGATGTTTTGTCTTAAAAGTGCACACCATGTGTTTGTTTAAATGTTCTGCTATCTTTCACAACTATTTTGTGAGGTTTAAACCCTATTATATAAAATTTTTAGCATGTTATAGTATAGATAATAAAAGCCATGACTACCCCAAGCCCACCTTCCATAGGCCCGGGGATAGCGTCTAGCACCAAGGCGTAAGTCCCGGTAAAAAGGGAAGGCATTGCCTTTGTAAAGTAACAACACCATAGAGCAAGAAAACAGAAGTAAACACTAAGTAAAAACTGAGTAAAACAGTAAGTGCGGAAAAGTATGTGGGCCAGAATACAAACCCAAACTGAAATTAAAGTACAACTGGAAGGGAAAATAGCAACTTAAAAGTAAAGATGCAACGTCGAGTTGTCCACTGGAAGTCCCGCCTGAAGGGTGGGTACAGATAGCCTCCACTGGTCCTCAGGTCCAGCCGACCGCTCCGAGTACGTTCTGCCCAGTGGTCCACCTCCAGGTACCGTCCTACTCCGCAAGCCTCAACCACGATCAGCGTTGTCCGTCATCTGCAACCAACACAACTTAGTGCGGGCATAGCCCGTGCAGGGGTGAGTATAAGATACATAGTAGGGACCCCGAGACCCCCGAAGGTCTCCCAGAATCCACAAAGGATAATCCACAAAGGAAAGATAAAATCATGAAGTAACATTCGACACTGCTTAGGTATATTCCCATACGTATACCTAAGTCATGAATTCCAGTACGCTCCAACTTTCGAGCTCAAGTACAACCCAGTCCACACAGGAAAAAAAACATAAATCCACACAGGATAGTACAACACAATCCACATCGGAAAGAAAACGGGATTCAGCTCACACAGGTGTACTTCTTTGTAAGGCGATAGAGATGATCAAATGTAGCCACTGATTCATCTAAGCCGTCAGACCCACAAAGGATCGATCATGAAGTTGAAACAACAGCTATTGGGAAACTCCTTCTATAAAATGTATAGTGGGTATGCCGCTACAACCAAGCGCTTCTCTCTAACCATGGACCGTTGTAGTACTCTGCCTATCAAGTATTGTGGTCCTGCTGCTACAACCAAGCGCTTCCCACCATGGGTCTGCCGCTACAACCAAGTGCTCCCCCTCAAAGTCTCTAGAGGTACTTCTTCTGTTGAGTACCATGGGTCTTCCACTACAACCAAGCGCTTCTCTGCCGTGGGTCTGCTGCTACAACCAAGCGCTCCCCCGTGATGCTACAACCAAGTGCTCCTCCATCGTGGGTCTGCCGCTACAACCAAGGGCTCCCCTGTGCTGCTACAACCAAGCGCTCCTCCATCATGGGTCTGCCGCAACAACCAAGCTCTCCCCCATGCTGCTACAACCAACGGCTCCTCCGTCGTGGGTCATCCACTACAACCAAGCACTCCCCCTCATAGCCTCCAGAGGTACTCCTTCTTTTGAGTACCGCGGGTCTGCCGCTACAACCAAGCGCTCCTCCGCCGTGGGTCTACTTCTACAACCAAGCGATTCCCACTGGGCTATCCTTTAACACATAGAGTCGTTCTATCAGTAGTCGTCAAGTCTCAACCGGATCTAGGGTTTCCGCACACAGCATGCTCGTTCTAGGAGGGTACACTCTACAAGACAAGAGGTTGATTCATCAACATACAAGTAGTCCAAAGTTGATGTAACCCAAAAAGTATAGTAGTGGTCACTACCGAACCCACAGAAGATTCCCGTACTGTCTTCATTGTCATCGCAGACGCAGCCAGCTCTAGGGTTCCCACACACAACAAGCTCGTTCGGGAGGGTCCACTCCACGAGCCGAGAGGCTGATACATCAACTGACACATATTCCAGAGTTGATGTATCCAAAAGTTCTGAATCTTCAACAGGAACTCAACGTCACAGATGGTGCGTCAATCAGACGCCCGATCTGAGAGTTATTGGCTTTTTCGCTCCAGGGGCCCAGTTGGTTTTTAAGGCAAAACCAACCTGACCATACTCCACCTGCGTCCAAACCTCAGTCAGAGTAAGGCAAAAGATCCGTCTCACTCAGAGGAAACCATAAAAGTCTACGGTACGTCAATCAGACGTTCGTAGCCCAAGATATGTGCGTTTCCGCTCCAAGGGCCCGGTTGGTTTCGTGTACGAACCAACCTGGCCAAACAAAAATTACTCTGAAACCTTGAGTGCAATATACCGAAAGGACCGTCTCGATCCAAGGATCATATCTCCGCTGACGGCGCATCGATCGGAGGCTCGTAGCTCAAGATTCAGGCAAATGACCGAGAAGGTCCGGAAACGGGGGGTCTGGGTCCAGACCGACACGGGCCAACCCCCTGGGTCGGCCTGAACAGGGTCGACCCGACCCGGGTCCGGGTCCGACCCGGCCGGTGCGCTGGCGCTGGCCAGGCGCCGCGCAAGGCAGCCGCAGCCCCCCCGCGCGGGGGCCGCTCCGTGACACCTGGACGCGGCTTAAGCCGCGTCCCTCCTCCGCGGTCCCGCGCGGCCGCGGGACCGGCCATCGCCGCCAAGGCTTCAGCCGTGGCGGGTCTTCCCGGAGGCGCACGGGGCACCACCGTGCCAGCATGGCGCACCGGCGGGGGGGTTCCGCGGACCACCAGACGCGCTCCGGTGGTCCGATATGCACGCGGTCTTCTCCAGTTCTCGTCCCGGGACTCGTTCTTTACTGCAAAGCCTTCAAAATTAACTTGCGGCCCCGTTTTTCATCGCCTGCCAATCCGCGCATAACAACAAGAAGGGCGGTGGGTACAGAGTTGTTCGTTGGTCCGCACCCACCGCGTTAGCGGTTCTTAATGTCTCACAACAATCATATTTAACAACCAGGGATATAAATCACGAAGATTTAAAAAGAAACAACCCCTACCTCGTCGTATTTGTCGAATGTGTGTTCTTCGCGGAATTGACCGTCGCGGAAGAAGAGGATCGTCGCGTCGCGGGAGGGGCGTCACGTCGTCGCGGTACACGACATCGCGTCGATGATCTCCGAGGTTTAAGGAAAACACACAGATTTAATTTCACAAATTAAATCCATGTTGAGGATACAATTCACAAAGGAATTTAAAATATTTGAAATCTCCTACCTCAAGCAGTTGATCGAAGATTTGTCACGGGGAAATAATCATCGCGGAAGAAGTGTCACAGAAGTAGATTCGTCGGCGTTCTTCGTCACCTTTCGTCGAAGGCCGGCGTTGTTCACGTTTTTCGCATTCCTCACATTCTCCGCTTTCTTCGTGTTCTTCGCGTTCTCCACGTTCTCCATGTTCTTCGCGTTCTTTGCGTTCTTCGCGAAGAAATATGAAGATCTTCTAGCTTCAGAGATTTCTCCAAATCCTCTAAACAAGACACCCCTCAAAAGACAAGTGTTGGTCTTATTTTTAATCTAATGTCAACAATTGATTTCAAAGATAAGTAACGAACAAATTAATTCATAGAATTAATTGCCAAGAATTAACCGCCCAATTAATAGGGGCGTTAAGAATTTAGAAAACATTTCAGTTGACTTTCATTAAAGATGAGTCTTCTCGGGTGCATTTCATAGAGGAAAAGAAATGATGGGGCTCGTGTGGGCCCCACCTCCCAAATATCCTACCAAGAGGGTAGGATATTTTGGGTTCCACCCTATCCGCTTCAACTCAGCTTAAGCAGCTTTAACTGGCTTTAAGTGGCTTTAAGTGAAATAAAATAAATTTGTCGCACCACTTTATTTTATTTTCTTCACTTAACACCCAAAACTTAAAAACCACACCCGAGCAAACGCAACTCCGGAAGAGCCGTTTATAAGAAATTACCGGCTCTGTGATTACATCGGTTCCCTCAGAATTCTATTCCGAGAACCGGTTCAAATGTTAGAAAAACCCGCTCGTTCGTTCACGGAATGTACCCGAGCCAAATCTTCGGAAAATTATTCCGGGAACACCGGGCCTCGGAATCACGTGCTATCAGAAAATGAGTTCTTGTAAAATTCCAATGAAAAGAAAGAAAAAACATTTCCTTGAATTTTACGGGTCTTTACATCACTCCCACCTCAGGGAATTCTGTCCCCGTAAAGATACATCATAAACTAGGGAAACAAATGTGGGTACTGAGCACGCATCTGAGCCTCCCTCTCCCAAGTGCTAACCTGGAGGTTCCCGTGTGACCATCTGATGCGCACTAGAGGAATCGACTATCCACATAGGACCCGCTCCTGTCGATCCTCGATCTCCACCGGGACCTCCGCAAAAGTCGCCCCATCATCAACGTCTAGCTCCCCATGGTCAATGATATGCGTCGGGTCTGCTCGTATATCCCCAGTTGAGATACATGGAAGTTGTCGTGCACCTGGTGCAACTGAGGTGGGTGGGTCAAGCGGTAAACCACCTCGCCTACCCTTCTGAGGACCTAGAATGGTCCGTTGAACCTTGGAGATAACTGGTCGCCTCGAACACATCTCCGTAACTCACGTCGAGGTGAGACCAGTAGGGAAACGTGGTCACTAACCTCGAACTCTAGAGGTCTCTGCCTCCTGTCAGCAGAAGACTTTTTCTGGCTCTGAGATGTCCTCATCCCCTCTTGGATGACTTGGACCCTTCTTGTCCTACAAGAGCAGCTGAGATTTCTTCTTTTCCGAGAAGAAAAATCCGGTCTCATCCCCCTGGATGAACCAAGTTCTTTTCCTAATACAGTAAATCCCGTCATGGATGATACTAACACATACCAAGGATGACGTCATAAGGCCTCGACGCTACTACCAAGAGATCCAACCATTAATCTCGCCTCCAAGGGTTGAATCACACTTTCAACATCAGTGTGTGGTCATTGGGTCTCCTCCAGTAGGTATCTCAAAGTGAGGTTCAAGTCAACGGTTTTTAAACCGGAACCTCTTAGTAACAACATAAAGAGAGGACATGAAGGTAAACTCCAAATTAAAGGTGTCTTTTTATAACTACAGCTCAAAGTACAAAGACACAAAGCAATAACAAACAAACATCAACAGAGCTAGAAGCAACATGAACAAAAGTCTCTAGGTCTGGAGCTAGTCCTGATCCTATACATCTGCTCCTGGAGCTCCATGATTGTAGGCCTCAGCTGCCTGCAGCTGAGCTCTCCCACGTCCACCTGTTCCATGCAGTCGGGGTGGACCTCCTGGTGTTGGTGGTGGCAACACCTCGAAGCATCGTCCACCTCCATCTACAGGGCCATATCCACTGCCACGGTCTCCTAATCAATGCGGTCCGCCTCGATCTAACCTCTGCCTCTTCCTGGGAGGTCCTTCGTTCATCTGCTGGTCATCTGTATGGCGAGTCTGACAGTCACGAGCCATGTGACCAACCCCGCTGCAGGAGTTACACTGCCCGCGCATGGTAAGTCGCTCTCCACCCCGGGTGCCTCACACAAAAGATCCTGTGTCATGCGGTCGACCACCTATAGGTCTATTCCTCTTGGACCTCTGCGTCATTTGTCTACTGCCTGCTGCAGAAGGCTCTGCCGCATGCCAGCTAGTGGTGGGTCCTGCTGCTGGAGACTGCTTAGCAAGGAAACTCTCCACTAAGAGGGCTCGCTCCAACACCCCTGTCTGTGTCGGAATGATTTGAGAAACAACTGAAGCTCTGATCTCTCGCATCATCTCCTACTCGAAGGTCCGGTCCCTAAAGAATGGGTCCCGTACCATGTCTGTCGAGTAGCGTGAGAGATCGGTAAACCTCACAGCGTATTGGGCTACCGTCAAGCTGCGCTGCTGCAGCTGAAGAAGCTCCTAGATGCACACCGCACGGAGGGTGGCTGGGACGAACTCCGAGCGGAAGAGGCTCTCAAAGTCCCTCCAGAGGAGAGATGCCTCATCGTGAACCTGGAGCATCAAACTCCACCATCGGCCCGCTGCCGCATGCCGTAGGCTCGCTGCGAGGATCACCATGAGGTCTGCTGGTGTCCTCACTGACCTGAAAACTCACCACCACCTCCAGCCAGTCCTTGGCTGTTTGGGGGTCCGTCTCCCCGCGGAACATGGGTGTTATCTAGAGTTGGAACTTGTGTAGTGCATTAAGGCGACGTGCATCGTCAGCGGTTGGGGATGGAAGCATCGATGGCTCGGCGGGTAAAGGTATCATCGGTGCCTTGGCTGTCAAAGGGCCCTACACCGAGGCCTCGTCGCTCGGTGGGCTGTCGTCACATTCAACTCTCGGAACCCTAGCTGGCTACCGTCGTGGGGCCATCTTGAAAAGGAAACAGGTGGGCCGTGGTCAGAACAGTACACCTGGTGAGCTGACACAAAGTAATCACAAAGAAAAGTTGAAACACACATGCAATCAATGCTTTCGTGCATTAAGTCGGAAATCAGAAGTCAGGGCCCTGGTGTACGGATATGTCGTCCACTGCACCAACACTGGACTCCCTGGACTGATAACCATACCCAATAAGATAAACAGTATTTCTACACATAGAAAAAGATCAGAGTCCTGAGTTCTTCGGTAGAACCGAACTCCTATGATACCAATTTGTCACGACCCGTCCTCGGGGCCTGTGCCGTGACTACCCCAAGCCCACCTTCCATAGGCCAGGGGCTGGCGTCTAGCACCAAGGCATAAGTCCCAGTAAAAAGGGAAGGCATTGCCTTTGTAAAGTAACAACACCCCAGAGCAAGCAAGCAGAAGTAAACACTATGTAAAAACTGAGTACAACAGTAAGTGCGGAAAAGTAAGTAGGCCAGAATACAAACCCAAACTGAAAGTGAAGTACAACTGGAAGGGAAAACAGAAACTGAAAAGTAAAGCCGCAACGTCGAGCTGTCCACTGGAAGTCCCACCTGAAGGGTGGGTACAGATAGCCTCCACTGGTCCTCGGGTCCAGCCGACCGCTCTGAGTACGTTCCGCCAAGTGGTCCACCTCTAGGTACCATCCTGCTCCACAAGCCTCAACCACGATCAGCACTGTCCGTTGTCTACAACCAACAAAACGTAGTGCGGGCATAGCCCGTGCAGGGGTGAGTATAAGCTACTCAGTAGGGACCCCGAGACCCCCAAAGGTCTCCCAGAATCCACAAAGGATAATCTACAATGGAAAGATACAATCACGAAGTAACATTTGACACTGCTTAGGTATATTCCCATACATATACCTAAGTCATGAATTCCAGTACGCTCCTACTTCTGAGCTCAAGTAAAACCCAGTCCACACAGGAAAACAAACGTAAATCCACACAGGATAGCACAACACAATCCACATAGGAAAGCAAACATGATTCATCTCACACAGGTATACTTCTTCGTAAGGCGATAGAGATGATCAGATGTAGCCACTGATTTATCTAAGCCGTCAGACCCACAAAGGATCGATCATGAAGTTGAATCCATAGCTATTGGGAAACTCCTTCTATAACAAGTACAGTGGGTATGCCGCTATAACCAATCGCTTCTCTCTAACCTTGGACTGCTGTAGTACTCCACCTATCGAGTACTATGGGCCTGCTGCTACAACCAAGTGCTTCCCACCATGGGTCTGCCGCTACAACCAAGCGCTCCCACTCAATGTCCCTAGAGGTACTCCTTCTGTTGAGTACCACAGGTCTGCCGCTACATCCAAGGGCTCCTCTTCCGTGGGTCTGCGGCTACAACCAAGCGCTCCCCCATGCTGCTACAACCAAGTGCTCCTCCATCGTGGGTCTTCCGCTACAACCAAACGCTCCCCCGTGCTGCTATAACCAGGTGGTCCTCCGTCGTGGGTCTGATACTACAACCAAGCACTCCCCCATGATGCTACAACCAAGAGCTCCTCCGTCGTGGGTCTGCCGCTACAACCAAGCCCTCCCCTTCATAGCCTCCAGAGGTACTCCTTCTGTTGAGTACCGCGGGTCTGCCGCTATAAACAAGCGCTCCTCCACCGTGGGTCTGCTGCTACAACCAATCGATTCCCATTGGGCTATCCGTTAACACACCGAGTCATTCAATCAGCAGTCGTCAAGTCTCAACCGGCTCTAGGGTTTCCGCACACAGCATGCTCATTCCAGAAGGGTCCACTCCACGAGCCAAGAGGTCGATGCATCAGCTGACAGGTAGTCCGGAGTTGATGTATTCCAAAAAGTACAGTAGCGGTCACTACCGAACCCACATAGGATTCTCGTACTGTCTTCATTGTCGTCGCAAACGCAGCCAGCTCTAGGGTTCCCGCACACATCAAACTCGTTCGGGAGGGTCCGCTCCATGAGCTGAGAGGATGATACATCAACTGACACATAGTCCAGAGTTGATGTATCCAAAAGTTTCGTATCGTCAACAGGAACTCAACGTCGCAGACGGCGCGTCAATCGGACGCCCGGTCTGAGAGTTATTGGCCTTTTTGCTCTAGGGGATCGATTGGTTTTTACGGAAAAACCAACCCGAACATTGTCCACCTGCATCCAAACCTAGGGAGGAGTAAGTCAAAAGATCCGTCTCACTCTGAGGAAACAATAAAAGTCGACGGTACGTCAATCGGACGTCCGTAGCTCAAGATATGAGTGTTTCCGCTCCGAGGTCCCAGTTGGTTTCGTGTACGAACCAACCCGGCCAAATCCAAAGTACTCTGAAACCTTGAGTGCGATATACCGAAATGACCTTCTCGATCCAAGGATCTCATCACTGCTGACGGCGCGTCGATCGGAGGCCCGTAGCTCATGATACGGGCAAAAGATCGAGAAGGTCCGGAAACGGGGGGGTCTGGGCCCGGACCGACCCGGCCCAACCCCCATGGGTCGGCCCGAACCGGGTGACCCGACCCGGGTCCAAGTCTGACCCAGCCGGCGCGGCCCAGCCCGGCGGTCCGGCCGAGCGGCTCGGCCGGCGCGCTGGTGCTGGCCAGGCGCCGTGCAAGGCAGCCGCGACCCCCCCACGTGGGGGCCGCTCCGTGACACCCGGACGCCGATTAATCTGTGTCCCTCTTCCGTTGTCCCACACGGTTGCGGGACAGGCTAGCGCCGCCGCATCCTGGCGGACGGCCGCTGCCGGCCGCCGCCTCCGGCCACCGGCTCCACCGTGCCGGTATGGTGCGCCGGCAGGGGGTTCCGCGGACCACCGGACGCGCTCCGGTGGTCCGATTTGTGCGCGGTCTTCGCCAGTGCTCGTCCCTGGACTCGTTCTTCATTGCAAAGCCTTCAAAATTAACTTGCGGCCCCATTTGTCATCACCCACCAATCCGCGCATAACAACAAGAAGGGCGGTGGGTTCGGACTTGTTCGTTGGTCCGCACCCACCGCGTTAGCAGTTCTTAAAGTCTCACATCAATCATATTTTACAACCGGGGAAATAAATCAAGAATATTTAAAAATAAACAACCCCTACCTCGTCGTAGTCGTAGAACGTGCGTTCTTTGCAGAATTGACCGTCGCGGAAGAAGAGGATCATCGCGTCGTGGGAGGGGTGTCGCGGCGTCGCGGTACACGACGTCGCGTCGATGATCTCCAAGGGTTAAAGAAAACACACAGATTTAATTTCACAAATTAAATCCATGTTGAGGATATAATCCACAAAGGAATTTAAAAGATTTGAAATCTTCTACCTAAAGCAGTTGATCGAAGATTTGTCGCGGGGAAAGAATCGTCGCGGAAGAAGCATCACAGAAGGAGAATCGTCAGCGTTCTTCGTCGCCTTTCGTCGAAGGCTGGCGTTCTTCGCGTTCTTCGCATTTTTCACATTCTCCATGTTCTTCGCGTTCTTCGCGTTCTTCACGTTCTTCGCGTTCTTTGTGAAGAAAGATGAAGATCTTCTAGCTTTAGATATTTCTCCAAATCCTCTAAACAAGACACCCCTCAAAAGAAAAGTGTTGGTCTTATTTTTAATCTCATGCCAACAATTGATTTCAAAGATAAGTAACGAACAAATAAATTCATAGAATTATTTTCAATGAATTAACATCCCAATTAATAGGGGTGTTAAGAATTTAGAAAATGCATCAGTTGACTTTCATTAAAGAGGATTTTTCTCTGGTGCGTTTCTTAGAGGAAAAGATATGGTGGGGATCGTGCGGGCCCCACCTCAAAAAATATCCTACCAAGAGGGTAGGATATTTTGGGTTCCACCCTATCCACTTCAACTCAGCTTAAGCAGCTTTAAGTTTCTTTAAGTGTCTTTAAGTGAAATAAAATAAAGTTCTCGCACCACTTTATTTTATTTTCTTCACTTAACCCCCAAAAATTAAAAACCACACCCGAGCAAATGCAACTCCAGAAGAGGCGTTTTTAAGAAAGTACCGGCACTGCGATTCCATCGGTTCCCTCAGAATTCGATTCCGAGCACCGGTTCAAAAGTTAGAAAAACCCTCTCATTCGTTCACTGAACGTACCCAAGCCAAAACTTCAGAAAATGATTCTGGGCACATCGGGCCTCGGAATCACGTGCCATCAGAAACTGCGTTCCTTTAAAATTCCAAAGAAAATTAAGAAAAAAAATTTCCTTGAATTTTACGAGTCTTTACAATTGTTTTATTCCTTTTCTCATCCTTTAAATAAATTGTTTTGTTTGAAAAGGGCACGTCATTTGTTCGGTAAATTTCACGGTAGGCTTTTATGTGTGATGTATGATTTAAAAATTATTTTTTGGTATTTATAAATGAATTTTAAGAATAATAATTAGTATTTTTTTTCCTTATATGGCTTTCCAATTGGGATTTGGTTTTACAAACAAATAGTTTTTGGTTTACACCATGTTTTGGCCTGAGTTGTAAGAAAATGGTCTGTTTCACATCCTTATGAAAATGGATGTGTTTTGAATATGTAACCTGAGTGTTTTAATGGATTTATGAATGTGGTTTGATGTAGTAACTTTTTTTATACGCCTCATTAATAAAATTGGAAATCATACCTTTGTCAAATGTTAGTTTTGAGTAAGGCTTAAAGGCTCGTTCAGCATATTTTTGTAAAAATGGTTTCCATCTGCATTTCATGTCATATAATTTGGGTCCATTTTATGGTCAATGAAGGTGATTTATTAATATTTTTTGGGGATATAAAATATGTTTTGTTATGTTATTGATGGGTTTATGGCCTTAAAAGGTCATTTTTTCATGGATTTTATGTTCAAGGCCACGTTATACTCCTTGAAATTGTTTTATGAAAATTTTTAGTGGTTTATTGATTTGTTAAATAAATGTGAAGCATGTTTGTAGGTTTTTTGTGTTTTTATGGATTGGTAAAGTAATTTTTAGGTGAAAAGTGTATTTGATAAAATATTTAACTTAATTGAGAAGTAAAGGGAATCCCGAGTATCTAGGTGGGTGGACGTGTACTAGTATGCTAGTGATCCCGTGGAGTTTGACCCCAGTTTCACGTAGCTAATTTGATGATGAAAACAATAACTAATATATGATTATGATGATGTTGGGGGACTAATAGGTTATGGGTATTCTCCCTACCAGTGGATCGTGTGCATGAGAACAGATATTTATTATGGTTACTTTCACCGAGATACGAGGTACCTAGGGCTCACAACTAACTAGTGCCTAGGGGTGTTCCCGTGACTTATGCTCATTGGCTATTTTGTACTCACAGTCGGCATACAATGTGTTTGGTTGGTAAATTTAGTATATTGTGTAATTTATTTAAATGTATACATTCTTTATTGAAGCCCTCTAGAAAACAAGTTTCATTTTTAAGTTGCACCTCTTTGAAAATTGTTTATTGCATTCTTGTTTATAAAAATTCAAGTTTATTTCTGGTAATTTTTTATAGCATGATACCTCATTTGGAAAACATACCATTATAATTTTTTTAAAACATGAAAATGACATTTCTTTTATTTTAATGTATGTGCTTTGGGAATAGAATATCAGGCTAACCTACTGAGTTTTAATAATCACACCTATAGTCTTCTTCTTTTTTAGCCCTTGTGCAGGTGTTAGCTTGAGTTCAATCTCCTTGGGAAGAATTTTGATAATTGTGTTGGAGAGTGACCATAGGGGTCACATGGTGTTAGTTGGTAATAGGGTTTGGTTAGTTGAGATGTTAGTTTATTTTTACTTTCACTTTCTTGAACAAATAATGTTCTATTCAATTTTTATAAGAATGTATTTTGGGTCATCCATTTCTTTCTATTGTGTTTTTGATTGTTTGTATTTGTGTGAAATCATTCCCTTGTGTACTCTATTTATGTAATTGGTTATTGTTGAAATCCCGTGAGGTTCAGGAATGCCTCTAGGGACTTGTCACGGGCTGGGCCTTGTGACTAGTTTAGGGTCAACTTGGGCTAGTTAATGACAAAATGGTATCAGAGGAGGTAGGCTCTTTGCAGAACTTTTTTAGAGTGCCCTTTTTATTTGGAGGAGGTCAAGGAATATGGAGTATGATTTTTGGGACTTGAGGGTTAATTGCGAGAAGAGCGTTACGGACTTTTGCTCGTTTTGATCCTCGAGATTCCACGAGATGTTCGATTTTATTAGTTTCTTTTGTTCTTGGTGATTGTTTTCTGTTGGGTTTTGACATGGGGATTAGGAAAAATTTCCTTCATGAGCTCAAAGGGCCTGGAAACTCATGTGAAGTTGGGGAATGGTCTTAATAAGTCTCTATGTGTTGGTGTTCTGATTGACATATGGATACCAACCATATGGTCAAGTCACCTACCAACTCTAGTTCCATTTTGTGGGTTTCTTGAACATTTCTTGATTTCTAAAATTTTGTTTTGATAATAATTATGTTAGAATTATAGAAATTGGTATTAAAGGAAGGATTTTATTTTGAAAAGTGAATAGGGTTTTCAAAAACTAAATATAATAATGGTTTTGTGAAGGTTGTTTTTTTAAACAATCTTTGGGGAGGAAATGGAAATGATTTATCGAGATTGTATTTTCCATAATCTAAACTTGTGGGTTGTTGAAATAAAATGTTTGGAAGGTGTGAATCATTTTTAGGTGATTTTAAATCTTTGTATTAAATGGGGTATTTTGGGATGTTTAAAAGTATTTGAAGCTGAAGAATTGGTTTTGGAAATTAGTTTTGAGTGATTGGTGTTTTTTTAGAAAGGGTATTAGTCTCAATGGCTATCAGTTTATAGAAAAATATACCTTGAAAAATTTTAGAAAATGGGAAGTGGTTGTTTGGAGTAGCTTGGTTGAATATAAAGTTGTTAAAAAGGAAAATGGGTATGTTTTTAAGAAAATGGGTCTTGTTTAAGTGTGGTTTGTTTTTTTAAATCTAAAATGGGTTTTGACTTGGTTGTTAGTGTTTCTTTTGAAGGTACATTATTTTTGGAATGATGTTGTTTTTTAGCCTTTAGTGTTTTCATGGGTCTTCACATGCATGGTTTTATTTATATCTACAAGGAAGGAGTATATTTCATGGTGGTCGGGTGCCTGGGGTATCATGGAAATGTGCATGTGGGTGCGACTTGATGAAACAACATTGGTGAGTGTGGAAACCCACCAAGATAGTTTGATTTTCAAAAGTGTTTTGAGCTGATAAATTGTGCCCTTTATTTATAAACTAATGGTTATGTGGCTATTTTTTTCTATGTCTTAGAAGAGTTGTTTATTCTGTAAGCTTCCTTGGGATCTGGAAGTCATATTGTTGTTGTATCTTGAGATGATATCTTGTTGGTGGCTTGATTTTGGAGTAATGTTCATTAGGTTTCTAAATATGTGTTTGATGTTGTGATGTGGCCATGAATAGTTCTCTGTTGGAAATATTTCCTATTGATCAACCTTATGATTCATTTAAAATGTTAAATCCACATATTTAGATGACGCCTCCGCATGATTTTTGGAATAGAGAGCTTTTTGGGAGAGATTTAATGTTCCTCTTGGTCGTGATAATTATTTTGTACATAGTAGTTGTGTTCAGGGATGTTGATGTGTTTTGGTGTATTCCTAGTCCATTATTCCCCTCGTTCGGGGTGTGAGAGAATTTTGATATGTATCTATGAGTTCCATTTTAGATGCAACTGTTTTTTTTTGGGTATGTGAGTTTTTTTTGAGTGGTGTGATCCATAGAACCCTTACTACGGTGCAATAGATGCTTCAAGAATCAGGACTCCAGCCATAGGCCTTGGAATGATGCTTTTCATGCAATCAGGAAATCTCCAGGGGTGTAGGGAGATTGGCCAGGCTCCAACCTCCTCTATTGTGGTATGGTAGTTTCTATGTCTCTATTGTGGTTCCTTAATTATGTTAATTTCCATTTGTCACAGCAATTATGGTGAGCGTGCCACTCACACATTGTCTATGGTTATGCCTTCATGGATATGGGTTTTCGATCAATGTTCCTATGTGGACCGCCTGTGAAAATGGGGTGCAGTCTTGTTGTTAACTATTTATAGGTGGAGAGTTTTGGGTAGTTCCTTGGATTATTTTGTTGGTTTAGTGACCTAATTATTTTTTATCCATCCCTCCCACCCCGAGTGGTGGGGGTCAGGATTAGTGACGAAAGTGTTGGCCCAGTTCTTGTCCCCTATGTTCGGGAGTGGGTGGTTTAGATGTTCATGTTGTAACCCTATTAACATGGGTTTTTTAGGTTGTTTTGGGAGAGTTTTTGTGGTCCTATATAAGTGATTACCAATTCTAGTTAATGTTGAATTCTTGTGTGTTCATTTCAAGTTGGGTTCCAATGGTGGGGAGACCCACCATGGGTCTCGTTTATTTTTTCCCCCTAATAACTTATCTAGTGCTAGTTATTTCTTAATAGTGGGGAGTAAATTCCATAATCCAATGAAATATTTGATTTTCGTGAGTTTTATTTGGTTTGGGTGATATTTGGGTTCATTGGTAGAAGTTCCAACAACCAAGTTATTGGTTTGGTTAGGGAGGTAGTGACATGATCTTTCAGTTGAATCTCATGTAGTGGTTGAGAGTTGGTGTATTGGTTGAGGTAAGAGGATTAAGTTCTATTAATGGTTAATTTTATTTCATTAAATTAGAAGTATGTACCATATAGATAATGAATCCATAGGTTTTGATCAATCAGTTGGAATGTGTTATGTCTTTATGAGGGCGGAAAGCTTTAATGGCGGGGAGTATTGTCACACCAGTTTGTTTTCTTTTCATGTCATGGTTTTGATCCGGTTCATTGAAAATACATATACTTTTATTGGGAATTGGGTGAGGTTGATTTTGAGTTTTGAACTACCATATATGTCTAATCACTCTAATTTGGGTTCCCCATTGGTTGTTTAGGAGTTTTTGGAGAAAAGGTGGTTATTTCATGATTTGGGCCAACCGTGAGCCCATTTTCATTTTCAAAAACAAAATATAATTCTTTTATAAATCCTCTAGATTTAAACATTTTTCACCCATTAAACTTATTAAATTTCCTCCACTGAAATATTCAAACCCCAATATCCTTTTGTAACCCTTATAAATTCATAAACATGGTGAATTTGGGTTACTTTTTTAGGTAATGGGCCAGCCCATGATGCCCTTTCTAGTTTTAAAACAACAATTTGTTTATTTTATATTTTTTTATTTTTTTAATATTTTCAGTTATTCCACCTCCCACTCGATGCCAATACCCCTATCCTCACCACTATTATTGATGTTACCTATTTGGAGCTCATATGAGTCAATGATTAGGGAAAACTTCTCAATGTCTCTCAAATCGTCCAGAATCATGAAGGTAAATTATTTCATCCATAAATCATTCCATTCGTACTATTTTCCAACAAATAATCTTTCCCTAGATTTTCCAGACCTCAGGATACTCTCCAAGATGATTCAATCCATTCCCTTTTCTCTAAGGGTGCAGATCTAATGGAAGAAGAAGAGTTTTCGAGCTGAAAATGTGACATTTCTTCTCCTTTCTCCTCCCTCTTCTTCCCCCTTTTATTATTTCGTGGTTTTATAATCTCCACTAGTCATTATCTACCTAGGGTTATATTATACAATGATTTTTGATGGATTTTGTGTTAAATTGGGGCTGGTTGTCTTAGGTTTATGGTTTATAAACCCTCGAATGGTCATATCGGGTGTGCGTTTCCATTACGCCAAGGATTTGAGGTAGGATATCCCTTGCACATTCCATTATCATTTATGATTCATCATTTTATTATTGTTCAAATCTGATATATATTTTTTTTATTTTTTTCAACCTTTTTATAATTTTTTTGTTTTAAAAAAAGGTTGTTTAAGCCTTGTTTTGAGAAAGGTATAGATGTTTTGTCATAAAAGTGCACACCAAGTGTTTGTTTAAATGTTCCACTATCTTTCACAACTATTTATGTGAGGTTTAAAACATGGTTTATGGAATTTTAAAAATTTTACTGTAGCTATTATAAAATTTGGCATTAAATTTTTGTTTAATTCCTTTTTCATGTTCTTTAAATAAATTGTTTTGTTTAAAAATAGCATGTCATGTGTTCAGTAAATTTCCCTGTTGGCTTTTATGTGTGATGTGTGATTTAAAAATTATTATTTTTTATTTATAAATGAATTGGAAGAATGATAAATGGTATTTTTGGTTCATTATATGGCTTTTCAATTGGGATTTGGTTTTACAAAAAATAGGTATTGGTTTACAACATGTTCTGGCCCGAGTTGTTGGAAAATGGCTTGTTTCACATCCTTATGAAAATGGTTGTGTTTTGAATATGTATCCTTAGTGTTTTAAGGGATTTATTAAGGTGTATTTCTACTATAAATGGTGTGTATACTCCTCCTCAAAAAAATTGGAAAGCATAGCTTGGTCAAATGTTAGTTTTGAGAAAGGATTAAAGGCCTGTTTGGCATTCTTTTTTTTTGTAAAAATGGTTTTCATCTTCATTTCATGTTATATCCTTTGGGGCCATTTTATGGTCCATGAAAGTGATATATTAATTTTTTTGGGGGGATGAAAAATATTTTTTGTTTTTTTATTGATTGTTTTCTTTCCTTGAAAGTGAATTTTTTTCATGGATTTTATGTGCAAGGCCTCATTATACTCCTTGAAATTGTTTTACAAAACTTTTTAATGGTTTGTTGATTCGTGAAAGAAATGTGAAGAATGTTTGAATGATGTTTGTGTTTTTATGGTTTGGTAATAGAATTTTCATGTTAAAAGTTTATTTGATATAATTTGTAACATAATTGAGCACTAAAGGGAATCCCAGATATCTAGGTGGGCAGAGGTGCACTAGTATGTTAGGGATCCCAGGGGGTTTGACCCCTATTTCACGTAGAAAGTTTGACGATGACAAAAATATCTATAATATGATGATGATGATGATGTTGGGGGACCACTAGGTTATGGGTATTATCCCTACTAGTGTCTTGTCTTCATGATAAAGGATATTTATTTTGGTTACATTCACTGAGATATGAGGTACCTGAGGCTCACAACTAACTAGTGTCGAGGGGTGTTCTCGTGACTTGTGATCTTTTTCTATCTTTTACCCACCATCGGCATACGGTGTGTTTGGGTGGTAAATTTAGTATTTTTTGTGATTTATTTAAAAATAAAATTATTTAAATAATCCCTCTTGAAAAATACTTTCATTTTTAAGTTACACCTCTTTGAAAATTGTTACTAGCATTCTTGTTTATAAAACATTCATGTTTTTGTCTGGTAAATTTATTTATAGCATGAGACCTCATTTGGAAAACATACGTTTATATTTTTATTTAAAACCTGAAATTTATGTTTCATTTATTTTAATGGATGTGCATTGGGAATATAATATCGGGCTAACCTATTGAGTTGTAATACTCACACCTTTATTCTGCTTTTGTTTTTAGCCATTGTGAAGGTTTTATCTTGAGTTCGATTACCTTGGGAGATATGTGATCATTGTGTTGGAGAGTGACCATAGGGGTCACATGGAGTTAGTTGGTAATAGGGTTTTATCAGTTTGGATGTTGGTTTAGTTGTACTTTCACTTTCTTGTACAAATAATGTTCAGTTCAATTTTTATATGAATGTATTTTGGGTTGTCCATTTTTTCTACTATTTATTTTATCTTTTATATATAGGTGAAATTGTTCCCTTATGTACTTTATTGATGCCATTTATTCTTTTCATTGTCCCAAGAGGATCGGGAATGCCTCTTGGGACTTGTCACAGGCCAGCCCTTGTGACCGGTTTAGGGTCAACTCGGGCAAGTTCATGAAAAACTGGTATCAGAGGAGGTAAACTCTTAGAAGACCTTTTTTAGAGTGCCCTTGTTATTTGGGGGATGTCAAGGTAGATGGAGTAATATTTTTGGGACTTGAGGGGTATGTTCTAGAAGAGTTTCAGGAACTCTTACTCATTTTGATCCTCAAGATTCCATGGGATGTTCGGTTTAATTAGTTTCCTTTGTTCTTGTTTATTGTTTGTTGTTGGGATATGACAAGGGGGTATGACTAATGGCATCTGTGAGATTGCAAGGCCATTAAAGTCATGTGGGGATGGGTTATGGTCTTAATTAGTCTCTCTATGTTGGTTTTTTGTTTGACATATGGCCACCAACCATATGGTAAAATCACCCACCGACATTAGTTCCCTTTTGTGGGTTTCTTGGACATTTCTTGATTTCTAAATTTTTGTTTTGAAAATACTTACGTAAGAATTATGGAAATTGGTTTTAATGGAAGGATTGGGTTTTTGAAAAGTATAAATTGGATTCTCAAAAATTAAATATAAGAATGGTTTTGGGAAGGTTGTTTTTTTAAATAAATTTGAGGGAGGAAGTGGAAATGATTTAATGGGATTGGAATTTCCCTAATCTAACCTTGTGGTTTTTGAAAATAAAATGTTTTGAAAGTGTGAATCATTTTAAGGTGATTCTAAATCATTTATTTAAATGGTGTGTTTTGGGATGTTTAAATGTATTTGATGTTGATTAATTGGTTTTGAATTTTTTTTGAGAGATTAGTGATTTCGTACAAAGGGTATATGTCTCAATGGCTATTAGATAAAAAAAATATACCTCACTGAATTTTAAAAAATTGATAGGGGTTATTTGTAGTAGCTTGTTTGTTTTTAAGGTTGTTAAAAATGAAAAGAGGTATGTTTTTAAGCAAATGGGTCTTGATGAAGTGTGGTTTGTTATTTAAAATCTGAAATGGGTTTTGACATGGTGGTTAGTGTTCCTTTTTAAGGTACATGATTTTTTGAATGATGTGGTTTTGTTTTAGCCTTTATTTTTTTCATAGGTGCCAACGTGCATGTTTTTATTGATATCTGGAAGGGTGGACTATATGTAAAGGTGGTTGGGTTCCTAGGGTACAATAGAAATGTGCATGTGGTGGAGACATGATGAAACACCATTGTTGAATGTTGAAACCCACCAAGTTAGTTTGTTTTTCAAAAGTGTTTTGAGCTGAAAATTTGTGGCCATTCTTTATAAACAAATGGTTATGTGGATAATTTTTTCTATGTCTTAGAAGAGTCGTCTATTCAGTAATCATCTTTGTGATCAATAATTCATACTCTTGTTGTGTCTTGAGATGAGATCTTGTTGGTGGTCTGATTTTGGAGTAATGTTCATTGGGTTTCTAAAGATGTGTTTGATGTTGTGATGTGGCCATTAATAGTTATCTATTGGAAATATTTCCTACTAATCAACGTAATGAATAATTTTAAATGTTAAATCCACATATTCGGATGATTCCTCAGCCTGATTTTTGGAATAGAGAGATCTTTAGGATCGATTTAAGGTGCTTCTAGTTCAGGATAATTCTTTTGGACATTGCAGTTGTGTTTAGTGATGATGATGTGTTTCGCTGTATTCCTTGTCCATTATGCCCCTCATTTGGAGTGAGATAGAATTTTGATATATACATATGAGTTCCCATTTATATGCAGGTTTTTGGTTGGGATTGTGAGTTTTTTGAGTGGTGTGATCCATATCACCCTGATTATAGTGCATCAGATGCTTCAAGAATTAGGGTTGTAGCCATAGGCCTTGGAGTGAAGCTTTTCACGCAGTCAGAAAATCTCCAGGGGTGTAGGGAGATTGAACAGGATCCTACCTCCACCTATGTGGTTTGGTAGTTTCAATGTCTCAATTATGGTGCCTCATTTATGTGAATTTCCCTTTGTCTCAACAAATATGGTGGACTTACCCCTCATAAAGTGTCTAGGGTTATGCTTCATGGATGTGGGTTTTTGATCAATTTCCATGTGTGGTCCACCTTTGAAAATAGGGTGTGGTCTTGTTGTTACCTATTCATAGGTGGATTGTTTTGGTTAGTTCCTTGGTTTCTTTTTTGGTTTCAGTGGCCTAATTATTGGGTTCCCTTCCCTCCCAGCCCCGAGTGGTTGAGAGTTGGTGTTTTAGTTGAGCTAAGAGGATTAAGATCCATTAATGGTTGATGTTGTTTCATTGGATTTGTATGCTGGAACACATAGATAATGAATCCTTAGGTTTTGATCAATCAGCTGGGATGCGCTATGTCTTTCTGGGGGCGAGAATCTTTAATGGTGGGTAAAATTGTCACACCTGGTTTTTTTCTTTTCATGTCACGGTTTTGATCCAGTTCATTGAAAATACCAATCCTTTTATTGTGTATTGTGTGAGATTTATTTTTATTTTGAACTACCATATATGTCTAATCATTCTAATTTGGGTTTCCCATTTCTTGTTTAGGAGTTTATGGAGAAAGGGTGGTTATTTCATGATTTGGGCCAACCGTGAGCCCATTTCGAGTTTTAAAAACCAAATTTAATTCTTATATAAATCGTTTTTCCCTCATTTGGAACCTATTAAACTACCTAAATTTCATACACAGACATATTCAAACCCCAATATCCTTTTTGACCCCTTATAAATTCATTAACATGGTGATTTTGGGTTACTTTTTTGGTAATTGGCCAGCCCATGTGCCCATTTCCAGTTTTAAAAAAATAATTTGTTTATTTTATATATTTTTCATTTTTTACTATTAATCAGTGGTTTTAAATCCCACTCAAATCCAATACCCCCATAGTCAACACAATATCTATTTTAACTCTTTGGAGCTCATTTGATTCTCCAAATAGGGAAAACATCTCAATGTCTCTTAAATCGTTTAGAAATGCGAAGGGTAATTCATTCATCCATAAATCATTCCATTCGTACTCTTTTTTCCAAAAATAAACTTTACCTAGTTCTTATATACCTTATTAGACTCTCCAATAAGATTCAAGCCATTAACTGTTCTCTAAGGGAGCATATCTAATGGAAGATGAAGAGTTTTCTAGTTCAAAACGTGAGATTACTTCTCCTTTCTCCTCCCTCTTCTTCCTCATTTCATTATTTATTGGTTTTATAATATCAAATAGTCATTATTGACCTAGGTTCCCTCTATCCTATGATTTTTATGGTTTTTTTGTTCATTTTTGGCTGGTCTTCATTGGTTTAGGGTTTATAAACCCTTAGATGCTGATATTGGGTGAGTGTTTCCATTACGCTAAGGATTTGTGGTGGGATATCCCTTACACATTCATTTATCATTTATGTTTCATCACTTTATTATTTTTCACACATGATATATAAGTTTATTACTGTTTTTGAACCTTTTTATAATTGTCTTGGTTTGAAAAAAGGTTGATTATGCCTTGTTTTGAGAAAGGTATAGATGTTTGGTCATAAAAGTGCACCCCAAGTGTTTGTTTAAATGATCCACTATCTTTTTGCAACTGTTTTGAGAGATTTAAAACCTGGTTTATGGTATTTTTAACATGTTAATTTATATATAATAAATTATGTCATGAAATTGTTCTTTTATTCTTTTTGAAATCCTTAAAATAAATTGTTTTGTTTAAAAAGGGAACGTCATGTGTTTGGTAAATTTCCCAGTTGGCTTTTATGTGTGATTTAAATTTTTTTTTGGATTTATCAGTGAATTTGAAGAATGAAAAATGTTATTTTTGGGCCCATATATTTCTTTCCAAATGGTATTTGATTTTACCAAAAAATAGGTTTTGGTTTACAACATGTTTTGGCCCGAGTTGTTGGAAAATGGATTATTTCACATCCTTATGAAAATGGTTGTGTTTTGATTTTGTAACCTGAGTGTTTTAAGGGATTTATGAATTTGGTTTGATTATGTAAATGGTTTTTATACACCTCCTTAATAAAATTGATAAGCATACCTTGGTCAAATTTTAGTTTTGAGATATGCTTAATGGCCCATTTGGCAATTTTTTTTAAAAAAATGGTTTCCATTTGTATTTCATGTTCTATCTTTTGAGGCCATTTTATGGTCAATGAAAGTGATTTATTAATTTGTTTTGGGACTGAAAATATGGTTTTTTATGTTATTTATTGGTTTTTTTTCCTTGAAATACCACTTTTTCATGGATTTTAAGTGCAAGGCCTCTTTATACTCCTTGAAATTGTTTTACCGAACTTTTTAGTGGTTTATTGATTCGTGAAAGAAATGTGAAGCATGTTTTTGGGTTGTTTGTGTGTTTATGGTTTGGTAATGGAAATTTAATGTGAAAATGGTTTTTGATAATATGTTTAACTTAATTGATCAATAATGGGAATCTCGGGTATCTAGGTGGGCGGACGTGTACTAGTATGCTAGTGATCCCGTGGGGTTTGAAGCCTATTTCACGTTAAAATTTTGATGATGACAAAACTAACTAAAATATGATGTTGATGATCTTGGGGGATCACTAGGTTATGGTTATCCTCCCTACTAGTGTATCATTTGAATGAGAACAAATATTTATTATGGTTAGTTTCACCGAGATATGAGGTACCTAGGGCTCACAAGTAACTAGTGCCTAGGGGTGTTCCTATGACTTGTGCTCATTGGAAATTTTCTATTAAATGTTTTCATATGGTGTATTTGGTTTCTAAAATTATTAATTTGTGTGATTTATTTATAAATGTAAATTCTTCTAAAAATCCATCTCCAAATCTAGTGTCTTTTTTAAGTTGCACCTATTTGAAAACTATTACTAGAATTCTTGTTTATAAAACATTCATGATTTTTCCTTGTATTTTTTTATATAATGGGACCTCATTTGGAAAACATACCTATATATTTTTATTTAAATATTTAAATTTATGTTTCTTTTATTTTAAAGGATGTGCATTGGGAATATAATATCTGGATAACCTACTTTGTTTTAATACTCACGCCTATAGTCTTATGTATTTATCCCTTATGCATCATTTAGATTTAGTTCGATAGCCTTGGAAGAATTTTCATAATTGTATTGGGGAGTGACCAGATGGGTCACATGGAGTTATTTGGAAAAAGGGTTTGGTCAGTTGAGATGTTGGTTTAGTTGTACTTTCACTTTCTTGTACAAACAATGTTCTGTTCAATTTTTATATGAATGTATTTTGCGTAGTCCATTTTTTATGCTGTTTGTTTGATTATTTATATATGGGAAAAATAATTCCCTTATGTACTCTATTTATTCTCTTGGTTCTTGTTGCCATCCCTGGTGGATCAGGAATGCCTCTCTGGACTTTTCGTGGGTAGGCCCTTGTCATTGGTTTAGGGTCGACTCAGGCTAGTTCATGACATGATAGGCGGGACCCATATATTCCTTCAATGCATTGGGTGAAGCTAAATATATGATGACATAATAAAGGTAATAAAATCAATGGGATTTGTTCATAATGGGAAAAAGTGCATCCTAATCTACTATGAAAATCTGTGCATCATCATTAGTATGGGAAAAAGTGTGTCTTTGTTTCCTATGGGAAATAGGTGTGTCTTGATCCACTATATTAATGGTCTTGGATGTTAAAATTGAAATATGACTTGCTATTAAATATTTATTATGGTTCCACACCTTTTGATATTTTTTATGGATTATGATTGATTTAGGATGATTTATCACTACTACGATCCATGTTTTATAAAATGATAATGTTTTTCAATGAAACATGTTTCTGATGTATAGCAAGTTGAGTATGGTCTTTGTATATTTTGATCATGATCACTTAAACCTATTCTTATCATATTGTTTCTTATGATCATGGATTTATATCTCTTATGTTTATCATTAATTAGCAGCTCATCTAACCCATTGTCATGTATATTTTCCCCAAGAAATGAAGATGGGTATCATGTGTGACATGTTAAAAGGGTTCTAGTAATGAAGGGACAAGCATCAGACAATATAGATATGAACTATTTTTTTATTCTTCACTATATTATGTTGTTTCCAACTATGATTACTGTTTCTCACACTATGCTTTTTTGATTTTTGATAATGTCTAGCGCTATTAGGATTCATGTTAACAAGTAATGTGGTGGAAAATGGAATGATCTTACTCATGAGAAACCAAATGAAATAGGGGTCATAAGGTGAAATATTGTTATCATTCTAAATAATCATTCTTATCATATGATTAATAATATGAACTTTGGTGAGATTTTTTTCCCATCTTGGAAGAGAATGATGGAGATTCTTGGTGACCATAGAGGAAATAAAGTTCAATTTTCTACATTTAAATCACGTGGGAAGATGCATAAAGGGTAATGTTTCAAAAGAACATGAAGATTACATAGGTGTGGAAACGAAGTATTGAAAGAATGTAATTGTAATAGAAAATTTAAATTTTTAGTTATTTCAATGGATGAGAATAATTGTATTCTGAAGGAATCATTAATAGTTAAATATTTTAAATTTGGAATTTAGGGGTATTATGAAAATTGATTCCCTTGGAGGAAAGATTATGAAGAGAATTAGTATGGTTGTATGAGTAATTGTTATATATCTGTAGATGAAGATACTACAAATGACATATGAGATGGAAGAAGTGTTAAGGAATAAAATGAAAAATATTGGTTAATGGTATAAGAAGTTAGTGGAATGATTGTGTGTTTATATATTAGAATTAAGGAATATTGTTGTAGAAGTAATTTTTTGGATTTATGTAATAATTAAAAATATATGGATTTTTCAATGGAAATTGTGTTGTGTGTATTTTCATGTATATGTTGAAAGGAATTAGAAACCACGAAAAATGATTGTGATGGAAATGTAATTTTTTAGAACAAATGATAATGGGAATGATAACCCTTAATATGTGCATGATGTCAAGATTATAATGAGAAAAATTGTTGATTAATTGTGATAAAATAAATGGGATAGTATTTATAACCTTGGAAATTATCTCTAATATGATAAAAAAGTGTTTTATAGATTTATTTATAGAATTTTTTCATTTATGTTATGAGAAAAAAGTTTATTTTTGAAAGAATACATGTTTTCATTATAGTTTTATGGTAATTAAAGTTGTTACCATATATCAAGAGAATAAATGATAAATATCTTTAAATGATTTATATGTGAAAATTATGAACTACATGATGTTATTTGGGGGAATAATGATTTTTTATTATGAAAATTTAGTGACTTTTTTGAAAGGTTTTGGATTTCAATACTTTTGAAGGTTCATAAGGGTAACCATTTATGAAATTTTTTATATTTAAATTTGGTTTAGGTTTTAGAGATTAATGTTTTAATTAACCATATGAAGATTCACTCCTATTATATAACCCATGTCAAAAAATTTTGTATGATGATAAATATACACAGAAGGAACGAATTTTCATCCCATTATTGATGTTATAATTCAATAGTTCTTCAATCATTACAATTTTAGCTTGATTTCCTTGAGTAATAAATTAACTATAAATTTTTTAAGTCACATCCCAAGGGTAAAATTGTTCTTACAAAATAAAATCAAGTATATCCTCTCAAATGTTCTAGAAATAAACTTCTAATATATAATCATCATTTATGATGATACGAAGGACCTTTTTTAGAACAATGTGTTCTATAGTTGTTTGGAAATTAAACTTATATATACCATGTTATATATCATTACACATCTTAACTTGACAGTTAAAATTCTCTTCAATGTATATATGTTCATTTTCCACTAATATTCTCTTAATCAGATTATATTCTTGTGGTTACCTTCACCATTCACTTTCCCTCTATTTAAGAGGATGTTTTATTGACACTTTTTATGATGTGGGTTTCTTAGAAAGGAATTTTGAAATACCCATCATTGATTTTAAAAGTTCAATTAAAAATTTTGAGGATGAAATTTCTTGAAATTTAAAATCGTATTGGGATGATGGTTTATCGACTTTCACATCCACTGAACACCTCTCATGTGCATGATGTGTTCTATGTATCTCGTGAGGAAGCGAACTCCCGATCCATCACATGTTCTAAACATTGAGGTCATCAAAATTGGAGAAAAATATATTATTTATGATGAATAGATGGTGTATATTTTAGATCAAATAGAGAATGTTTTATGAATTAATACCACTCACTTGGATAATTTTTTGTGGAGAATCCTCCAACTTGAGGAAGCTATGTGTAAAACCAATGATGTGATGAGGAAGTGTTTTACAAATCTATTTGTATTAGAGATAAAATGGAAAAATTAATTTTAATGGGAGTATAACTGAACACCCCAATATTTTATGATACATATATCATTTTGAATAAATTCATTCTCTTTGATATATTATTTTTCATAGAACACCGAAATTAGACGAACTCCAAAATATTATTATTTTAACACAACCATTAAAACCAAACAATTAAAATGGAGGGAATAAATAGAAAAAACTATGTTATGGAATTTATAATTTTTTAAGTCATTATTATTGTATTGATTAATTTTTTTTGAATAGAGCATTATTTTTAGTAATGAAATTTTATTTTACAAATAAATGTTTTCATCAAAAGATAATTTTATTGATTTATATGAGAAAGTATATTTTAATAATTTTTTGAAAATTATAGATCAATTATTTGACAAATTAGAATAGTTTTTCGATACATCATGTCAAAAAAATCTTAAGATAAATTTTTTATAATTTTTTGAAATGTTTAAATTTTTATAGAATTATAAAATATAGTGATTTTTATAAAATAATCAATTTTTTTATTGAAAAGAAATTTTATGATTTTAAATGAAATTAAAGAGAATGAAATAATTTATATATATATATATATATATTCTAAATAATTTTATTTAAAAAATATTTATACCACATTTTGGAATAAATACATTTTTCGGAAAAGCACATTTTTTGAAAAATGGTTTTTTATTAAGTTTTAATAGTTTAATTTTAATTGTAATTTTTAAACATATGTGTTTTGAATTTTAAAAAATGGATTATATATTAGTAATCAAGAGGTTTAGATTATTATCTAAGGAAATTTTCATTTTTAGGCATAAAAATGTTACGATGGTAAAAAAAATATTTACCACAGTATAGGTAAAATAATGTAACAGGTTAAACATAAAAGGTAAAAACATAAAATAAAAAAACTAAAACATTAAATGAATGGTTGATGTGTTTCTAGAAATTAACAACATTTTACAACATTATTTATCAACAATTTATTTTGTAACTAATTTAAAAAAAAATTGGTTATCTTTAAATGTAAAATAATGATTAATTAAATCACGTAAAACCACCCCAACTCATGTATCAATTCCACCACCACTCACCAACACCTTTCTCATAAAAAGACTTGAATCTTTTTAAATACCTACAAAAAAATTTCATTTCATATAAACCTATGTAGAAGTTCTACTAGTCTCACAAAAATACCAATTCCATGTTCCTTAAGGTTTCCAACAAGGTGGTGATATTCAAGATGAGGGTAAGGTACACAAAAATAAATAGAAGTGTGAGGTAAGGGTTTCTCATCTCACTTTTATTTCTGTGAGATATATGAATTATTTACCACTTATTTATTTTTTGTGGTGTATATAATTACATTAGATATATAATACCATGAATCTCATTATATTTTGGGTATTAAATGTTTTAATCTATATTTATTACATTTGTAGGGCTTAAGATTCGACTGATTACAACGTGGTAAGAGATTTTTGTCTCACTTTTATTTCTCTGGCACACATGCCATATAAACTATTTATTTCTCTTGAGTAGGGTATATATTGACCATGAATTAATTTTATGATACATCTTATAAATTTTATAAGAATTTAAAAATCCATTTATGTTTATTTTCTTCATGTGGAATACGATTCGATTGATTACAAAGTTGAAGAGGTTTATTTCACAATCTCAGTAATATTCAAGACTATTTATCTTTATGTATCTGATGATGAATATTTTCCTTAAATGTCTTCATTTTCTAAAAATGTTTTCTAAATGTTTTTTAATATTATTATAGGAATTTTTATATACATTTTCACACATGTTATAATTTTTAAAAAATGGTTTGAAAGAAATATTTATATCATTTTCCAAAAAAGTATTTTTGTGACTATTCAGAAAAAAATACAAAAGGCATGTTTTCTTAAATGACATGAGTAGCTATTCCAACCGATATGATGCCTTAATTCTTTGAAACATATAATACAACCTTAAACCTTTCTTTTAAAATAAAATTTCTACTTTATAAATTGTGTATCCTTAAAAAATTGATTTCAAAATAGAAAAGATATTTTCCTCAAGAATTATTTCCACTATGTTGAAAAATCATTTTTATCCAAGATAACATTATTTTAGGATACTTATGAATTAATCAGGATAGAATACCATGCTACCATATTTATTTTATTATATTAATGGTTAATTTTTATAATGGAATGATTTTTATGAATCTAGTTACCTTTCCATGAGTTATTATATAAAGAAATGTTTATGAAACCAATATATTTTCATGAGTATTGTTATGATGAATGATTTATTATCATGTGGAAAACATAAGTATCATTTTATTATATGATGGGTGGGACATGTATCTCCCTCCAATTCATTGGTTAGATCTTAATATCTCACGAGATAATAATGAGAATCAATTCTATGGTCTTAATCAATAATATGAAACATGTGCATCCTAATATACAATGGAAAACATGTGTATCCTTATATACTATGGGAAATATGTGAATTCAGATCTACTATGGGAAATAGGTGTGTCTCAATCCACTATTTTGATGTTATATTTAGTTAACCTTGAAATTTTATATGTTTTCAATATTAATTATGGTTACAAAATTTTATGACACGATATTATCAATTATGATTGATTTATAATGACTTGTCACTCATATAGTCCATGTTTTCTTAAATGATAATTTTCATGCCATGAATTGTTTTTATGATCCATGAGAGGTTGGGAATAAACATTAAAATTTACAATCATGACCGCATAACCATAATAATATCTTATAATGTCATATGATCGTGGACTGATATCTTTTATGTTTATCCTTATTGGGCATATGAGGTCATCCTTTCTTTTGTTTCCTTTCCCAAGGATATGAAGAATGGAAATAAGTATGATTTTTCAAATAGGATTACAGTAATAAAGTTTTATGAATGATATGATTTAGATGTTTTATGAACTAGTTTTTTATATTTCTATGATTCCGAATACCCTAAACCCATAATGTCTTGGTATGGTTTTATTATGTTAAGTAATGGATATTCATCTATTAAGATCAAATATATATATCTAAAATGAATGGTTTGTTATAAATATTATCCTAAAACATTTAAAAAATATTTTGTTATTATCCAATTAAATATTAATGAAATTATTTTCCATGTTTGAAATTTTTTCTAAATGGAGTTTTAGATGAATCTTCTTATCATTTCCCAAATGATGCACCTTTTGACTTTTACCAAAAGAATAAAAGGATTTTTTTTACTTATATGATGTGAAAAATGTTTCCCACAATAATTTTTACTAAATTATTTGAAACATATTGTATAGGTTTACAAGGTTAATTTTAATAGAAATTGTTTCTTTAATACATGCATTGTTTTAAAATTTTTTAAAGTGATATTCAAAATAGAAATTACAATTTCCACATAAAATTTTCTAGTTATATATTTAATGTTTTTACAAATATATCAGAATCCTTATCAAAATTTTACATTGAGGATATAATATAATGATACCATGCACCATATTTATTTGGATGGATTATGATTAGTTTGACAAGGAAAATATTGATTTTATGTATCATATTTTTTTTTATAAAAATAGTTATTGATATTTATGTTTTATTTTTTATTCTTATGATTAATTTATTAGACATAATAAGTGACGTGAGGGGCCCTATCTATACACTTGATGAATTATTAGGACTTATGGGACAAAATATATTGGCCATTGGTTGAGGCTATACCCATTAATTTTCATACGTCATCACAGAAGGCCTTGACAGTATTATCAGATGCCTTGGACAATACCTCAATGGTAGGTTTCAGATGTCTGGAATTATGAATTAAATTATTAATAATCCAAATATTTATGTCTATTTGATTATTTTATAGATAGATGACTTTATATAGCATGTGATTATTTTATAGGAAATTATTTGGCCATAAATTATAGTTTCTATATTATTTATGCCTTATTACCTTCACTTGTATGCACACCCTTACTGAGCATTTGATATCACCCCTTTATTATGTTTCATTTCACCAGGATGTAGGTAAATTTTATATGATTGAAAATTAGAGACATTATAAAGATAATAACATTGTTCTCAAGGAAATTATTATATATATATATATATATATATATTAAAATGTAATGTACAATTCAAATATTTATCTAGTTTTCTAAGACTACTAAACTATTTGATCCTTTATGATGTGATCACTTGTATATAATTCTTATGTAATAAAGTAACCACTGAATTTGGACTAATAATGTATGTTTATTTTAAAAAAAATATAATGGGATTTAGATTATATGAAAGTAATCAGTTGAGGTAGCTTTTCCTCAATTCTCTCCCAATGGTTTATTGCATAATGAATATATGTATGTGTGTGTATACAACCTCACCAATAAGGATATATAACTATTATTAGTGAATGTTTTACAGTAATTTAAATATTATAAATTAAATTAAAATTTTAAACACGTATGAACCCTGTAGAATAATGAGGCAAGGTTCCTTGGTCACTATAGAACAAAGGAAATGACTTCATGCCTTGGCTACCGATTTCCATGGACAATAATAAGATGATACCCATATGATTGTGAAGCATTAATAAGTGGTGTGATGTGACTTTATATGGATTCCCTAAGTTATTTGGGTGCGGTAACTTGATATCTATTAGGCCTTGTTGGATATACCATAAGAAGATTATACATGGGTTGGGTGAATGAACAACCTTGAGATACAATAGAGTACAAAACCAACATTACCCCATATCTTTAGTGGATTAAATTTTATTTATACTCCTAAGACACATTATTTTGTTACCTTTTATGAATTTTACAAGGACTGTGATTTCATTTGTATGATAGGTTATGAATCGAGTAACATAAAAGAGATTTTGGACCCAATTGGGGTGTCTCTCCCTTAACTTTACCATGAAGACCACAAATATGGTGGTTCCTTCTTGACTTGAGCTAGGGGACATAGGTAGGTATCCTAGTAACAGACCGGCCCTAAGAGGGTTTATAAGGGAATAAGTAGATAAGGTAACATATGTAACCTTAGAATCCTCACCGAACATGTTTGTCTGGGGTTATGAATAATGAATATGGTTTTGAGAACATGACCAACCTTAGAATGTTTTTTATAAATTATTTTATCCTTATTATGCATTATATATTCCTAGATGTATTCTATAAGATCTGACTTATGAAAATTATATCAGATTGTGGTGTCATATTGAGTGGCCAGATCTAATTCGTATGACATAGATTTTGAGCCTCTTGAGGTACTGGTATAATAATAAATTGATTTTAGGACATTTTTATATATTCTCGATGAGTATGCTAGGATATTGATTTGAATCATTGTGATGAATTTATGGGACTCCCATATTTGAACTCAATTTTGTATGGGATTCCCTTGATGTCACAATTTCATAGGATACCTAACTTTTTCCGAATCTATTTGTTCAAGCTATGATATTTTGATCACTATAATAATAATAATAATAATTATTATTATTATTATTATTATCATCATTTTTATTTTTTATGGGATGCCTTGGTAACTATAGTACCCCCGGTTTCTGGTACATAACCCCTTTCCTCGTATTTTTCTAATTGGTGTGTATTTGTTTGGGTTTCTATAAAATAGAGAGTTTCTATAAAAAAGAAAGGTTCCATAAAATAGAGAGTTTCCATAAAATATAGAGTTTCCATAATATATATAGTTTCTATAATGTTGGGTGTGTCCATAATATTGGTTGTTTCCTTAAAGTGAGTTGTGTCCATAATGTGGGGTGTTTCCATAAAGTAGGTTGTTTCCATAAAGTGGGGTGTTTCTATAAAGTGGGATGTTTCCATAAAAAATGTGTTTCCATAAAACAGTTAAAGGTGAAGTATGGTAGAGTTTGGTGTTTTTATGAGTGTTGGGACCAAAATAAAGGTCGCATGATCCATACACGGTTGGCCGAACCCCAGTGGAAAAACCCTATTCAAAGGTCAAATCAAGATCCTATTTTCTAGAAGCATACTCGTTTTTGCTAAATATATTCTTTTAGGTCTTCAAAATGCACCTATTTCTAAATTTCTCTCCCTATAAGGATTTATAAACCTTCCCACACGAGTTGGACCCAACCTAGAGCCTTCCCTTGGTGATATCAAGTCCGATTCTTGAGGCATGTCACTATGCTTTCTTGACTTGTCATGTTTTCTTATATCGTCTTAGATCTACTTATCCAATCTCCATTCATTCTAAAATAATTAACTATAGTGGATAGATCTACGTTTTCGGATGTTTAATGATTCAATTTTGAGTTGTTATCTTGCTAGGACAAGAAATCTAAGGTCGTTCTGGGAGAATCAACATGCTTTCTTGTGCATTATTCGTCTGTTGTCAAGTTTCGTCAAAACCAATAAGGTAGGTGGCTTCACTCTCATCTCCTCTTGCTATAATTTATTGGATTTGTTTAAATTTGGTTTATTTTGAATGGTATTGATTGTGAAAAGAATGTAATAAATATTCTTTAGTGACAATTTATGGTTTTTGTGAAATTGTGTGATCTTCGTGAATAATTGTGTAAAATAGGTTTAGTTTCATGAATTTAAAAAGTTGATTTTAAATTATGGATTTCATGGAATTTCTAAATGGTTGATAAAAAATGGGGTTTTCAATAGAAATGGTTTTCAATAAAAATAGAGTTTTATTGAAATTGTTTGTAATTGAAATGGTTTGGCATTGAAATGGACATGACAGAAATGGTTTTCAATAAAAATGTGTTTTTTAAAGGGTTGTTTTGGCATGATCATTGGGCATATGTTGTGTGTGTTCATGTTTCATATACAGGGCTTGGATGAAATATGACATTGTGCTCGGTACCAAAGGGTTAATGGAACACAAGAATTTCATATATAGGGCTTGGTTGAAATATGACCTTGTGCGCGGTGCCAAAGGGTTAATGTCACATTGGAAACAATTACCTTGTGATGAATTGATACATCTATGAGACACCACTCATTAGTATGGAACTATCATAATGTATCATCCATGGTTGGTTGAATTGGTTTGAAGAATGGTCAGGTATGATGATAAAGAGATATTGTGAAATGGTTTAAATATTGTTTATTTTTTTTTTGTGAAAATATCATGCTGAGAAAATTGGTTTCAATTGCACTTGTAAGCTTTTTTTAATGAATGGTTTTGGAAACTTGTTTATATTTAGTTATACACTATTATTGAGATTTTTTTAAATAAACTATTTTATATAATTGTTTCTAACTCTTCAATCCTAGTGGCATGAGTAGGGAAGTCGTTGGGGATAACCTACTGAGTTTTAAACTGACCCCAACTTTGGTACTTTTGTGCTTTTGCAGATGCAATCTTCCGAGAAAAGGGAAAAGTTAATGTTTCACATGGTTTTAGCACTACCTTGTGATGTTTGGGCTATTCAGAGATTTTGGATCTTGGAGCTTGTGGAGCATGGAGACTTGATGTCTTTGGAGAGTCTTGTGTAGTTTATCCGCTGTGTATTTTGATACTTGGTTATTCTTCTTTTGTTTATTACATTGATGTTTTTTTGAGATACATGATGTTTTTGAGTTTCCTTTAATTTGTTCTTGAATCATATAGTGAATGTTAGGTTATTGTTTGTATGTTTACTGGTTTATTTCATAAAGGGTAAATCATCCCCCACTGGTATTTGAAACCCTTCAGCATTTATGGACAGACTTTTGCATCTAGGGGATGTCTATTAAGGCCTAGTAATTACTCGATGTACTCCCAAACCAAAGAAAATTGGAATGTCATTACAAATGGAAGTGCAGTTAGAGGAGCTAGAAAGAAAGGGTTTCTTTTTACCAAGTATGTCTCTGTGGGTAGCACCAGTGTATTTCGTGAAGAAGGAAGATGGAACTCTTCAGGTGTGTATTGATTATCATAATATTAACCAAGTTATGATAAATAACAGATATCCACTTCCATGCATTGATGATATGTTCGATCAATTAAGGGGAGCTCAGTGGTTCTCCATGATTGGGTTGTGATCAGGATATCACCAATTGGGAGTTCGGAAAGAGGATATTCCAAAGAAAACTTTCAGATGTAGATATGGCCACTATGAATATGTAGTCATGTATTTTGGTCTAATGAAGGCACCATCGATTTTCATGGCATTAATGAATTAGATATTTCTACAATATATTGATTCTTTTTTTGTAGTGTTTGTGGACTTCATTTTGGTCTGTTTAATGACAAGGGATGACCATGAGGTGGACTTGGAATTTTTTTTACAAATCATAAGATATCATCTTTGTATTCCATATTATCAAAGTGTGATTTTTAGATACATGAAGTACATTTTCTTAGCCATGTCATTTCTGATAAAGGCATTAATATTGATCCTAAAAAGATAAAACTCATTATCTCTTGGAAACCACTGAAGAATGTTTTTGATATTAGAATTTTTATTAGTCTAGATGGTTACTACCGATGCTTTGTCCATGATTTACCATGACTATATTCACCAATGAAAGCTCTGATAAAGAAGAATGATCCATTGCAATGGATAGAGGAATGTCAGAAGTCTTTCTAAGAACTAATATTTCAGCTTATATTGGCACCTATATTGATCTTTCCAAAATCAAGATAGGGGTATGTGGTGTGTTGTGATGCTTCGGGATCAGGGTTGGGCTGTTTTCTCTTGCAAGGAGACCAAGTGGTTTTTTATGGTTTAAAGTAGTTTAGGGTGCAAGAGAAGAATTACCCAAAACATGATTTGGAATTAACTGTAGTCATCCATGATTTTAAAACATGGAGACATTATCTCTTTCGTGAGAAATTTACTATGTTTACGGATCACAAAAGCATGAAACAGATTGTTGCACAACCATATTTGAATATGTGTAAATGGATATGGAAGGAGGATCTCCAATTATTTTACATTGACTTGATATGCACACTAGGGAAAGGAAATTCGGTGGAATATTCATTAAGTAGAAAGTTATATTATAAGTTGGTGAAGGAATCTTTAGATGAATGGCAGTTGAGGTCAGTCTTAGCTAACAAGCATATGGATTGGGAAGACCGAGGTGATGTTGCAGTTAACTTTTTAGTTATGCTTGTTCCTGATTTAGTAAAAATGATCAAAGAGGCACAAAAATCTAATGCAGAATGCCTTGTTGTAAGTTCAAAACACAATGGTGGGGAGACCATTGAGGGATGGAAACTTGATGGGGGTTCAGTTCATTATTTTAGAGATCGGATGGTTGTACCTATGGTTTTTTCAAAACAACTACGTCTTGAATACAACCATTCAAGATTGGTTGTACATCTAGGTACACATAAGATGTTTATGGCGTTGAAGGTGCTGTTTTGGTGGATCGACATGAAAAAGAAGGTAGCAGAGTTTGTCTCGCAGTGCTTAACATGTCAGCTGGTTAATTCAGAGCATCAGAGACCATCTGGTATGTTACAATATTTTCCCATCCCAGTTTGGAAATGGGATCATATAACAATGGATTTTATTATAGGTCTTATAAGAACAGTCCAGAAATATGATGCCATTTGGGTGATTGTGGATCGTCTAACCATGTCAGACCATTACATCCCTATTCTTGATACTCATACGGTTCATGATATTTCAAAAATATATATCCGTGAAGTGGTAAAGAGGCATAGTTTACTAGTTTCAATAGTCTCAGATAGAGATCCAAGGATCACATCTCATTTCTGGAAATTCGTACAGCAAGCCCATGATACTCAGTTGACTACGAGCATGACGTATCATCCTCAGATGGATGGGTAATCTGATTGGATGATACAAATGTAGGAAGAAATGTTGCAGTCTTGGGTAATAGATTTTGCTAGCTCATGGGAGGAGTATATACCCATAGTGGATTTCTCATACAATAATAGTTATCAAGCCTCAATACCCCTGGCTCTGTTTGAAGCATTGTATGGACATCCTTTTGTTCTCCACTATGTTGGGTGGAAACGGTAGAAACTTCACTAGTCGGGCCCATCCTTGTCCAAGAAACAATTCATAAGATATATTTGATTAGAAAGAGGATGGATATGGCTCAGAGTCATCAGAAATATTATGCAGATCACCATCGAAGACCACCGTCGTTCGATATGTGTGATCTTGTCTTCATGAGGATCTCTCCAATGCTTGGACATTATCACTTGGGGAAGTAGGGAATGTTATATCATACATAAAGTGAACATTTTGAGATACTAGAACAGGTTGGAGAGGTGGAATATCAATTGGAAATACCACCACATTTTAGATCGGTTCATAATGTCTTCCAGGTATCCTAGCCGAAAAAGTATCACCATGATCCTGCCCATGGGGTTAGATGGGATCACGTTGAGCTAGAACTGGTGTATCACGGGTACATATCTTTTTGTGGATCATGGATATACCAGAGAAAGTCTTATAGGGAAAAATCATTGGCCTAGTGTGGGTTTTATTGTAACAAGGTCAGATTCTGGAAGAGACCTGGGAATGTGAGAAGGAAATGAATGAGTAGTGGCCAGAACTCGTTTTTGGCAAGCAAGGGTTTTCTACTTTCCAAGGATGGAAATACCAATGGTGGGGAGAATTTAGTACGCATGGTTTCAGGTACATAACCTCTTTCCTTACATTTTACTAATTAGTGTACCTTTGATTAGGTTTCTAAAAATTAGAGAGTTTCCATAAAATAGAGAGTTTACATAAAGTTCGGGTTTTCCATAATGTTGGTAGTTTCCATAAAGTGGGTAGTTTCCATAATTTGGGATGTTTCTATAATTTGGGGTGTTTCCATAAAGTGGGGTGTTTCCATAAATTGGGGTGTTTCCATATAGTGGGATATTTCCTCAAAAAATGTGTTTCCAAAAAAATGTAAAGGTGAAGGATGGTAGAGTTTGAGGGTTTTAAAAGGAGTGTTGGGACCAAAAGTAAGGTTGCACGATCCATACATGGTTGTCCGAAACCTAGTGGTCAAACACTATGCAGAGGTCAAATCTAGATCCTATTTTATAGGAGCTTACTCTTTTTTGATCAAAATATTTTCTTTAGGCTTCAAAAGACACCTATTTCGAGATTACTCTCCCATAAAGGATGGATAACCCTCCCAACATGAGTTATATCCAACATAGTGCCTTCCCTTGGTGATTTCGAGTTCGATTCTTAATGTATGACACCATTCATTACTGATTTGTCACATTTTCTAAAATCTGTATAGATCTACTTCTCCGATATCCATTATTTCTCAGATCTTCACCTATTGTGGGTAGAACTATTTTTTGAATGCCAAATAATTTAATTTTTAGTCGTGATCTTTCAAGTATAAGATTACGAAGGCCGTTCATGGATAATCGTCCCGCTTTTTGTGCATTCTTCGTCTATTGTCGAGTTTCATCAAAACCTTCGAGGTATGCGGCTTCACTCTCATCGGATCTTTCTAGAATTGATTAGATTTATTTCAGATTGGTTTATTTATAATGGGATTCATTTTGAAAAGCATGGAATAAATCTTTATCATTGATGATTTATGGTTTTTGTGAAATTGCGTGATCTTGGTGAATAATTGTGAAAAGGGTGTTTAGATTCATGAATTTAAAATATTGATTTTAAATTAGGTATTATCTAGAATTTATAAATTGTTGATGAAAATTGGGATTTTAATTAAAAATGGTATTCCATAAAAAAAATTTATTGAAATTGTTTGGAATTGAAATGGTTTGGCATAGAAATGGTTTTAACAGTAATGGTTTTCAATTAAAAGGAGTTTTTATTGAAAGGGTTGATTTGGCATGATCATTTGGAAAATGTGGTGTGTGTTCAAGTTTCATATATGGGGCTTGGTTGATATATGACCTTTTTCTCAGTCCCAAAGGGTTAATGGAACATGGGAAACAATTACCTTATGACAACTTGGTATATGGATGAGAAACCGCTCATGAGTATGGAAGTGTCATAAAATAGCATGAATTATTGGTTGCATGGGTTTGAGGAATGTTTTGGAATACTGATAAAGGGATATTGTTAAATGGTTGTAATGATTGTTTAGTTTTTTTGATGGAAATATATTTTTCTGGGATAATTGGTTTCAATTCCACATGGATTCTTTTGGTAATGAATGGTTTTGGAAACTTTTTTATATTTAGTTATAAACTATTTTTGAGAAATTGTTTTATATAAACTATTTCATATAATTGTTTCTAACTATTCTATACTAGTGGTGTGAGTATGGAAGTTATTGTGGGAAAACCTACTGTGTTTTATACTTACCCCTTCTTTGGAACTTTGGTTCTTTTTTCGACACTATCATCCGGGACAAGGGAAAAGGTAATGTTTCACACTTGTTTAGCACTACCTCATGATTTTTGGGCTGTTCAGTGATTTTAGACCTTGGAGCTTGTGGAGCATGGATTCTTCAGGTCTTTGGAGAGTCTTTTATAGTTTAACCAATGTGTACTTTGATACTTGGTTATTATTCCACTCTTACTTACTATGATGTGGTTTTGAGATACATGATGTTGTTGAGTTGTCATTCATTTCTTCATGAATCATATATGAATGTTTGGTTATGGTTGGTAGGTTTATTGGTTTATTTTTAAAAGGGTAAATCGTTCCCCACTTCTATTTGAATCCCTTCAGCATTTATTTGCAGCCTTTGGCATCTTAGGGAAGTCACTTAAGGCCTTGTAATGACTCGTACTCTCAAACCAATGAGAATTTTGTGGTCATTACAGTAACCACTACTACAAATATGGATTTTATCCGTGCTAGAGTAGTGCATTAATAGCGGTAAAAAATTGATTTTAATCGAGGCAAAGATAGGGGGTCCATTTCATTAGCGCTTAGAAAAGAACTGATAAAGACCCCTTTTATCAACGCTAAAAAAATCGCTGAATAAAGGGGTTTTTATCAGTGCTTTTTAAAAGAGCTAATAAAAGTAAAAAAATTACAAAACAATTTATATTCGGGGGGAGATTTTAACAGTGATTGCCCCCCCCCCTTTATCAGCGCTAGGCGCCCCCTCCCACTCTCACACGCTGCCCTTGCACGCGCTCCCACGCATGCGCACAGACTTACTTGCTACCACCCCAACTTGATCCCGCGACTTCCCCCTTGCGTTCTTGCACCTTAAACACTAAGTCATTTTCTTTCAATTTAACGATATATCTACTTATTTTTTTATATATATAGTTATATATATTTGTATATTAATATAGATTCATATTAATATAAATAAATTTAGTTATATTAATACATATATGTTTAGTCATATATTAGTATATATATATTCATTTAAATATTAATATATATTTATATCTATTTATATATATATATTTGTAGTTATAATTTTTTATCTGTATATTTATTTGTATACGAATATATATTTATAAGATTAGATTTAAATACATTTAAAAATAAGTTTTTTATATGTGATTATAAATAAATATATAAATAAATACATACATACATACATATATACAACACACACACAAATACACACACACACACATATATTTACGAATAAATACACATATATATGTGTCTTTGAAAATCCATATAATGTTAAAAATACCATAACATCTGATATAGAAGCCCGTTTCAACTCCACAACAAATCAAATCGAAGAAAATGAAAAAATCTTAGTTAAGATATGTGGTACAGGCCAATGGGCATCCGAATCAGAATTTAAACATGTTTTAATTTAAAACAATTGAGGTATCCTGACTAAAAACTCAGTTTTGGAGGACTTCTGGGCCTTTTTTGGCCTCGAAAAATGTGACAGAAGCTTTTCTTCCATCATAAGCGCGTAGATCTCATTGCAGGATTCGATTTGATATGCTTTAGAGCTCCAACAGACACTCGAATCAAAAGTTATGGCCATTTGATGTTTGAGTTACATTTTCAACTTATTTTAGATCTTTTATTAATTGTTTTGATTTTTTGTGTCCTAAAATTGTTATTAAATGTTTTTTAATCAATAATAATTAGAAAATTATTAATTAATTATATTTTTTAAAATATTTTAAACCTATTTTCTCTAAATTTTATATATATTAAATGTAATAGTCTATTTATACATATATTTTAAAAAATATATATTATATTATTATCAATATAAAAATAGTTATATAACAATATATTATTTTTCATGAAAAATTATTTTTTTTGAACATAAATTTTTTTAGTGCTAGGAAAAAGCGCTGATAAATCACCACTATATCAGTGCTACTAAAAAAAGCTCTGATAAAGGGGTCCCCTTTAATAGTGGAAAAAAGCGCTGATAAAGGGGGGCCTTTATCACCGCTAAAAAAGAACTGATAAAGGGTCCCTTTTAACAGTGCTTTTTAGAGCTGTTAAATCCCCCCTTTATCAATACTTTTTTAGCGCCGATAAATTCCGCCATTATCAGCAGTTTTTTAGGGCTGATAAAAGGCTAGCACTTCCCTTGCCGTTTTTGTAGTAGTGAACCCCAAGGACCTAGAAAGGGATGCCTGATAACTTTACATAATTTTTGGGATGTCAATGATTCCTAGGATATAGTTGTTTGGCATAGTAATATGATGATGATTAAGATACATTGATTTCATGGTATGATGAGAAATAGATTTGAGACATTGATAAAAAAACATTGCATTTGATCATTTTGACAATGGTAATGACATCATCTTAAGGAAAATATAGTTTAAGATCATTTATATTTGGTTTTAAAATATTATAGAAAACAATTTTACTCGAAGGATATGATCAGAATAATTTTCATGATACAATTTTCACTAACCTATCAATGTTGTTTATATGACTCCTAAGAAAATTTAAACATAGAAAGATAAACTGGTATGACATGAGTAAATACACGACGGTATTAATATTTCATTGTAAATTTTAGTGAGAAAAAGGTCCTAAATAATTGAATAGAAAGTTATTTTTCAAACTATTTTAATGATAATTTTTGATAGTCATATTGACATTATAATGGAGTTAATTTCTAGATAAAACATGATACAATGTCATATGATCAACACTAAACATTTTTAGTTTTAAAATTAGATCATTGACACTATTATTAAGGTAAAAATGAGTTTTATTAAAATTAAATAAGACTATGTATCTCAATTATTGAAGTTTAATGACTTAAAAAAGTAACTAAAATATCAACATAAGGATAAAATATTTATAATTGAGTAGAATGTCTTCTCACATGATGATATTGGGAATTCATGTAAAACATTTTAATAATATGAATAAATGACTAAGGATAGGGTAGAAAAGATGGATCAATAGATTAAATTGATCAGTGAATTAAAAAACATTGTTATTCATTTAAATTTAAAAATAGTTTCCCATGTATAGAATATTGGTGCTCTGGATGACAAACCAGTGATATAGTAAAAGTAGATTAAGAAGTTAAAACATATGTTTGAGAAAAACACTAAATAAGAACAAAATTTATTATTTCTTAGAACCATACTTATATAAACTATTATTGACTGTACTCAAACTTAATTGGAATTATTTTTAGGAAGATTATGATTATATTACGTTAATTTTTGAATGTTTTCATTTTGATTTATTATATATTTAAAATGGAAAGGAATTTTTATTTTCTTGTTATTTATTTTAGGAATTGTTTTTGAAATATTAAATGGGAGAAGATATTCAATGTATATCATTTTTAAAATATAGGATGTCTTTTAGATTATCCTAATTTATCTACATTAACATATTTATTTGTTCTTATATAAATCATTTAAAAAAAGGGAATGATTTGCGAAGTGGAAAATTAGATTTATCTAATTTCATGTTTTATCTTTAGGGAGAAATTTATGAGAAATTACTATTTTAAATTATTGAGTTTTATAGAAAATAAAATTTATAGGGAATTAAAAATATGAATATTCTTTTATTTTTTGAATTATTTTTACAATTAATTATGTCTGGTATTTTTCAAAAAGTGGGAGATTGTTGTGTCAATGAATACTTTTCATCCCTTATTTTTAAAATCACATTAAACATAAATATGAAGGTTGATTAACTCATAATGTTTTAGTTACTTATTGTGTATGGGATAAAAATATGGTATCCTTAATTACATATACTGTTATTAAACCAGGGAATATGATATTTTAGTAAACAATGGTTTTGAGCATGATTTGTCTTATAAGAAGGATTTGATGATGTTAGTGGAATATATTGATTTAAAAAGAATATTTAGAATCTCAATGAATTCTTTCAAATATATAGACTCTTCTTTATATGTCATTTTATCTAATCCTAATGTTTTTGGAATCAAAATTCTAGATTTATGCCTATAAATTTAAGCCGCATAATTAGGAAACATGAGATAAAATGTTATTAAATCTCTATTGTTATTTTTTTGCATCACCTTGTTTCCTTTTGTGATCCTTACTTGTAGTTGATTTTCTTTTATTTTTTTTGAACATTTGTATCATGTTGATCATGGAGAATCTATTTTTTGGAATTTATGGTTATATTTATTGTTTTATTGAGGCATTCCTAGGTTTGGAAGATAATTCCTTCGAATGGAGTGATAATCAATAAGGCTTAGGATCCTTGATCTTGAGGAAACTAATCAACTTAATTAAGGGATTCTATTTTTTGGAAGACATGATACCTTCTAATAGGTCTATAGTTATGTGTATTCTAGGTTTGGAATAAGGATCACTACGGTCAGGTTAAAGGATACCCTACTTCTTTGGATAAATGAAAAGAACTTTTTGATAGAAGAGGTTCTATTAATAATATTATTTTAAAAAGTATAAAGAATCTAATGATTTATTATGTGTTTTTTTAAATTTTCATCACATTTAAATTAGTTTCATGGATTGTTTAAATTTTACCACTTTTAAATTCCATAATTTGTATGTTTACGAAAATATTTTATCATCCGATAACCTAAATATTTTAGTGGGGTGAGAATTTTTGTGTTGTTCTAAACTAAAATTCACCCCCTCATTTAATATTTCCATAGCTTACCCATAGGGGAAAATATTTTCTTCCATCATAATCCAGGAAATAAATAATAAAACACTATAGAAACAAGAATAAAAATGATAGGAAAACTCCTACAAGTAATGTAAATTTCATAAAAAAATGAGTCTCCAAAATAAAATACCAAAAGGAAACTCTTATAACACCAACACCTGATAATAACTCCAAACATTGAGATTTTAGTGTATAACTCTATCAATAAACCCATCCTAGAAGCATGAGAAATATATTAATACATATAGTGTTGATAATACATATATACTTAGTAGGATCCTCCTCAATAACTCTCATGAAAATATAGAAGAATTATAGTAATGTTGTCACGACCCGTCCTCGGGGCCCGTGCCGTGACTACCCCAAGCCCGCCTTCCATAGGCCAGGGGCTGGCGACTAGCACCAAGGCGTAAATCCCAACAAAAAGGGAAGGCATTGCCTTTGAAAAGTAAACAAGCACCACAGAGTCAGCAAGCGGAAAGTAACTACAGAGTGCAGAAAAGTAAAGGGGGCCGGAAATACAAGCCCAACTGTAAAGTACAACTGAAAAGTAAAGTACATCAACTGAAGAAAAGACGGCAGCCTCGTGTCGTCCACTGGCAATCCCACCTGAAGGGTGGGTACAGATAGCCTCCAGGCTCCTCGGGTCCCACGTCCGCTCCGAGCACGTCCTGCCCAGTGGTCCACCTCCAGGTACTGTCCTGCTCCACGCCCCAACCGCGATCAGCGCTGTCCGTCGTCTGCAACCAACACCACGAAGTGCGGGCATAGCCCGTGCAGGGGTGAGTATAAGCTACTCAGTAAGGACCCCGAGACCCCCGAAGGTCTCCCGAAATCCACAAAGGATATAGCACAAAAGAAAGATGCAATCACGAAGTAACATCTGACTTGACTTAGGTATATGCCCATACATATACCTAAGTCCCCAATTCTAGCTCTGCTCACGAGCCCAAGAACAACTCAATCCACAAAGGAAAGCAAGACTCAAATCCACAAGGAGAGTAAACAGTAAATCCACAAAGGATAGTTCAACACAATCCACAAAGGAGAGTAACATAAGATTCAGCTCAACCAGGATTTTCATTATCGAAACCGTAAATGTTGAAGAGCCCCATCTCTGAAGTGTACAGTGGTCCTGTCACGACTCCGAGGTACTGCTCACTAACCTAAGACTGCTGAAGTACTCCTCCTGTCGAGTACCGCGGGTCTGCTGCCAACTACCGGGCGCTCCGTCCGCTGAGGGTCTGCTGCCAAATACCGGGCGCTCACCCAGATAGCCTACTGAGGTACTCCTCCTGTCGAGTACCGTGGGTTTGCCGCCAACTACCAGGCGCTCCGTCCGCCGTGGGTCTGCTGCCAACTACTGGGCGCTCCGTCCACTGGGCTAGTCGACTCACTCCAAGTCGAGTCGGTCAAGCAGTCGTCAGGTCTCAATCATCTACACGGTCTCCGTACTCCGCACGCGCGTCTCCACCGTCGCGGGTCTGTCGCTACAACCAAGCGCACACACTCCGTAGAGTATCGCGGGTCCGCCGCTACAACCAAGCGCTCCACCGCCAAGGGTCTGCTGCTGCATCCAAGCGCACCACCACTGTCAAGAACCACGGGTCCGCCGCTACACCCAAGCGCTCCACCGCTCAAGGTGAAAAGAAGATTCAGCTCACACAGGTTCGGTAGCACTGTTCCACGTAGGATCGCTGAGTGCAGTAGTCGACGCAGTCCACTGAGGATCTCTGCACAGTCGTCGCCGCAGTCCACGAAGGATCTCTGCTCTGCCGTCGTCGCAGTCCACGGAGGATTCTCTGCTCTGTCGTCGTCGCAGTCCACGGAGGATCTCTGCTCTGTCGTCGAAGCCACAGCCAGCACTAGGGTTCCCGCACATAGCGAGCTCGTTAGGAGGGTCCGCTCCACGAGTCGAGAGGCTGATACATCAACTGACACGTAGTCCGAAGTTGATGTATCCAAAAGTTCCGTATCGACAACAGGATCTCAACGCAACAGACGGCGCGTCAATCGGGCGCCCGGTCTGAGAGTTATTGGCATTTTCGTCACAGGGGCCCGGTTGGTTTTTAGGGCAAAACCAACCCGACCGTACTCCGCCTGTGTCCGATCCCCGGGCGGAGTATTCCAAAAGTTCCGTCTCACTTAGAGGAAACTACCACAGCTGACGGTACGTCGATCGGACGTCCGTAGCTCAAGTTATGAGCGTTTCCGCTCCGAGGGCCCGGTTGGTTTCGTGTACGAACCAACCCGGCCGAACCCAAAGTCTTCCGAAACCTTGAGTATAATAAACCGAAACGACCGTCTCGATCCAAGGATCGTGTTGCCGCTGACGGCGGGTCGTTTGGAGGCCCGAAGCTCAAGATACGGCCATTTGAACGAAGTCCGTCCGAAGACGGGGGGTCCGGGCCCGGGCCGACCCGGCCCGACCCCCCTGGTTGGCCCGAACCGGGTCGGGTCCGACTCAGTTGGCCCGGCCAGGGCCGGTCCGGCTCGGCTCGGCCGAGCGGCCGAGCGGCCGACGCGGGGGGAAAGCCGCCGCCCCGCGTGACACCCCCGCGGCACCCGCGGGGTGTCGGCCAGACACCCGCGGGGTGCCGCGTGACAACCCTGCGGCACCCGCGGGGTGTCGCCCTGGACACCCGCGGGGTGCCGCGTGACCACCCCGCGGCACCCGCGGGGTGTCGCGCTGGACACCCGCGGGGTGCCGCGTGACAACCCCGCGGCACCCGCGGGGTGTCGCGCTGGACACCCGCGGGGTGTCGCGCTGGACACCCGCGGCACCCGCGGGGTGTCGCGCTGGACACCCGCGGGGTGCCGCTGGACACCCGCGGGGTGTCGCGCTGGACACCCGCGGGGTGCCGCTGGACACCCGCGGGGTGTCGCGCTGGACACCCGCGGGGTGTCGCGCTGGACACCCGCGGCACCCGCGGGGTGTCGCGCTGGACACCCGCGGGGTGCTGCCGCCTCCGGCCGCCGGCGCCGCCGCGCCAGCGACCCGCGCCACCTCCGGCTTCCGCAGGCCGCCGGAGTCGCTCCGGTGACCCGTTTTCCTTCTCGTCTGCGCCGTTGTTCCTCCCGGGTTCCGTTCTTTACTGCGGGATCAACCAAAGGCCCTTGCGTCGTGCTTTTGCCGTCGCCCGCCAAATCCGCACAAAAAGGAAGATCGGCGGAGGGTTGCCGGGTCTTGTTTGTTAGACCCGCACCCTCCGCGTTAGTCATAAACCACGGGAGAAACAAGAAACGACCAAATCAACAATTTTAAATAAATTTAAAATTGTTCCGTGATCGGTTCCTCATTTTAAAAGAAATAAAATCACGGGAAAGGAAAATATTTCAAATCAACCCTTACCTTGTCGTCGTCGTTGCCGATCGAGGGATCGTCACGGGATTGCTCGTCGCGGAAGAAGGGGGATCGTTGCGTCGTCGCGGTATCCGGCGTCGCGTCGCCAATCTCCGGATCAAGATCAAACGGTTTAATTAATTAAATCCGTTGTTATGAAAATTAAAAAGGGAGAATTAACGATCCGATTCTCACCTTAGTTGCCGAACGAGGATCGGCCGCGGAAGAAGAGGCGTCGCCGAAGAACGTCGCGGGTAAAGCTCGTCGACGTCGCAGATCTCGGTGTGCGTCGTCGAATTCCGGTCGCCAGCGTTCTTCGCGTTCTTCGCGTTCTTCGCGTTCTTCGCGTTCTTCGCGGGAAGCCAAAGAAACAAGATTCTCTCAAATCCTTTCAAAGGATTTTTAGGTTGGTCTTATTTTATAAACATGCCAACAAACGCAAAAGCGTAAGTAACGACCCATCAGTTCGTTGAATTAATTCAACGAGCGAAACAGCCCATTTAATTCACGAAATAAACCGCCCAATTATATGGTCTGTTAAGAATTAAAGAAAACGCGTCGGTTGACTTTTCAGTTACTTTGACGGGTTTTCGCGGGTGCGTTACTTAGCGAAAGAAACGGCGGGGCTCGTGCGGGCCCTGCCTCACAAATATCCTACCAAGGGGGTAGGATATTTCTGGATAGCATCCTATCCAGTTCAACTCAGTTCAAGCCGCCTTTAAGTGGCTTCAAGTGGCTTCCAAGCAGCTTAAGTGAAATAAAATAAAGTCGTCGCACAAACTTTATTTTATTTCTGACTTAAAGCCGCAAAATTTAAAAACCACGTCTGAGAAAACGCAACTCCGGAAGAGCCGTTTCTAAGCAAATACCGGCGCTGCGATTTCATCGGTGCCCTCAGAATTCGATTCCGGGCACCGGTTCAAAAGTTAGAAAAACCCGCTCGTCCGTTCACTGAACGTACCCGAGCCAAACTTCAGAAAATGATTCCGGGCACACCCGGCCTCGGAATCAGGCACCGTCAGAAACTGCGTTCTTGTAAAATTCCAAAGAAAATTAAGAAAAAAAAAATTCCTTGAAATTTACGGGTCTTTACATTACTCCCACCACAGGGCTTTACGTCCTCGTAAAGCTTCAACACAAACTAGGGATACAAAAGGCGGTACTGAGCATGCATCTGAGCCTTCCGCTCCATGTGCTCACCTGGACCTTCTATATCGTGGCCCGGACCACCTCTGGTCCCACTAGAGCTGCTAGATTTCTTCTTTGCCGATAAGAGAAACCTGGTCTCATCCCCTGGATGAACCACATTCTTCGCCTAATACGGTCAATCCCGAGATGGATGATACTAATCCATACCAAGGATGACGTCGTAAGGCCTCGACGCTACTACCAAGAGATCCGACCGTTACTCTCGCCTCCAAGGGTTGATTCACACTGTCGGCATCAGTGTGTGGTAACTGGGTCTCCTCCAGTAGATGTCTCACAAGTGAGGGTCAAGTCAACAGTCAAAACTGGAACCTCTTAGTAACAACACAAGAGAGGACAGGGAAGTAAATGCCACAAGAAAGGGTGTCTTTTATTACTGCAGCTCAAGTACAAAGACACAAAGCATCTACAAACATACATCAACAAAACTAGAAGCAACATGAACAAAAGTCTCCAGGTCTGGAGCTAGTTCCTCTCCTGTCCATCTGCTCCCAGAGCTCCATTATCGAAGGCCTCGGCTGCCTGAAGCTGAGCTCTCGCATGTTCACCTACTCCCTGTGGTCGGGGCGGACCTCCTGGTGGTGGTGGTGGCAGAGCCTCAAAGCGTCTCCCACCTCCTGCTGCGCGGCCAGCTCCTCTGCCTCGTCCGCCTCCTCCCTGCGAACCGCCACGGTCGAACCTCTGCCTCTGCCTGGGAGGTTCTTCACTTAACTGCTGATCATCAGCATGGCGGGTCGGACAATCACGAGCCATGTGACCAATCCCGCCACAGGAGTAACACTGCCCACTCTCGGCACGCCTGGCTCTGACTCCACCCCGGTTCCCTCGCACAACTGAGCCTGAGTCGTGCAGTCGTCCACCGGTAGGTCTGGTCTGCCTGGAACCCTGAGTCATCTGTCGGCTACCTGCTACCGAAGACTCCGCTACGTGCCGCCCTGCGGTGGGTCTCTGTGCTGGTGTAGACTCAGCAAGGAAGCTCTCGATCAGAAGGGCCCGCTCTAGTACTCCTGTCTGAGTCAGTATGTTAAGAGAGATCAGCGATGCCCTGATCTCATGTCTCAATCCCTGCTCGAAGGTCCGGGCCCGAAAGAAGGGGTCCCGTACCATGTCTGTCGAGTACCGAGAAAGGTCGGTGAACCTCGCCGCGTACTGAGCGACCGTCAGGCTGCCCTGCCGCAGCTGAAGAAGCTCCTGGATGCGCACCGCACGGAGGGTGGCCGGGACGAACTCTGAGCGGAAGAGGCTCTCGAAGTCCATCCAGATGAGGGTGGCCTCATCGTGTACCTGGAGCATCAGGCTCCACCAGTGTCCGGCTGCTGCGTGCAGTAGGCTCGCCGCGAGGATCACCATGAGGTCTGCTGGTGTCCTCACTAGCCTGAAAACTCGGACGACCGCCTCCAGCCAGTCCTCGGCTGCCTGGGGGTCCGACTCCCCACGGAACCTGGGTGGTCGCTGGCTCTGAAACTCATGCAGAGCTCCGAGGCGTCGTGCGTCGTCAGCTGCCAGTGCTGGAAGCATCGGGGGATCGGCGGGTAAAGGTATCGCCGGTGCCTCTGCTGTCAACGGGCCCTGTACCGAGGCCTCGTCGCTCGGCGGGCTGTCGTCGCGCCCTGCTCTAGGAACCCTAGCTGGCTGCTGTCGTCGTGCCATCCTTGAAAAAAAACAAGTATGCCACGGTCAGAACAGTATACCTGGTGAGCTGACACAAGTAATCACAAGGAAAACTTGAAACACACATGCAATCAATGTTTTCGGGCATTAAGTCGGAAATCAGAAGTCAGGGTCCTGGTGTATGGATACGTCGGCCGCCGCACCAACACTGGACTCCCTGGACTGATAACCACACTCAATACGCTAAACACTATTGCTTCACATAGAAGGAAGATCAGAGTCTGCGGTAGAACCGACCACCTCTGATACCAATTTGTCACGACCCGTCCTCGGGGCCCGTGCCGTGACTACCCCAAGCCCGCCTTCCATAGGCCAGGGGCTGGCGACTAGCACCAAGGCGTAAATCCCAACAAAAAGGGAAGGCATTGCCTTTGAAAAGTAAACAAGCACCACAGAGTCAGCAAGCGGAAAGTAACTACAGAGTGCAGAAAAGTAAAGGGGGCCGGAAATACAAGCCCAACTGTAAAGTACAACTGAAAAGTAAAGTACAGCAACTGAAGAAAAGACGGCAGCCTCGTGTCGTCCACTGGCAATCCCACCTGAAGGGTGAGTACAGATAGCCTCCAGGCTCCTCGGGTCCCACGTCCGCTCCGAGCACGTCCTGCCCAGTGGTCCACCTCCAGGTACTGTCCTGCTCCACGCCCCAACCGCGATCAGCGCTGTCCGTCGTCTGCAACCAACACCACGAAGTGCGGGCATAGCCCGTGCAGGGGTGAGTATAAGCTACTCAGTAAGGACCCCGAGACCCCCGAAGGTCTCCCGAAATCCACAAAGGATATAGCACAAAAGAAAGATGCAATCACGAAGTAACATCTGACTTGACTTAGGTATATGCCCATACATATACCTAAGTCCCCAATTCTAGCTCTGCTCACGAGCCCAAGAACAACTCAATCCACAAAGGAAAGCAAGACTCAAATCCACAAGGAGAGTAAACAGTAAATCCACAAAGGATAGTTCAACACAATCCACAAAGGAGAGTAACATAAGATTCAGCTCAACCAGGATTTTCATTATCGAAACTGTAAATGTTGAAGAGCCCCATCTCTGAAGTGTACAGTGGTCCTGTCACGACTCCGAGGTACTGCTCACTAACCTAAGACTGCTGAAGTACTCCTCCTGTCGAGTACCGCGGGTCTGCTGCCAACTACCGGGCGCTCCGTCCGCTGAGGGTCTGCTGCCAAATACCGGGCGCTCACCCAGATAGCCTACTGAGGTACTCCTCCTGTCGAGTACCGCGGGTTTGCCGCCAACTACCAGGCGCTCCGTCCGCCGTGGGTCTGCTGCCAACTACTGGGCGCTCCGTCCACTGGGCTAGTCGACTCACTCCAAGTCGAGTCGGTCAAGCAGTCGTCAGGTCTCAGTCATCTACACGGTCTCCGTACTCTGCACGCGCGTCTCCACCGTCGCGGGTCTGTCGCTACAACCAAGCGCACACACTCCGTAGAGTATCGCGGGTCCGCCGCTACAACCAAGCGCTCCACCGCCAAGGGTCTGCTGCTGCATCCAAGCGCACCACCACTGTCAAGAACCACGGGTCCGCCGCTACACCCAAGCGCTCCACCGCTCAAGGTGAAAAGAAGATTCAGCTCACACAGGTTCGGTAGCACTGTTCCACGTAGGATCGCTGAGTGCAGTAGTCGACGCAGTCCACTGAGGATCTCTGCACAGTCGTCGCCGCAGTCCACGAAGGATCTCTGCTCTGCCGTCGTCGCAGTCCACGGAGGATTCTGTGCTCTGTCGTCGTCGCAGTCCACGGAGGATCTCTGCTCTGTCGTCGAAGCCACAGCCAGCACTAGGGTTCCCGCACATAGCGAGCTCGTTAGGAGGGTCCGCTCCACGAGTCGAGAGGCTGATACATCAACTGACACGTAGTCCGAAGTTGATGTATCCAAAAGTTCCGTATCGACAACAGGATCTCAACGCAACAGACGGCGCGTCAATCGGACGCCCGGTCTGAGAGTTATTGGCATTTTCGTCCCAGGGGCCCGGTTGGTTTTTAGGGCAAAACCAACCCGACCGTACTCCGCCTGTGTCCGATCCCCGGGCGGAGTATGCCAAAAGTTCCGTCTCACTTAGAGGAAACTACCACAGCTGACGGTACGTCGATCGGACGTCCGTAGCTCAAGTTATGAGCGTTTCCGCTCCGAGGGCCCGGTTGGTTTCGTGTACGAACCAACCCGGCCGAACCCAAAGTCTTCCGAAACCTTGAGTATAATAAACCGAAACGACCGTCTCGATCCAAGGATCGTGTTGCCGCTGACGGCGGGTCGTTTGGAGGCCCGAAGCTCAAGATACGGCCATTTGAACGAAGTCCGTCCGAAGACGGGGGGTCCGGGCCCGGGCCGACCCGGGCCGACCCCCCCTGGTTGGCCCGAACCGGGTCGGGTCCGACTCAGTTGGCCCGGCCCGGCCCGGCCAGGGCCGGTCCGGCTCGGCTCGGCCGAGCGGCCGAGCGGCCGACGCGGGGGGAAAGCCGCCGCCCCGCGTGACACCCCCGCGGCACCCGCGGGGTGTCGGCCAGACACCCGCGGGGTGCCGCGTGACAACCCCGCGGCACCCGCGGGGTGTCGCCCTGGACACCCGCGGGGTGCCGCGTGACCACCCCGCGGCACCCGCGGGGTGTCGCGCTGGACACCCGCGGGGTGCCGCGTGACAACCCCGCGGCACCCGCGGGGTGTCGCGCTGGACACCCGCGGGGTGCCGTTGGACACCCGCGGGGTGTCGCGCTGGACACCCGCGGGGTGCCGCTGGACACCCGCGGGGTGTCGCGCTGGACACCCGCGGGGTGTCGCGCTGGACACCCGCGGCACCCGCGGGGTGTCGCGCTGGACACCCGCGGGGTGCCGCCGCCTCCGGCCGCCGGCGCCGCCGCGCCAGCGACCCGCGCCACCTCCGGCTTCCGCAGGCCGCCGGAGTCGCTCCGGTGACCCGTTTTCCTTCTCGTCTGCGCCGTTGTTCCTCCCGGGTTCCGTTCTTTACTGCGGGATCAACCAAAGGCCCTTGCGTCGTGCTTTTGCCGTCGCCCGCCAAATCCGCACAAAAAGGAAGATCGGCGGAGGGTTACCGGGTCTTGTTTGTTAGACCCGCACCCTCCGCGTTAGTCATAAACCACGGGAGAAACAAGAAACGACCAAATCAACAATTTTAAATAAATTTAAAATTGTTCCGTGATCGCTTCCTCATTTTAAAAGAAATAAAATCACGGGAAAGGAAAATATTTCAAATCAACCCTTACCTTGTCGTCGTCGTTGCCGATCGAGGGATCGTCGCGGGATTGCTCGTCGCGGAAGAAGGGGGATCGTCGCGTCGTCGCGGTATCCGGCGTCGCGTCGCCAATCTCCGGATCAAGATCAAACGGTTTAATTAATTAAATCCGTTGTTATGAAAATTAAAAAGGGAGAATTAACGATCCGATTCTCACCTTAGTTGCCGAACGAGGATCGGCCGCGGAAGAAGAGGCGTCGCCGAAGAACGTCGCGGGTAAAGCTCGTCGACGTCGCAGATCTCGGTGTGCGTCGTCGAATTCCGGTCGCCAGCGTTCTTCGCGTTCTTCGCGTTCTTCGCGTTCTTCGCGTTCTTCGCGTTCTTCGCGGGAAGCCAAAGAAACAAGATTCTCTCAAATCCTTTCAAAGGATTTTTAGGTTGGTCTTATTTTATAAACATGCCAACAAACGCAAAAGCGTAAGTAACGACCCATCAGTTCGTTGAATTAATTCAACGAGCGAAACAGCCCATTTAATTCACGAAATAAACCGCCCAATTAAATGGTCTGTTAAGAATTAAAGAAAACGCGTCGGTTGACTTTTCAGTTACTTTGACGGGTTTTCGCGGGTGCGTTACTTAGCGAAAGAAACGGCGGGGCTCGTGCGGGCCCTGCCTCACAAATATCCTACCAAGGGGGTAGGATATTTCTGGATAGCATCCTATCCAGTTCAACTCAGTTCAAGCCGCCTTTAAGTGGCTTCAAGTGGCTTCCAAGCAGCTTAAGTGAAATAAAATAAAGTCGTCGCACAAACTTTATTTTATTTCTGACTTAAAGCCGCAAAATTTAAAAACCACGTCTGAGCAAACGCAACTCCGGAAGAGCCGTTTCTAAGCAAATACCGGCGCTGCGATTTCATCGGTGCCCTCAGAATTCGATTCCGGGCACCGGTTCAAAAGTTAGAAAAACCCGCTCGTCCGTTCACTGAACGTACCCGAGCCAAACTTCAGAAAATGATTCCGGGCACACCCGGCCTCGGAATCAGGCACCGTCAGAAACTGCGTTCTTGTAAAATTCCAAAGAAAATTAAGAAAAAAAAAATTCCTTGAAATTTACGGGTCTTTACAAATGTATTAGTGGATAAATACTAGAACCAACCTTAACACACACAAGGTCATCTTTCACCCAACCACATTAGCACTCACTTATACAATGTCACATAAAATAATAATAACACGGTATTAAAATAATATATCAAGAAGGAACACCACAACATTTTTCCTAGTAGTTTGTTACTCTCTCTCCCCATCATAAAATATCCTATGCTTCCAGCCGTTCTATTCCCACATATCTATATAACCACATACCATATTCAATATTCATAAAAAATTTATATATCAAAACTACATATTAAATTCTCATCATAATCCATTTCTGTTAACATGGAAGACTTTAACATCATTCCCTCCTCCAACCAGGCATGACACACAAAATGTTACTATATTGTAACTGCATTCTCATTATTTTAGGGTATCATGAATATCACAGAAATAAAAATAATTCCCTCATACCATGCATGACCCCTTCCATGTAACACATAATATATCATGTCAGCATCATATTATTTTCACTCTAAATTCTAGCCATCACAACCAGTGTATCATCACTCATGGTCATAAAAACCGATACTATACCTATAAAGGATAGAATGGAAGTGTGAGTAGTTCTACTTCCATTACCTCACCAACCTAGATGTTTGGGAAAACATCCTAAAGAAAAAAACAATTGGTCTCCAATATGGTTAACCAAATTGTGTGGGGTGCACAAAAAATCAATAGAAAATACATCATAGACACACAAAAACATAATACCCACAGAGAACACAACCAAAAGGTTCATGACTAGACAAAAATACTAAAACCATTATTATAACTGCACAACCACAACAACATCTAACAACTACTATCATGTACACTAAAAAACCCACATTCCCAAAAAGTTAACCAAAAAAAACAATAATGTATTCCATTTTTAATCTTATAATTTATTCATTTCTAGAATTATTGTTTTACTTAACATATAAAATTCATTATATAATTAATTTATATATAATTAATGTAAATCATTCATTATCCATCACCCACATTTATCTTATAAAATAACCATTCATTTCAATATCATCCAATTTATTAATAACCCACAATTTATTTGATCCAAACAACATCCCATTACAATATTCATTATTACAGACTATATATATTCCATTAAGAAACAACAAAACAACCCCATAATAACCATTCAATCATCATGCAAACCACCACAAGTGGTAATTCTTGAAACCATCACATATTTACAAATTGAAAATAACAACACCCATACACATATTTCGAAATAAATAAATTAAAATCATCTACCACATCAATAATTTATTTAAAATCAGAATCCTGTATTCAAATATCTTCACCATTAATTTATAATTAGTGTTACTTAATATAACCAATTATAAAGGTGAAACACGTATTAAAAGAAATTTATAATACTACCTAAATAAATCATCACAATCATCCACACATGAAGAAATAAAAAACAACTAACTAAATAATGAACCAAGTTAAAATAGAAATAAATTAAAATAAGAAATCGTCCCTTTAAACACATTCTTCGTATGAATTTATTTTCACTAACATAAACATAATTAACAAAATTCCAAATTTCTAAACAGCAATTTCATTAAAAGATTTAAATGATCAATGTTTTAAGAAAGGAAATTAAGTAATTTAATCACAAAAACAACACACATACCATAGTAGTATGAAAATGTCCAAAGAAACGACATCAAAAATTCCATCGAAATTAAAAAGTATCATAAAATCATATAAAAACATAAATATAACTCCATTTCCTTAAAATACCTTTATCTCATTTATTAAATTTAATATTTCAATCCTCACCATCCACAAAAAAAAATAAAAATATAATGTAATATACTTCCAAAATATACACAAAATAAAGAAATAGAAGTCATGAATCCCATATCTCAATCAAATTATCATAGTCATAATGGAGAATAAAGAGTGGAAAGTGAACACAAATACAAAAGAATGAGGAAAAAATATAAAAACCTAAAAAGAAACAACCTCCATCAAAACCACAACCCAAGACTTTGAAAATTGAATCCAAACTGTTACTGTAGCCTCTCTAAGAAGAAAGTACAAGGTGAAATCCAATAATAATAGAATATATTTCACTTTAGATTGTGGAGATATTGATCTATAAAATATTAGTGCTAAAAAATCAAGTTTCACTCATTGATATCAAAGGGTTCACCTCTGGTCTCCTAGGGTATGTGGGAATTTTGAAAAAACAAGGACTGTTTTGAGGAATGTCATGAATTTATAGTAAACCTAAAAATATAAGGCATCATAGTGTGATAGGTCATAGACACTCCATGATGTTTATATATAGATACATCCAATGAATATTTGAAATTCACATTGTGATATACTCTAATTACCATTATTTAGAACTTAATAATGCCTTTAAATGATGTATAACTAAGGACGGTCACTATAACATCCTGGTTTTTAAGAAAAAAAGACTACATTCAATAGTATACATGATACACTACATTGATCTTAAACGAACAACTAAATATTATTTTTTAAGTGTCACCATTATAACCAAGCCATTGGACTGGAATGAATGAATTTTATCAACTAAATTATGAAAATATCGGTTAAAAATGTTTAAATAATGATTCCATGGGTACCAAATTTATTAGAAATCGAAATAAAAACCAATTGAATATAAATGATTTGTTTTAGTTAAAAGCTATTTAGAAAGATAATAATTGAGTTCATAAATTCATATCACACTATATGGATTTTTATTTAATGAAATATATATTTTATATGTTAAATTTAATGTTTTAAATTCATATTATCTGTTTTCAAGATATGATACAAGAACAAATTCATTTTTTTGGATAAAAGAACTATATTTCAAAAAAATATAGTTTTCCTGCCTTTTGATAGTGAACCATTTTTAAATATAGATTTTGTTACTTTTATATATTCTATTTAAAAAAATTCTTATTTAGATGTGGGAAATAAAAATATAATTTTATTATGATTTTGGTATTTTTTGGTAATATCTATATTTTAATGAATAGTGGAAAATACTACAATTTAATTAAAAACTACCTTTTCAACTAAATTATTTATATAGTTAGATAGAAATTTTAACTGATTTTAATGTTTAATTAGATTAATTTTTAATCATTTAATCCAATTATGGTTATTTTATGTAATTTCACAATTAAAATTGACATAGAAAAATGTCAATTTTTTGAATGTTTTTACTTCTTAAAAACCAGACTTTTGGTTTTGACAACTGGAATTAATTTAAAAATAATTACTAAAAATTATATGTTTGAAATTTGGAAAAATAGATTCCATATTTTGAATTATAGGGCCTAAATTGTTTAAATAGGTACCTTTTATTTTTGTATATTATGAATATTAAGTTTAGAAGTTATTTTTAATTACTATGGTTAAAGGGTAAATCAGGTAAATATGGGTAAAAAATAAAATTATAATAACATAAAACAACCCTAACATTTATTTTAATCTTATTGGATGAGATATTTCCAACCATTGGAATCTTTGGATCTATTTTAGGACCCCATGGAGCCACTTGAGTGTGATAATGACATTTTATAATATTTATTTTAATGAAAATAGAAATATAACACAAACATGTATCTCCTAACTATAAAATTTTAATTTAGTTAATATAAAATAACTATTTCAGTATAAATATTAATTAGAAATAAAAAATATTTCCTACTTCATGGTATTTTATTTATCAACTTTAGACATTATATATATATAAATATTTATGACACAATAATGATGCAGTGATTACTTTATTAATGAAAGATTCAAATAAATGATATTATAAAGTTTAAATTAAATGTAATTTGTATATTTTAATGCAATAAACTAATTGTTTGGATGAAATAAACATTTTAGGTGTGGTTTAATGACATTGTTATTAATGAATCAAGTTTCTCTAACTTTAATAAAAGTTCAATTACTAAATATTTTTAAAATTCACAAAGATGGGTATTTAAAAGAAATACAATATTATTATATGAAACAATAGTCTTAAAAATATAAAATTCATCCAACTGACTTATATAATGCTAAAAATATCATTAATCATCCACTTTTGGTTATATTATTATTTTAAAGTAACTATAGTAACCAAATATTATGAAAATATAAGAAGACATTGTAAGAGTTAATGTTTTTAAATAAGGGTTAAAGTTAAAATATAAAGTTATTCTAGTGACCAAAGGATGTCTAACAACTATGGGATGAAAGGATATATACCCATTATCATCTTATCCTCTAACATTATTACATTTTAAAAATCATAATTCAAAAATCAATTTTAATAAAATAATATTTCAAAACTTTCATAAAGCGCTCCTCCTTTTTCTTATTAAAGGCCACCACCTCTACCCTTTTACTCACACTTCTCAAGACACTTGTATCATCCAAAGTGTTCTCAAATAATCTCCAAATAACCCTAAATTCTTCCTAGAGGCCACAATTTTTGCATAAATCAATCCTAATGAGACTATAAGTTAAAATCAAAATGACATACTAGAAAAAGTGGTATTTGTTTTATGACCTCTTTCAAAATTATTTTCTTATTTTACTTAATTATGTCATATTGTTCCCATAATAATATAATAAATACAGAATCTTATACATTCGTATATGTTATTATAAATATGGGACAACATTATATCTCTTTTTATCCATCCTATGAATAATAATTTCACCGTGTGTGAATATATATGGCTTACCGTCATGACACTGGGGCATAATTTGTTAATAAAAAATAAATAATTTTGGTGTGTATAATTATGGTTATAATGGATTTAAATAATGAATATAAAATGATAATTATTCTATATAATAAATATATCATCCAATTCTATATCATTTAACCACTAAGGGATTGATATCATCGCTCGTGCGTACGTATAACCTACCATCTCCACGATGTTATGTGATTCATTCTACATGATCTTCATTAGAACCCGATTATATACATGAATTGAAGGAATAAATGTGATATATATTACATTTATATTTAAAATATTTTTCATTAATATTTATTTACAACATACATTTATGATTTCCAAAATGTGTATATATGATATTTTCATTTGAGGAAGTGTGGACTACCACTCCCTCAATGTGATATAAATCATTCACACCATACATAAAACATATAAAGGAAAGATTTAATGAATTTATGTAACATATATAACATAGAAATTATACAATAATTATAATATACCTATGTATCATTTATTTTCATTTCTTGTATATGAAAATGAAATGAATAGAGCGTTCATTCGTACATATGGCCTACCATCTCCATGAACGGTGAATTTCATTTCTCATCTACAATTGCAATGGAATATTATATATTCATATATAAATGATATATATGATGTTTAAATAATTAATTAAATTATTTATATGATGGAATTTTGACTACATTAACAATTTACATCAAACAATTTCATTTTCAACTCAAGTACCAAATATCGACAAAATGACCAATATGAACATAAACAATTTTGATATTTTTATAAAATGGTAATTAGTGATATAAAAGTATTAATAAAAATGTATAAGGTTATCAAGTAATTATAAATTAACCAACTTTCTTTATTTATAAATATAAAGAACGAATGAGAGAAGTCTGATTCGAGGTAAAGTAATTTTTAAACATAATTTTCACTCATTGGGTTTTATACAGACTTCGTTGATTATATTATGAAAAATCATATGTGGAATTAGTGTTTATTTATTTATGTTTTAATTTCCACTTCCCTTTTTTTAGATATACAATTGATTAACATAATAACATCATTGATAAATTCTTACATAATTTATAAGAACATTTTAAGGGAACTTCTTATCCCAATTTCCATTCTATGGGATAATCTTTAACTTCTTGATTATATAGTCCTACGATTATGTGAGAAATAAATTTTGAAATCCTATCTTTTATTTATAATTTATTTATGTTTACTTATAGTGAATACACAAAATTTATCTATTTTATTAACAAAATTATCATTGTATGAGAAATATTAACTTAACCTCATTTCATAAAGTTAAATATCCTTTCCATTCGTTTTGTTTTTCCAAGAATGTATTTTAATGACCTCTGATTGTTTTACACTGAATATCCACTTATATTGGGTGTATTTATATTTTTAACACATAATTATGTCATTGATTTATACTTTATCTTAGGATATGGTCTTTTTAAGGGACTTTGTCTCAATCACTTTTTCATTGAGGCATATTATGAGTTATATACGACCTTCTTTTATATGATGTATAATCATCCCCTTTGAATATTAATTTCATTTAATTATTTTTAGATAGAATTTTATTCTATTAAGTGTTTCACTAAACCAAAAAAATGAATGTTTCATTTTAATGTATGCGTCGACAACAACCCTTCCGCTGCTATGAGCATTATTTGATATTTGGATTCCTCTACAAGCTGTAATGTTTTGAAAAGAAAAATAAATACCGTATACACTTTTTATGTATTTTGGTATTGTTAAATGATTGATTATGTCAATATTGTGAAATATTATATTGGGATTATAACATGGAAAAGTTGTTTTTATTTTATGATTATTTTATTTGATATTATTATGTTACGGTTCTTGGAAATTTTTTATCTATATGGGTGGTTCTGTGATAAACCATGGGCAGGTGAGCCCATGATATCTCTGTAATTCGCTGGGTAACATGATAGAGGAAATCATTAAGGCTTCTCCTATGATATTTAGGGAATATACTATGATGGATATTACAAACTTAACCTTGATGGTTACTCTCTATGTGCATATGAAAGCTACAATGTAAGTATGTTATGGATGACACAAGTTACATTTATGATTTATGATTTATATGAGTTATTCATAAATCATATGATTTTCTGAGGTATGTTAAAGATCTGATGTCTTATGATTACAAATTATTGTTTCATTGATTTTTATGTATTCATTTTATAAAGTTTTATTTTCTAATTTAATATCCCTTACTGATATTTTTATGCTCATCCCATATTTTTTAAATTTTTTCCATAGGGTATAAGAAACGGTAATAGAAAGGAAGAATTCAAGAAGATTTTTATCAAGAAAATAATTATTGTTTTTTTGAGGAGTTTTATTATTATGGAAAAATAGGACAGATTATAAGCATATACATTATAATATTTGAGATGAAATTTAATAGTTATTGAATAATTCTCTAAAACTCTAAACCAGAAAAAATTCTCAATTTAAAAGAATGTAAATTATGGAAAAACTCAAGATTATATAATGCTTAAGGCCAGGGCCTATTAAGAACCCAGTTATTATTTGTGAGGTATGGGTTTCTTCTTTTCCTTTTTCCATACTTGTTTTGGAGAAAATAGGGAAAATGGGGAAAAATAGAAAATTTTGTGGGTACACACCAGGTAATTTTCCACATGCCGTGTACTTTTTCCATGTGGGATGAGTATATAGGGTGTGTAGGACTGTCGACAATGAATGGTGTAAAAACTGACTACATGCCATGTATGAGATAATTAAACGTCGTGTAATCAGTCGGTAGGTGAACAGTAAGGCAGTGGAGGCAGCCGCCAGTAGAGAGATAGTACATGCCGTGTAATCAAGAATACACGCTGTGTACTCATGTCAATAGATGAACAGTTCAACGGTGGAAAAAGTAGCCGCCAGAGAAATAGTTAAATGAGAAAAATACACGTCGTGTAGTTGAGAGTACATGCCATGTAGTTTGTTTTTTTTTTCACTTAAAATGGAAAGTAGGCTCCTATGTTCACAAAGGAAGCATAGAACACTGGAGGAGAATAGGAGAGATTACCGGAACTTGGAGGATCTCCAAACCGCACACAAGGAACCTGATTCTGTATCCTTCAATCACCTTAGGACTTCACGGGTAAGTTATTCCTCCTCCTTGTGTGTTTATTTCCAATTATTTCCCAAGGGAAATTTATTTGAGTTTGAAAGAGATTAATTTCAACTCAGATATACTTTTTTCTTGGACGTTTTAGGAGTCATCGTTCACGTATACCGATTAGAGATGATCGAGGTAGGTGGTCTTCTATTTAAATTTCAACAGTTGTGTGTTTTGTGTACCACTATGCTACGCGCCCATGTTTGGGGTGTCGTATGGCTGAGGCATTGCGTAATTAAATACCTAGAATTGCATAGGTATATTAATGAATATGTATAACTTTTGTTTGGGATCACCGCTTGAATCCAGGACCACCCGGGGGTGCATTCCTTTGTATAGCCTTTTGGCCAGGATGCCCGAGGGTATGCCATCATTATGTTGTGCATTGTTTTTCTTGAGAGAAAATTTATATAAATGCTTGATATGTGTTGGGATCGGACCGATTACCTGCTTTTGTTTGACCTGGGGGCAAGGAATGAGGAATAGATTTTAATTAGCCTGAGGGCGTGGTTCTATAAGCCTGAGGGCATTGTTTGTTTAGCACCTAGGCAAGGTACTGCTTAGAATTAGGGCACTATTTGATAGCCTGAGGGTAAGTCTAAGGGCATGGTTATATTTGATATCTTGAGGGAAATAATGAGGGTGTAATTACATCATATTAGCAAGAGGGAAAGGTTCTATTTGGCCAGAGGGCTTGGTTCTTATGTGCACACAATGTTATTTAATTGGATGGTTAAATGAATATTAAAATGGAAATATAATTGGTAAAGTTAGTTAATTTTGAGTACTTCTTAGTTTATTGCATTTACTAATGCACACTATTGTTGCACATTCTCACTGATTGTTGGGCACAAGCCTTTGGTGTTTGCCAACTGAGATTTATTTTTCACACCCTATTTGTGTCAGGTATTCAGCCCAAATAGATTACATTTCTGCAGGTAAGGATAAAGGAAATGGACCCTATACAGGTATATGATTGTAGCAGAGGAGTAGGAGAGCATGGGACCGAGCTTCGTCTTGCGATGCTGCTACGTTCTGTTTACTCTATTTTGTTTGTGTGGATGTACCTTGTACTTTGATTTGTATTGTATTGTATTGTAGTGTATCCTGTTCTGGCTACTTTCATAGAATTAGTGACATGCTGCATCTTTATATATATGACTGCTGGTTCTCTTCTGTTTCAGTTTTCCACATCAGTTGTATATTGTTTACTGCCTTTTCTCTTGTATGTTTGTATATTTTATTCCATTGTGCTACACTTTGTCAAATGAGGGAATAGTTTACCCACTATCAGACCAGGGCCCTCACTGCTAGTCAGCAGCCTCTGGCGTTTGGGGAAATGCGCTTGAGGTCATGTGACCAACCGGGTTCGGGTCACCCGTTGCGTGGCACTCGGATCTGGGATGTTACAAAGTGGTATCAAAGGAGTTCTCTTCTTTGACATACTGTTTGGAGCCTTAGTCAGGGATATGATAGAATAGGTACATGGTAATAAGTTGTGCCTAGGAGTAGCAATCCTTTGTACATGGAAAATCCAATTTACCTCGTGTTGCACTTTTTCTGATTTTGTGATTTTACGGTTGATTTCATTTTCAACGTTGGGTGATGAATTATGGTTGTGCTGTTTATTTATATATGTGGGTTCTATTTAGTTGCAAACCGATGAGATGAGGGTATGCCATCTAATGCATCATTTATGGACATGCTAGAAACCACATGCCATGCATAGTTCAATGCCATGTAGGTGCATTAGAAATTGCATGTTGTTCTTATAGATGTCGTGTTAGAAAAGCATGTTGTTGTGATAACTGTTTTTATAAATACCATCTATTTGATAGGGTATTTTTGTGTCAGGTTTTGATAGGATGAATGCCAAAATTTTGTTTTGAGGATTATTGGCCCACAATGACTAGAATTTGGTTGATAATTGAGGTGTTTATTTTGTTATAACAGGTGTAAGATGCCAAGCTTTGATTCGCGGGGAGTATGGGCCCTCGCGGATCAGAATTTGGCACTTAGATGTTCGTTTTAGTCTTTTTCTGGGCTCTGGAGTAGTTTATGAGGTATAATGTCTGGAGAACCCACTATACATGCCGTGTAGTTCTATGGAAACACGCTATGTGTTCTTATATTCAGGAAGAAATGAAAACTTTTTAAGTACATGCCGTGTACCCTCGGTACACGCCATGTAGTATCTTCCCTTGTCATAGACCGTGTGGGCGGGGACACAAGGTAAAAAAATGGATTGGAAAACACGAAGTGTACTAGTTGTACACGCCGTGTACTAGTTGTACACGCCGTGTAGTGTTGAACCGGTGTCTGCCCGTGTAACTAACAAAACAGACGAAGGAAACCTAAAGACATACACGTTGTGTCAATGATGAACATGTCGTGTAGTGTAAACCTAGGGACCTGACCATGTAGCTAACAAACACGGGATAATGTTACCTCTTTGTAAACACATTGTGTACCTGTGGGGAACACCGTGTAGTCTTAACCCGGGAAAGACCATGTGGCTAGGAGGACGGAGTTGTGTACATGTTGTGTGTGGGTGTAACATGTCGTGTAGTGTCGGCCGAGTAGCTGGCCGTGTCGCTAATGACACAGGCAGTTGGAATTCAAATAGTACATGTCTTGTAGATCTTATACATGTCGTGTAGTTCTATTTAAAGGAGAGTCGTGTGGCTATGCCGTGTAGAGGGGCTCAGGCCGGGAGAAAAATTCAAGAACACACCATGTTTGTGAACAACATGCCATGTGTTTGGGGTGTTAATGAGCAGTTTTGGAAGAGTACACGCCCAAGTGAAAGACTCGAGGAAACACACCAAATAGTTATTATACATGTTGTGTAGTCTTGTTTTGTAAAACATGAAAGTTTTCTTTTCCTTGTTGCCTTCAAACACTCCTTGTTTTTAGTCCTTGATAAATCGTGATCTAAGGTGTGCATTTGACCTTGTAGAGTCATACCGCCGAGATGACATCAAGTTGTTCGCTAGGAGATCAGCAACGAGTATAATCTAGAGGTGGTAGGCCATGGGCTACTAATGGTTCCTCCAGTAGATCCAGATGCGGAACCAACCATTATACCAGACACCAGCGCAGAGGCACAGTTCCGTGAAGGCTTCATGTAGTTCATACAGACCTTCCAGAATGTACCGCAGGCCACCAAATCTATGGTAGAGTGGACGCGTATTTTCCAATAGGAGCATCTGCCGTCGTTTTCACGGGATGGAGGACCCCAAGCTGCGGAGTGTTGGCTGGATTATATGCAGGCTCTTTTTGAGCATCTAGAGATTCCTCTGAGTATCACAAATAAATGGCGTGGGAAGATTTTCAGGCAGTCTTCTACGAATTCTTCATTCCTGAGACGCTACGAGATGATCGAGCTTGAGAGTTTAGGAATCTGCAGCAGGTCTCCATGTCAGTGATGGATTATTCTTATAGCTTCACCGAGAATCAGCGTTTTTCACCTATTCTGGTGGGTGATGATGCGTTGAGGGCTTGAAGCTTTGAGGATGGTCTTTGTTGTAACATCCGAGCACTGGTGAACATTTTCATGTTGCCCACGATACATGCCATTATTAACAAGGTGCTGATTACTGAGAGGAATCTGCGGGAAGCTAGTGTTGTAGGCCATGGTGGTTCATCACTAGTTTCTGGTTCTATTTGTACCGTCAAAAGGAAGAGACAGATGAGTTTCTCTCACAGTGGCAGTACAAGTTGGCATAATTCTTATGGTGGCCCAGTGATGTGATACCAGTGTGGTAGAGAGGGGCACAACAGATCTTAGTGTCTGCGTGACCTAGTGGAGTGCTGAGCTTGCAGCAAGATGGGTCGTCTATAGTGCTGCAGCAGGGCGTTTCTACCACCAGCTAGTGAGAGGGGTTCTATGCAGACTCCACATCCGGGAGCCGGACCAACAGCTTCTTACCAGTCTGGAAATTGGGGTACGTTAGGGGGTGCAGGCAGGGATGGTGGTCATGGCCATGGTATCCAGACAGCAGGATCTCAGAGACAGTAGGGCGGGTCAGTTCAGGGTAGCCAGGCTCTGTCGTAGGGCCACAAAACTGGGTAGGCATATGCAGTGAAACATACCCAACATGAGCAGGATCCCGACCCTTCTACTATAAGAGGTACTATTCTTGTAACTTCTATATTATCTTCTTCACTTTTTGATACAGGTTCTACACATAGTTTTATATCTGTTGCCATTGTGGAGAGCCTTGGGCTCTATGTTTCTTCTTCCTAGGATATCATGATGCTAGACACTCCATTGGGGTTTAGAATGGATGGTGTGAATCAGTGCAGGGAGTTCCCCCTTGAGGTTGGTGGGTGTAACTTTCTTTGGGACCTTTATGCCTTAAAGATGACAAATTATGATGTCATTCTCGGGAAGGACTGGTTGGTTCCCTTTTGAGCCATTGTAGATTACTATCTTCGAAGGGTGAGTTTCACATCACTAGAGGGCGGAGATTTTCTATACAAGGGAAAATGTGACGTCCAGGTGAGCCGACCTGGCCCCAAGCATTGTGGATGAGGTGGTGTGACTGCCCAAATTGAGAGCATATATCTGGATGATCAAGGAACATGTCATGAGGTTTTCCCTCCAGTGGTTGATCATTTCAGGGATGTCTTCTCGGATGACTTTTTAAGTCTACTTCCGGATCGAGAGGTGGATTTCTCTATTGAGCTTCTGCCAGGAGCGACACCGGTGTCCACTCCTCCTTATAGGATGGCCACGCCTGAGTTACATGAGCTCAAGAGGTAGTTGTAGGAGTTACAGGAAAAGGGTTTCATCTGACCCAGTAATTCTCCTTGGGGTTCCCCTATCCTGTTTGCTAAGAAGGCAGATGGTACCCTCAGACTTAGTGTGGATTATCGGAAGCTGAACCAGTTGACGGTTAAGAAACGATATCCCTTTCTGGGGATTGATGATCTTTTTGATCAACATCGTAGAACACGAGTGTTCTCGAAGAATGACATGAGATCCGAACATCCTCAGTTACGCGTCAGACCATCGGATATACCGTTTACAGTTTTTCGGAGCAGATATGGTCTATACGAGTACTTGGATGTGTCGTTGGGACTCACGAATGAACCAGAAATTTTCATGTATCTGATGAATCATGTGTTCCAACCTTATCTGGATTCCTTTATGGTAGTCTTCATGGACGATATCTTGGTGTACTCTCACAGTCGACACAGCCATGCCACCCATCTTTAGATCATTTTGAGTACACCGAGAGAGTAAAAGCTATATGCTAAGCTCTCAAAGTGCCACTTTTTGATGGACCAGATACACTTCCTGGGTCATATCGTCTCAGAGGTAGGAGTTGTCGTGGACCCAGAGAATGTGAGAGCAGTAATTTCTTGGGAGAAGTCTAAGAACACATTTGAGATATGGAGTTTCTTGGGGCTGGCTTGTTACTACAGAAATTTTATATAGGACTTCTCCAGCTTAGAAACACCATTGACGGGTTTGATTAAGAAGGGTGTGATGTTCCTTTGGTCAGAATCTTGCGAGACATCCTTTCAGAAGCTGAAGGGATAGTTGACATCAACACCAGTCCTGAAAATTCTAGATCAAGGAAAGAGATATACAGTTTACTGTGATGATTTAGGTATTGGGCTGAGAGCTGGTTTGTTGTAGGGCGATCGAGTTGTTGCATATAGGTCTCAGAAGTTGAGGTCACATGAGAATAATTAACTGACGCATGACCTCAAGTTGGCTGCATTTGTTCATGCGTTGTGGTGTTGGAGACATTATCTCTTGGGATAACATTTTGTGGTTTTCACCGACCAAAAAAGTCTCAAATATATATTTACCCATCGTGAATTGAACCTAAGATAGCGAAGGTGGGTGAAATACCTTCATTCCATCAACTTTTAGCTTGCCTATACACCTACTAAAGGTAATGTAGTAGCCGATGAACTATGTAGGAAGACTCAGACACAAGCAGTGCAGGAGGCCAGTGGTGAGTGGTAGCTTATGGCTTTGTTCTTTGAGATGCATTTAGAGGTTCATGATAGCCAAGGGAAGAACTATCTTTCTTCCTTAGCTGTGACTTCTACCCTCCTAGACTGAGTGAGGATGAGACAACTATAGGATTCAGAAGGCCTAGTTCTACGAGAGTTAGGGGCAAGTGAGGACTGTTGTCCTGGATGGACATAGGTGATGACGAGGTACTGCGTGTCCATGGACCAGTATGGGTTCCACGGGATATAAGTGAGGAGCTGATGCGGGAGATTCCTGATTTAGCTTGGGCAATACATCTCGGAGTTACCAAAATGTACCGGGACATGAGACATCAGTATTGGTGGCCGAGTATGAAGAGATAGGTTGCTGGTTTTATTATGAGATGTTCCACCTGTCAGTAGGTGAAGGCGGAGCATCAGAGGCCAGTGGGACTGTTACAGCAGTTACCCATTCCAAAATGGAAATGGGATGATGTCATGATGGATTTAGTGACCGGGTTTCCATGGTCAACTCGAGGCAATGATACCATGTGGGTTGTTGTGGAGAAACTGACAACAGTAGCTCACTTCTTGTCGATCAAGGAGACCTTCGATGTTGACGAGCTCGGGAAGTTGTATATCTGAGCGGTAGTATGCCTTCATGGTGTTCCTCGCTCTATCGTTTCTGATAGGGACTCCTAATTAACATCTCATTTCTGGAAGGGTTTTCAAAGGGCACTAGGTACATAGGTACATCTAAGCACAGCTTACCACCCTTATACCGATGGCTAGTCAGAGCGTACGATTCAGGTGCTTGAGGACATGCTACGGGCATGCGTCCTAGACTTTGGGGGCTCTTGGGAGAAGCATATAGCCCTAGTCTAGTTTTCCTATAATAATAGTTGTTAGAAACTATTGAGATGGCACCTTATGAGGATTTATATGGTAGGCCATGATGATCACCTTTGTGCTGGTTGGAGGAAGGTCAGACAGCATTACTGGGACCACATGTCGTACAAGAGATTTATAAGCAGGTTCAGTTGATCCAGAATTGGATGGATACTACACAGTCTTGTCATAAATCTTATGTTGATCGCCGCAAAAGACCCTTAGAGTTCGTGTTTGGGGATTAGGTTTTATTGCATGTTTCACCGAGTTTGGGACACAGGCGGATCAGGAGATAGGGTAAACTTTCATTGACGTATGTGGGGCTGTTTGAGATTCTTGAGTGAGTTTGGCCGGTTTCCTATCGGTTGCAGTTACCATAGAGGAACCCAGCCATGCATGATGTCTTCCATGTATCTCTGCTGCGCCATTATCATTCAGACCCATCTCACGTCTTTCAGCCTGAGGAGGTTGAGCTACAGGGCGAAGCATCCTTTGAGGAGCATCTGATTCGTATCATTTATAGGAGCACAGAGGTTCTCTGAGGTCGGTCAGTTTCTATTGTATGGTGTCAATGGAAACATGACCGAGTACAGGATGAAACCTGGGAGAGGGTGACCAATATACATGCTCAGTTGCCAATAATATTCTCAGCTTTATTTTCTCCACCCTTTGAAGGCCAATTCGGGCACGAATTTCTTTAAGTGGGGAAGTTTTTATGAACCCGGTTCTTATTTTTGAGGTATGTTTTTCTTCTTTTCCATTTTCCTTAAGTGTTTTTGAGAAAATAGGGAAAATGTGGAAAAATCCCAAATTTTGTGGGCACATTCCATGTACGTTTCTACACGCCGGGTACTTTGGTCGTGTGGGATGAGTACACAGGGTGTGTGGTCCTGTCAACAATGAATCGTGTAAAAACTAACTACACGCCGTGTGTGGGGTAATCCCACGTTGTGCAATCAATCAGAAGGTGAACAATAAGGAGGTGGAGTCATCTACCAGCAGAGTGACACTAAACAGTGTGTAATCAGAAATACACGTCGTGTACTCATGTCGACGGATGAAAAGTTTGGTGGTGGAAAAAGTAGCCGCCCGAGGAACTGTTAAATAAGAGAAATAAAAGCCGTGTACTTGAGAGTACACACCGTGTAGTTTTTTTTGTTAAAATGGGAAGTAGCCTCCTCTGTTCACAGAGGAAGCTTATAACACCAGAGGAGAACTAGAGAGAAGGATGGGGATTGGAAGATCTCCCGACCGCACACTGGGAACCTGATTCCGTATCCGTCGATCCCCTTGGGACCGCATGGGTAATCTCTTCCAACTCCTGGTGTGTTTCTTACCAATTATTTCCCAATGGAACGTTATTTGAGTTTGAATGAAGTTAATTTCATCTTAGATCTACTTCGTTCTTGGACGTTTCGGGAGTCTTCATTCACGTATACTGATCAGGGATGATCTAGGTAGGTGGTTTTCTATTTAAATTCGAACTGCTGTGTGTTTTGTGTAACACTGTTCTATGAGCCCATGTTTGGTGTGTCGTATGTCTGAGGCCATGCGTAATTAAATACCTAGAATTGTATAGGTAGTTTAAATAATATGCATAACTGTTGTTTGGGATCACCTCTTGGATCCCGGACCACCAAGGGGTGTGTTCCTCTATATAGCAATTTGGCCAGGATACCTGAGGGTATGCCATGATTTTGTTGTGCATTTTTTCTTTAGAGAAAATTTACATAAATGCTTGATATGTGTTGTGCTCGGCCCGATTACCTGCTTCTGTTTCGCCTGATGTCAAGGCCTAAGGGAAAGGTTCTGATTATCCTAAGGCCGTGGTTCTATAAGCCTGAGGGCATTTTTGGTTTAGCCTTAGGTCAAGGTACTACTTAGCCTTAGGGCACTATTTGATAGCGTGAGGGTTAGCCTGAGGGCGTGGTTATATTCGATAGCCTAAGGGCAAGCATGAGGGCATGGTTACATCATATTAGCCTGAGGTCAAGGTTCTGTTTGGCCTGAGGGATTGGTTCTGATGAGCACAGAATGTTGTTTAATTGAATGGTTAAATGAATATTAAAATGTAAATATAACTAGTAAAGTTAGTTACTTTTGACTACTTCTTAGATTATTGAATTTACTACTGAATGTAGTTGTTGCACATTCTCAGTGATAGTTGGGAACGAGACTTTAGTGGTGGCATACTGAGATTTATTTCTCACACCTTATTTGGGTATTGTCTCCGGCCCAAACAGATTACATTTAAGCGGGTTTGGATAAAGGAAAGGGACCCTATATAGGTACATGATTTTAGCCGAGGAGTAGGAGAGAATGGGACCGAGATTCGGCTTGCAATGCGGCTATGTTCAGTTTACATTGTTTTGTTTGTGTGGTTGTACCTTGAAATTTGAGTTTTATTGTATTGTATTGCAGTGTATCCTGTTCTGGATGCTTTCATTTAATTAGTGACATGATGCAGATTTATATATATGACTGTTGGTTCTCTTCTGTTTCAATTTTCCACTTTGGTTGTATATTGTTTACTGCATCCGCTGTTGTATGTTTGTATAATTTATTCCACTATGCAACACTTTAAAAAATGAGGGCATAGTTTCCCCACTATTAGACCTGGGCCCTTACTACTAGTTGGTAGCCTCTTTCATTTGGGGAAATGTTCTTGAGGTCATGTGACCTATTTGGTTCGGGGCACCCATTGTGTGGCACTCAGATCCGGGATGTTACAGAATTATAGTTGGCATTATAGGTAGGTTTAAACACCTTTGTAGATTAATATTTATCTTAATAGTTAGGGATATAATCGTGGGATTATAATATTAAGGTTGATCATAAGATAGATATCTTAGAAACCCCTTTTGAGAATTTATGATTTGAAATTTTAAGGCGACTAATTGTACTATTGGAGAAGTTATAGGTTATTAGTTTTTGGAATTCCAAACGTGAGGTATGAAATAAACTTTTGTGTTGAAATAGGTTATGGTAATTTTTATGTTATTTATAATATTTTTGGAATATTATAAGAATTAACAGTTTTTGAAAAATGATAACACTTTGACCATCTGACAACCCATTGCATCAGACAAAGCTGAGGGAATCGAACCCACAATCCATGTGCTCTGGGATTTATCACTTAATACTATAATATGATAATTCCCTGGTGATTATGACATATTATATTTAGTTAAACTATTTTTGGATCAAGAATAAGTGGATTTTTGGAATGAATGTTTTATCAAATGGATATCCTTATTATAAGAAAATGATTTGGTTATTAAGTGATAAATGTTATTTTTGAATACATTCACTCTTTTGGGAACACCATATACCTAGGGAAAATATAATACTCTGGTATTTCATTAGACTAGTAATGGTTGAATTTAATATTTTAATTATATATGTTTTTATTGTTGACATATGGAGATTTGGGTTATTTGTGGAAATAATTAACCTATCATGGAGAATATGTGATTAGGATAATTTCCTATCAGTATGAGACTTGAAGAGTAGACTATATTATTTGGAGATAAATGTTAATATTTATCATGGAAGCCTATGTGATCAAATACTTATGAATTTTGGGTTTCAATCATTGTTTCGATTATTTTGAAGAATTTTAAGGACAATTGTTTATTTAATGGTCTTTATTGGACTTTGGGTATTTTTTGTTGAACTTTGGATATTAAGAGTGGTATTTATTTTTATAAAGGAATTTTCTATTTGGGGATTTTATGATCTTGTACTAACCATGTTTGTTTTGGTTAATGTATAAAGATGGTGGAAATATATATCTCATCTTTTGTGTATTATGTGATTCTCAAGAAGTTTATTCTAGCGCTTCAGGTGTGACCAAGTCATCTTGAATAATCATAATTAGAAAAAAGATGATTTTGCAGTAAATATTTATTAAAGGATGATAATATACTTGACAATTATTTATTTATTTTTCCTTATGGTCTCAGTCAAGATCATAAATAAATTCAACCACTTTATAAAATGGAAAATAAAATAAAAACTTTTTCCATTTACTTTTCCTACTAGGACATCACATACCATTTAACCCATCATAGGTTTATTGTTTTTTGGTTTTTTTATTTCTCATCGTCATGTTTTCTATCAAAGTAGATCAGAAAATGATGTTTAGTTTTTCTTCTTTATCCATGTTTTCCTATATGGAATCCTATTATATGTTATCTCAGGTGACCGTTGTACTTATCCTTATTTCTTTTAATGTGATAGTTTTATTGAGTATGTTTACAATTTATTATTTTCAAAGAACATTACAAGATAAATTTTAAAATTACAAATAAGAAATGTCCAAAATGGGGAATGGTGTAAAATACTATGTTTTAAGAAATAAGCAGTATATTAAATATCATACATGATACGCTACATCGAGCTTAAACGAACAACAAAATATTATTATTTAAATTTTACCATTCTAACCTAGCTATTGGATTAGAGGGAATGAATAGTATCAATTGAATTATGAAAATATGGATTAAACATGTTTAAATAATGATTCATTGGTTACCTAATTTATTATAAATCGAAATAAAAACCAATTTAATATAAATGATGTGTTTTAAAAAATTCTATTTTAAAAAAAGAATAATTATGTTTATAAAGACATATCACTATTTATAAAATTTTATTTAAGGAAAAAATATATTTTTTCTATTCAATATAATGTTTTAAATTCATATTATATTTTTTCTAGATATTTTATAAGAAAAAATCTTTTTTTCAGTTAAAAGTAGTATTTTTCAAAAAAAAATATTGTTTTACAGCCATTTGATGGAGAACCATTTTTAAATCTAGTTTTTATAACTTTTATATGTTATATTTAAAAAAAGTAAACTTATTTTTTAGAATAAATACATAAAAATTTACATTGGTTGAAATTTAGGTTGTTTGTTTAAAATACATATTTTAATGAATAGTGAATATACTACATTTTAATTCATAACTACCTTTTCATCTAATTTATTAATATAGATATATTGTACTATTAATTGGTTTCAATAGGTAATTAGATTATGTTTTTATAATTTAATATAGTGATGGTTTTTTGATTTAATTTTAAATTAAAATTGGGGAAAAACATTTCAATATTTTTATAGTTTTTACCTTTAAAAAACACGCTTTCGTGTTTTGACAATGGGAATTAATTTTAAATTAATTACTATAAACTCTATTCTTTGAATTTAGATAAATTGATTCCATATTTGGAATAATAATATATAAATTTTGTAAATAGGTACATTTTTTTTTGGAAATTATTAATAGTAACGTCTTTAATTGTTATTATTTACGATGGTTAAAGGGTAAATCTGGTAAATAAGGGTAAAAATAATATTATAGTAATATAAAACCACCATAGCACATGTAATAATCCTATTTTATGAGATATTCCGACAATGTGAATCCTTGGATATATTTTAGGACCCCATTGAGCCACTTTGGTGTGATAAGAAACTTTTATAATATTTATTTTAATAGAAATGGAATTATAACACAAACATGTATCTCTTAAATAAAACAATATTAATTTGTTATATATATATGATCTATTAGAATATAAATATTCATTAGAAATAAAAAAATATTTCTTACAACAAGGTATTTAATTTTTAATTTTTAAACATTAAATAAATAAATGTATTTATGACATAATGATGATGCAATGATTACCTTATTAATTAATGATTCAAATACATGATATTATATATATTAAAATAAACTTAATTTGAACATTTTTATGAAATAAAAGAATATTTGGGATAAAATTTACCAGTGTGGTATTATTTAATTCCTTTGGTTTGATGGAATATTGTTTTTATGACTTTAAAAATCAATTACTAAATAGTGTCCAAATTGACATAATTGAGTTTGTAAAACATACTATTTTATTAAATGATATAGTAGTCCTAAAAATATAATATTCGGCCAAATGAAATATATAATTTCAAAATTTTCATTAATGATCCACTCTTTTTTATTAGAATTTTATAGTTTCTATAATAACCATATATTGGAAAAATACAAGGAGACATGGTAAGAGTTAATGTTTTTAACTAAGGGTTGAAGCTAGAAGATAAGTTTTTTTGTGAACAAAAATATTATAAAACCTATTGGGTTAGAAGATTTAGACCATTCATCATATTATTTTCTAAATTTATCACTTTTTGAATATTAAAATTAGAATATCCATTTTAATAAAATAATATTTCCAGACTTTCCTTTTGTTCCCCTTCTCCCTCTTGTAAAAGGCCACCACCTCTACCCACTTACTCACACCTCTCAAGCCCCTTTTCTCATAAAAATTATACTATAATAAGATCTCCACATCCTTAACATTCTCATATATGGTACAATTTTGTCTTAAATCCATCCTAAGGAGACCTTTTGTGAAAATCAAAACGAAATACTCGAAAGAGAGGTATTTGTTTTATCACCTCTTTCGAATTTTTTTCATCTTATACATCCTCCTCTCATGTTTATTCCATACTAAATTAAGAAATACAGCATCTTATATAGGATTATATGCTATTATAATTAAGGGATACCCTTATACCTCGCTTTATCCATCCAATGAAAAACAATATCACCATGCTTGTGTACATATGGCTTATCATCTCCACGCAATGGTGTAATTTGTTATTTAGAAAGACTATGTTTGGATGGGTATAATGATGAGTATAATGGATTTAAATAATGTATATAACATGAAAATTATTCTGTATAATTAATATACCTTCCAATTCTATACTGTTTAACCATTAAGTGAATGATATCAATGCTCGTGCGTACGTACGACCTACCATCTCCATAGTACGATGCGATTCATTCTTCAAGATATTCATCAAACCATGATTATATACATAAATGGAGTGAATAAAATATGATATATATTATATTAATATTGAATTTATGCATTTCTAATTATAATTTAAAATATTCCTTTATGCTTTCCATAATGTGTAAATACGATAATTTTAATTTGAGGAAGTGTGGACTACCACCCCATCAGAGTGATATGACTCATTCATTACATACATTGAATATATAAAGTATGGAGTTAATGAAATTTTTTAACACAAATAACATATAAATTATAATATAATTATAACATATCTATGTATCATTTATTTTTTTCCTTTAATATGACAATGAAATGAAAGCAGCGTTCTTGTGTACGTACGACCTACCGTCTCAATGAACAATGTATTTCATTTAATATCTCCAAATGTTATGGAATATTATAAATACATATATAGTGGATATATGTGGTATTTAAATAAAGAATAATATTCTAGATATGAATAAACTTTTACCACATGGAAAATTTACATCAAACAAGTTCATTTTCGAGTCAGGTAATGAATATTGAAAAAACAACCAATATGAACTTAAATAATTTTTTAATACTTATAACATGGTAATAAGTGATATAATAAGAAATAATAAACATGAAAAAGGTTTGAATTCAATTATAAATTATGCCAAGATTATTATTTAGGAATATAAAGAACGACTGTGGTAAGTCGGATTCAAGGTAAGGGAATTGTTTAACACAATTTACACTCATTGAATTTTACGCATACTTCCTTGATAATATTATGAATAGATTATGTGTTGAATAATTTTTTATTTATTTATGTTGTAATTTACACTTCCATTTTTGTGGATATAATTTTTCTACACATAATCACCTCATTGATAAATTCATACTTCATTTGTAAGAACATTTTAAGGGAACTTCTTAACCCAATTTTCACTCTTTGGGTTAATCTTCTACTTCTTGACTATGTCATTCTATGATTATGTGAGAAATAAAGTTTTATATCCTATATTGTATTTATACATTATTTATGTGTATTTATAGTGAATGTACCTAATTAATCTTTTTTATTAACAAAATGATCCTTGTTAGGGAAACCCTAACTCAACCTCATTTCATAAAGTTAAATATCTATGTCAATGTTTTTGTTATTCCAAGAATTTGTGTGAATGAAATATGATTTTTTTACACTGAATATACACTTATATTTTGTGTATTTATGTTTTTCACACATAAATATGTCATTGATTTATCCTTTATTTAAGGATACAATATTTGTAAGGGACTTCATCTCAATATCCTTTCATTGAGGCCTATGAAGATTTATAGATGACCTTCTTTTATACGGTGTATAATCAACTCATTTGACTTTTAATTTCATTCTATGATTTTTGAAATGAATATTTTTCTATTAATGATTTTACTAAATGAAAACAAGAATTATTCTTTTTAATGTATGTGGTGACAATGACCCTTTCGCGACCATGAGTATTATTTGATATTTGGATTTCTATACAAGCCATTTTATTTATAAAATAAAAATAAATTCTATATTCCCTTTCTATGTATTTTGGTTTTGATGAAGGATTGATTATATCAATATCGTGAAATTATATATTTTTATTGTAATTTTGAAATGGTATTTTTTCCTTTATGTTTTTTTATGTGTTATTATTATGTTATGGTTATTGGGTATTGTTAATGTTTATGGGTGGTTACATGATAAACTAAGGGCAGGTTAGGCTATCATAGCACTCCAATGCATTGGGTAACACAATGGCGGTAAAATTTAAGGTTTCTCCTAAGTGATATGTGGAATATACTTTCATGGGTATTCAAGATGTAACCATGATGTTACTCCCTATGTGGATTTAAAAGATTCAATGTATGAATGTTATGGATGAAAAAAGTTACCTTTATGATTTTTGATTTCTATGAGTTATTCATAAATATAATGATTTTATGAGGTATGTTAAGGTGATTATGTTTTAAGAGTAAAAATTACGAATTCATTGATTTGTATGTATTCATGGACTACTATTTTCTTTCCTTATTTTATATCACTTGCAGAGATTTTTATTCTCATCCCATGTTTTTGGAATGTTTTTTCACAGGGTATAAGGATGGGTAAGAGAAAGGAAGAAATCAAGAATATTTTTATCATTAAAATAATTATTGTTTTTTAAAGAGTTTTGTTGTTGTCAAAAAAATTTGATAGAGTAGAAGTATCTACTTTGTAATATTTTCTATGTAATGTAAAAATTATGT